>CM048749.1:274864551-275476218 GCA_026315105.1 Locusta migratoria | reverse complement strand
TAGCAGGTTTTCAGCCAAGATCTCTTTCTTCATTTAATTACATTACCGGTTTCGGCGTGCTTTTCGTCATCTTCAGACCTATAGTAATGTTACATGAATTCACTGCTATTATAACAATTTTTTACATAATAAAACGGTGTACATTCACATTAATGTGTCACCAAAATATAATTTACAAGTCAACAATAAGATGTCTGAGCCCATCTTTCTTCAGAATCCAAGCTCAATACTGACTGAAGACAAGATCAATATTGATTAATATTGATCTTGACTTCAAGACATTGTCCATTCCATTCAATTGCTCTTCCAGATCCTTTGCGGTCTCTGACAGAAGTACTATCTCATCGGCAAACCGCAAAGTTTTTATTTATTATCTTTGAACTTTAATTCCCTCTCCAAATTTCTCATTGCATTTCTTCACTGCTTGCTCAATGTACAGATTGAACAACATTGGGAAAAGGATACAACGCTGTCTTACTCCCTTCCCAACCTTTGCGTCTCTTTCATGTCCTTCAACTCTGATAACCGCTGTCTGCTTTTCTATAAGTTAAATATAACTCTTTGCTCCCTACGTTTTACCCCTGCTAACTTCAGAATTTGAAAGACTGTATTCCAGTCGACATTGTCAAAAGCTTTTTCCAAATCTACAAATGTTAAAAACGTAGGTTTGGCTCTCCTTAGCCTGTCTTCTAAGACAAGTCTAATGTATTGTCTCACGTGTCCCTACATTTCTCCTAAGTTTAAACTGATGTTCCCCTAGCTCGGATTCCACAAGTTTTTCCATTCGTCTGTAAATAATTCGTGTTAGTATTTTGTACCATGACTTATTAAACTGATAGTTCTGGAATTTTCACATTAGAATATCGAAACACAGCAGAAGATTGTAAATTACGAAGTACATTGTACTATACCGAAATATATAAAAAGAATTTGAGTTATATATACATATATTTTATCTGTTTTTAGGACATGTCCAAAGGAACAGACTCCACGTTTTATTTGGCAGTTATTAACTATTCGTATTCAAGGAATATATGATTTTATCTGCGAATGGGTTGTTGTTGTTGTGGTCTTCAGTCTGGAGACTGGTTTGAAGCGGCTCTCCAACCTACACTATCCTGGGCAAGCCTTTTAACCTCATAATACCTTCAACCTAATTCCGTTTGAATCTGGTTACTGTATTCATCTCTTGGTCTCCATCTGCGATTTTCACCCCACATACTTCTCTCCATTGCTAAATTTACGATTCCTTGATGTGTAAGAATGTGTCCGACCAATCGACCCCTTCTTTTGGTAAAGGTATGCCAGAAATTACCTAATCTAATTTCTTTAGCTTCGCCTAATTTTTTAGACTGCGCTCCGTTACTCTTGTTGTGCCCTTGTTAATGTTCATTTTATACGCACCTTTCAACACACTGTCCATTCCGTTCAACTGCTCTTCGAGGTCCATTGCTGTGTCTGACAGATTTACAATGTCATCCGCAAAACGCAAAATTTTTATTTTTTCACTCTGAACTTTAATTCCTTCTCCAAATTTCTCCTTGCTTTCCTTTATAGCTTGCTCAATGTACAAATAGCGTTGGTGATAGGCTACAATCCTTACTCCCTTCCCAACCTCTGCATCCCTTTCATACCCTTCAACTCCGATAACCCTTGTCTGGGTTTTGTACAAATTGTAAATAACCTTCCGTTCCCTACATTTTACTCCTGCTGATTTCAAGATCTGAAAGAGTATTCCAATCAACATTGTCAAAATCTTTCTCCAAATCTACAAAAGCTAGACATGTAGGTTTGCCTTTCCTTAATCTAAGATAAGCCGTAAAGTAAGGATTGCCTTCCGAGTTCCTACATTTCTCCAGAATCCAAATTGATCTTTCCCAAGGTCGGCTTGTACCAGATTTTCCATCCTTCCGTAAATAATTAGTGTTAAATTTTGCAACCATGACTTATTAAACTGATGGTTCTCTAAGTGTCACACCTTTATACCCTTGCTTTCTTTGGAATGGGGGATTATTACATTTTTCATAATGTCCGAGGGTATGTCGCCTGTCTCCTACATCTTACGCACCAGGTGAAATTGTTTTGTCATTGTTGGCTCTCCCAGAGACTTTAGTAGTTCTGAGGGAATGTCATCTACTTCAGGGGCCTCGTTTCGAAAACGTCTTTCAGGGCTCTTATCAAATTCTTCTCTCAGTATAGTATCTCCTATTTCATCTTCATCTATTTCCTCTTCCCTTATTACGATATTGTCAATATTTCCTTTGTAGAGCCCCTCTATATACCTTTTCCACCTTTCAGCTTTCCCTTCTTTGCTGTGAACTGGTTTTCCATGAAAATATATACCCAGTCGGCATTCGAACCTGGATCACCTGTTTTCTAGACAGTCGTGTTGTGCCCTACACAACCTGCACGGGCAACTCAAGTACGCTTCCGTCCCACAGTCCGTGCGAGTGTGGTGATAACTGTGTCCCCAATGGGAGCCGGGCCCGGTCAGAGGGCTGTACACTCTCCGTAATAACGACGACGAACAAATACTATCAGCGCCCGAAAGGAACGGAACTACCCATAGATAAAACAAAAAAGCGGTGTAGGGCTCAGCGCAGCTGCCTAGAAATCAGGCGCCCCGGGTTCTAATTCGGGCGCGGAACACACTTTCAATTTCACACATTCGCAGTTAATGTCATACATCCGTGAATATGAAGAATATTTTTGGAACATTTATTTGGAATGCTAGACAGTAGTTTGACCAATATAATTTTTAAATATCTTTGGGGTAAAAAACACACACTATGCTGGTTTAATAGAAGACACATACAAAGAAGTAGTGGAAATGGAAGGATCTCAAAGTAGTATGGCCAAAAGGTCTGGCGCAAAACAGTGTGAAGGTAGAAGGAAGAACCATTGTGAACAGATGAAAACATAAATGGAAAAATTGAATTATGTGACTGATGATATATAAAGAAACATTGGTTTGTCCAAGAATGAACAGCCTCGTGCAATGACTGATTTTACACCTTATAATGTTTCTGAGTCTAGTCATTTGCGGTAACTGGTCTGCAGCAGGCGAGAGTGATTTTGAGGGAAAGAGTCTTCGCTTTTTAGTTCCCAAAAATATACAATAATGTAGTACTTAACTGGGACTCTGAAACGTCGCAAACAAATCTGCTACATGGTGCCAAGTAATCATAGTGACCCTTCCTGGTATATTATACTGTCCATTAAAAGAAACCATATGTTTTACGATCAATATGTGGGTGCGGCTGTGTAAAAGAGAAAAAGAAGGGTATAACGGCTTTTTAGTTAAAGAAAGTTGATTATTTGAAACTTTATAAAGTCCGTAAGTTAATAGAGTTTTTCTGCCTTTTTCCTTCCATTCTATTCTCGATCCAGTTACGAAGACACTTCTTGCCAATGTTCCTTTTTTTGATAGAAAAAGCACTGCACATGAGAGACCATACTGCTTCCTACCTCGACAGGTAATGAATGCGAAAATTTCTCCTGTGCAAAAGCAACATTCACGCCATAGATCCTTTGGTTCTAGTTGTAATACTGAAATGGTAGTTTAATGTGGCTAGGTTTCACTATTCTACATTGGCTTTTGTCACACGAAATTTCGGTATGCCAGTGGCTTTTCTTCCTTTATTTGAAAGTCACTGTTCCTACACAGAAAGACACAACTGTATGACGGAATTTCACAAATATTTAACAATTTCATATACATTTTACGCGATATTCAATGACCAAGGCCGCTAGCTAGACTGTCTGCGGCACGAGTGACACTCCGCGCCAGGGACTACATTTTGGTGCCAACAGAACTTTCTAGAGTCTTTTTTCAACTGAACTAAATATCAAATAACTTTTCTATGCTACAGAAACGTGGCTTAAGACTGGAAAATTAAGTAGTCTAAACAGAAATATTTAAATAAATTGTGATGAGTTAAATATCCACAAAATTGCTGGATGATTTTGGCGGAGTGAGAATTCAAGAAAGAGCCAATCATATTTTAGATCGAAATATGGGCAGAGTTTTCCCACGGGATAACCATATCACTAAACCATATTCACTGTTTTACTCACACCACATGTTACGTACAGCTCTTCCAAACATCGTAAAAGGTATCGCACAGAATAAAAATGTGAAATACCAAGGAAATTGCTACAAATCAGCCCTTTCACAATGTACAGAATCTTTTATTGACGCACAAAACACTCTATGTCCAACAGAATGGACATAAAGATCTCAGTAGAATACTCATGGGAAACAACGAATAACATCATTTTCTAAGCATAATCAGTTCTGTCTTAACCGTCATTTTGCTAAAAATAAGCTACTGGATATCATTTATTATCACAATATGAGTTGTAATTCAGGGAGTCCCATTTATGTTGACGAGTCTTATAAGGTGGGGTGTGGTGGTGGGTAAATATTTTTAATTCAAAAATGAGAATAAAATAGTTCGTTAATAATTTTGGCTCGAAACACACTGGTAAAAGTTCATAACAGTTAGATCTACACACACAACATACAGTTCACACTTCTGATTTAGGCACTGTCACTATTAATCAAATTAATTGGCTTGTTAATTAACTGAATGAATGTGATTGCTCTTTACACATCTGATCCCTTCACAGAAGATTGTACTTACCACCCCATCTTATAAAATATCCAGAGGATATTTATGCTGCTAACTGGAACAGCTGTAATAGTTTTGCAAAAATAAAAATTAAAAAAATTAAAAAATCTGTATGCCCTTTTTTTCTTTTGAAAATGACTGATTCTTTTATCTATGCTGTGGGTTTTGTTATACTGAAACAATAGCTGTGCACAAGTACATTTACGTAATGAGATAAATTATTGACATTAACTATTATAAAAATTGTCTGTTAATGATTTTCACTAATTTTATCTCTCATTATTGTCAAAAATGGCTAACTGATTGATTGTTAATCTGATATTGTTTATTATTGTTTCATCAAAATTCTAACTATAATCACTGATCTCTATTTCTAGTGCACACAATATTTAATTTTCTCAGATGAAACTCAATCGATACTGAATGAATGAAGGTGATATGTCCTCATCCGTTAAACTTTCGCACTCCTATCAAATTTTCTAATGACTTTTCAATTATTATTGCAAATTAGTTCTTATAAGGTCTGCTAGGTATTCATAGTCAGAGTCTTTGTTAACTTTTAATTCACTGTTATATTCTAACGAAATGGTACTCATTTGTAGCATTCGTTTCTACACATAATCTTCACATAAGAATACATCAGCAATGACGTATACATCCATACAGTGACGATGATGCTGCGAGGCAAAACTTATTTTCACACAATTTCATTAAATGTTTATTCACGTAAGTGGGTCAGTTCAGCGATACACGAATCGTCTCACGACGGAGACATGTTCCGTAGTTCCGTTTAAACACGCGCGACGCCATTGCATACGTACGACACGGTCACCGAGTCTGACACTTGCAGACACTGTTTCGATAAATGGCACTCCCGCACTTTTCAAAATAAAGTTTCACTGTGAACACTTCTGCTTCCAATATACATGAATAAACGTTGAGCGGTTTTCGTACCGGCGATTGCACGCGACGAACCGAACTTAGCGGTAGACTAGACACGGGGACAGCGTCCGCACACCTCGAGACCCACACTCAGACTTCGTCTCTCACCGACTGCCTCAGTATCAACAATATAGTGGCGCAGTAGAGCGCGCTGCTTACATTCATACACAATATCTTTGACAGCATAGTTTTCATATGTACAATCAAAATGTTTAGTTAACATTACAAATTAAACGGATAACATACATGAAATGAACAAGAAAAGAAATATCTAAAATATTAGTTCACAAAAATATACGAAACTTTTACAAGTATAATACGATTACATATCTCTCTAATCAACCCGCAGAAGGAAGGTCACCATCTGTGACCTTACACTCTTAAATCTACACGTAAAAATAAATAAATAAATGTAAAGCAATGTAGATTACCTACCACGTGGATGGATTAGCACGACTGCTTTTCATTAAACCTTATGCGCCACAGTAGAACGCTTCGATCAGCTCGCACCTGTTGAAATCAAGACATGTGCTACGCCACAGTTTTCCAGTCCTCTGAGGTCCAACCCATTTGGTCACGAGCCCAGGCGAGGCGATGCCGTGCTCTTTAGAAGAGGCACTCGAGCAACTTATGTAAGGCCCCTATGGTACCGACAAAATTATTTTTTTATAATATTTAGGCCACAATAGTGTTTACATAATTCTTACAAAGTTATATTTTATTATTATTAATATTGTTTGTCATTCGGCATAGTACAAGAGTTATTTATGTAGTGAAGTTTGTGAACTGGCCACAGTTATATATTGTAAATGGTGCAGTTATCTTTGAAAGATCGATTGTAGAGTAAGCGCTCAGGCTGCGAGAGAGAATCAGTTGCAAGTCAGTTTCGAGTTAGTTGCCAGAGTGGCCGGTTGGGAGGGGTATCGCTGTAAGGAAGCTTTTGGAGAAGGCAGATAAGTATGTGTTGCAGCACGCCATTATTGTAATGCATGATGTTAATTTAATTTTCTGTAATATTTTTTCTTCTTCATATTTTTAAGAATACATAATTTATTATCTCCTAAGAAAACGCGCTAGGTATCCCGAATAAATTAATATGTGCAGCGGGCACTCCTGGGAAATAGGGGAAAACACAAACATTAAAATTTATGGCCCTGTCGAAAGTACTCCCAAGGGTACAGCGAGACATATTAACTTGAATAATGAAAGGGGGAAACAATCTGACTGCGACACATAAATAAAAAGTTGGCTTACCTCGTATATTCTTATTACAAAACTGGAAACAGGAAAGAGCGAGCAGCTCGCAGCATGCAGGTTCATAACTTGATGGATTTCAGAATAAAAGAATTCAGAAATGATAGGTGGGTAATAATTAAGTTAAACAATAATCATAAATGAAGTAAATAATAGCAAGATGAAACTAACTACCAAATGAGAACGCAGATAGCCAATTTAAGATAAGAAACTATGTATTTTTAAAAATATGAAGCAGAAAAAATATTACAGAAAATTGAATTAACATCATGTATTACAATAATGACGGGCTGCAACGCATACTTAACGACTGCCTTCTTCAACAGCTTCCTTACCGCGATACCCCTCGCTACTGGCCACTCTGGCAACTAACTCGAAACTGACTTGTAACTGACTCTCTCCCGCAGAGCGCTTACTCTTGAATCGAGCTTCCAAAGACTACCGCGGTACTTACTAGAGGTCTGCAGCTCGCTCGGTTGCTCGCTCGAATCGCGTGGTTCATGTCGTTCTATGACAGTCCGACAGGTGTCGGCACTGCAGCTTGCGGCAAGGCGTGTGGCTGCGCTCGACTTCCTGCACGCTCATTCGAGCGGGGTACGCTCGACTGGCCCGACCGTCCACACTGCTCGCTCGCCACTCGATCGCTCACCGCAGCGCCACTCGAGTTCAAGGCGAGTGTCGGGAGCAAACTAGATGCTAGAGAAGAAATCCTGACTGCGAAATTTGGAATTGTTTCCTTTCCGGGTGCTTCGAAAGCTGTTCTTTCGATCCAGTTGAACTAGCTATTCACTTTCGCATTTTGTACTTTACCATACAAGTTATTATACGTGATGGACATAAAGTATCTGTGCTAAGATCATTTACTAAATGAGTTTTCCATGATTTTTCCTCCTTTCTTGTTCCCATTTTGTGGACTGTTAGTTCCTGTTCAGTGGTAGGTGTTACTTGCCGTCTTAATGAGCAAATGATTGTATTTTATATCCATTCCTCTTCTCACTCTCAAGTCATGGAATACTTTGTCCGTCTTTTATATTGATATTAAATACACGATATTGGTGTACACCCGTTAGGTTAGTTTTGTGCATCTCTCTCTCTGTTGCACCCCGTTAATATATATTCCCGTAGCATTTTCGCACTGTGCGTGGTTGTTGCGCCTCTACCTTTTCCGAGTGAGTCCTGAACGGGAATTTTTCCAATTGCAACATTCATATATTCCCCACTGCCACTGCCGTAAAGAACGCATGCAAGCTTTTGTGCAATATATAGGATCCGCGCTTTCTTCCGTTGTCAGAGTCATATGCCGGTCTAATGCTAATATATCCTGCACTTGTTTTAAATACTCTTATTCCAACAGTTTACTTTACACAGCTGTACGAATTTATGGTGCTCCTGCTGTTTCAGTGATATCTGTGTTATATTTATTTAGCGCCATCTTAAGACTGTCACCCGTATGCATGTTTTCGGAATGGCTGGACTGTGAAATTCGCAAGGCTCAATCCACCAATGAGGTGGACGTTTATTTAGCACGAATTGATGGTGATGACGACGATCTGCTTGAATGGCAGAAACGCAACAGTACTCTCTCTCCGAAGCCTAGCTGCATTGGCAAACAGTATTTTGTGTGCCTGCCTCAAATGCACCTAGCGAACGCATTTTCAGTGCGTCAGGGAACCTATTCTCTGATAGAAGAACTCGACTCGATCTACAACGTGTCAATGATATTTTAACAATACATTGCAATTACAATGCCACTAACGAATAGTTTGGGGATATTGTTACTTTTCGCTGTATACTTTGTTGTACGGTAATTTTCACTTTTGTACATTGCAATAAAAACGTTGTTCGTTCCGTAGTTTCTCTTTAGATCCTTTACATTACTTTCAAATGTTGTAGTTAGTGAAAACAACCTTTTTGTCTCGTTTGCGGTATAATGACCAATTTTTTGTGCTCATTTTTTTATTTAATAGAAGATGAATCTATGAAATTTGTCTTTTATCAAAAGATACTTTAATACAAAAATCATTAAAATTGCTTCACTAATCTCTAAGTTATCGCCATTTTTCTATTTTAGCCCAATTTTGGAGGGACCGTTTCACCCCTTAAATATGTTTACCCGCCGCTAAAAAAATTACGTGTCCCATAGTTTTTCATGTATTATAAAATATGCAAATTTCACAAAAACGGAGAGTGACTTCGGTAGGATTCCTTGTGAGTACAGCGGCAGCACTACGCTGCGCGGCCTTTGCCCGCCCCGCCCCACGTAGCCTCGTTCGAGTGTCAACACGCTCGCTGCGAGCGTACACACTCGCCGCGCCACCGCCGAGCGTTGCGCACTCGACCGAGTACGAGCGAGCGAAACCGGCGATTTGCAGACCTCTTGTACTTACAATATACATCTGTGGCCAGTTCATAAACCTCACTACTTTAATACCTCTCGCATTGTGCCGAATGACAAACAGTATCAATAATAATATAACTTTATAAGTGTTACTTGGGCAGTAAAATAACAAATGATGGTCGCAGTACAGAGGATATAAAATGCAGAATGGCAATGGGTAGAAAAGCGTTCTTGAAAAAGAGAAATTTGTTAACATCGAATATTGATTTAAACCTAAGGAAGTCCTTTCTGAAGGCATTTGTATGGAGTGTTGCCTTGTATGGGAGTGAGACATGGACGATAAACAGTGCGGACAGGAAGAGGATTGAGGCTTTTGAAATATGGTGCTACAGAAGAATGCTGAAGATTAGGTGGGTGGATCGCGTAACTAATGATGAGGTACTGAACAGAATTGGGGAGAAAAGGAATTTCTGGCATACCTTGACTAAAAGAAGGGATAGATTGGTAGGACACATTTTTAGACATCAAGGAATTGTGAATTTAGCGTTGGAGGGAAGTGTGTGGGGAAAAAATCGCAGGGGAAGGCCAAGAGATAGGTTATCGTTCTTATGTGGAGATGAAGAGGCTTGCTCAGGATAGGGTATTGTGGAGAGCTGCATCAAACCAGTCTCCGGACTGAAGACCACAACAACAACAAACAACAAGTGTTATGTTAACACTAGTGTGGCCTAAACATTATAGAAAATTAATTATGTCGGGACCATAAGAACCTTACACATATTGCGCTGCGCTGTCCTAACGAGTATGTTTATCTTATTTCCCACAGCGGTATTCAGTACCGCTTGTCTGCTAGCATTGACGGCACTGTTCTCTCATTAAAATCGACTGTCGGTCACTGCGTATTGCCTGAAATTAAGTATTCATGGTACTTGACACTGTGGATCTCGGAATCATAAATTATCTTGCGATATCCAAAATGGAAAGTCTCATGCTCTTAGCCCCAACATCCATACTGTATTTAAAGTACGTTAATTCCAGTAATGCGGCCCCAATCAAAAGGAAACTTTTTCACATGACTCACCATGGTACAAATGAACCGTTCTTTTATACCTAGTGTACGCGATTTGCATCTGTGCATACAGCAAGTACCTGACTTAAGCCAACTCATTATAATAGAATCAGGTAATACTTCGACCGTTCTCTATAAGGTGAGATAGTGACCGCAGTCGCCATCATTCCGAAGGCTCAAAAATGTATATATAGTATAAAACGGCGATAATGTTCAATTCCATATTGGAACTTGGTTTTAGGCGATATGTTGTTAACAATGATAATCGATGATGACCAAAAAATAAGTCAATAAAAATAAAAAATATCGTCTAGAATGCTAAAATTATATGTATTGATTACGACGTTTCGACATCTGCCGTCATCAGATCTAAAAGCATTTATTTGTGTATGGTGTCTGTTCGTATCAGACTTGTCCCACAAAACAAACTGCATTTGCTGATATTAACGGCCGCAATTTTACGAATTCTAAATACTTAAACATTTCGACCGTTTCACGGTATTGAAATAAATCCAATATCAGAGATAAAAATTTGGAACGGAAGCGTGATTGGATAGCCTAATTGGTTAAGACGACCGCTGGTCCAAACCGGAAATCCAGGTTCGAGACCCGGTCCGGCACATATTTTCATGTTTGCTACTGTATTTACTTCAGTGCCCTGAAACGGTCTAAATGTTTGAAACTTTCGTATTCGTAGATCTAAAAACCTCTGAATTTGAAAAGTAAAGTTTAGCGTGAATAATAAAATATCTATTTAGTAGGTAGAACTGACGCACCTACTAGGTAGATATTTTATTACTGACGGTGAACTGTACTTTGCATTTACAGAGGTTTTTAGATCTGATGATGGCAGATTCCGAAACTTCGTAATCAATAATATTTTTATTCTTATTGAAAAAATGAGGATTGCAAAACTCGTTCCGGAAATTCGTTTCCTTTGTATTAAGAATAAGTTGTACATCTTGTAAGTTCATATGTGGGTACCAATCAACAATTGAGAATTACAATTGTTGGCAATATCGTTCCTACAACTCATAGTTAAGAAAACCAATTTTGAAATCTATTACTCAAGGAATGAAAGTCTTGAAAAACCGATTTACGAACAAGTGATGTGCATAAGTTCGCTCCTCCAATAAACTCATTCATCTATCAAAATAAATGAAATGTAATGTGCTTATTTTCATAGTACATATTGCTTATGCCAAGAGACTCGAACAGTTGGCGACAATCACAACACTCATTTTATTTGAGAAATCACACCAAAACGTTACAGATTACGCCACGCTACTTGAAATGCCGCGGGATACAGAAATAACTGCACAGTCAACGAATAAAACTAATTTTAAAATATCTGGGTATAACACTTGATAAGAGCATTTAGGAAATTATCACGTAAGCGCAGCAGTGAAACAGGTGTGTATAATTCGGTTCATTAGCTGGATACTGGCGAATTGCTATCAGACAACAAAGGAGCCAAAAAAGTCTTTGCTTAGAATATAGATAAAGTGTGTATTCGCTCAATATCCGCTGTTACTACCAAGTAATACAAATGTAAGAGTTCACGCGGAATGGCCGCGAGGTGTTAAGCGTCATGTTATGGTCTGGGTGACCACTCCCGCCCGAGGTTCGAGTCCTCCTTTGGACTTTTGTGTCAATGGACTGATGCTATTAACGCCATTATCCGTTTTGAGCAACGTACATTTAAAGGTGCCGAATACAATCGCAGTGCACTTGCAGAAGGATTTCTTCAGAAATTCTGGCATACGCTTCTTCAATAAGTTGCACGACATGGTGTCTGGTGTTATTATTATTTTATATTTTATTTTATTTTTTGCTTACGTAAACGACTACACGAATGAAAGTCAAGTGGTGAGAGATCAAACGATGTAAGTGGCTGTTCTACAGAATCACGGGTAATCCAGTGAATAGGAAAGTGATCTTCTAACGACTTGCTCCGTAGTGTGGTGGAGCGCAATCCTATTTAAAGTAAGAGGGAAAACTGTCATCTGAATTCAGAAGTAAGGGAAACACCACTTCTTGCAGGATTTCCAGGTATCTTTCAGCATTTAGATTCTTATCAATCAAAATGGGACCATTTCCACCGGTACCATATATTCCACAACACACCCTAAGTTTTACGTCACCATCTACCTTTGAAGGTGAAATGCGGTGCTGACACTGGTCGCTCCAGTATCTGTGATGTGACGGTAGACTTAACCCCTGACACAAAAGTTTGCCTCATAACAGAACAACATGCCTTGTGCAAGATAAGGATCTCGTTGTAACTTGAAACACGACTGCAAAGTCGAATCTGTTTATAGGAATGAATTCGTCAGAATATCATATACCATAAAATATAAAAAAGGAAGACTTAGCTTTAAGATTGCCGATTTCAACATGTTGCCCATGTCCGGTAAATACCTCAAAAGATAAACCACTTCACGCATACCTTCCTGATATTCAGATTTTCCAGTTCCTGAAGAGTTTCTTTTAATAAAACAGAGTACTTCGACTTTTGATTTCCTCTGTACTTGTGCTTAGAATTTTGGGGCGTTTTTAATGTTATTTATGAATTTGGACGTCTCAATAGAAATTTGTACAAGCTGTTTCCGCCGTCCATGGATTCCCTTAATTGAAGGGCCCAGAAAAAAGTGTGTAAGGCATGTATAAAATTCGTGGTATACGGGAGGAATATGAGGTAACAGTTTCAGAAGATTTTTGCACTTTGCTTCTTGATAAAGTTTATCTAATATGATGGTAGAAGGCCTTCCTTTTAGAATTTCCTGGGAGTCTATTTCAGGAAATTCGCAATCGTCATTGAATGTTGGCTTCACTAACATAACTAATGGTCTCCTTTTCTCAAAGTGCACCCAGCGAATAGGTGACCACTTGAGTGGCTATCCTGATGTATCCTTGCATGTAGGTGGCTTGATATCAACAAAGGCATTCATTGCGTAAGTAGAAATAAAATAACTCTGCTGCTCTGAAACATTTGCTAGCATTAGAAATTGCCTCTGCCCATTCATCAGGTACAAAAACATATTCAAATTTCTCTTTGCGTTTCTCAATTATCCCGAAGTCCCTGTCACATTAAATATAAGTATGGCCTGGCCACAAAAATTTGTATCAATCGTCTCCAGAATTCCTCCGTTAACAACATACATCCAAAATTTCGCCATGTTCTTGTTTCTGTTCTGACCTCCACAGCAATTACCTTATGCTATGAGAAATTAAACATTAGGATGGTATTTCGGAAACATATTCAAACAGGAAGCGACTTCTTGCTAGCCACGGGCGTGAGTGATTCATTCCATAAAAATATTGTTGCTTTCCTCCTTTGTTCTCCAGCTTATAGACCATACACGAACTGCTGCATCACTTTTAATTTTTTTTTCTAAGCGTACTCTGTATTTCTCACTGCGTTCATGTTCTGTGACACCAGATGTTAGCACCAATCAAAGATACAACCGTGAATTTTTTTTTCCAAATTCTTTGTGTGGCGTAGGACACTTTTACCATATTTTTTTTTAATTTGTGACTTGTACCACTTTTTTTCTTAGCCCTTCAACTGCTGTGTTAATGTCCAATAAATATCACAAAATATTCTACAAATGCAGGACGGTTGAGTTTGACGGTAGAGTTTTCACGCCGCTATACGGTTAGTCATATTTATTTCTCTTGTGTCAGGCTTGATTCCATTGTGGCACTTGTGCTAAACTTCTTGGATTATTATTATTTGTAGAAAATTGTCAGCAATCAGTCGTAAATATTTTGTTTATTCAGATCTAAATTTCGATTACTGTGTGATCATTATCAATGCTTAAAACAAACAGTTAAAAAATGTAACCTCCAACATGGATGTCGGAAAATTTTAACTGTTTGTATTAAGCACTGATAATGATCACACATTGATCGAAATCTACATCTGAATAAACAAAGTATTTACGACTGATTGTTGACAATTTTCTAATAATTTCTTATGTAGTGTTAACTTTTCCAAAACTAAGTTAAAAAACAAAAGGGAGGGACAGTCACTTCTTTTACACCAGTTTATATTGCAAACAGTTCCGAAATTCTTAGGTGGGTTTTGTTTTAATGTGTTTTATTTTAGTTTTTGGTCCCTGTCCAATTCTTCCTATCTACTGAGAAAGGTTTCTTTAAGATGTAGTGTTTTTGAAGACTACCAAGCCACGAATTTTGCTTCTTCGACTATAGTTACTCATGATCGGTTTTAAATTCATATAATGTTCTACACCGAACTCGTCCTTTCTAAATCCCCTTTGATAAACACCTAGCTGATGGCGTAATGGATCGTCGGAAAGGTTTGAGTAGCCTTTAATAGGACTTTCAACGTAACATTAACTAAGGACTGTCCTCTATAACTGTTAAAATAAACGATACTTCCTTTCTTGAGTAAAGAGAACATTCCAATTCTCCAGGAAGCTTTTAGTTTTCCCAATTCCTTCCAATTTTTTTAAATTTTTCCTTTACATTATCGTTAGCGTTTTCTACATTTCCACGGTTACTGAATATTCTCCATACGCCTCGTCTGCTCAAGTTTTTAATTCTATTGTTATTATAAGATTTATCTGATAGTTTTTAATTTACAAACACTATTTCGTACTGTACCTTGTCAAAAGGAGTAACGAGCTTTCGACAAATCAGAAGATTGTTAAGATAGCGTGTTAATAAGTTTTATGATTAATGACTAATTTACATTTTCAATTTTAAATATTGATTTATAAATTGAAACTTTCTTAATTTGGTTTTGAAGTTTTATAAAAGTTGAGGAATGTCATGGAATATACTAAAATTTGTTGACTTGTGAACGGGTAAAGATTTGAAATATATATATATATATATATATATATATATATATATATATATATATATATATATATATATATATATGTGTGTGTGTTAAAAAATTTGCAGGAAGAGCAAGAAACTAGTATTAGGCAAAGTTATGCAGTAAATTAGGATTTGTGTATGAGAATTTACTAAGCTTCAAGAATGGGATCAGTGAGACAAATCTCACTCTTTATTTAAAGGCAGTGTTACCAACTGAATTTTTGAAATCAATGGACTTTTCTTGTTTTGCACCAGCCGAAAGGACATAATGTGTTTTGAAACAAATTCAGGTAATAAAAAACAAGAATCCAGTCTTTGTCCTTTATTTACATCAATAAGATAAAACACAAATGAAACAGGAATACGTGTGTTGTCCTGCTGTATACTGTTTAAGTGTCTGTAGCATTTTATCCTATTTCTGATACAGGGATGCTATAGCATTTCAATCCTCCCTCTTTGTGTCCACGAGGAGGCTCAAACTTCAGAATTTTAGGATCATTATCAAAGTAGCTAAAAATTTAAGTAGTACATTTTTACGTGAACTCATATCCACAAATGAAATCTAAACACGTAGTTAGTGTGTGCAGTAAAATCAGTTTAGCAGAAAAATGTCTCCATTTGCCCTATCTTCCTTTTCACAACTCCTTTCTGCCGCTCCCTAGATCCAGAGTCATATTTTTCACAAACAGCAAGCTCACAGTTAAACAAGGTACTGGCCAGCGAAACTTTTCAAGTGACAATACACCGCCCACAACAACAAGTGGCTCGGTTACAAGACAGGTACATTGTAGTGAAGTTTTAAAACGTATTCTGTGTTGGCTCCACTGATTTTATTTGTCTTACTGAAAAACGTTCGTTAGTAATCGGTAGTAAATGGACTTATCATGATTTGAATCAGTTCACTAATGGACTTATTGCACTTTGAACCGAAAGTAGAATTGTGCATCTGACTTAAACCGTTAAAATATCGTTTTGAATGAAAACAACATCATAGATCGATGTATCATACTTTGTAGAGTAGAAATTCGCTTCAAACTAATTTTTGTCTACGAGTGGACTTACCGCGTTTTGAAACGTCACTTGTATATATGAGGCGCAACTAATCAAAACGTATATCGTCCACTTCCGGCCAAAATTGAGTTTGCTATGGTTTTCGGAGGTATTTTATGTGCTCAACACGCCCCTGCATTCATATTTAATCTTATTTGTATATTTTAATACTGAAATAGCATGTTGAAAATGAATGGTTAATACCAATGGTATATTGTCCACATCACTGAACGAATCAGAACGTATAATGTCCACCATTTACGTTTCATTTTGCTTCCCTACTCTCTAATTTGGCAATACTGTCGAGTTTAACACGTATCAGGGCTACAATACTTCAAAGAATTATACGACATTGTCGCCTTCTGTGATTATTTGACGCTACTTGAGCTAAATCGTTATTGTTAGCAGTGCACAGCGGCAGTATAGTGTTGTGGTTTGTGTGTATTGCTCCGAATGGATTTAGAAAAAGAATGTGTGGTTGTTGGGAAGGATGGTATAGATCGTGGGACAAGAAAAAGAATGAAGAAGAAATCAGAACAAGAAATGGAAACTGGTACACATTGGAAAGAAGAAAAACAACTTATTTTTTTCGTGTCGGCTTTAGAAGTTCCATACAGCAGCTTCACTCCTGAACATTTTGATTGTGATTGCTTACATGAACCTGGAATGGACAAAATGTAGTAAATTTACTGTACCCTATATTATTCTACGTGTAACAGATTGTTGTGTTGATCCAGTTTTTCACAATAATGTAAAGCTTTGTAGCATTTCCTGAAGTAAACATTAATCTTATGTTATTATAAATGATACAACTCATGTGAAGTGCGACTGTCTAATATAACATTTTCAAATATAGAATTTAATTTGAAGTAATGAAGGTATTTTACTAAAAACGCATCAAATCGTGTAATGTCCTATACGACGGATCAAAACGTATATTGTCTGAAATATAAATGGATTTTCTAACCTAACTAAAAGAAAATTGATCTCTAGCAAGATATATTCTAGGTCAGTACCATACAACGGATCTAACTGTGAAACAGTTTAAAATTTTATTGAGTAGTTTAGCAGAAACCAGTTTTTTGCTTCTCCTGAAAACGTTTAATCAACTGGCATTATTCGTTTTGATTAGTTGCTCCTCATATATATATGTTTTGAAATTACTTTGGCCTGGTTCTCATTCTTGCTTACACGGGATCTTCACAAATTTGAATTTGTTATCCGTATTTTTTGTGTCCTGTAGTTGTTAAGAAACTAATAGATGCAATTTCGTACATCATCTCTGTAAGTTGAAAATAGTTTACTCAATGGAATGAGCAGTATGTTTGTTAATTGTGTGTCTTCTTTTCCTGATTGCAGGTAAGTCGCCGGCACAGACCGCAGCCCATCAACTCGCGACTGGCTGGAGGCGCGCGCTGAGCAGTCGGGGACCAGTGACGTACTGCAGTGGAACCCGTTCGTATGACAGGCGCTGCTGCTGACTGCTTGTATAGCTGATGTCACGAAGTGGTTCTAATCCACAAGTATTCGCGAGGCTTTTTGTTATAGTCACCAACGTGTGACCCATTCACAGGATTGAGATTGTTTACCTTTGAAATCCAATATAACGATCAGTCCTTCATCATTCTTGTTTGAACATGTCTATCGTTGGGTGTATAAAAAGATGTTTCTCCAGATTGTATACTGCAGTTGATAATTGTCACCAACGATAATTCTATTTAAGTTTTTATTTCTCCCAGACGAGTTGCGCCTGTTATTTTAAAGGCATCTTCAGTGAGTTATTTTCGTTGTCTTGATCGTGGCTGCTAAACACCTCCAAAACAATATCCTACTATTCTGGTGTAAAAATCTTACTTTAATTACTAGGTAAACCATAAAAATCTGTTCAATCCCTACTTTCGTATCACTTCTTCTGATTTATGTTTCGAAGCGTTTCTTTCGATAGGTCTTATTTGTAACTGACTCCTTGGCTAGGAACAAGGAATTTATGACTGATCGTATAAGTTTTCTCATTTTGTCAGTTTAGAAACTGAACCACAGAAAACGGCAATGTGCCGAAGCATATTCCGTTGCGAACCATCGGCGTAAATTATAAGGTAAATGCTCGCTTTTTCAAAGCCCTTAATCTCAAAAAGTTGTTGACCGATCGCGTTGAAACTTTGACACTACTTTACATTCCAGAACAGGAAGACTTTTACATACTACTTATGTAATATATGATTTATAACCAACATATAACAACTTTTTGTAACTATACTTCTCAATTAAAAATTTATATGAATTCATATAAAACACATTTAAAAAGATAAGTTCATATAAACACCGACGTATAACAAGTATAACAATGCAACCTTCGCAGCATTTGGCGTATAACTTTGATAGATATAAGATTTTAAACATAACATTAAAAGCAGCCCGCCGGGATAGTATTGCAACAAGATAAATCACGTGTGCACACAGAATTTGTCTGTGGACTGCCTACAACAATCTGAGGTCATACCATGCCGGCAAGATCGGCGGTCCTTTCCCTCATTAGCCCTAGCTTAGTAACATCGGTCAAACTGTCGGCTACTTTCACACTGTCATTGAGCTGTGACCTTTGCATAGGTATTGCGCGCTATCCGTCTATGCCGGGCGGAAATGATGGCCATGCCTGGTCTATGCCATCCTTCCCCTACTCGGTCTGTGTTTGGCAGTGGTGCCCGTTGCTTATTGTCTTTTCATCGAGTGTCGCAGCTGAACGGCGACAGTCGATCCGTCAAATAAACGATGTTACTATCCGACGGAATTTTGTACATGTCATATCGTCGGATGTTAACAACAAATACACGTAGGCGCGTCTTCACCATCCTGCATGATGCCTTAAATATTGTTTACATTCTACCCGTTTGCACGTCTTTTTCTGTACCTCATCAGCGTCGTAAGAGGGTTTTATTGGTCGGAAAAAAGAAACAAAAATCAGGACAACACACACTGATAAGATCCTCAGCTCACTTTGCATCTATTGGCACTGTAAGTCGATAGATTTCCAAGCATTAATTCAAGAAAAATACAAATGTAGTACAAACTCCACGTAAAATAATACACCCCCCCTACCTTTCGCTCTTCTAAAAGAACTGACGGTTGTATTTCCGCAAGCAGCATATTAATTTCCCATCCCAATACAGCTAGCTACAGAGAATGTTGAAAATGTTCAAATATTTGTAATTCTAAGGGACTTCTGCGGTTATCAGTCCCTAGGCTTACAAACTAGTTTAACTTATGCTAAGGACAACACACACAACCATGCCCGATGGAGGACCCGAACCTTCGACGGCGAGCAACCGCGCACTTCGCAGCAAGGCGCCTTAGAGCGTTCGGTCACTCTACCGCCAAGTTGAAAATGAAAAGGTACAGGCTCAAGTAAACCAAAATCTTTCTAAGCAATCATCTTACAGCAGAACTCAGGAGATGTCTCGGAGAACATGCCGCTTTTGCCACTACAATAAGAAACGAATGACTGCCGAATGCTGCAGCAAATGGTCAACTGCAATTTGCGGGGAGCACACTGTAATAGTTTGTACCGACTGCCATATAGAATTCTTTTGATTCATGTTCCTTCCTTTCTTGTTTTGTTATTTCTGCCCATCTTAAATATTATTTGAATTTTAAATAAGCACAGTTTGACTATAAGTGTTTTCAGTTTGTTACTTTTTGTGTTTTGTTCTCTTATTGACAAAAACTAAATAGACTGTACCTGAAACTAATAAGGCTGCACGTAGCATATAATAGTTATTGGTGGTTCAAGTATGCTAGCAATGTACTACGTGTGATAGGAGTAATGTTATGTTAAATTAAAGAGAATAATAATCATGAGGATTACATTAACTTTTTTCACTGACTGTTCCGACGGTTCTTGATAGATTATTTGAATTGTAGCACATTGGACAGTCAGACAGAACAACGTGTACTGGACTAAAGGAACACCACAGAACTTGGCAACTTAGGCAAGGAAATTCTACATTTGCAGACCACCTGCTACAAGAAGGCCAAAGTTAAAGTGTAACACAATGAAGTCCTACATCATGTAGTAAAAGGAAGGAAGATGAACTTCTCTGAAATAATGGAAATTAACAGAAATATGAACACTTCCTCAAACCTGGTACTGACTGATGAGACACAATTTCCATACTCATCACTTGTCTGCAGAACCTAATCATAACCCTGTGCAAACACAATGTAAACTACCATCCCCTACCCACTTGTCTCATACCTCTACTACTGTTTCATAGGCATGATATAAAAAACCTTGTGTAATCAGAACTGTTTGACTGCTTACCAGATATAAATTGCAATGCCTTATTTTACTACTTATAAAATTCTTGTTTAATCACAAATGTTTTGGCTGCTTATGTGATATAAACTTTAATGACTTATTTTACTAGTAACCATAGTTTAACTTAACCAGTTAACATTTTTTAACATATTTTTATAGATGTTTCATTCAAATTTGTAGCATGCTTCCATGTTCCAGACATTGGACCTGTTTAAGATAATTTTTTGGTCAAGTTTAATTTAACCAGTTAAAATTTTAACATATATTTATAACGCTTCCATGTTTCTAGAAATTAGACCTGTTTAAGATAAGATACGTTTAGATCAATATTTTTCACCTAATTTCTATTGTTTCACTTTTTATTTCTTACGAAAACGTCATGATCTATTATATTGTCACGTATTTTATCAATGTCAGGAATTTACACCACAACTTGAATTGTAGTATTTCCCGCAAGTTAGTTATAAACAAAACACTAGTCTCCTTTGATAGTTATGTCTGTAGCAAGTTAAGATCTTTGAAATTTAAACTTGTAATGTCTACCTGATGATGGCATAACAGCAGAAAATAGGTTCGTAAACCAATAAATTTGCAGAATATCTTACAGTTATTTGTGTATTTTATTCATAATATATTAATTTGTTTGATGAAAAAGAAAGACGTAATTTCGTATTTGTTAAAATAGTTTTTTGTAACTAAGTCAGTTCGAAGGTCGGAGGAAGGCAACGACATACCACCTCCAAAAAGGACCATGCCTAGTAAAGCACTGTGGTGTTCAAACCAATCTTCGGATTGTTGACTGCTTTACCTTTTTTACCTATGTGTATACTCCTCTGAATGAGTAAAACATCTTTTCAATATTTATTGTCAGCGACTCTTTTCAATATTTATTGTCAGAGACTACCGTTCTTTATGAGGAACACTTGATGAACAAGCGTACACAGGTAGCGTTTTGGTTTGGAATCACACCCATCGACGGGTGTTACTAACAAAAGTTCAAAATCACCTGAAATACGGGTTTCGTCTAAAACCAGGTGTTAGCAATGCGGGGTTAAGCATGTGAAAGGGGGAAGGCGGAGGGAGGGGCATTGGAAGAGGCCTCCGTCCCAGTGCCAGCTCGTGTAACTGGGCAGCTGTAGCAACTTTTGAAAACCTTGCCTCAGGAATAGCATGCAAAGGCTTTTTGATGCCATTGCCAACTGCAATAGGGCACTCATTGTAACCAGAGACACACTGCGTCAACCTACTGACCTGGCGCTATCGCTCTACCTGTAACTTAAAACGGCCTCGCCTCTTTCATCCGGCACTATGATCCGTTCAGTAGAGTCACATGGTCTTTCATAATATGTGGTTTTATTCACTTCCATCCACCCATTCTGGCTGCCTCACTTTTTTGTTAGGCATTGTTCTGGAACTCAGTTTTGAAAAGCATTATTCGAGGAAAGAAATTTCTGAAACATCGATATTCCGGTTTCAGCTAAGTAAGCATTCATTCTTCCTGTAAACTCAATGCTGTGACTGTAAATTGAATGAAATTGAATTGAATAGTATAAATAGCAGCTGCTAAAAGCTTCGAGCTACAATATCTAAGATTACTCCAAGCTGTAATAAATGCGGTGAGGCACGGAAATACATTCACGGTCAAGGGGGTTACGGAAACAACCTTAATTTCCATCTAACCGTGTCATGATTTAACTGCAAATTATTTAAATTTAGTTAGTTAATAAACTGAACTGCCTCAAGGACGGAAGCAAGGAACGGCTAGGAGTGTAAACCATACAATGACCGCTCCAGAATCACAGTTTATTTCATTCATGAATGTAATAAGAAAATAATATATTTAACATTAATAGTAACACCGGATAAGGTATACAAGAGGAACACTCCCCAAAATCAATCAAATATTCAGATTTCAAGACAATAAACAGTACTTGTTGGGTATTTAAGTAATTAAACGGACAAAGATCTTAACATGTTATAGAAAAATATTAGCCTGTTATATATGTCTATATATCTAACGGAAATACCCTAAACAACTTATCAGGCTGGGCTCATTACTTGATTAATTTGGAAAATGTAGACCTGCATATCCATTTAAAAGGGAGGCTAGTACAGTTTATAAAGCTGCTCTCAACATTTACATTTTTATTAACAATAAATTGGCTGTAAGGTTAAGTACTCGGTTATGTTTCTTGAAATCATTATTTGAATAATGACGCAATGAAAATGCCAGAATGAAGGCAGTTGCACATGTAGCAAACACAAGCTAACGGACACTAGAATAACAGGTGATATAACAGCAGGCCTGCTTGCAAATCAAGAGGGCGGCGTTATAATTGATATTATCAAAAGCTCCTGCAAAATTTAACGTAACATTATATTAGCTGTTGCATAAGATGGAAAAACCTTATTAATACAAATAAAAATAACAGATAATTCAAGAAAAAGGCCAGCTTGAAATACATCAGTTTAGCAGTTTAGGTAAACTTTGGTCCACGCTTGGTTCCAACGTTACGGCAAGCGGAAGTCTTCTGTCGTTAGCTACTCCTGTATTATGTAGGCACTGGCGAGTGAGATACAGCTGCGAATAAACATTTTATTCTCGGCGCAGAATCGCAGTCACGATTATTTTGCTGACTGTTTCTACTTTTAGTGGGGAGGATGTAAGGTATAATTTGTGAATTAAACTTCACTACTTCTCTTTCTACAGACGGCAGATAACTTGTTAATATCTGTGTTGAAAACGTCCTCTGAATTTAAGTATTTCTTCTTTTCCCTAACAACGTGTGTGCGTGAGCGCGTTTGTGTATATATATATATATATATATATATATATATATATATATATATATATGTGTGTGTGTGTGTGTGTGTGTGTGTGTGTGTGTCAAAAAGGTGACTTGCAGACAAGGCATATCAACAATGTAACGACGTCATTACCATAGTTTTCTTTTCTTATAAAGGTGAAAATTTATTGCAGCATTATGACAGTTCAAGATACAGGATACATAATCACACTAGAGTAGATCTGTCAGTTGAACTCTGGTGAGTCATATGCAAAGGTTTCCTACGCGGTTGTCACTTCAGGGAGGGATGTAACGGTCTGCTCGCGCAATGCTAGTTGGAGTAAAACGAATGGGACATACCATTATGAAAAATTTTAGAGAATTGAATATATTACAAGTGTCGCAGTGTCGAGAACCTAATACAGCAATGTTGGAGTTCAATGAGTAAATACCTTAGACCACCTCTGCGCGATTTGGCGTTAATGGTCTAAGATAGCGGATCACCGACACGAAAGACATTGCTAACAGCACGATCTATCTGAGAGACCCTCGACGACTACAGCAGATGAATCACACACACGCAGATCTGAAGCTTTCAGTAAGGCACTGTGCATGATTGGGCTGCATCTTTAATGGAGTAGGCCGTTTGTAATAGATCCCAAAAACGACTTAGAGTCGTACACGAGTCTTGCGACGATTCTGGTTTACGCAGATAACATACAGTGACCAGTCAGCACTGATTTCCAATACTGTGTTTTCGATGTTACACTACAACTACTACTCTACTACTGCCACCAGCCAATTACAATCTGTGGTCTTTGATGCCTGCTACATAAAATAAGGTACTAACATAACGTGAAACAATATGTAAACAGAACATTAAAACTAACTGCTGTCAAAGAACTTGCGTTGTGAATAAACCAGAAGAGATGTTACATACAGAAAAATAAATTATCTTATTTGATGAAGCACTTACAGTGTAAATAAATATTTAATTAAAATCTGTAAATTAATAATAGTGAAAAAGTCTAAGGAAAATTTCAATGTAGTGTTGGACGCAATAAAGTTTATTGCCCCAACCAATGGCTATGATCCTGTCTTAATTGAACATATCTTGCAGAGGAAACAAAAATTGAAACTTGTACCCCTCCTCTATGCTCCTTCTGCTAGCCCTTCCACTATTAGCAAGAAATGGTGTATTATTCCATATCTAGGTCAGGTTTCGCAGAGTGTAGCCAAAGCTCTGAAATCCTATAACTACAGAGTGTCATCCTACTATGCCAGTAACACAACTGTCCAGTTTATTTTCAATAGTAAAGCCAAGCCTCAGCTATTAGCTAATAGTGGGGTGTACAAACTTACTTTCCCAGATTGTGATAAGTTTTGCATTGGCCAATCAGGTAGGGACATAGCAACTAGGCTAAGACAGCATGAACGCAGTTGGAGGTCGCAAAATCATGACACCACTTTTGCCGAACATGTTCTGAGTGAGGGCCACAGGTACAAATCACAGTCCCACGTGCTCCAAAAACACACAAAGGCCAGAACTAAGTCTACTAGAGATCTTAGAAATAAACAAACATCTCGCTCACAGTCCAGGCTTAATACTAAATGATCAAACATTTCTCAACACATCACCACTTCTGAACCCACACTAATCCACAGAGTATCCATTAGAATTCTCCAGGCCTGTTCAATTTTATTTCCCCAATTCTTTTATCTTCTTATTTTACCTTAATCTGTTTTTGAGTCATCATATGTTTGTAATAGTCTTCAGTACTTTCGTCTAACAATTACTTTACTGATACGAAGTTTGATATAGCCACCGTTTATCTACTCTCTGTGTCAATATGAGTCTAGCTTTCCAGTGTATCACACCAGCTTTGTATCTTTCTTTGTTAGTACTAACATTCAAAATTATTCTGTAATCTGTCCTTACAGTACTTCTTCATTTAATTGTGAACACTATAATTGAATATGTTTATTTTCACCGTTTTTCAGTTAGAATGCATACCTCCGATATGTTAAGCTTCACAATCCTCCAATGTACCACACCTATACCGTCCTATCCCACCCCTATATTTTGTTTGTATAGTTATAATAGTGTGAAAGGCTTGTAATATTTATTCCATATTTCTTAGATTTTGTGTCACCCTGTGTTTTGTACAATCCTTCAAACATTAGATTCTTGTTTAATTTTTATTTTATTCACAGTAGTCATTGCTGTATGACTTTATGTTTGCACTGTTTCTCGATGTGCAGTATCTATGTTCCCCCTTTTCCAGTTCTATTAATGTACAGATTTATTTACACTGAACTGCTCCATCTAAGAAGATAATTTATTTTTCTGTATGTAGCATCTCTTCTGCTCGATTGACAACGCAAGTACTTTGACTGAACTTCAGTAAATATCTGATGATGACCCAAGAAGCCGAAAATCGATTAACAAAGTAAACAAACCTGTAGAACAAACACAAAATTGTGTATCGTATTAAAATTTTCATAATGAATATGTTCTACCAAGAAGCGACGGAAGAATCAGTTAACAAACAACTGTTGTGGTATTACATAGTGCAGTCTCTGAAATACGCATCGTTATAACTACTTAATGCTAAGTGGAAACAGATCTCTGCATATATCTTGAAGTGTATCTTGAACATTACAAACTGTTGAAGCAATGTGAAGAAAGTCATACAACGGAAGTGTTGTTGGCAAATGGTGTTCAAGTCCATGCTTTAGTTCTTAACACCACAATGTGTTCTTTCACTCCCACAAATATAAACACAGCCAGAATAAAAACGCTGGAACAGGAATCACTCAGAGACTATGTAGTTAGCTTTACACTTTACAGAGCGTCAGTGTGTTTCAGCCGAGAGAGAGAGCTGAGAAAGCTGCAGTCACCT
Organism: Locusta migratoria; assembly: GCA_026315105.1. NCBI lineage: Eukaryota > Metazoa > Arthropoda > Insecta > Orthoptera > Acrididae > Locusta > Locusta migratoria. Next base: position 275,450,076 of record CM048749.1, on the reverse strand, counting down.
GGCCACAGTATTTGTATCAGCTAGGCATATCATTGTTAGTTAAAACTCATCTCGTTAACGTCAGTAAAACAATAAATTAAATTCGTTATCGTTTTGATAATAAGCCGTCGTTTCATTAAAACAGTTACAGGTCAGCGTTAAATGTCTCTCGTGTACATTAGTTAAAATGGAACTTAAAACAGACACAGCAACACCACTGCTAATCGTTGCAATAGAAAGCATAGCGCTGCTATAGGTCGTGATCGTAAAAAACAGTCTCGTTTCTTTGGTTCATATGGTACTTCAAGTATGAATAAGGTTGAACAAATACCACTTGCTGCACAGACGCCAAGTTCCTGTCTTCTCTCAGCTGTATGCCAAATAAATTATTCTTACGCTGTTTCACATTTTCCTTAAGTGTATATTGCTCATTCAAAAATTTATTGCAATCTTCACATTTAAGAAGAAAGATTTCGGGCTGTCTTTCACCGTTTTATGACGGTTGACACTATTTTGGATGTTATCGATACGAAAAATAATGTAGAAGTGTATCTTACGAAATGCACATACCAGTTTTTCTGGAATCTTTCCTCTATATGTCGGACAGTGTAATTTAATTCTTTATCTCTTACTTCCCTAACAAATGTTATTCATTCATTTCCGTTTCATCTTCAGCGTTTTCTGCATTTTATTTCCATTGTGTGCTGCACAACACAGTCCCGTTAGTAGCAATTCAATATTTAAGAAAAACGACATATTTCGACGACTGCATTTTGCAAAACGTAACCATGTTAAAATTAGTCTTTTATTTTCTCACCTCACTGAGACGTATTTGATATTGAAGTCACTTCGAAATGGCCATTGATGTAACATTACGTGATATAACATCTGTATAATATACCAAGGTGCACATAAAAATGGTTCTAGCATTCTGAAAGTATATAGCTCTTGTGATGAGAGTGAATTTAGATACAACGTTTGAATAAAGCTAATACGCAGAGATATATCACGACAATCCTATGAAACTATAACGGTAACGTCGTTTCGTCAAACCATTTATCATTGTCACTGTTTATTCAGGAGAATACGGAAGCTGTAATATTAGGACAGTTTCTGTGTATGTGTGGGATATATGTATATATATATATATAGAAAGACAGAGAGACATTCAAGCTGTGCGATTCATAACGAGTTTCAAATGAGCAAGATGGATAGTGGACAAAATCATGTATAATACGCAAAGCGGTTGACGAAACACTTCGCAGATAAAGGGCATCTCCTCATAGACAATAAAGGTTCCTTTCATGACCATACAGGTGAAATTAGGTAAATACTAAGGTTAGAGGTAGGTACTCATTCGTCGCACCATCTTCACGTGGAAAAAACATCGAGGTAGGTATGTTGTTTAAACTACTCGTTGGAAATATATTTGTATGCCTCAAGAAACTTCGTTTGTGATCCAATCACGCCAGATGCCACTTGGAGGATAGAAGGTATATAGATAATGATTTCAATGTCATTCGCCAACCGACAGCGTGGCTGACAGAGCGCCAACTGTATGTATCCTTCAATAGGCAAGAAGAGTAATGTAAGGGTGAATAAGACAGTTTAAATTTAAATCTACATATGTTAATAGTGTAGAGACACAGATATAATGGATGGGGAAATAAATTAAAAAAACTTTTACCAGAAGCAGATGTATATCAGTGACTCATTCAGAAAGATTTATATTATTACTGGAATGCTTAATTTAGAGAGATGGAATATGAATATGATTAGATGAAACACAATGTAAAAGTTGTTATAAAGGTTGGAAAGATTAGCTTAAAGGTAGAAGAGATGGTATAAAAGTAAATAACAGTATGTATCATGGTATTTACGCCTGGGCATGCCACTAAACTTATAATAGTCTCCCGCTTGGAATTGTATGTTTTAAGGGGAAAAAAAAGAAAGAAATAAAGAAAGAAAAACCTCTTCTACTGCAAACTGTTGCTTTCTACTTTTTGATAGGAGTTGTATAGACCAAATCAAGAAATAAAGATGTTTAGTACACAGGGACTCCAAGCATATCTTAATAGTTAACAAGCAGATGTCCAGTAGAAGCGACATGATGACTACACCGAAAATGAAGACGTGCTCATGGGTCTTAACGTGTATTTTTTAGAGTCCCTCTTCACTATATATATATATATTTCTACTCAAAAAATGTGGAATGTCAGAGCAAGGAGTAACTATTATTCAATTTCATAAAGAAGTTTTTCTAGATTCAATGGATACATTTGCAAAAATGAGTTCCCCCTCAGAATACTATGTGATCACTCCCTCCTGGCAGCCGTTTATAAGGAAGATCCTGATAGTTGTGGTATGTTGCCGGTATGTGGACTTCAAAGAATTTTTAGGTAATACTGGTAGTGCTATACTACCAGTGAAGATGTAGACATTACAAATAAATGTTACAAATGTTTGTAAAGCTGAAGGGACTTAAATCTATGCCCGAGGGGGATTCGAACCTCCGACGACGGACTGCCGCCCGCACCGCAACACAGCGCTCCAGCACGCGTGGCTAATCCGCCGCGGCGATGTAGACATTAATTGCGTTAAACATAAGCTATATAAAATAATTGTAAATATAGTATTTATGTATTCCGGGGTATAAAAATAATCTTTATAAGTAATAAATGTAATAAGAATTTAGTTTCAGAACTGTCATTTTCATGACATTCGTCTCAAGTACTGTCAAATTTTGTAGAATTCTTCGCTTTGTTCTGTACTGACTGCCTTACAGGAACACTGGTATTGCCTTTCCTTCTGAAAGTTAATTCCTGCTTCTTAGTAAACCTAGCATACCTGTGACCGCAGTTACGGCTCCACAGAAATAAAGAACCGGATTCAGGCTGTTGTCTGCTTGATCCACAGCCTGCCGATGTTGCAACTTCATAATTTTTTTTCCACGATGGTGACGATTACTTCGCCTTAACTCTCAGTAATTCAGCTAGTAAAGGAGACTGTCTTTTAGCGTTAGTAAATGAAATATTCACAACTTGTTCTTTCGAATTAGTACTTCTAGGTTGAGAAACGATTTTTGTGAATGGTATTTCTCTGGTTAATATTTGCCTGATAAGCAGTCGGCATTAGGAGGCCACGTGAGTTGTCACACTGCACCCTCACAGCGTTGACAATTGGTGCCGTTTGCAAGACCTGAGCGCTACACCTACTCGCTGAAGTAACAGCCGATAAAACAGCGATACTACAAAGCGAGCATATCGATTGTCTCCCCGCGATCTACAAGCCGAAGGTTCTATTTGTAGCTGTAATGCATACTTCATAGATTGGCAAATGTAGGTGGCGTGGGTCGCTGTTGACAGCCAGTACGTACTTCGCTACTTGCACACGCCTTTGATGTTAATCTGTTCCACTTCAGCTGACGCCTGGCCAGTACCACGAGACTCATTGAAACGTCAATCACTGTAATTTTTCCTTCTTTAGGTCCAAGAGCGTTATGTTTATCTGATAACATTATTGTCAGTAAATGCATCAAGCCAGCTGTTTCATAATTAACGACGTGCCGTTTCGGTATATAGCGCAATTGCAAAGCATCTCCCAAAAGCATTTCAGTGAGATCGTGGTTCGATGTGCTGTAAAGTGGCTGTCGTTTATATGGAAGTGACCATACTGTACACAATTCCATATTACGTGATTAGTGAACTCACAGAAGTCATTGTTCTCATTTGATAGTAAATACAAAATATCGAAAATAGTACTTTAATTATAGTTTGACAGTATATTTTCAGGTGAAAACGTGCGCCTGTATATGTTTACAAGGATTATAATTACAGAGAAGAGTGTTCACATGGATGACTTCACATTATGTATTATTTATGATTCATTGCAAATTTTCGTACAATGTAGATATCGTACCTATTCGTTTTGCAGTTTGTTATCTTTTGGTGACTTTACTACCCAATAAATTACAGCATCGACTGCAATAGTTCTAACAGACCTACTCAGATTGTCTCCTAAATCGTTTATAATGGAACGGTAGAGGCCATATAATACTTCCCCGGGGAACGCAAGATATCACTTCTGTTTTACTTGTGACTTTCCGTCAGTTACAACGTACTGCGTCCTCTCTGACAGGAAATCGCGAATCCAATAGTACAATCGAGACCATATTCAACAAAGAAAATGCATTGTTTCTGCTTTCTTCCAGTCAGGATCTAATATAACAGGACATGAAAACCATCATACAAATTGGTATATAGGAGCCTATATATTACTTTTACCCATATACAATGTCGAGCAAAAACTGCATACGCAATAATTATTTATTTTATTTTATTCCTAATCATTTGATTCACAGGAAAGTTGTATTTATGGCTTATTGACTTACGATTCATTAGAAACTTTGTAATTCTACTCATTCACAGATTAAAACTATGCAATTTAATTTGTTCCGGACTATCAACGTTTGTTCATGCATTCTGTATACATATTAACACCATATGTTCACTTTTAGTTCCACTTTCTTATGTACTGAATGAACGTGTAATTCATTTTTAAATTATTGAGTATAGAGCAATCTTAGTTGTGCAGGCTGGAATTCTATTTATGGCCTTTTCTGTGGGATTCTGAGTTTCCAACCTACAGCAACTGTAATGGCCTAAAATTTCACCTTTGCCTCTTTCGTGACTATTTTTCTTTGGTGTATAGTGTACAGAAATGAACAGTAAGTCCTGTTTTGGAGGTGATGACGATGTTGAGCTCTGATTTTCAACCTGTTGGTTCGTGACCCACAGAGTGTTGCAGTGTGTTTCTCAGAGTTTCGCCATCACAGAATGCAATAGTTGCGCTTTAACAGAACCCGTCCAGTACGCGCCTGAATACTAGGGGTTGCGTAATACGAAAATATAGGCTTAAGGAAAGTGAAAGCATTCTTCATTGAAATAACCAAACTTCCTGCTAATATTAATTCTAAACTGAATAGAAAGTGTATTGTTTCATAATAGTGTTAACGATGAATAAACAGAAAGTCTTAAAACTATTTTCAGGAATCATTGGGTGGCTCAAAGAAAGAGTTGTAATAAGTAAATTTGAAAAATTCAAGAAAAAACATCTTCCTCTTTACAAATTGAATACACAATGGGACGTTGCTTTGCGATTATAATTCGTTTCTAAATGTTACCTGAATTAAGAAACACTCGTTGCACGAAATATACTTTTCTCTGTCGGAAATTATAGAAACTTACGATAATGTGATCCATTCCCAAAAATACACTAAAATTTATGCCATAAAGTAAAATAATGTACATTATTTCTTTATCAGTAATTTGTGTCCACTGAAAAATACATTCGTTGTTTTTGAGATCGCAGCGATAATAGGGTTATGAGTAAGGGGGACGGGGGACGGTTCGCCAGAGTAATTTTTCGTGGAAAGGGGTTGGGTATTCAAAATGGTTGTGAGACACGGATTTGGAGGATTAAAACAAATATTTACCTTTTTTTTTAAACAGACTTCGTATATATACTGTAAAACTGAAGAAGCGCCGCGTTTTTCTCTCTGTACGAACATTCTGATGTACAAGGCTACAGGACGAACGCACACGTATAACTGGAGCGTAGCCTCTGGCATCACACACGATTTGTCTCGTGTAAATCTTATCACTGAAGATAATGTACCTATACATATTACAAAAGCATATGTATGTATTTAGCGCAGCTTCTTGCAAACTGCCGGCCGCGCTGGCCGAGGGGACTGAGGCGCTTCAGTCACTGTCTGCACGGCCACTACGGTCGGGGGTTCGAATCCCCCCTCGGGCATGGATATTTGTGCCGTCCTTAGTCTTAGCTAGTTCATAAGTAGTTTGTAAGCTTAGGGACTGATGACCCCGTAGTTAAGTCCCATAAGTTCTACAAACATTTGAACATTTTTCTTGCAAACTGCTATATATTTCAAACAAAGGAAGTTGAAACGTGACTTTCCGTACAGAAACAGCTTGCTGTTGGGGTGAAAACCGCCTGTCTTTGAAAAGACTCACAAAAAATGATAATGTTGTTACTGAAATTACTTTTTCAACTGCACATTATAAAGAAAAAGGGCAATTACTTTAAGACAAAAAACAAAACCTCAACAAGTGACTGGGAGAACCGATAGCCTTAGTAATTAAAATTAACTCGCCTCTTATGACAGACAACCAAAAACCGAGGGTCTTTTGTAGTCTCCAAACCCACAGAGATTATATATATATATATATATATATATATATATATATATATATATATATATATATATATATATATATATATAATTATTATTGCACAAAATGTAGAATTACATAAATTTTATAATGAGGAACGTTGTTATAAAAATCTCATAAGCTTCATATAAAGGAGGGTAACCATAAAATACGAGCTCCTGAAGGACTAAATTGAAGAAATAATTTTTCGCTCTCTGCAGAGTCCGGAAATAATTAACGTGGAGGTGAAATTGCATACGAAGCAATATTCATGTATGAATTCAAATGTTCAAATGTCTGTATAGCTTATGGGACTTAACTACGGATCCATCAGTCCCTAAACTTACAAACTACTTATGAACTACTTACGAACTAGGACGGCAAAAATATCCATGCCCGAGGGGGGATTCGAACCCCCGACCGTAGTGGCCGAACAGACCGTGACTGGAGCGCCTCAATCATGTATGACAAGCGTCCACACTGCGGAGAGAGCGCGCATAAAGAGGTGTAATAGAAGTACTTCCTGGATGCATTTGTTCTTAAACATACTATCAGAATTACTACATATGACCGAGCGAGGTGCCGCAGTGGTAACACACTGGACTCGTGTTCGGAAGGACTGTGGTTCAAATCCACCTCCGGCCATCCAGATTTAGGTTTTCCGTGATTTCCCTAAATCACTCCAAGCAAATGCAGGGATGGTTCCTTACAAAGGGCACGGCCGATTTCCTTCACTCATCCTTACCCAAACATCGGAGCGTGAGCTCCGTTTCTAATGACCAAGCTGCCGACGCAACGTTGAACCCTATAATTCCTTCCTTCCTACCACACATGAATTTTTTACTCTTTTAAAAATTGTAGAATGATGGTAGGATTAAGAAATGTGTCAAAATGTTTAAAGATGTCATTGCACAGTTATAAATTATAGAAAAACCATGAATATCATTATAAAAAAATTTTATATCCCCTATATTTCGACAATAAGTGCTCAGAGAGATAACATCCCCAATTACTTCAAATAAATAAATAAAATTCAAATGTTTGTAAAGCTTATGGGACTTGGTTTTGGTTTTGGTTTGTTTGTTTGGAATAGGGGGACTAAACTACTGAGGTTATTAGTCCGCCGGTGGGGTGGGGAACGACTGAGGATAGGAAAGGAGGGAAAGAGAAAGGAAATGCAGTTCGGGAAGTGAAGAAAGAAGGAAGACTGCATTGGCTCGGGGCCCCGTGCTCGCCACGCACGTACTCACGAAAGAACCGTGGCCCCTGGGGGGAGGGGCGGACTTAACTGCAAGGTCATAGTCCCTAAAATTACAATCTTACTTATACTAACGACAACACAAATATCCATGCCCGAGGGAGGATTCGAACCTCCGACGCGGGAGTCCGCACGATCCGCAACGTGGCGCTCCAGACCTCACGGCTACTCCCCCGCGTCACCATTTCTTTCGGTAGGTCTTTCACTACTTCAAAGGCGATATGGGTACCCATAAAACAATCCGTGACTCGTGTTTTGACCTAAACTACACACCCCAGGGAGCTCACGGTTCATCCGTGAATACGTGCGTGGCGAGCATGGGGCCCCGAGCTAATGCAGTCTTCCTTCCATCTTTACTTCCCGGACTGAATTTCCTTTCCACCTCCTCTACTTTCCTATCCTTCCCCTCCTCACCGGGGGACTGATAACCTTGGCAGTGTAGTCTCCCTATCTCAACCAAACAACCCAACATAACCAACCTAGACTGCAACATATTCGACGTGTACTGAAATCAGCAGGGGCGCCAGTGTACTGTTACTTGTGTGAGAGAGGGAAGTGGTTTTCCACCTTGAATGGGGGTGGGGGGATAGATAGGGCGAGAGGCAGATGAACATATATGTGGGCAAGGAGTGACTGAGCTAACAGAATTGATGGTGCCGGGTACTGACCTAGTAAGAAGTGAATATTGGCCGACAAGGTATGACGTTTCGTCCGTATCTTGCGGCACAGGTTCATGTAAGCGAGACGGCATTACAATTTACGACCTGATGACAGGACTTAGTCTGAGAAACTAGTAGTTCACTAATTAAAAAAAAGAGTTATTTATGAAGTTTTATTGTTAATGCAGCAGCGTTGGTTTGTTGACTGCAGACCGGCCGAGCTGACGGAGGAGGTGCGTAGGATACATGGCCATACATAATGCAAGAGCGTACGTGGCTAAGCGGATAATGAGACAGGCCGCGGCGGCGAGCAGCAGCAGGGAGCCCCAGTCGCCGGCATACAGAGTGCGCCATCTCAATACATTAGCGGAATCCCCGCGCCGTCATCTGGGGAGCGCGGTCTTACGCAGAGCTGGCTCCGCGTCGTGTCGCCGCCGCCGTTGCCTAGCAACGCCGCTGACAGGCCAGGCGCAGCGGGGCAGCGCAGCGGCTGCTGACGCCTCCTGACTTTTCACCGGCAGGGGGCCGCGCGGATATAACTTCCGGAGAATTATGCGGACATTCAGTTATCGCGGGTGAATGAAAAGTCGTGTGCGGCGTGATCAGCGTTTTGCACGTGGAAGTCAAAGATAGTAGAGTGGGTTTATGAACTAAGGAACTCTGGGAATGGTCACGAATAAACAGAGGCGCTCTGACGCCACAGCTGTGAAACCAAGGGTAGCCATCTTGACCCGACCAAAACAATGCTGTATTTACCTTGCTTGCGTATGCTTGTCCCTCGTTTTTGGAAGGATTTTGCACTGTTATGGTGGCTTGTGAGATGTTTATGTGTACGAATCTTTCTGATTGTGAGGCGAAATCGAAGTAAATAGCATTTCATGTGTAAATTGTCTCACTAACATGTGATTTTACCACTTTTATTGTGAACGAACCTATACAAAATCTTTACTTGTAATGTAGCGTATTTTTCTGTTTTGAATTTCCTAAAGATTAAAGTTATTTCTCCCATTTAACATACTATTTACGAATGAATAAGGAATAAAATTTAAATTTCATTTTTATTAAGTCAATGATTTCGAAACCAAAACCTAGTTTTAATATTAAAGAAAATTCCTACACAAAGAAAAGATATCTTCACTGTGTTCGTAAATCTGGCGTCGGTTCATTCAATCGAATTATTTTATCTGACGATCGTCAGATGAGCTAAAGAAAGAACCCACGTTTGTGATTCGTAATATTTTAGTAACAACTATTTTTAAACAGAATAAACTCGAAATTTTCGAGATTTTATTTTAAACAAAAACTTGAAACAACCAGTTTGAGAACGTTACGTGTGTATATGATACAATTAGCTACTGTAAATACAGAGACAACGATAACACACTGTCAGTGTTTTGGTCAGTGTCATGGCGGCCATGGATTCAAAGCGTAGTACGGCTGGATACGTAGCGCCATCTCCCTTTATTCTTACCTCCATGAAGAATACGATACAACACGTCGGCTTTGACCAATGACGTCATATACGAAGCAAAGATATGGAATTAACAAGGTTTGAACATCTGACGTCTATCAAGAAATATATCGATTATTAATATGCCACAGACTTTCCAGATAAATAATTATTGGCTATTATTGATAGATGTCTTTGACATATTTGAGACGAAAATCCGTCTCAGGGATTATTTATTCATATTAATTATTGGCTAGTTTAAGAAATATGTATAATAAATGAAAGACATAAATCTATTACATGATTGTATTTTTATTTATTAAAAACAGTGAAACTTGTTTAAATAATTTAAAAATTACTGATGAATGAAAAGTATTGATTGTTTAAGAAGTAATACAGTTCCACGTCTGGCCTCTGAAAAAAAAGGAAGTTTCAACATTCCGTACAAGAAATATACTTTTTTTATTATTATATTAACAAATACTACTAAAAATGTGAGTGATTTCGTTAAAAGCTACATGTACGATAATGTTCGCGTAAATTGTAGTGTAATAATATATGATTATGTTCATATGTCGCTATTTGAATAGATATCTATATCGTATTCTGGACTTGAGAAAGGGGAGGTCAAGTCTAGCTTACGATACACTTTTCAAAAGGTACCATATGACGCTATTTCATAAAATAACTGTATTGTTTTCTTGACATGAGCAGGGGAAGGGGGGTCAAGCCCAGTTTACGATACAATTTTTAAAAGGTGCCATATGATGCTATTTCATGAAATAACTGTATTGTTTTCATGACATGAGCAGGGGGAGGTCAAGCCTAGTTTAAGATATAATTTTTAATGGTACCATATGACGTTATTTCATGAAATAACTGTATCGTATTCTTGACTTGAGCAGGGGGGGTCATAATTTCACATAAAATAAAAACAAACAATATACTATATCACTTACTATCGAATGTAAGCAATCAAATTTTTTTTTATTTTTTTTTTTTTTTTTTTTTTTTTATACTATGGGACTTAACTACGGGGTCATCAGTCCCTAAACTTACAAACTACTTATGAACTACTTACAAACTAGGATGGCACAAATATCCATGCCCGAGGGGGGATTCAAACCCCCGACCGTAGTGGCCGTGCAGACCGTGACTGGAGCGCCTTAGTATCCTCGGCCACCGCGGCCGGCGATCAATTTCTCATTTAAAATATTTATCTGTAAATTAAAATAAAATCGTCAAATCACATCAACCAATAGACAATCGAGATATCAGTTGTCTAATGTGATCAACGACCGTATGCAAATAATTCCATATCTATGATACAAAAAAATTAATATCATCTTCATGTACATACATAAACATTTTTGACTAATGACGTCATTGGTCAAATCCGACGTGTTGTATGGTATACTAGACTTGATTCGGAGCTATTATGGGTCAATTGAAGTCCGCGATACGACCCCACGGCTTTCACCCATGACGTCGTATCTGAGTTAAAGTATTTGGGACGATTGCCTGGTGATATATTTTGACTTGGGACTGAACTCTTTTGTGACGAAAATTGAATCTTACGTGGACAACAATACGATACACGATATATACCAAGAAAAAAATAAATATACCACGACATCAGTATAATTTTGGCGTCACGCCACAATGGCGTCTGCAGGCCCTAGGATGGATAGTGGCGTTATGGTAGGCAAACCCGCATAACAAACAACGAGCAACGAACCTCTATCACAAATTGTTGTTTTCCACTTTGAATTCATATTTTAACGGTATATTTTATAAAGAGGTTTTCAGCCAAGATCGCTTTCTTCGTTTAATTACATGACCGGTTTCGGCGTACTAGACGCCATCTTCAGACCTGTAGTAATTTGTTACATGATTTCACTGCTACTACAACAATTTTTAACATAACAAAATGGTGTACATCCACAATGATGTTTCATGTAAATAAAATTTACACGCCAATAATAAAGCGACTGAATCCATCTTTCTCAAGGTCTAAGTCACTAGCACTTCAGAATCGAAGATCAATACCACAGGTCTGAAGATGGCATCTAGCACGCCGAAACCGGTCATGTAATTAAACGATCGCCCCAATAATGTATTCCTTAAAGGTATATTGTATATTCTGATATATTTTGTAACGTTACTAATTTTTATTTTTACCTTTAAATTTAGACACGTGAGTTTCAGAAAGTTGGGGACAAGTAATAATCGATATAAAGAATCTATTATAGAGGAAAATACTTATATATAAAGTTGCTGGTAGAACTTCCGGGTTATAAGGCCGTGGTCCATAAAACGTTTCAGTTTCACCTTACGTTTCGTCCAGAGCTGCGCCGGACTTCCTCAGAGGTCTTCTTCCTTGCGATGAGTCTTGCCGACTGTCGGACTCATCGCAAGGAAGAAGACCTCTGAGGAAGTCCGGCGCAGCCCTGGACGAAACGTAAGGTGAAACTGAAACGTTTTATGGACCACGGCCTTATAACCCGGAAGTTCTACCAGCAACTATGACATCCGGTCGTGAAAGCCTTCATTGCTTATATATAAAAACAATTGTAAATACACGAAGAAGAAACAATAACTGAAAGAAAATCACATCCAATTCTGCATATACATCTGTATTCAAAACAAACCTACATTTCAAAACTTCAATGAATTTCCACAAGAATGAAAACGTAGTGACATGATATACATAATTTATCTAAATGTACAATTGCACTGCGGTGGAGTAGCCGAGCTGTCTAAAGCGTCTCGCTGCGGAGCGCGCAGTTGCTCGCCGTGGACGTTCGAGTCCTCCCTGGGGCATCGGTGTGTGCGTGTTGTCCTTAGGTTAGTTTACCTAGGTTTAAGTAAAGCTACGAACTGATGACCACGCAGTTTAGTCCGATAGATTTACAAACATTTAAACATTTTGTACAATTGACAGTATATACATAATTTATCTAAATGTACAAGAACAAACAAACACAATTATACTATAGGACATACAAGTCCAGGATGTTATCAGAAGCCGGCCACAGTGACTGAGCGGTCTGCGGCGCGCCAGTCACAGTCTGCACGGCCGCTACAGTTGGGGGTTCGAATCCTCCCTCGGGCATGGGTGTTTGTGTTGTCCTTAGCGTAAGTTAGTTTAAGTTAGTCAAGTAATTAGTGTGTAAGTCTAGCGACTGATAATCACGCAGTTTGGACGCATAAGACCTCACACATATTTGAACATTTGTTGTCAGAAGTGTTTCGACTCCTTCCCCGGTTTCGTCAAAACACCCAGGTCATTGATACATATGAAAAAAAAAATTCTTCGATATATCTCTGGGAACTTGGTCTTATCAGAAAATTTATCTTTTAGAACGAAAGTATCAAAATGGTGGAGTACTGAACATGAATATGCGAAGAGCTGGATAAAATCAGTTGATACTTTAATTCACGGACGGACCAGTTTCAATGAAAGCAAACTGTCTTCTGAGGGCCAGGCGAGATTGTTCAATTTAACTTGCAAGACGGAACGAGCCAATGAGCGTTGGTCACGTGAGGGTTCCGTGACGTCACTCGGGCGTGCGCCGTCCTGGAGGCAAGGCGGCCCTCATATCCCAGTGACGTGAGCCGTCACGAACGTCTTAAAGCCGATAGTTTGTTTACAAGCAGAACATAGTTTAGAGATTACGATTTGTGTTTAAAAAGTGATCTGTAGCTTCCCTATGATAGGTATAGGTTAACAAGGTGGTTTTCTTTCTTTTGCAAGTGAGTGCGGAAGGCGGATTTTTTTTTTTTTTTTTTTTTTTTACACAATCTCAATGATTCTACAATCATTTAAAGTGGACGACCTCTTCCTACAGATTAATAAAGCTACACCCCTCTAACTAACTTTTGACACCGTCAAAAGAATAAAAAAAATTCTACGTTGTTTCCACCACTTGTCAGTCGCCTCTTCGTATTGGAATAATCAATTAAAAATAAAACAGCAATTAATGAGGCCATATTCAGGTGTAAACTTCGACACTAAAAAGAAATATCTTTCACTCGTACCCCTGTTCGTTTAAGAAACCCGCCACTTATTTTAACTTCCAGTAAACTTGGGAAAGTTTGAAAAGAGGCCCAAATTTTCCATGGTCTTGCAATGTGTCACTCTCAAACTTTAAAAATGTTTCATAAATAAGGTTTTGCTTTTTACCTAAGCACAGAGTATTTTAATAACTTTTCTTTACAATGTAATCTGTCATGAAGGTTTATTAATAATTCTCCATAATGTTGGATTTAATAGACATCATCAATATTCCATTAATGTAACATAGGCCAGTCACCATAAAATAAGGAGAAGAATCCAGTCCCACTCCCAGATACATCAGATCCCACGCGTGGTCCGACTGTATCCGTAAACCATTTACTAAAGTAGACTGACCGTTACAACATCGAATACCCACATCCTTTACTCTTTCATAAATAAATTACGTAACAACGAAATTCCCCAAAATGAGCTATGAGTCCACAGTTACGATTCTAAAAAGCGACAACTTTAGTGTCCACAAAATTCCCTTCCTGAACAGACTACCACTACTTCAATTACATCACGAGAACTATCTCGTAAACTAATAATTAACAAAGTAGTTAATACTACAATAAAAATCCAATTAATCTTTACTGTGTCCCGCTATAAGCCAAAAACTCACTCATTGCAGTATTTACCGCCCGACGTTTCACCTCTTTTTGTCGTAATATCAGAAGAGTAATTGATATATCGAAAGAAAAATGTTCAAATGTTTGTTAAGCTTAAGGGACTTAATTACGGGGTCATCAGTCCCTAAACTAACAAACTACTTATGAACTACCTACAACTAAGGACGGCACAAATATCCATGCCCGAGGTGGGATTCGAACCCCCGACCGTAGTGGCCGTGCACACCGTGACTGAAGCGCCTCAGTCTCCTCGGCCACCGCGACTGGCTATATATCGAAAGCAAACCAAGAGAAGCCGCGATAAGTAAGTATGCAAAATCCAGAAAATTTGTTCTCCTTTCAAAGCAAAACCCCGTAACAATTAATCTAATTATTTCTTCTTTGGCGTGTGCAGCGCAGGCAACGTCTTAGGATCATAATTTTTCGTTGGTTCTTCGCGCTGATATACTGACGAAGAACTTAAATGCCATCTGGTGACGACCATCGGTAACTTCACCTATATCACCGTCGCAAGGTTTACCACGAAACACAAACACACGCGTCTAAGACAAAGACATCTAAAAACATATTTATTCCATCGTCCCTTAACTATTTAAATGGTTATAAATTGAATTAATAATTTTTAAATCATTTTCTCCCAAAATTAAATATAATATGTTTCAATCAAGATGATGCGATACTCAAGGGAAGTCGTGAAACGACACCATATGCTTTTGTTCCGCTTCAATATGTAGCGTGTCTTTTGAGACTCACGCGGCCTACGAGAAAGACAGGCCCCAGCCCAGTCGTCATGCCACGTAAGCAAGGTAGTTCCGAGCCGGCGAGATTGTTAGCCACTTGGCCGGCCGCTGGGGACGGCCCACTGCGTCATAGCGGGCAGCCACTGAGCTAGCGATCGCGCCGGCTCGGAACTACCTTGCTTACGTGGCATGATGTGTGCGCTGGGGCCTGCCTTTCTCGTAGGACACGTGAGACTCAGATATGACGTCACTGGTCAAAGCCGACGGTTTGTATCTCGGTCTTCAATTACACCAGTCTTTTATGATGCGAGGTACATTCGGTTTGTGAAGCCGCCAGTTGTGGTGAAGTTATTGAATTTCTGTTTGAGTTTCTGAGACCGCGAGAGAATGGAGGCTCCCCAAGAAAGAATTATTTAACTGCGGCAACTGACAGTCTGTGATGCAAATCGGCGTAAGCAGACAAGCTAAGATCGCCTAAAAAATTAAAACATTTTACGCAAGAAATCTTCTGTCAGCTACTTTGACACCAGTTTCGGTCATGTTTGAACCCTCAATGCTCCAATATTCGCACAAAATATGTTCTGTTACGCGGGCAAGTCAAGGAATCACGACCTCTGTGTTTATTAGTCAAAATGTATCTGTCAATACAAATAAATGTCCTCTTTACGGACCGTTCACTACTTTTCTACATAGTCTCAACACCGGATCACACATTTTTCCAATCGCAGCACTAAATTTTAAATACCCGAGTAGCAGAACACGTTTGGATGACTATGGTACCACCGTAGGTTTGCTGTGTTGGCTTCATTATTACTTGTGTATTGTTGTCCTGTCAGGACCTCCTTCAGCTGTCCGAAAACGCGGGAAACTCTAAAGGCGATATCTAGACTGTATGGTGGGCGATACAGAATCTGCCATTCAAATGTCCTCTTCAGTTGGCAACGAATACGGCCTCCATGCACATTTCATGCCTGACTTCACTGCCTTTTACGAATTCAAAATACCAGTACGCCACACTTCGCAAAGCTAAATAGTTTTCCCAGTATGTGCATTTCCTTGGAGATGTCAGTGGACCATCACCTCTCCACAGAAACAAATCACACTTCGTTGCTCTAACACTGCGGATGCATGACACACAACCGCCACCGTTACCAACTCCATTGGAGCAACACCACCTAGATGCAAGGCCTCACAGCAGCCCCTGCTACGTCATACTGACCAGGATACGGCCGCCAGCTTACTGGCTGGCCGCTACGAGGCAGTGGGCGTATCCCAGCGGCCAGCCATTTAGCTGGCGGCTGCGGCCTGGTCAGTGTGACGTAGCAGGGGCTGCTGTGAGGCCTTGCCTCGAGGTGGTGTTGCTTGAACAGGCCAGCAGAGAAGACCGGCCCGAACCAACAAAGGATAAACGGTGGAAACGGATACGCTGAGTCCACATTTACAGCTGTTATTTGGCTAGAAGAAAAAGGAGCAAAGACTTTTTGATTTTACCTCGCATTACGTAACACTGACATCTTAAGAAACCCGATGTGGGAGTGGTGTTCAAATAAAAAGGTACGAACACTGTGCTTATAATTGAAGTCTTTATTCAAAAGTAATCACCAGAGGCCTGACCACAACTATCCGACTAACGAGACGAAGGACTCCCCAGAATTCCGGTGGTTGTGACAAAAGCCAGTTCTCTATTGTGTCTTTTAGTTCATCGTCCGAGCTGAAGCGCTACACATTGAGATATTTTTTTAGCGGACCAAACAAAGTCACAGGATTATAGGGCGGATGCTCAACATAGTTCCACTTGAACTCGTCCAGTTCACGTTTTGTGGCCCTGGATACGTGTGGACGCGCTTTATCCTGGAGCAGAATCATTCCCTTTGTGAACAACCCAGGCCATTTGCACTCAAAGGACTTGCTTGTCTCACAGTACGCGTTAGTGTCAATAGTTTTTCCGTGCTCGAGGCAAATGGTGAGTAGGCCTAACGGACCTCGGACGACGAAATAGACCGAGATTCACCCTGCCTGCTGAGGACAGCGCCTCGAAATTTTTGGCGGGAGGTGACGACGCATGCTTCGCGTTTCTAGATGTCGCACCACATCATTCGAAAGTGGCGTATTCAAATTTCAACCGGTTTCGTTGTTAACGCGTTTCGTACATTTTCCTTTCAACACCCATCGTAGCAACACAAACTTCATGAAACTCAACCTGTATACGAATGATAAGGCGCATCTGATCATCAACAGAAGAAGATAATTTTGACTGAATGTGGGATCTAGTTAGTGATTTAAGCAAGTAGTTCATATTCTATTTGGTTGATTAACCTTAACCCTATAACGACCCAATTGCTACCCGCGAATTACTTCTGCGGCGCGCCAGTCACAATCTGCATGGCCACTACGTTCGGGGGTTCGAATCCCCCCTCGGGCATGGATATTTGTGCTGTCATTAGTATAAGCTAGTTCATAAGTATTTTGTAAGTTTAGGGACACATGACACCGTAGTTAAGCCCCATAAGCCCTACAGACATTTGAGCATTTGAATTACTTCTGCACATACCGACCTACAAAACACATTTGTCACGAGGGTGGCATAGAAAATCCGGCAGACGCAATCCTACAGAGCTGAAATTGACAGTAATGATATTTCCTTATGACGCAGGAGACGCTAGAGTAGCGAGCGCCCCTGGTCACCGACGTACAGAGCGCTCCATCTCAATACGTTATCGGCATCCCCTCATTATGATATGCTGAGCGCGAGTTGTCTAAAGCTGACGCCATTCAGCGCGCGTCCGCGTCGCTGTTGCCTAGCAACGCGGTTGACAGGCACAGCAGTAGAGCGCGCTCCAAGCCCCGAGAGGGTTGCGGCTGCCGGCGCATGCAAACTTCCGTGAGCGGTTCGCGGCAGGCGACCGTGCTGAAATAACTTCCGGAGGCAGGGCGTTTTTATGAAATTATGCGGAAATTCAGTTACTGCTATTGAATGAAAACTTTTGCCTCAGGCGGCCAGTCACTCGCACGTGGAACTGTGAGAAACTAGATTGATAGTAGGTTTGTGAATTAAGTAATACTCATGTGTTGCGAGGTGGCTCGGTTGCTTCGGCTTCCCCTTGTGATGTGGCAATTGAATTTATGTTTAAATTTCAGCGACCGCGAGGGAAAGCTGGTTTCCGCAAAATTGTCCGAAATATTTTACAGGATGATTTAAACGCAGCAATGGACAACGATGTATTTAATGTCTGCAGTGAAAATCTGTGTGAGCGGACGAGGAAGACCGCTTTTATTCGGCAAGTCTCTGGCGCCATGTTCACTTCTTTTAATGCTTCAATATTCATGCTGTTCTTAGGCTGATTTTATGCTACTCTCCAAGCTACCCTATCCTGCGTGATACAACTCTTCTACTGTATTCATCTATTTGTCTCTCTCCGCCGCGCGGGAGTAGCCGAGCGGTTTGGAGCGCCACGTTACAGATCGCATGGCCTCCCGCGTCGGAGGTTCGAATCCTCCCTCGGACATGGATGTCTGTGTTGTCCTCAGGTTAGTTTACCTTAGTGTAAGCAGTTCGCAGTTTGTAAGCTACGGACTAATAACCCAGCAGTTGAGTACGATAGATTTACAATCATTTAAACATTTGTCTCTCTCTGCGATTTTACCCCCACATGTCTCTCTAATGGTAAATTTACCATTCCTCCACAATTCTCTTCGGTACCTTCTCATTAGTTACGTGATCTATCCATCTAATCTTCAGCATTCTCCTGCAGCAATTTCGAAACTTTCTATCAACTTTTTTGTCTGAATTCCTTATCGTCCTCGGTTGAGTCCTGTACAGTGCTACAATCAAGAAAGATACTTTCACAAACGTTTTCCTAAAACTGAAAATAATAATCGATGTCAACAAACTTTTCTTCCGATTTTTTCTTCCCATAACCGTTTTGCATATTACATGTAATCTACTTTGAACATTATAAGTTGTTTTAATAAACAAACAACTATCATTGTCTCATTTCCAAATCTAATTCCTTCTCCAACTTTATCATTCTTTCACAGCTTCCTCAATGTAAGGCTTAATAATGAAGACTACAGATAGTTGTCGAGTAGAAACTGTTCTGAATCTGAATAAAACCTACCATCTGCGTTTTTTTTTTATTTTATTTTTTTTTACAATCTCTCTGCCCCCGCGTTTCTCAGTTGTATCTCTTACTAACCACAGGTACTCACATTCTCCGTAAGACAGCGGTTAAAAATTGAAAAAAAAAAGTCATGGATGGCTTCAGAAATAGTATGGCTCAATTTTCCTCCCGTATCTTCCAGCATATTGGATCCATGACTGTCGTGTTACTTCATTTCTTCGGGCAAAATGAGTTCCAACGCGATATTATGAAGTATCGTACGACATTTATCAACTATCAGTACAGATAAATAACACTATAATGTTTTTGTCGGCAAACTAGGGACGGTTATATTTCTGTCATGAAAAATTAATCTGGACAATGTATTACAACCGAAATGAAAACTGTTAAATACGGCCGAAGAATAAGTACGAAAACTATGATGGATATTATTATATAATTCCAATCATTGTTAGCAGTGTCCTTAAGAAAATACATTAAATTGTTTTAGAACAGTGTTTTAAAGATAACTTGCCCCTCAACTCTTCCTGCAGTAATAATCGGTCTATTTTAAATACGTAAATCGCTATGAATATGTGCAAACCTCCTCATAATGTTGTGATATAATCTTCAAATTCTGAAGGAGTTATCACTAGGAAAACTTTTTTCTTGCTAGTAAAAGCAAAAAAAAATTATTTTTTCGTTTTTCACGTGGAGAAATTTACGTATTAGTCAAACAGCACTATATTTGTATACATGCATCCACACCATGGCTTGTTTCAGCAACATTTTTCAATTTAATGAATAAGAAACGTCTCTCTTGCTATGTGTTAAACTGAACAATGATGCGTTTCACGCTCTTGTGCACCTTCAGATTACCGCATCTTTAAGTACGGAAACTACATTTGTTATAATTAAAAGCGTGAAAATGGTAGCATCGAAGCGGGTGATCGCTAATGTCAATTTGTTAAAACACCTTACACTGCGAAAGGCAGGATGGTCATGAGGGTTGCACGTCCCATCATGTTGCGGTGTTTTTGATTCCACTGTCATCTGCCTATATTTACTACAATCCCATTGTTTTAAATGATTTACTCAGAACTTCTGGTAGTGTTGTAACGCAGCAGGAAATTTCACCACCTTAAAAATGTGCTTGAGTTTGTATGCAACCAAACTTCGTGCTCATCAGTCGCTATACTTAAACACTAATTATTTGACTTACTTAAACCAACTTACGCTAAGGACCACAAAAACACCCATGCCCGACGGAGGATTCGAACCTACGATCGCAGCGGCCATGCAGATCGTGACTGGTGCGCCGTAGACCGCTCGGCCACTGCGGCCAGCTCACCACCTTACATGCTATGTTTACATATTAATAATTAATAATGGACATTTATTTATAATATAATTACTGGTATAACTTTGATTCCAGGTGATCTGAATGCAAAAATAGGTTGGAAGAGTGCAAATATTAATGTCTAGGTCACTGAGAAAACTAGTTGATGCTGGTGAGCGACATTTTATTCGCATGTAGTACTTTTCTTGTGGTTAGGAACAAGAACGCAGCCAATTTAGTGAGAGAGACCAGGAAGTGGCGAGGGGAGCCTAATGGTACCACAAGTGCGCGACTTGTTGACTAGCCAGTGCGGGGTCACAGGTTACTGAGTGGCCGACGGCAACTGGCGGTTCCCGCCAAAACTCTAGGGCGACGATACGATTGGCGGATGATTTCAACCGCCAAACGGTCGATATGTTCTAGAACATTGTAGAAGCCTCCAGAACATTGTTTTGTGGGATATATGTGTAGAAGGAAGTAATGGTGGGGGCGAGGGTTTTGAAGCAATAGCTGTGATTGTCTCTTCAGAAAAAGGTCTGGAGAGACTTGTGGCTTGCATAAAAGTGAGTCGGGGATTCGGCTAGCTGTGCTGATGGTTTGAGGACGCAGGTGGGCAGTTGCTGGCAAATTGTCCAGAGACTTAGCTCACAATTAGTTGCAAGTGCAAACTGCACTGCCTGAAGTACTCATATTTGTTTCTCTGCGAATAGACAAACAAAATTATTACTTCAGTGCATTTGTATTTGTATTTCGAAGTACTCAGCACAAGCTTACAATTGAGCTTCTGCTTCTGGCCAGTGAGGCAAGCAGTTTGCGACAACCTCTTGTTCGTCTTTGATACGTAAGTGACTTCAACTTAGAAATTTTTTGAATGAAGTAATTCGTTCAGTGTGTAGCGAAAGTCTCACAGCTTCAGATTCACGTTGTGCCGATCCATCCACGTTAGTCTTATGAGAGCATTGCAACGAATTAATTACGAACTGGTGATATACCCACATTGCATTTGCTATAGCGCAGTCAAAAATAAATGTACCTTCCACTAGTTGGCTGTACTCTTGAGCTCCTGGTTCTATTCTTTGCCGATTTGGATAGAGATTTTTAATTTCTATTAATACAATTAACACGTCCTCAGTATCAACCTTTTTTCATAATAGGTACAGGCTGTGCCTGCCTTGTTAAGGATTTATTAATTTTGTGTCATCATCCATTCCTGAATTTATGCACCGTCCTTTTTTATAATTAAATTACTATATAGAACATTGAATCCTACGATTTCTTATTTATTAGGAATCCCAGCTATCCGTAGTGATAAAAAATTGCCTAAGACTGAAACCAAGTTTGGGCAATTGAGAGGAGCAATTCACATTTATTTTCATAATGATACCGTAAGGCTGATAAACCACACCAAAGTAGCAATAGGGTGGTTCAATACTGTTTCACCAACTGTGGCTTATCATTGTAGTGTAAGACCTTTTAACAAATTGTCATATACAATTACCAGTTTCAATTCCATCTTTTAGATTATTTTAAAACTGACCAGTGGAGCATCTGCAGTGTAATATACGGTAAACTTAAGATGCGACAAGAACATGAAACGCATCATTCTTCAATAAATTTAAAACATTGATACAACTATATTTTTATTCCTTTGGAAAGGACTACATTTGCTACTATACCTCAAACTATTGAGTTTTCAAATAATTCTCTAATCATTAAAAATATTGTTTTGTGTAATTTTCAATAAACAACATTGTCTAACTAGAAGATAGAATGTGATGAAATGAAGAATTAAGAACAACAACTTAAGGAAGCGATCAACATGATACTGAGCTTCCTTTGAATATCTAGTACTAGCTGAAAACCAGGCGTTGCCCGGGTATTTATTTATTTATTTATTCGAACCTTGAGTTAGTACTTTTTCTATCAACTCTCTCTCTGTCCATCTCCATTTTCAAAAAACATGTTACATTTATCAGAGAGTATATAAGAAATAAGAAATCACACGTAAAAATACACTCGTTTCGAAGAATCCAATCACGAAATTCAACAATAATGATTGTAATAATATCACAGATCGATCACTTGCTGTAATGCACGAAACGTCAAATAGATTCTTTTTAAAGATCTGTATTAAAAGAAATTTCTTTTTTACTGCTTTCATTTATTTATCGTTACATTTCCTTATTCGTAATCTTATCTTTACAGAGAAAAAAAATGTTCAAATGTTTGTATAGTCTATGGGACTTAACTACGGGGTCATCAGTCCCTAAACTTACAAACTACTTATGAACTAACTAAGGCTAAGGACGTCACAAATATCCATGCCCGAGGGGGATTCGAACCCCCGACCGTAGTGGCCGTGCAGACCGTGACTGGAGCACCTCAGTCTCCTCGACCACCGCGCCCGGCCTTACAGAGAAAGAGCTGAAGACATTGTAGCACGCATAGACCAAAGATATGGTATGTGGCATCATGTTTCGCAAACGTCATCGCTGGCCTTCAGTCCGATTTTTTTTTTAATAATTTGACGACTTTCAACCACCATATCTTGCACCCCCTTATAGCTATCGTCATGCAACTGCTATGGTGTAGAATGGGAGACTTCGGACAACAATTACACACAGACAATTCGTTTTCGTTCTGTAGTTTTCGCTGCAGAGCGAAATATTAACATACTCACACGTAGTATTTTATATGCACCGAAAACTTTCAATCCTAATATACTCCACCATATTATCATTATCAACCCTTAAGCAACAATGCAACCGATAAAAACAATTTCAAAGAGTAAATGTAGTTTTGAATGAGTCATTATTGGTCCGCATTTCGCGTTATATTCTTCAAATTACTAAATATCTATCAGATTGCTATAAAACCGTGCCTAAAACCTTCCTCAGGTATAAATTAGTAACTGTACAAATATTTAAGTCTCTGCGTCTTGTCGTTCGGACGTCATAAGCGTACACCGAACAGTAATTCACATTATTATATATAGATAAATAGCTATCCGATCTCCATAAAACCGTGCCTAAAGCCTTTCCCGGGTAGACATTAGTCACTGTACAAATTTTTAGCTCTTTATGTCTTGTGGTTCAGACGTGATAAACGTACAACGAACAGACATGCACATTTATAGATATAGGTAATGCTACTTTCATGCGTCTGAAGACGCGAAAACATTAGAGTAGGAACACTGGCAAGACGACCTTCGCGGTCTTGATGAAATGAGATCTGGAGGCTTAGTAACGCGGAAGTGACTTGGTAGTGGGGACGCTTTATAACGTATGACGTTATGAACCTTCCAGCAGTTGAGTCGTATAACGTTATTTGCGCATAGCTGATGCCTGGCCGGCCCGTTTTTATGTCTAGGCCAGTGGGGTGCTGCATGCCTGTGGAAAGCACCTCTGACAGTCCAGGACACAGACCGAGTGGCTGCGTATTGCAAGTTAGGAAGTTAGAAACGGATGACCAAAGGTATGTAAATCGTGCCAAAGTTGACAGGGAAGTAAAAATACCACGCAACAAATAGAATTTCTTCCGATTTGTTCTACATCAATGACTGTTTTTGTGCCAGACAACATTTTAAATTCAGTATTGAAGTATACCTATCCATATGGAGGTATGGATTGATTTTGAATGAAGCTAATGCGAGAAAATAGATTATTTTGAGTCTACTGTGAGGAAAAACACGCCGAAACTATACTATGTAGCGTATACGACGTGTATAACATTCGACTGTTTGGGAACTCCAAAAAAACCTCAGTTCCAGTCTGTTAGATAGACAGTCTGATGGAGTAATAGGTAATTGTCTTGAGGTAACTAACACACTTTCTTCCATTATTTTAGATCACTCGTGCCGAGAAAACCCTACAGTGACTCAAGCACGAATACTAAGCACACGAGGATACTGTGTGGTATGAGGATCCCAGCGGAGGATCGAGTCTGCTAGTTGTTTGTTTTCCTTAGCATAACTGATTTTCAATTAGATTAAGTAGTGTGTAAACCTGGGAACTGATGACCTTAGCACGTGGCATGGGCTAAACAAGTTGTTGGAAGACCCTGTAGAAATATTGACCCATAGCTGTCCATAATTGCGAAAATGCTGCTGGTGAAGGAATTGGTCCCGTTACCGATCTCTCAATGGTGTCCCAAAAACGTTAATTGGGATTCATATCGGGCGATGTGAGTGGCTACACAATTCCTTAGAATTTGTTCGGAATGTTTATGAAACTGTTATTTTGTTGCCAAATAACAACCAATTTCAGTTTTGCAGACATTGTTCATCAAATTTGTTGACGTGTGTCACTGAGTAGAGGAAAGGGACAGATTGTACCACGAATTTGTTGAGCTTATGTCATAATAATTAACGTCAACACCATTTTCATGCATTTAATAGTACTTCTCATTCCTTACCTTCCTGTTTATGAAACATTTTCTCTTCCACTGACAAGGACGTCCCTTTTTTGTGGGGGGACAATCACCCTGAGTCTCGTTCTCGCTTAAATAGGTCTACTTTCGCAATCACACCCACTTCGTTTTCTACCATCTCCTGCATTTAAAAGATCCACAAAATCATTTTCTTCAAAACGCTCACCATAATATGCGTCAACAAGCACTGTGGTGATTTGCTGAACTGTGTTTACCGCAAATGTTGCGACATTGTATCAGCAGTGGGAGCATCCCTGTCGGCTACGCGTTCGATATAGTGTAGTCATTCTGACACAATAACAAACTGAAAGGTGCCTTCGAATATCTAAACTGGTAACTCTGACGTCCAAGTGCATAACCACTATGAGAGCTAGGAGTGGTGCAGGTCATATTACAACAGTGACAGTAGGTGACCTTTATTAATAAATACAAAAGAAAGCTAGTGGAAAACTGGTTTAATAAACATTTTAAGAGACAGAGTGCACTTTTATACAATACAACATTTAGTAATAATCTCCTCGGTTTCGCTGCAAATTTGTCAATTATTTTTTTGTCTAACATCTCGCTGTTTTTCTTGACGTAATTTCAGTGCCTGCTTATCAGTCACGAACACGGGATCCATTTTTCTCCCAAAGTGTTTCTAAGCCAGGTATTCGCTCTTCAAAGTGTGCTGAATCGTTCCACTGTCGCTGTTATTTCTGCAATAGTGCTCAAAATTCTTAGACCTTTCCTCTTACTAGGAAAAAATATTCGCCTAACAGGCCAACGATTCTATATCCCTTAATTCACTTTTAGGTATATTATTTTCCCTCCATAAATTGTATCACAGGATCAGTTGTCCAGCAATATCAGCCAAACCATAAAATTTTTAAGCAATTCTGTCTTTTTATTACACTCTGCTATACTAATTTTACCCATATTCATAGGGTGTAGCTAATTTAGAGCAAATTGTATGGGTATTTGCTGTTGAAAATCGAATACTTACAGATGACATGAATGATAAGACATATGATATTATCAGTGAATGTCGGCGGTATTCGGTATAATTTTCCGATGACAGTTTGTTTCTGAAAGTTTGCTTGCAAACAAAACGTGTAACAGTAATTTCTTTTTCCAGTCTGTAGTAGTTAATGGTTTTCCAAGTAATTCGCTAATTATAATGTCAGCTTCTTTTCGGTCATTACTGAGAACATCAAGGATTCTTCTGACGTGTGACCTCACAGCAATCGTACCTTTAAATCAGTAGCTATTGGTTCCAAAACTGCCGAGTATTTGACTATTGCTTGTAAAGCTGAGATGAACACTGTTTTGCGATGAGAGAATACAAGTTCGTGGCAAACTGGAAAACGTATTTCCGACGTGTAGTCGATACTCAAAAAGACTATTTCTAATGTTTGTAAACCTATGAGACTTAACTACTGTGATTATCAGTGCCTAGTCTTGGAAACTACTTAAACTAACAAACTAACCCAAGGAAAACACATACAGCAGCCATGCCCGAGGGAGGACTCGAACCTCCGACGGAGACAATCGCGCGCTCCGCAGCAAGGTGCCTTATAGCGCTCGGCCATACCACTGCCGCTAAAAAAAGTTTATTGTGTTTTTTACAGTGGCGATAGTATCCTAATATCTGTGTTAGCATCGTTTACCACAAGGTTGAGTCTGTGGCTTGAGCAATGAACGTAGGAAGCTCCATAGTATTTCCATCTTAACAGGCTTGTACACCGCGTTCTCAGCCAGCCATTGTTGAGTTGACATCGAAGCTAGATCCACAATATTCAATTGGAAGATTATTACTGGTCAAGAAATAGCCAACTGCTTCAGCAATTGATGAGGCATTTTTTGACTTCAGTTCTACAAAACCTACAAATTCTTCCCTGATTTTCAATTTGCTATCGTCGTCGTATCGCTTGCCTGTTGACAACTGTTCATTGCCAGGTGCGCGTGCTGTTTCGTCTGCCAACACGGCGTAAAATTACGCGGTGGAGTGGCCGAGCGCTTTAAGGCGCCTTGCTACTGAGCGCGCAGTTGCTTGCCTTCGGAGGTTCGAGTCCTCCATCGGGCACAGAGGGGTGTGTGTATGTGTGTGTGTGTGTGTGTGTGTGTGTGTGTGTGTGTTGTCATTAGCACGAGTCAGTTTAAGTAGTTTGTAAGCCTAGGGACTGATGACTGCAGTAATTAAGTCCCTTAGATTTACAAACATTTGAAAAATTTTGCTTATGTTAGCGATAGTATTAAGAGTCCCGTTCTCTAATGACTGCGCGGAACGTTAAGCCCTAAGCGCGCTTTCTTTCTCCTTTTATTAAGAGCCTCAAACTAACATTAAATACATTTGGCTAGGGATTACTGACAGTGATTAGGATTTTTTATTTAAAATTTGGCGAAGTAACTTTGCTTCCTACCATTAGTTTTATTAATATTTGACCTCCTGGCCAGTAAAAAAATTAGTGATTAATTGATCCCACAAAAATTTTAGTTACTGGCCTTGTGGGAAGGAGAGCGATTTTGTTGAGATAATAAATAATGCAACTTTCGTGTATAAGATACTTTCTGCACTCCACTGCAGAGTGAAAGTTTCATTCTAATGTGTGTTTCAACAGCTGCGTGTGTCAACGAGTATCGAAAACAGTGTTTGTTGGACAGATAGTAGTCAAAGTAGGTGTGATGGATGCTGTTATCTGTTTCAATGATGGCGTCATTAGCACAACAAAAGTAATAGACGAATTAGGCATCCAACAAGGAAATAATGATAGCTGCTCTGCCATAGATCGTCAGACACTAGTTGAGACTGAAAGGGCTGCAGAAGCCGCCACTAAAGAGACCTGAATAATGAAAAGACTCCTAAAACAGTTTTCAGAGAATAAAGAGCCAGCTGGTCAGCAAGTTTATGCCACGGGAATCTTCTGAAAGAGTCGTATGGCGAGATAAAAGCAATGCGACTATTCTTTTCTCGAAACAACATTTGCAGAATATTAGGTACATATATCTTCATCATGATTTCAGCTATGCTCACCAAATTTCTCCCAATAGAAGCATGGGACAGAATCTTTGTAGAATGCCTAATACATTGCAGAAATTATCTATGTTTGTCATTATGAATATAATTTTAACGATAATTTTTAGAAAAATAGTAATTAAGGATAATAAGGGTTTTTATGCACTACTGGACATTAAAATTGCCACACCAAGAAGAAACGCAGATGATAAACGGATATTCATTGGACAAATATATTATACTAGAACTGATATGTGATTAGTTTTTCACGCAATTTGAGTGCATAGATCCTGATAAATCAGCACCCATAACAATCACCTCTGTCCGTAATAACGGCCTTGATACGCCTGGGCATTGAGTGAAACAGAGCTTGGATGGCTTGTACAGATACAGATGCCCAAGCAGCTTCAACACGATACCACAGTTCATGAAGAGTAGTGACTGACGTATTGTGACGAGCCAGTTGCTCGGCCACCATTGACCAGACGTTTTCAATTGGTGAGAGATCTGGAGAATGTACTGGCGAGGGCAGCAGTCGAACATTTTGCGTATCCAGAAAGGCCCGTACAGGACTTGCAACATGCGGTCGTGCATTATGCTGCTGAAATGTAGAGTTTCGCAGGGATCGAATGAAGGATAGTGCCACAGTTCGTAACACATCTGAAATGTAACGGCCGCTGTTCAAAGTGCCGTCGCATCGATGCGAACAAGAGGTGACCTCATACCATCACGCTGGTTGATACGTCAGTATGGCGATGAAGAATACACGCTTTCAAGGTGCGTTCACCGCGATGTCGCCAAACACGGATGTGACCATCAAGATGCTGCAAACAGAATCTGGATTCATCCGAAAAAATGACGTTTTGCCATTCATGCACTCAGGTTCGTCATTGCGTACACCATCGCAGGCACTACTGTCTGTAATGCAGAGTCAAGAGTAACCGCAGCCATGGTCTCCGAGCTAATAGTCCATGCTGCTGCAAACGTCTTCGAACTGTTCGTGCAGATGGTTGTTGTCTTGCAAACGTCCCCATATGTTGACTCAGGGATCGAGACGTCGCTGCACGATCCGTTCAACCATGCGGATAAGATGCCTGTCATCTCGACTGCTAGTGATACGAGGCCGTTGGGATCCAGCAGGGCGTTCCGTATTGCCCTCCTGAATCCGCCGATTCCATATTCTGCTAACAGTCATTGGATCGCGCTAACAGTCATTGGATCGCGACTAATGCGAGCAGCAATATCGCGATACGATAAACCGAAATCGCGATAGGCTACAATCCGACCTTTATCAAAGTCGGAAACGTGATGATATCCATTACTCCTCCTTACACGACGCATCACAACAACGTTCACTAGTCAACGCCGGTCAACTGCTGTTTGTGTATGAGAAATGGGTTGGAAACTTTCCTCATGTCAGCACGCTGTAGGTGTCGCCACAGGAGCCAACTTTGTGTAAATGCTCAGAAAAGCTAATCATTTGCATATCACAGCATCTTCTTCCTGTCGATTAAATCTCGCGTCTGTAGCACGTCATCTTTGCGGTGTAGCAATTTTAATGGCCAGGAGTGTATTTCCTCAGATATATTCCAAAATGTAAAAAAAGAAGCATAATGTGTTCCTACAAAGTTTGACAGCTGTCTGCCATAGTCTAAGTGCTATTAGACTTATGATGCACCAGAAAATGGTTCCAGAATACGAACGTGTATTATAAAATCATCTATCAGGCAAAATATTGTAATTTTTGAACTATAATACACTTCAATAAATTTCCTGTTTCAACTTCAGTCACTGTCATTCAGTGTTGGTACAAAATAGCAACTTCCTCCGCATTGTAGATCAAGAGTAATGTGCACTGAATGCGCAGTACGCTTGGAGATGCGGACATGGTCCGATGTGTGAAATATACTTGTTATGACCCACCCTACCACCCCTCTCGTTTTCTGCTTTCATTTCAGATATATATACGTTCAATGAAAGATCAGTTTTTAATGGATACATGATAGGTAGTCTGAGGTAACTTAACGTAATTTATACTAATAATCCTAAAGAGGGCAGCAGCCTTTTCAGTAGTTATAGGGACAACAGTCTGGATGACTGACTCAGCTAGCTAGGTAACATCAGCTTACTTGGCTTTGCCATGCAGTTACTGCGAACGGCTGTAAGAAAAAAGAAATGGATAGATTGAAGTTGGATACGGTGGGGGATCAGTGATATTCGGTCGGAAGATGAACAGGATTTCTGGTCAGGTGTGTACAGGGCTATAAATACAAAATTAGCCGGTGGTGACAAAGGATAAGGTCTGATAATGGGTAAGAAAATATGAATGCGGTTAA
This sequence comes from Locusta migratoria, assembly GCA_026315105.1. NCBI lineage: Eukaryota > Metazoa > Arthropoda > Insecta > Orthoptera > Acrididae > Locusta > Locusta migratoria. Next base: position 275,419,870 of record CM048749.1, on the reverse strand, counting down.
GTTACTATGTGCGACATAGTGATGGCATTATCGTAGCAAAGGTAGACACGAAGCTAACACATACAACAGTAGCACAAAGGTATATGCCAACTAGCTCCGACGACGATCAGATCAAAGAACTGTATAAGAAGATAAAAGAAATTAGTCAGACAGTGAAGGGAAAGGAAAAATTAATTGTGATGGGGGTTTGGAAATAGGTATTAGGAAAGGAAGGAGAAGGAAATATGGTAGGTGAATGTGGACTGGGGAAAAGGAATGAAATCGGAGAGCACCTGGTGGAATTCTGTGCAGAGCGCAATCTAATCATTACAGACATTTAGTTTAATTATTATGAAAAAAGGTTGTATACGCGTAAGAGACCAGGAAATGTGTAACATACAAACATGCATACATAGAAACCATTTTTAACTGCATGACATATCTAGGGGCAGATATAGACATTGACCATACCTTGTTGGATATGAATTGTAGATTAAAAACGAAGAATGGAATAAATCGCAATTTGCGATCAGTTATGGCTTCACTGTACTAGGTTTAGATGGAACACCGAAGTGCGGCGAATGAATATTTGAGCAGGGAAGAGTCCTCTGCAGTCGAGTTGGTCACTGTGTCCTCGGTGGCGGAGTGGTCAACACGTGTGCCTAGTAAGCAGGAGATCCCGGGTTCGAATCCCGGCCGCGTACAAATTTACATTCGCCAGGCTTTGGTATTCCATCTAAACCTAGTATAGTGAAGCCATAACTGATCGCAAATTGCGATTTATTTCATTCACTGAACGCTGCAACGTCGTCAAAAATATATAAATTAAAACCGAAGAGACTGAAGAAAGGGCGAATATTTAAGGAGATGGAACCTGGACAAATTGAAGGAACCAGACGTGGTTGGGAGTTTCAGAGGGAGCCTTAGGCAAGGATTGACCGCAAAAGGGGTTATGAGGTAGAAGAAGAATGAGTAGCTTTGAAAGCAGTGAAGGCCGCTGAAGATCATATAGACAGAAGAAAAGGCGCAATAGAAAAATTTGGACAACGCAGAAGATACTGAAATTAATTGATGAAAAGAGAAAATATAAAAATGCAGCAAAAGTGTGTACAACCCTATGAAAAATGAGGTTGATAGGAAGTGCAGACTGGCTAAGCAGGAGTGGCTAGAGGACGAGTGTAAGAGCGTAAAAGAATATATAACTAGGGGAAAATGGATACCACCTGCAGGAAAATAAGAGCCATTTGGAGAAAAGAAAAGCAGCTGTGTGAATCTGAATCTGCATCTGCTATTCCAAAGAAGGGAAAGCTGAAAGGTGGAAGGAATATCTAGCGGGCCTATACAAGGGAAATAAACTTGAAGGCAGTATTCTAGAAATGGAAGAGGAATTAGAAGAAGATGAAATAGGAGATATGATACTGCGAGAGGAATTTGACAGAGCACTGAAAGATTTGAGTCGAAAGAAAGCCCCTGGAGTAGATGAAATTCCGTCTGAACTGCAGATACCGCTAGGGAGACAATCACGAAGGAATTGCTCAACTGCTATGGAAAATGTATGAAACAGGGATATACCTTCATAATTCAAGAAGAGTATGGAAATTCCAAAGAAAGCAAGTGCAGACAAATGTGAAAATTACAGAACTATCAGATTAATAAGTCATGGATGCAAAATACTAACTTGAATTATTTACAGACGAATGGAAAATCTAGAGGAATCTGAAATTCCGGAAGATGTTTCGTTGTAGGAAAAATTGTAGGAACACCGGAGGCAATACATTACGAATTATCTTAATAGATATGTTAACGAAAGGCAAAACTACGATTTTAACATTTGTGGATTTGGAGAAAGCTTTAGACAGTGTTCACTGGAAGATACTCTTTCAAATTCTGAAGGTAGCAGGGAGCGAAAATGATATTAAATTAACACAAAACCAGACAGCAGTTATTAGGACACGCAAGAGTAACAGTGATTGCAGCATTGGACCAATGTTGTTCAACCTATACATTGAGCAAGCTGAGAAGGAACAGAAGGAGAAATTTGGAGAGAATTAAAGTTCATGGAGAAGAAAAAGAGCCTGCCAATGACAGAGTAATTGTGTAAGAGACAGAAAAGGGCCTGGAAGAAGAACTGAACTGAATAGACAGTGTCTTGAAAGGTGGATATAGTATGAGAGACTTATAGTTACCTGATAAATAGTCATCATTTATCTTTTAATCTAATATGACGATCCTCATTGGTGACGCATATTTTAACATGTTGACCATGCATTTTTAATCTATTTTATGTTTCTACGAAGAACTCTTTTTTTGACGTTTTGTCCTAAGTGAAGACCTTGTAAACTCTCCTGATGATAATGATTTAAATAATCGAAACCGGTAAAGAGTAATAAATATATTTGATTAGCGGTCTGTGGCTTAACAACCAGAAGAATATGCATTGAATTAATATTTAAACAGACCGCCCTCTACTGCCGTAATATGGCATGTAAGTATAATATATTTGCATACGAAAATATAATTAAAATTTTGACTTCCATGGTGTTCATATTTACGCATATAATGTAATAGTTAATATGTCAGCGTACAACGTAAATACTAATGTTGATATCTAGTTGCGAGTTAGCATATAACTTGCATCCACACAATGCATTAGTTCTTCATGAACTGTACATGCCAGGGCTATGTAAATATTAGTGTGTAAAAATGTTTCTTCACTACATTTCTTTTTGTATAATTTTTCATGATGAAGAAAGTCTAATGTTGAGAAACTGATCCATAAATGGGAACTTAGATCGTCGAATATGGTCATCGACATGTATGAAACAGTTTATTGAACAACTGAACGCGGTGTTGACTTAACAGCGTTCAGTACATGAAGGTTGCAACATTTATGATCCTATTAGGATTTTGTATACTTACTGAGGTACCGAAGCGTAAAAAGAGAGTACGCGAAGCCCTAACGTGAAACTATTATTCAGCTTAGCAACAAAGGCAACCAATCACCATTAGTGTCCACTTCTAAATGGTTTATTACGAACGTAATTAAACTCGTATCGCAAGACAAATAACCTCCATTTTAAAAATCGCGTGACTGAGGGGGAGATTAAATGTCGTGTAATTACCTCTCTCTCTCTCCGCCAACTTGCGACCAGATGCTGTTGAAGTGAATGAGTCATATGGAGTAACGACACGACTCCTTTACCCTCATCTAAATGACACGGTCGTCCAAGAGCCTCAGCTAACTGCACTCTTCCCCTTCCGTTCCTTCTTTGCGAGGACTTTATGGCACATAATGTGCAATGGGGGCCCGTTAGGTCGTGTTCAGAAGTCGAGTTTAGCACGCATTTCAGCTGGGTAATGGAGTCGTTTTCTACCGCCTTTCTTTCAATTTGCTTCACAGGCGATGACAGACACCGTTGAACTGTAAATATTCAGATCCAAAACTAACTATAAAAAGCACGCAGAAGATCGAACAGTACTTTTTTGAACTTCATCGAAATTTATACTTACAAGGATAGGATCTGACATAGGGGTCAACGATTTCGATCGAATTTTGCATTGACGTTCTAATATGAAATACAAAGAGACACGTGTTTAGGCTTTTTGCTAGACCATCAGCTGATTTGAAAAAAAAAAAAAACAATGTCAAAGTTAATGATGGAAATAGCGTTTTGGATGCTGTACACCGAAATATCGTCTCAAAATGAGCATTTTTTGCTATTGTATATAGGGTCAAAAGTTAATGACGTTGGAGTTACTGACGTTTTTGTTTTGGGTACTCGTGAACATGAGTGACTTTCCGAGCGCCGTCGGCGGTCTAGCGGTCCAGGTTCGAACCTCCATCATGGTAATATTTTGTTACATTTTTTCGATGTATTTGATAATATTCTCATATTTGCAATACCTTTTCCTGCCTTATTATGAAGTAGAGCATCGGATAATCAAATAATTATATATAAGGTATGTTTTACACGGACGATGTGTCGGAGAACATGTGAATGTGGCAATATGTCGTTCGTGTGTAGTGCATAGTGTGAGAACTATTAGAGTTTTGGTTGTTTGCATGATAGGTTTCGCCCCACTGCCTGTGAGAAAGTTGACGAATAGACGGCCAATAATATATACTGTAGAAATTGTTTAATTTTGCTTTGTTTCTTATTTTTATTGTTTTCGGCTGTGTGTCACATCTAAAAAGACTCAATTGAATGTTATTCACATTTCCCGATGCTTTTTATTTATCTAAATAGAAATGAATCGCCAAATGTGTTGCTAAGCGCAAAACTCAAGAATGGTTTCACCGATTTGGCTGATCTTTCCTTTGTTCTCTTTGTAATTCTCAGGACAGGGTTTGTATGATAGAAATTTTTTGGAAAATCTACCGAAAAATATCAGAATTTCAAGGTCAATAAATATAATGTTGGGTAGTAAGCGCTCTGTTCCACCATTGCCTGGCGCTGTGACGTCACTGTGAGACAACTCGCTCCTTAACAGCCTGCAAAGGCTTAGTCCGCTAAGGCACGGAATGTACGTTTATATTAAGTTTTTTACGAAAGATATTGTTTCTACCTTAAATACAAATGGCTATTCTGCTGTAAAATATAGCAGTTCAGACTGCTGGGTGATACTCTATCGTAGATGTATGCGTTACGTATGGGTAACATATCAGATCACAAACATATCGACAATGTCTATAATAAGAACTGCTGGCTTGAAAAGAACAGGAATCTTTGAAAGACTTTTCTCCGTGGCAAATTAAGCAATTCCGACTGTAAATCCCTTACATTAATGGTTTATCTGAAATGTCGGAAGCGCAACGTTTACAGTGTCCTTCCTGTAGCATTTGGAGAGCCACGCTTTCTTTAACGTTTCATCTAGGGGGAAAATATTGTGATGTGTATTATTGTTTGACTTGACCGTGTAGTCGCTCTTCAATCTTATTAATTATTCTGAAGTTCATCAAAGTTTCATTAAAGAAATAAAATGTCTCTTTGGAACCTCTTATGACAAAGGGGAGGTTTATTTTCAACAATTATCCCGTAAAAGATAACTTAGGACAGTTATAGTCCACAAAAAATCTTCGAAAACATATAAAAAATAATTCATTTGGCATTGTATAAATAATAAAAGAAGTAATTACAGCAAAAACGATATCACGCGCGACAAGCACTCGCGAAATCAGTATACTTTACACTATAAAAGTTTTACTTCGAAACTACGTAGCGAAACAAACTACTTAACCCCTTCATTCCCAGTGTTGTCCATCGACAACAACGTATTGAAAGCAGATTTATACCGTATTTTGTGTATCAATACTTAAAGTCGCATTGTTGTTGATAAATAACATGTTTCTAGTACGACATTTTGCCGCTTGGTACTGCGTGTAGCTACCTATATTAATATGTCCATCTTGGAGGATGTGTTGCGTTGCCATCTGTACGTGGCTGAGAGTGTGTGCGTGAGTGTGGTTCATGTTATTTTATTTCAGAAATGAATCGTCTTCTCTTTGGTGCTGTGGCGAAGATTATGCTTGCATTATTGATCTAGCAGTGTTAACTATTAACAAAATAACTTCAAAGTATTAAAATACCTCGATACAAACGTCTGTGTTGTGCAAGAAATGCATGACATAAAAAACAATAGTTCGACCAAAAATTTTAAAACACGTATTTTGATGTTTAGGGCACTGTATTAATACAGAAAACACTGAATTTCATCTTCGAAAGCTGAATTTATAATATGGGAATAAAAGGGTTAAGCAAATACAGCAGAAACCGTACCACACACGCACACGAGTTAACAACCAACACTACTAACTGGTGTACCACAGTGACGTCATGTGCAGAACGGCGAAAACGCATTTCCTACTGCGCATCGCTTACTGCGCCTTCCTGTCAGAATTTGAGAAAAACTTAAAGTAAGCTTCAGGCTGGGATCATTTTCTAGATTCTCCAACAATCAGCTTACACATTACCTACTCGCCTAGCGACCAAATATGCTGTAACAGAGCGAACCAATACGCCAAGGAGGTTAGAATAAAGAGACACGGCATTATACACTCAATGTTAAAACAGCCCGTCGACAACCAAGTACTAATGTACCATGTTACAACAGCGTCTACATGCTGTGTAAAGTTACCTGCTTATACTCCGAAAGGAAACCCTCTACCCGGGACGCTGGCTGAGAGCATATGCAGTTCAGAAGGAGATTTCTTTACCGCCTACAACCCGTAAGCTATGTGGGTCCATTTTTGCTTGTTATCTGTAATTATCTCTATTTCTCAGCTTGGTGTTGCGTACCTTCGGCTTCGCACAACTTCTCAGCAGTTTCGACAGAAATAATCGAACAATATATGACAATTTGTTGAACTTAAAATCAGTGTATACAATCAGAGGCAAAAAAAAAAAATTGAATAGCCATATGTACAGATACGGATGACGGTAGCATAACCAAGTTGATACCAGTCCCTCGGAACAACTAGGAACAACAAATGTTTGTTAATCTATTGGACCAAACTGCGTGGCCATCCGTCCGTAGCTTACAAAAACTACTTAAACCTAGGTAAACTAACAAGGACAACACACACACCCATGCCCCAGGGAGGACTCGAACCTCCACGGCGAGCAACCGCGCGCTCCGCAGCGAGATGCTTTAGACTGCTCGGCTACTCCACCGCGGCCCTCGGAACAGCAAAGTCAGTGGTTTCACGAGGCTAGAGTGAGAGAGTAAAGGAGGAAAACCGCTAGTTAGCTCCTCCCCAGTCTGGAGAGGGTTTAAGGCGTGGCCAACTGACGTAAGACATTGTTGTTGCTGATCATACTGGGTAGCACCGTGACGTTTGCTTTTCAGCTGAACAATGTTGCTGCCAAGTATGGCATTTGTTAGTGCAAAAACGAGTCACATCCCCACCCAAGGAATGGCAGCGGGGACACGGCTGAAACGTGGTTTGTTAGAGGACTCGGGGAGATGGCAAGCCACAGATTAGATTGGTTGAACACAGCAGTGATCAACAGGAATTTGTTAGGTACCGGATAGTGGGAAAAATAGTGCGCCCACACTGGCCCTTAAAACCCCGAATTTTTGATCGAGCGGGAGAATCTTTGTCAGACGAGTTGGGCTCCGGATCCGTGTCGTTCGCCACCAGCCTCGGGTAAGCTCCACGACAGATTCTCGCAGGGAGCGTGTGTTTCATGGATTGGTGCTAGGAAGGGAAACTGTATCAGTATTTTCCCCACGGAACGTTAACATTGACTGCTGTTGTGGCAAAAGATGTATTCTTTTGCTTTTGTAAATGATTATCTTCAATGTTGTAAAATTAGTAGATGGGATGCAATGAATACATTTCTATTTATCTATGAGTTCCCAAAGTGTCCGGAACAAGTATCCTCTCCCGTCCCGAAATCAGCATCTCTTGAAGATGCCCGTTACTTGCCTTTATGCAGTCATTCCTTCCGCTCGCGACTTGCAGACTGACCTACAGTCCCCTTCTCTCTCTTCTGTCTCATGATACTTCAAAATGTCTGATTGTCTTAAACCTTGAATTTAGGATTACATTTCAAACTGAGTTGATTCTGTCATAAATGTAAAATTTTCGTTCCGACAACGTTCCAATGAATTTCTGTAAATTAAATTATTGTCAACATGTTAAAGCCGCAAAGTTTTTCTTTCTTGTCATAGAAAGACGAATTCAGCGATCGAAAGCAACGCAAAAACTTTCTCACTAATAATAGCGGAAGCGATCTACTTTCTCTTAAGGCTACTCCCCTTACAGGAAGTTTCCGAAGAAGCTATGAACTTCGGAACTAATTAAGAAATAATTTCGACTCTAATATCCTTTTTAATTTTTACTGTGTTCATTAGTTCTCCTTTAGAACACCCTTTTCACTTCGGCTATCGCAACGAAGTGAATGACCTGAACCAGACACTCAAAACCAGTAGTAAAGATACAAGTATCAAGAGCTGCTAAAACATCCTTGAAGCATGGGTGCATGGTATAGGTAAATTAGACAGATCTCGGGAAATAAAAAATACTATCTGTTCTAATTAGAAAACTTTAAAACCTTTGTGTTTAGTGGTTTAGCGCAAACAGTAGACATCATTTAATCAAAATCATTGCAGGGAAAGAAATACCGTACTTTAAAATTCTATGAGTCTGCTCTGCTTAACAGTAGTAAACAAATGAACTGATACACAATACCTTCCGTTTCGCAGTATAGGAAATAACCTCTAAGTGGTAACAAGTTTCTTTAGTTCAACGACAGAACATTTTCAGAAATTTACTTCTCAGAAACAATTAAGCGTCACAATTTTATCTTTATGAATGCAAGCTAATACTGAATGTACTGGGCTCGCATTCTGGAGGATGTTGGTTCAAATCTACCTCCGGCCATCCAGATTCAGGTTTTCCGTGATTTCCCTAAATCATTCCAGGCAAATTCAGGGATGGTTGCTTTCAAAGGGCGCGGCCGCTTTCATTCCCAATCCTTACCCAAAACTCCGAGCATTACCTTCGTCTCTTAATGACCAAGCTGTCGACGGAACGTTAAACCCTAAGCTTCCTTCTAATACTGAATTTACTAGTTTTCGGACACATAGATTCACTGATTCCCTTTATGTACTAACGAAATTGCCTTCGTGTGGATAGGTTTCATTTATTGTTTGATGAAAAGCATCCGTACACCTTGGTTGAAAATGTCTGACATGTTCATGCCGCCCTCCATCGGTAATGCTGATATTCTTAGCCTTGATAACAGTTTTCACCCTCGCAGGCATGCATTTAATCATATGCTGGAGAATGGTAGCCCATTCTTCACGGAGTGCTGCACTGAGGACAGGTATCGATGTAGGGTGGTGAGGCCTGGCACGAAGTCGGCGTCCCAGAGTATGTCAGTGCTGTTGTATAGGATTCAAGTGAGGACTCCATGCAGACAAGTCCATTACAAGGATATTACTGTCACGTAACCACTCCATCACAGGGCGTTCATTATGAGCAGGGAGTCCGCACGGGAGTGGATGATCGGTATAGAGCGCCACGTTGCGGATCACGCGGCCTCCCGCGTCGGAGGTTCGAATCCTCCTTCGGGCATGGATGTTTGTGTTGTCTTTAGTATAATTAGTTCATAAGTAGTTTGTAAGTTTAGGGACTGATGATCCCGCAGTTAAGTCCCGTGATCTTTACAAACATATGAGCAGGGGCTCGATAGTATTGAAAGATGGAATAGCCTTACCCAAATTGCTCTTGAACAGTGCGAAGCAAGAGGTTACTTAAAACATCAATGTTGGCCTGTGCTTTAATAGTGCCACGCAAAACACCATTGAGTGCAAGCCCTCTCTGTGAAAATCACGACCACACTATCACACCACCACCCCCGAGTTTTACTGTTGGTACTACACACATCGGCAGTCGACGTTCACCGCATTCGCCATTCCCACACCTTGCCATCGGATCGCCACATTGTGTATCGTGAATCGTCATCTACACAACGTTTCTCCACTCTTCAATCGTCCAATGTTTACGCTCCTTACAGCAAGCGAGGCGTCGTTTGGCAATGACATGCGTGATGTGTGGCTTATGGGCAGCCCCCGACCAAGAAATCCGTTATATAAACTCCCGCTTAACTCTCACAGTTCTTTCAGTGGATCCTGATGCAGTTTTTAATTCCTGTTCGATGATCTGGATAGGTACATGCATATTACACTGTACGGCCCTGTTCAACTGTCGGCAGTCTCAGTCAGTCAACAGACCAGGTCGGCCTGTACGTTTTCGTGCTGTACGTGTCCCTTCATGTTTCCTCTTCATTATCACACCAGAGACAGTGGACCAAGGGATGTTTAGGAGTATGGGAATCTCGCATACAGACTTCTGACACAAATGCCACCCAATCACCTGGCCACGTTCGAAGTCCGTGACTTCCGCGGAGCCGCCCATTCTGCTCCAAAATGTTTGTAGATCTCGTGGGACGTAACTACGGGGTCATCAGTCCCCAAACCTACAAACCACTTATGAACTAGCTAACACTAAAGACGGCACAAACATCCATGCCCGAGGGGCCGTGCAGACCGTGACAGGCGCGCCGGCCGGCCATTCTCCTCTCTCGCGACGTCTAATGACTACTGAGGTCGCTTATATGGAGTACCTGGCAGTAGGAGGGAGCACAATGCACCTAATATGAAAAACGTACGTTATAGTTTTTATGCGTAGTGTATTTTATTTATTCACTAGGAAAAAGCAATTTATTGATTAGGTTGCTGTACGGGTTTTGTTTTAACCGATTGAGAACACTATAAAAAAGGATAAAAAATGTTCAAATGTTTGTAAGCGTATTGGATCACACTGCTATAGTCATCAGTCCATAGACTGACAAACTACTCAAACTAACTTACACTAAGGACAAAACACACACCCACGCCCTAGGGAGAGCTCGAACCTCCAGCGGGAAAGGCTGTCCATTCCGTAGCATGGCGCCTTAGACTTCCCTGTTTCCGTATCTATGTCAAACAATAAAAAATACGTAAAGTGTCACTAGACAGTAGATCTTGATGATAAATAGAACAATACCATGCTGCAGTATAGTGAGCCAGGGCCTAAGAATTCAAAGAGTAAGTAACAAACATATTGAGAAATACATAGTTAATATTATAGAAATACATCAGGCGAAATGACCTCAGGATTGAAAGGAGTGAAACAATGAAATAACTCCTACTTAAATGGTGGTATAGGTTGGCAGATGTAACTTTTGTCGAGTGATCAGTTTAATAATTAATACTGACATCTATCATTTACCTATCGAGATGGCACAGTGTTCAAAGCAATACCGTCCAAAAAGAAGGCCTGATCGCTGTCGTGTGACGTCACACTAAATAGTCCGCTCTCCCATTGCTGACTGGCTGTGCACTATGAGACAGCCCGTCAGATACGCGATGCGACCTCCTCTGCGAGGCGTGACACGATAGCGCCCAGGAATACTTTTTGGGCGGTATTCTCCAAACCCTGATATCCAAATTAAGGTTTTACGTTATTTCCCAAAATCGCTTCATGAAAATACCACAATGGTTCCTTTCAAAGAGTATACCCCATTTCCTTCCCCTTCCTAGGTTGTGCTCTTTCTGTAATGACCACGTTGTCGGTGCGACTTTAAACCCTAACCTGCCCTTACAAATTATTTATAGAAGAACTGGCTAAAACCCGGCGTTGCCCGGGTATTTAATTATTTATTTATTCCTGCCTTGAGTTAGTATTTCTCCCATCCCTTCTCTCTCTGTCCGTCTCCTTTTTTCTAAAAACATTTTATATTTATCGGAGAATATATAAGAAATAAGGCTGTCTCGCATAATGTACAAAATCATGCGTACAGTATCCAAACAAAGAAAGATACCAATAAAAATACAAATGACATATAAAATTCGCACGACCTCATATTTATTGAGTTATATGTTGTACAATTGTATAATTTTTCAGGTATATATATTCATTTGTGTAAGTGCTGTATGTCTGTAAAATCTGTTGCGAATACAATTAGGAGTAAAGAAGTAATAGATTAAAACTTGATAGGGCGGTTACCCATCAACGTTACCGTTTATGCGCTAATATCTCATGAACTACGTGTCGGAATGTGATGCAATTTCGAAGGTGGATTCAGCTACATGTGTGTATACTATCTATAAAATTTCCTACAGCTACAATTTGTAGTATACAGATTACAAATTCTAACGTCATACCGTAGTTTTACTCCATGAACACCGGAAAAGTAGTAAGCAAGAAACCTTTTTCCTTTCATCATTTTGCTACGGTTTTCAGCGAGAAAAAGTTAAAATAAAGATTTGAAAATATGTTTAAAGTTGGTTGCAAGTCGATAAATACTTTCATTCAGATACAGCGTGTGAATAAGTCTCGTCGCATTCTGTGGCCGTTTCTTACAGTTATATTGTTTATGATGTTGTATTTCATGAACAATTTGTGGGGCATTCATTTTTTTATGACGTCATATCTCGTGAACTATGTGTACGTGATCCTAACACTTACGGCTACCGTAATTTCATAAACATTGGAAGAAAACTGTAGATTTGTATACAATAGGCACACACAAACATACGGACACACTGCTTCATATATATAAATAATGATAGAAGCTTAGTTTGTAGAGATTGTTTGGTTCCGGAGAAATGTACAACTATACGAGATAACAATGACAAGACCGTATAACTTGCCTCAGAAGATAGGTTAAAGAAAGTTAAACCTAAGTTCAGTGGCGTAGAGTATTTAATCTTGTGGACAGGGGGTTTCCTTCAGATCAGTGTCCTAATTATATCTGCAGCCGATCAGTCGTTTCAAATTGAAACATTTGTTGCATTGTGAGTGACTAGAAAGTAAGTAAAATATGTGTGGCTTGAGGGAGGAGAGAGGGAGGAAGGGAGGTTTGAGAGGTGGAGCCCCGTTATCTACGTCCCTACCTACGTTTACAATGTTCGTAGACGTAGGGGAATCATTCAGAAATATTCACTGCAATACATTCTCTGATGCTCTGAAGGCAGCTGGAATAAACTGTTGTATCACAAAGGTTATTTATAACTAGTATAGAAACCAGTTTGTAGTTACAACAAACGAGAAGAAGAAGTTACAGGTGTGAGAGAGAGAGAGAGAGAGAGAGAGAGAGAGAGAGAGAGAGAGAGAGAGGGAGGGAGGGAGGGAGGGAGGGAGGGAGGGAGGGAGAGAGAGAGAGCACTAAATAAAAGGGAGGGGCTAGGAATAGGAAGTTGAGGGATGGGGGAGGGGGACGAGAGGAAAATTAACACCTTAGGGGAAATGAATCAGATAATATTGGTACAATTACTTTAGGAAATCGGACGGTACAAGCCGTCATTGAGTATTGTTGTACAGTCAGATAAATAACTGTACGTGTCGTAAGTAGCGAGAATTTAAAAGGTAATTTGTTAATGGCAAGAACGCTATTTCTGAGCAAAGAGAATTTTCAGTTAAATGTAACCAGGTAACCTGAAACAGCAGTAATGTCTCTCCCTATCACGGCTTGCAGCGGCCAGCAGCCTCACCCCACTGCTAGCAGCAGCGAATCAAGCGGTTATTGTGCGGTTTGCTCCATGGCGAGCGCCTAGGGACCGTCCTCACACTCTACTCACAGTATGTCTGCGTGCAGTGTAAATTATGGAGTGTGTGAACACGGAGAAATTGTCTACGTAGCATTCCGGAACTCAGTACAGCTGTGGCGGAACTATGTGTTTATACGGAGTGGGTTCTTGTATGAATATGTTCAAGGAAATGTAAGTAGTTTAGAAGAGAAGTTGAGGAGGAGGAAAGGATAATCAGGAGGACGGGAGGTGGAGGAGGGGGAGAGAAGAGAATGAAAGATTTTGGAATGTTATGGTACGGTAGAGGGCTGAAGGTTAATGGATATATAGAATAAGCAATGATGAGTTACTGTTTGGTATTAGGGAAAAATACTGTTGCTTCAATTTGCCTAAAATGAGGGATCATCGATTTGATAATGTTACGCTCAGAAACGGTAGAACGTGGCTAAGGAATAAATATGTAAGTTCCAATTATTGAAATAAGAGGCTTGCAAAGGATAACGTGAAGAGTGACATCAAACTGTTTTTCCGCCTGACGTCCACAAAGCCGACATTCTTCCAGTATTTACGTATCAGGACTCGCGTATTTTGTTGTTCAACATTGATTGGTTACTCGTAATCTTTTGAGCGTAAAGGATTAATTGCTAATCGAGTATCAGTGTAATGGCGTAATATTATTAATGTGAAAGTAACTTGTCTGTTGCGCTTACACAACTGAATCGCTGAACCGATTTCGATGGAATCTGGTATTCACCTTAAACGCCGAGGAAAGGCAAAGACTACTTTAAAAATTGTATAATAAATTGATTTTAAGAATGAAACTCGAAATATAGAACACTAATTACCTTTATAAAAGTTATTTACCCTTCGACTTTTCAACTTCATCATATTTGCAAATATTGTTTGATCTGTTCTTCTCAACACGGTTCAATGTAATGAATACAATACTTACATAATCTTTGATATGATGGAACTTTCCGTCCATTCACTTACGTTTAAGTCCGACAATATTTCAACCACTGAGCGCCATGTGCTCAAAGACTCAAAACGACGCCGTCATTACAGTGCCGGAAAGTTGACAGTAAAACGCGGGAGGTTTTTAGCGAGACACGTGACGGCACTTCCTCAATCGGTTGGCGCTACTATATTATTTTTTGAATACCTCATTCCGTTAGTAGCGTAAATAGATCTTTTTTACTGGTTAGAAGCATGTGGCACTGTGGTTAGCGCTGTGGACTGAGGAGCGAAGGGTCCCGGGATTGATTTACGACCAGGTTGGACTGGTTTAACCGCTCACCATTTGTATATGTGTTTTGATCTCAATCGCACAATGAACGACAGTTCGCGGTACTAATTGATATATATTACAAAAGTGTACAATGTGGGTGTTGCTAAAAAGAGACAAGAGTTCCGGTACAATCTATGGACCTATATGTGGTCGTGTGCAGGAACCTCGATTAAACGTTAACCTCGGTTAAGGCGGCATTTAACCATAAAATCCTAGTGCACCTACCTTGATCAAAGTTAAACGAAGGAGATCGCCGCGGCTACATTTGACTGTGATTCACGGCCGTTTCTCCCGAGTTAATCAGGTTGGTGTACAAAGATGGCGAAGATTGTTGATGTTATAGGTGCCACTGAGGAAGAATTCGTGTTTTTTGACAATTTATACCCTGGTCTTCAAATTGTTGGAAGGACTGTGGAAAAGAGAAACACTTTTGAGATTGTGGCGGCAATAAGTATGAAGAGATATTTCAGCTGTCGAAAGAGTCAGTTTGCTTGTTGTCAAACCACATGGGTTATAATTTCCTACTGATGTAGATCAAATGTTCAAATGTTTCTAGACCTTATGGGACTTAACTAAGGGGTTACCGCCTGCCGCGGTGGCCGAGGGGACTGAGGCGCTCCAGTCACGGTCTGCACGGCCACTACGATCGGGGGTTCGAATCCCCCCTCGGGCATGGATATTTGTGCCGTCCTTAGTGTAAGGTAGTTGATAAGTAGTTTGTAAGTTTAGGGACTGATGACCCCGTAGTAGTTTTTTTTAACAAAACGGCTTTTCTGGGCCTGTCAACGCTGACATTAGACTGTTGATGCCGGGACACATGTTGCCTGCTCTGACGAGTCTCGTTTACAATTGTATAGATCGGATGGGCGTGCACTCTTACGGAGACATCCTCATGAATCCATGGAAGGCTCATGTCAGTAGGGGACTGCTGAAGCTGGTGGAGGCTCTGCAATGGTTGCATGTGAAGCTAGAGTGACGTGGGACATCTTATACGTCTAGATACGACTGACAGGTGGGTGACTCGTACATGCCGGCCGCGGTGGCCGAGGGGACTGAGGCGCTCCAGTCACGGTCTGCACGGCCCCCCTCGGGCATGGATATTTGTGCCGTCCTTAGGTTTAGCTAGTTCATAAGTAGTTTGTAAGTTTAGGGACTGATGGTCCCGTAGTTAAGTCCCTTAAGCTATACAAAGATTTGAACATTTTTTTGACTCGTACGTACACATCCTGGCTGATAATATGCATCCATGATGTCCATTGTGCATTTCGAAGGACTTCTGCAATTCCCAGCAGGACTTTGCGACACCCCAACTTTCATCATTACTAAAGAGTGGCTCCAGTAATTTAAACACCTCTGTTGGCCACTAAACGTCCCAGACATGAACATTATTTAGCATGTGAATGCAGACTTTCTCGGCGGATCTCGATGAGGGAATCTTCTCGGGTTGACAGCCGAGTCAGTGCGTCGTTCTCTGGTAACGTTTCGGCAAGTTGCTTACTTGCCATCTTCGCCTGAAGATGGCAAATAAGCAACTTGCCGAAACGTTGCCAGAGAACGACGCACTGACTCGGCTGTCAACCCGAGAAGATTTCCTCATTATTCAGCATATCTGGGATGCCTTGCAGCGTGCTGTTCAGAAGACTTCTCCAACCCCAACACACTCACATGGATCTGTGGGCAGCCCTGCAGGAAGCAGGGTGTAATTTCGCTCCAGCTTCACTTCAGATTTTGTTGCGACCATTCTGCGTGCTCGCAGGAGCCCTACACGACATCAGTCGGATGTGCCAGGATGGCTCTTCAGTGATTTTAACCTTACAACAGCCGATGCGCGAGAATATTTTACTGGGATCTGGACAACCACACTGTGAGGTGCAAGACTATTGAAGTCCAGTGCGAGGTGCGAGGATTAATAGTAGGGGGCCTATTGGATATCGATGCCGACGCCGCGGTAGCTCCGGCCGCCCTGGCAGTCGTGTGGCTGTGTGTGCCCGCGGTCGTAATCCTCTGGCAGCACCTCTTAGCCAGGCTTTGCCGCCCGACCACAGCCCAGCACAGCCCCTGCGGCTAAGAAGCGGCTGTCCGCCGCGGTCACGTATACACTGCCTGGGCTGATCCCCGCGTCTGCTCCCTGCGATAACGCCACGGCCCTGTTACTTGTCACCGCGGGCAGAACCTGATGTCGCGACAGTCCACAGACATAACCTCTGTCGCTGTCACTGATAGACTGGAGGGCATTATCTGATTGTAGCGAGCCTACCAGCCACTATATCCCGCCTTAGAATGTTCTCTCACAACAGAACCGCGTACGTTTACAGTGTGATATAACACATACAGAGGGAAACTGATTGTTTCCATGTGAAAGGCGGATTTTGCCGGGGTGTTGGGTACCCCAGCCGGCCAGCTACTAGTTTGTACCTAGTGAATGGGATACAGCAGGTTCAAATGTTTGTAAAGCTTATGGGACTTAACTACGGGGTCATCAGTCCCTAAACTTAAAAACTACTCCGTGCCCGAGGGGGGATTCGAACCCCCGACCGTAGTGGCCGTGCAGACCGTGACTGAAGCGCCTCAGTCCCCTCGGCCACCGCGGCCGGCGATACAGCAGGTAGTCAGGTTTTTCCTAATGTGGTCGGAAACTGGAAGCAACGCTCTTGAATCAGCGAAGGCGGCTAACCCAGAATGTAATTGAAATACAATATAGCCACACAAATTATTCTAAAAATCCATATTTAAATCAGGGAATGATCATACGGCAAATATAATTATATGAATGAATTCAGGAGACTTGAGAGAATCAAACGCCGTAATTACAATTTAAATATTCCTTACAGAAAAAAGCCGATAAATTTCATTACTATAATAATAAGACATATTTACAATTATTGATACGTAGTATTTATCAGTAACAGTTTAAAAAGCAAATGGACAGCATTGCACAACGCTACCTATCTTAAAAGACGTGCCACGTTATTTCCGTATTCTTTCAATAAATTTTATTTTACTCTCTTGTTCTGCTTTTCGTTGAGGTAATAATATTCTTGTGCCAGGACATAGATTCAACCACAGAAACACAAAACATGAACCCAGCAAAGCGCATTATATTTATATATTTTATTATATTTAATATTATTCTTAGTAACATTCATTTTTATAATGTAGACAGCCGACTAAAATTAGCAGATAATTTATATATAAACAACTATATGTATTTGTGGACAAGAACTGAATATATTTGCTTTACTATTGTTAAATATACATTTGTTTGTTAAATGTAAGTAACATATGTAGGGAGGTGGTCAAAGCATTTAATTCTGTGATATTTAAAAGTATAATATTTTGGAAGGGAAATTATATTTTAAAGATGAGGCGTTAGGACGCGCGGAAGGATACAATTTTGGGTGCAGAGGGAGCACGCTTTCGAACGCTTGGGAAGGTACTCGTAACTTGGACGTGGTGGTGAAAGGTTGTGATGTTCGGCGGTCTGAAGCCGCGTTACGAACTTGTAATTTGAAGAGATAGGCATTTGTGGTCTTAGAAAATTTACGGGACTGTGACTGCAGAACTTAGTCTCTGCTTGAAAAGTGATAGCAGGCCGCGGTGGCCGAGCGGACTGCGGCACGCCAGTCACGGTTTGCACGGCCACTACAGTCGGGGGTTCGAATCCCCCCTCGGGCATGGATATTTGTGTCGTCCTTAGTGTAAGCTAGATCTTAAGTAGTTTGTAAGTATAGGGACTGATGACCGCGTAGGTAAGTCCCATAGGCTATACAAACATTTGAACATTTTGAAAAGTGATTAACTATGCACGGTAATAAGGCTGTGGAACTGAAACTGTGATAATTTAGCAATCGTGTATTCTTGTGAAGACAAACTGTGTGTTATAACAAATACCTTTATCGCGGATTAACTTGGAACTGAAAAGTTCGACGGACTACTCTAACTTAAGAGTGACATTAGTTGGGGAAATATTTAGTTATTTACCGATGTATAAAATAGGACCACCTCCGCGTTTTATGTCTAATAAGAGTAATAAACTATATTTATAAAGAATTACTTCGTGAGTGAATCTCGTCTTTATCTTAGAATCCATTATGTTGGTCATTCAGATGTTTAATTTATGTTTGTTAAATATATTTTCAAGTCATCATATGCAGATTGATAGACTGGATAAACTACAGATTAATTATTGATCTTGATTAAACAGATTGGGTAGCTGTTTAGGGCATAGAAGCTGACATACAAAACTCACCCCTACGAACAGAGAACGAGCCATAAACTTTTACTACCCTGAGTTATGAATTGCCAAAGTCTTATTGGTGAGAACCGAGAGGAAGGTCGCACTGTCCACTTACATCACCTCTAAAGTTATCATATAGAACCGCCCGCACATATAAAGTTCCATACCCAAGGACTGGAAAGTTGCACGGATTACGCTAATATTCATGAAAGGCAATAGGAGTGATCCGAGAAATTACAGGCTTATATCGTTGACGTCGGTTTGCAGCGAGCTTTTAGAACATATACTTTCCTCAGATATTATGAAATACCTCGAAGATGACGACGTATTGACCCATAGTCAATACGGATTCAGAAAGTATCATTCTCGTGAAACACAGTCAGCTCTTTACTCGAATGATGTGATGAGTGCTATAGAGAAGGGATGTCAAATAGATTCCGTACTTCTAGATTTCCAGAAGGCGTTTGACACTGTGCCTCACAACCGTCTTATAATCAAACTGCGTGATTATGGGATGGATTCGTGATTCCCTGTCGGAAAAAACACAGTACTTTGTAATTGACGGTAAATCTTGGAGTGGTACTGAATTATACCTGGCGTTCCCCAGGGAAGTATTATAGGGTCCCAACTGTCCTTATTTTTAAATACGATTTAGGTAAAATACCTGCATGGTGAAAAAAAGGCAATTGGCCCTTAATAATGAGAAGTGTGAAGTCATCCACATGACCACTAAAAGAAAACCTCTAAACTTCATTTACACGATAAATCAGTCAAAATTACACGCCGGAAATTCAACTAAATACCTTGGAGTAACAATGAAAAAAACTTAAATTGGAAAGAACACACTGAAAATATCGTAAGGAAGGCAAGCCACAGACTACGTTTCGTCGGCAGAACACTTAGAAGATGCAACAGTGCTACTAAAGAAACTGATTACACCACACTTGCTCGTCCTATTTTGGAGTATTGTAGCGCAATGTGGGATCCCCACCAAGTGGGACTGACAGACGATTTAGAGAGAGAGAACAAAGAAAGGCAGCTCGTTTGCATTATAGCGAAGTAGGGGAGAGAGTGTTAGGGAAATGATGCACGATTTCGTGTGGAAATCATTAAAAGAAAGGCGCTACTTGTTGCGACGAGCCCTTTTTGCGAAATTTCTTTCACCATCTTTCTCTTTGGAATGCGAACATATGTTGTTAGTACCTACCTTCATAGGAAGACATGATCATCAAAATAAAATTAGAGTAATCTTATTGAAAACGGAAAGATTTAGGTGTTCCTTTTTCTAGCGAGCTATTAGAGAATGGATCCGTAGAGAACATCATAAAAACGGTTCGAAGAACCTTCTGCCTTGCACTTTAGTGTGACTTGTACAGTATTTATGAAGCCACCTGTCAAAGCAGCCATGTAATTTACCAACTGTGCTGAAATCACTGTGCAGCTTTCTATATTGGCGTGACCACCATCCAGCTATCCATTAGGATGAATGGCAACCGCCAAACTGTGGCCAAAAACGATATGGACCACACTGTGGCACAGCATGCAGTGGAGCACATGCTTGATTTCAATGGCTGCTTCACAACCCGGGCCATCTGGATTCCCCCATCCACCACGAGCTTTTCTGAACTGCACAGATGGGAGTTATCCCTACAATACATTCTCCGATCCCGAAATCATCCAGGCCCAAACCTAAGATAACTTCCCTTTTTTTCCCCTACCTCCCTAACCCAAACCTCACCTATTTTGAGTGGTGCGTGAATGTCCGATCGTGTGCGCATGTGTGTGGGCGTGAGCGCGCGCGCGCGCGCTTGCATGCGTGCGTGCGTGCGTGCGTGCGTGTGTGTGTGTGTGTGTGTGTGTGTGTGTGTGGTCTTGTGTACTTGCAGTGTGCATTTTATTTTATTTATTTAATCTTTATATATTTTTATTTCATTTATTTCGTTTATTTTGTTTATTTCATTTTATTTTTATCCCCTCACCCGCCTCCCCACTCCTTTCCTAAGCTGCATCTCGTTATTCCCATCTAACCCATCCCTACGACCGTCACGTAACCTTCCTATCTCGTTTCCCCTCCCCATCCCTCCCTTAACCCGACTTACTCGCCGCAGAGCGTGATTCGAAGTGCGGCAGTCGGAGGTGATGGTTGTATGACTGTTTTGTGTGCCGGTGTGATTGCGTGTGTGTTCTGTTTTCTGAAGAAGGCCATGAGCGATAGCTGAAAGTGTTGTATGTGTGTATCTTTTGTATGTGCCTGTCGCAGCTCGTCGCCACGTCTTTACGGTGAGTTGTAAACTGTCCTTACTATCATTATAGTCGACATGGTCGATTGGAGAGTGTCCGCAACTGCACTATGCTATTTTAAATGTGTTTATTTCCGTCGACAGTTGCAATAAATTGTTTAATAACATGTTTCGATCACTTGGATCATCTTCAGATCTTATAGTTGCGTCCGCAACTCGTCTGGCTGAGTACTAATTGGTACCAATTAGTACTCAGCCAGACGAGTTGCGGACGCAACTATAAGATCTGAAGATGATCCAAGTGATCGAAACATGTTGTTAAACAATTTTATTGCAACTGTTGACGAAAATAAACACATTTAAATTGTCCTTACTATATTATTAATTCCAACCTGGACATTTCATTATTATATTTTACCACAAATTCATTTCTAGCTGCTTGTCAACATAGTGTTACATATAGCTCGTCCTAGAAATTGTAAATCGTAGAGTGATACATGTGCGTTTGTTTACATTAGTATTCCTCCTTTGCCATGTAAAAGTAGTCAATCACATACTACTGATGCATTATAAGTTACTTTCTGGAAATATGAGAAGCATAATAGTGACATTTACTACATTGAATACATCATGAAAGCACTATATACCTCACCAGCTATGAAATTTGTTGCTAGTAGTACATAATAATTTTAAGGATGTTTATTTCAATATTTTTCTCAGTATAAAAGCACTATACATTAATCGTGGTAGTTTTCATAGCTTCAAATAAAAAGTCACTTATTAACGGGTTAAATAAATTGCTTGAAGATTATTTAGTTGAATCATCATTTAGTAGAATTTTTCCTCCCATTTTTGTTAGTAGGCTATTTCTGTTATGTTATTGTAGTTGGGCCGCCTTTTTCGCACCCTGGATCTTATGCCGCCATCATGACCGCATTGCGTTATCATTTATAAATTTGGGGCGATAGGATCCTGCTATTATCCTTAACTCGAATGTCCAATTATTATTACACATACGCAAATGCCGCGAACCGCGGAAGTATTTTGTTACTTACGTAATGCACGGTCATAGGCATAGATCAGGTATTGTTGAGACTGGCGTCCAAATTATTAATTACGACAGAATTGATATCTATTTCTGTTTTTCTCCACAGTATAGGTAAATGATTAGGGTGAGTAGGTATTAACTTGTATTTTTATATGCCGTTATCTACAAAACCCATTTATCAAAACTAAGCTCCCTTTCTTCCTTCCTTCCTCCATAAATTTGCCGACTAATACTCTTTAAAATATATTTATTCCACCCCTTTTTACTAATTGCTGTCAGTAGATTGCTTTGTACTGCTTATCAGATCATTCATTTTACAAATCATAGTACGTGTGCATTTTTGATGATTTATTGCCATCCCTTTAGCTCACGTAATTAGGTAACGATATAGTGTGGCAATGACAGGAGAAGGAGAAGGAGCAGGTCGCAGCCTCTGTGCATGACGCCATATCCATTCGTTTCGGAGTTACTGGTGTAAAATTGCTGTAGCGCCACGGGGAAAACGAGGCGGTGCTCCGGCACGCACGAACCACAGGCGCAGAATTAATTCCAGTGGAATATCTTGCAACAAATTGTGTAAACCATTTGTTAAAAAAACGCTTATCAAGCTCCAGTAAATCTTACCATTAAAAGGAAACAACCAGTTAATGCTTCACGAGTATTCCAACACAAACATTAATCCTGGACCGTTGTTGATGTCCGGTTTGCGGTAAGCTCTGCTTAATCGGTGAAAAAATAGCAGATACGAAATACTGGTATTCACCATAACCAAGTATAAAATGCTTGTCTGGGTAGAATTCAGCTGCACTAAGGCTTTGGGCTCTTTGAAGCTGATAGAGATAAATAAGCCGTTTTCGCAGAATTTTGCACAATAACTCACATCCACCCCTGCCGCTACTTACCAGGTGCTGCTGCTGCAACATTCCTCAAGATGGTGGAGAACTCGTTCCTCTATGTCAGGTGTTGCTTTGCTTCTACGTCGCCCGCGTCTGAGAAACGAGCCTGTTTCAAACAGGCGCTAATGCATTCATTGTAAAATGTACAACATGTAGTGTACGTGCACACAATAGCTACTGACAACACCTATTACTCCATTTGTACTGTATAGTCACTCAATAATATCCACACTAGAAGCCGCAAGTTTAAATATAATTAACAGCGAAAGACAGGAATTAACTTGATTTATGAAAATTTTGCTAGAAGGAGAGGAAGGGGCAAAGATCAGAGTGTTTAAAGTCTCGTGGACAGCGCAATCATTTCAAACGAAGCTCTCGCTCGGAAAATATTGTAGGGAAAGCGAACCAAAGACTACGTTTCGTTGTAGATCCCTCAGAAGATGCAACAGTACTACTAAAGAAACTGCCTACACCACAATTGTGAACCTCTTTTGGAGTATTGCTGCGCATTGTGGGATCCACACCACGTGGGACTAACAGTTGATTTAAAGAAAGTACAGAGAAGAGCAGCTCCTTTTGTATTATAGCGATTTTGGGGAGAGAGTGTAACGGAAATTATGCACGATTTGCGGTGGGAATCATTAAAGCAAAGGGTTATTCGTTGCGAAGATATCTATTTGCGAATTTTCTTTCACCAACTTCCTCTTCCGATAGCGAACATATTTTTTTAGCACCTACCTACATAGGATGACATGATCATCACAATAAAATAAATCACATCGAAAACGAAAAGATTTCGGTGTTTCTTTCTCCCGCGAACTTTTAGAGAATGGAACTGTAGAGAAAAGTCATAATAGCGGTTCGATGAATCCTCTGCCATGATCTTCAATGTGACGTGTAGAGTATTGATGTAGATGTAAATTATTTTGGTTACGATGGGGGTGGAAATAGACAGTGCGTCTCACAAGAACCATCTCACCAATCACCTGGAATGATTTAGGGAGTGTCCGACGACCAACGAAGGTAAGATCCATCGATTTACAAACGTTTCCACTGTGATTTATGAAAATCACAAAAAAAAAAAAAAAAAAAAAAAAAAAAAAAAAAAAAAAAAAAAAAATTAGAATATATATATTATATAAAATTAAAAAAACGTAAATCTGGATGGTCGAAGGTGGCGTTGAACAGTCGTCCTCCGGAATGCTAGTGCAGTCCACTAACCAGCGCGACAACTCGCTCAGTAATGTTTTTCTAACAGCTCCTCGATAGAATAAAAAGAGTGAGCCGTTGGAAAACTCTTCGATGTAGACTTGAAAGTGTTGTGGGATGCTGCTTTTCTTAAATTCTTGTGGCGGATAATTGAAGACAGAGATGCACAAGACGACAATAAGGTCTGACAAATTCAGATGAGATGTTTGCCAAGTATTAACTCCGTGAAAACTGCTAACTCTCGGGAATAACCTGATATTGTTAACAACAGATGTCATTAAATCTAGGTTGCTTCCTCCAAGAGGCGCGGCGCCGGCGTGTGATTGGCTGCCGGTGGTCCGCTGCCTCCTTCACGATTGTTTTCGTGCGTCTGGCGTGTGGCGCTGACTGAACACCACAACGAAGGCAAATCTGCCAACTTTAATTAGGAGCGTGGGCAGAATATACCAGGTTTAATCCGCAAAGCCTATTTAACAGTCAGGCCAATTAGAATGTTCCATTGCTATTCAGTCTTACACAATTCCAAAATTTATGTAATATAAATTTTTGATGATTATTCGCCACAAATGTTTAGAAATATCTGAACACTCTGTTGCAAAACGTCCTGATAAAACAATACATGTATAAAAAATTTGCAAAACAACGTTCCTAGTAAATATGAAGAGATTGGTCAACGAGCCTCAAGCAACACTTTCTTATTAACAAATTACCGGGTCTTTTAATGCCCCATTTCCCCATCAGTTCGAGATAAATACCAAAATAAAATTTTTTTTGACATTAAAACAACAACCTTTCAAAGCCTTTTATCCACGGGATAACAGAATGTATGCCAGGTAGCAGGAAATACCAAGTCATCAGATATCAACTAAAATGGTACCCATTTGATAACTGTATACGTTACTAATGCTTGGTTTTGCTTAAATTTTCTAATGATGGTATGATTAAATTATTTAACATCGAATAATTTTATTGAAAGGAGTAGAACTGGAAAAATAAATGAAAAACTCTCACTCGAACAGTCCCTAGTAACAACCATACAGTATTTTACTTAAGTATCTTAACTCCCGGCTCGTAAATGGCTCGGGTATGCTGAGAGTACAGTTACCTTACTTCTTGTAACAGTGATTTGAGTCCCTAGTCCCGACTCTTGGCAATCCATACCGCGCTGTTGGAGAAGGATAACTCGCACTTGCTTCAGGATGGTCCACAGTACACCCAGCGAGCACTACACACTAATTCTTCGAGGTCATTCAGAGTACTCCAAAACATAACCTGCGGTTTCGCCTTCGCCCTTACCTCAGTGTGATTAATTTATAAGCCTAGAACTCAGAACCATTGACACAAGGCTTGACCAAGAGTAAACAAGACGATTGCTAGTTATTTCGGTAGACAGATGGGAAATATACCGGACAACAAGTAACAACTATCGCCTACATTCACTGGGAAAACAAGCACAACATTCGAAGCACACAGAAGCATAACGCAGCTCCAAATTTTAAAATGTTTATTAAGCTTAAGCGACTTAACTACGTGGTTACCAGTCCCTAAACTTACTAAATACTTATGAACTACCTTATTCTAAGGACGGCAAAAACATCCATGCCCGAGGTAGGATTCAAACCTCCGTCGGGAGACGGCCTCGCGCATCGGAGCATAACGCCTCAATGCGCTAGGCCACTCCGCCGCGTCAACGCAGTTCCCCAGCTGTCAATCATGGCTGTATACACAGCTAAACTCTGGACGAAGAAAATTACATTTGTCGACACTCACTAAGAAGACCATTATAGCCTCAAGTCCAGACCGAAGCACAATACAGACCAGAAAAAAGAGAGAGAAGAAGAAGAAGAAGGAAATTATCCGCAACTGATCTCGCATTTCCCTTTCATAAATTTTAATCTCTTCAACCGCCAGAATGCGCAAACTGGCTGCCCACACAATTTACAATATGGCCAAGAAAGAGAGCCGCGGCAGAGCGGCCGAGCGCATTGAGGCGCTATGCTACGATGCGCGAGGTCGTTCCCCGTTTGGGGTTCGATTCCCCCCACCCCCGTCAGGCGTGGATGTTTGTGCTGTCGTTAGTATAAGTTTGTTCATAAGTACGTAGTTTGTAAGTTTAGGGACTGATGATCTGCAGTTAAGTCCCATAAGCTTTATAAACATTTGAAAATTTTGAAGAAGGAGAGAATGCCACCGGCTCTGTCATGCTCAGCCGGAATTAGCGACAAGGGCGATATATTCAGAACATCCACAACAGATGCAACTCAACAACGCGGCAAACTCTTAAGCGTACCAATGGCATAGCGGAGGTTAACATGGCAACGGAATATTTGGAACTCAGTCTTACCGGAAAAGCAAGGTGTTCCGGCCTCGGTAAACACATCACTGAAGAAGGGCAAAGTTCTTACGGCAAATCACTCCAAGATTTGCACGTTAGTACATGAGAATACGATCGTCGTTAGATGTGTGGAGAACAAACAAGTCCATTACACTGTCTTCACTTACTCCCAAACAGGGCTCCTCACTTTGCCAGGGTGGCCGCGATTCCACGTAACGTCTGTCAAATAATGTACTTGATTGAGAGAGGGAGATCAGCCCCGCCACCTTGCGTCCAGCTAAGCCACTGTCAAACTCGCAATTCCAGCGCTCTCCAACAGAGTGAATGAGTGAGGAATCAAAAAGCGAGGAAATAGCGCAGGGGACTTCAAACGAAGGAGCCGCCACGGCCTATACAGGGCGTTACAAAAAGGCACGGACAAACTTTCAGGAAACATTCCTCACACACAAAGAAATAAAATATATTATGTGGACATGTGTCCGGAAACGCTTAATTTCCACGTTAGAGCTCATTTTATTACTTCTCTTCAGATCACATCAATCATGGAATGGAAACACACAGCAACAGGACATACCACCGTGACTTCAAACACTTTGTTACAGGAAATGTTCAAAATGTCCTCCGTCGCATGGAATCCCTGATGCGCTGATGCAGCCCTGGTGAATGGCGTATTGTATCACAGCCGTCCGCAATACGAGCACGAAGAGTCTCTACATTTGGTACCGGGGTTGCGTAGGCAAGAGCTCTCAAATGCCCCCAAAATGAAAGTCAAGGGGGTTGACGTCAGGAGAGCGTGGAGGCTATGGAATTGGTCCGCCTCTACCAATCCATCGGTCACCGAATCTCTTGTTGAGAAGCATACGAACACGTCGACTGAAATGTGCAGGAGCTCCATCGTGCGTGACTCACATGTGTCGTACTTGTAAAGGCATATGTTCTAGCAGCACAGGTAGAGTATCCCGTATGAAAACATAATAACGTGCTCCAGTGAGCGTAGGTGGAAGAACATGAACACAAGCACTGGCCAAGCACGGGCCAACTGGCGGTGAATCGAGGAAGTACAGTACATACTAACGAAATAATTGGGTATTTTGACAATTGTCTGCACGAATGATTTCAATTTACTTTTAAAGAGAAATACTAAAATGAGCTTTAACATGGAAATTAAGCGTTTCTGCACAACGTCCACATAACATATTTTCTTTCTTTGTGTGTGAGGAATGTTTCCTGAAAGTTTGGCCGTACCTTTTTGTAATACCCTGTATACTGCCACGCGCTGGTGTTGCTTCTTACATACTAAGCGCAAAAAAGGCAAGAGAAAACATTCTTCTGCATACAGTTTGCTTTAATGTTTTGTGAATGGTAAATGGTTGTACAACCTACACTCCCTGCCCCAGTTCCAAGATGAGACGTAGGGTCAGTATTGCCTCGTGTTTTCCTAATTGCTCCTAAATCCAAACTGAACTTTCCTGATGTCGGCTTCAATCAGTTACTTTAATTCTTCTTAGTTTTAGTACGTTGCTACCAAGAGTAATTAAAATGAACAGTAATCAATTTTCACACCTCCACAACTTTCTTAATAGTGAGAAAGAATAACACGCTAAGAAGAAAAAACTTCTGCAGCTGGTATTTCCATCGTGCGGGAATTGCCTGGAGAGCCGATGCCAAGCCTACAGTGTCGCATTTGGCGCAAACAGCTGTCTCTCTGAGAGGCGGCACTGCTGTTCGCTTCCGCATTTCGTCTCCAGAGCGCTTAAATCATGAAAATTCGCGAGGCGCGGCCTCTCGCTTTCGCTGCTACAAAGTGTTGCGTACTGAGGGCGGCAGTATCCCGCGCCAATAAACAAGTTTTTATTGCGATCGCAGTAGGCGGCGCCATCCGGCATGACAAAACAGTGCCATAAAACTAACTAATCGCGCACAGTTCCGCCACTAGCGCCCGCCCTTGGCTATAGTTGGCAGCGGCGGGGCGGCAGCGCTCTAAAACCAACAGCTCCCCCTATATGGCGACGCGTTCCGCCTCCAAACTCGGCCTCGAAGTCCGAAAACAGCGGCAATGTTTCCCAACGTTGTATACAAGACCCAACCTTCAGGGCGAGTATTATTCAGGAAATATCCACTTTCCTATATTTCTTGCCATTACATACGACAGAATGATTGTTTGCCGGATGCTCGTAATTTTCACCTTCGACTTATTACCAACACGGTTTATACCGCTGTTGTTAATGAGGAAGAACATAAAAGGTGTACGTGAAGTTTAAAGTTGAATCTGTCGTTTAATCAGACAACAAAAGTAGTTTATTTTAAAGTTACTCATTCAAAACCTGGTATGATACTAGTTCCAGTCCAAATAGTTTAACAATCAAATGTTTAATAAACAAGATCACTAAGTTATCAAATAACTTCATCAAAATTTCACTGAACACGTACATTGTTCATTAACACAGTAATTTGGTTTAATTATGGCCCTGATATTGATGTATATACTGTTAAATGCCACTCCCATGAACCACAGACATTGCCGGGGTGGGGTGGCTTGCGCTCCTCAACGATACAGATAGCCGTACCGTAGGTGCAACCACAGCGGAGAGGTATCTGTGGAGAGGCCAGACAAACGTGTGGTTCCTCAAGTAGTTCCTCAGTAGTTGCAGGGGCAACAGTCTGGATGATTGACTGAGCTGGCCCTGTAACATCAGCTAATGTGGCTTTGCCACACAGCTACTGCGAACGGCTGAAAGCAAGGGGAAACTACAGCCGTTACCTTTCCCGAGGACATGCGGCTCTACTGTATGAACATATGATGGCATCCTCTCGGGTAAAATATTCCGGAGGTAAAATAGTCCCCCATTCGGATCTCCGGGCGGGGACTACTCAGGAGGATGTAATACCAGGAAAGACAATACTGGCATTCAACGGGTCGGAGCGTGGAATGTTAGATCCCTTAATCGAGTAGGAAAATTAGAAAATTTTAAAAGGGAAATGGATAAGTTGAAATTAAATATAGTGGGGATTAGTGAAGTTCGGTGGCAGGATGAACAGGATTTCTGGTCAGGTGAGTACAGGATTATAAATACAAAATCAATTGGGGGTATCACAGGAGTAGGATTGATAATGAATAAGAAAATAGGAATGCGGGTAAACTACTATCACCAGCACAGTGATCGCATTATCATTGTCAAGATAGATACGAAGCCAACACCGACAACAGTAGTACAGGTTTATATGCCAACTAGCTCTGCCGATGATGAGGAAATCTAAGAAATGTATGAGGAGCTAAAGGAAATTATTCAGACAATTAAGGGAGAGGAAAACTTAATTGTTACGGGAGTCTGGAATTCGGTAGTAGGACAAGTAAAGGAAGGGAAGATAGTAGGTGAATATGGTCTGGGCAAAAGGAATGAAAGAGGAAGCCGCCTGGTAGAATTTTGCACAGAACATAATTTAGTTATAACAAACACGTGGTTCAAGAATCACAAAAGAAGGTTGTATACGTGGAAGAGACCAGGAGACACCGGGAGAAACCAGATAGATTTTATAATGGTAAGACATAGATTTCGGAACCAGGCTTTACAGTGTAAGACATACCCAGGGGCAGATATAGACTCTGACCATAACTTGTTGGTTATGAACTGTAGGCTGAAACTAAAGAAACTTCGAAAAGGTAGGAAAATAAGGAGATGGAACCTGGATAAATTGAAGGAACCTGAGGTTCTTAAGAATTTCAGACGGAGCTTTAGGCAACAATTGACAGAAACAGGGGAAAATAAAACAGTAGAGAAGGAATGGGTAAAATTGAGAGATGAAATAGTGAAGGCAGCAGAGGGCAAAATAGGTAGGAAGGCAAGACCTACAAAAAATCCTTGGATATCACAGGAGATACTAAATTTAATCGATGAAAGGAGAAAATATAAAAATGCAGTAAATGAAACAGGCAAAATGGAGTACAGACGACTAAGAAATGAGATTGACAGGAAGTGCAAAATGGCTAAGCAGGAGTGGCTAGAAGGCAAATGCAAGGATTTAGAAGAATGTATAAATAGGGGAAAAATAGATACAGCCTACAAGAAAATAAAAGAAACATTTGTAGATAAGAAAAACAGCTCTATGAATGTCAAGGACACTGATGAAAAACCAGTTCTCAGCAAAGAAGGGAAAGCTGAAAGGTGGAAAGATTATATAGAGGGGCTCTACAAAGGAAATGAAATTCGAGACAATATTGTAGGAAGGGAAGAGGATGTAGATGAAGATGAAATAGGAGATACTGTACTGAGAGAAGAATTTGACAGAGCCCTGAAAGACCTAATTCGAAACAAGGCCCTTGGAGTAGATGATATTCCCTCAGAGCTACTGAAGGGTCTGGGGGAACCAGCCATGACAAACCTGTTTCACCTGGTGTGTAAGATGTATGAGACAGGCTAAATACCCATTCCAAAGAAAGCAGGTGCAGACAGGTGTGGAAACTACAGAACCATCAGTTTAATAAGTCATGGTTGCAAAATATTAACACGAATTATATACAGAAGGATGGAAAAGCTGGTAGAAGCCGACCTCGTGGAAGTTCAGTTTGGGTTCAGGAGAAATGCAGGAACACGGGAGGCAATACTCACTTTACGACTTATCTTAGAAGATAGATTAAGAAAAGGCAAACCTACATTTCTAGCTTTTGTAGATCTGGAGAAGGCTTTTGACAATGTTGATTGGAATAAACTCTTTCAAGTTCTGAAGGAAGCAGGAGTAAAATATAGGGAGCGTAAGGTTATTTACAACTTGTACAAAAACCAGACAGCGGTTGTCAGAGTTGAAGGGCATGAAAGGGATGCAGTGGTTTGAAAGGGAGAAAGACAGGGTTGTAGCCTTTCTCCAATGTTATGCAATTTGTACATTGAGCAAGCTATAAAGGAAAGCAAGGAGAATTTTGGAGAAGGAATTAAAGTTCACGGTGAAGAATTAAAAACATTGCGTTTTCCCGACGATATAGTAATTCTTTCAGATACAGCAAAAGACCTGGAAGAGCAATTGATCGGAATGGACAGTGTGCTGAATGGTTCATATAAGATGAACATTAACAAAAGCAAAACTAGGGTAATGGAGTGCACTGTAAGAAAATCAGGTGATGCTGAAGGAATTAGATTGGGAAACGAAGCAATAAAGGAGGTAGATGAGTTTTGTTACTTGGGCAGTAAAATAACAAATGATGGTCGAAGTACAGAGGATATAAAATGCAGAATGGCAATGGGTAGAAAAGCGTTCTTGAAAAAGAGAAATTTGTTAACCTCGAATATTGATTTAAGCCTAAGGAATTACTTTCTGAAGGCATTTGTGTGGAGTGTTGCCTTGTATGGGAGTGAGACATGGACGATAAACAGTGTGGACAGGAAGAGGATTGAGGCTTTTGAAATATGGTGCTACAGAAGAATGCTGAAGATTAGGTGGGTGGGTCGTATAACTAATGAGGAGGTACTGAACAGAATTGGGGAGAAAAGAAATTTCTGGCATACCTTGACTAAAAGAAGGGATAGATTGGTAGGACAAATTCTTAGACATAAAGGAATTGTGAATTTAGCGTTGGAGGGAAGTGTGTGGGGGTAAAAACCGCAGAGGAAAAGCAAGAGATGGATACAGTTTTTGTTAAAATTTTAATAATGGAATGTCGGATAAAAATCTGCGCAAATAGTTTAGACAAGGCTGTAAGAAATTAATACACGAAATGACTGAATAGACTAAATTGGCGGAATACAGATTGGGGTTGAGGCAACACATAAAAATAACGTTACAGAGAAAAAGTACCCATTGAAGCTTCTTTCTGGAGATCTTAATGACAGCAGCTGAAAGTGTTTAGATTAATTGTATGATATTATCCGCAAAAAATTATTGTTCATATTGTTCACCTCGCAAGTCATTTTTGCCGTACCGTGTACTAAAGTTTGATAAAGAAAATGACAAGAACAAA
Source organism: Locusta migratoria (assembly GCA_026315105.1). Taxonomy (NCBI): domain Eukaryota; kingdom Metazoa; phylum Arthropoda; class Insecta; order Orthoptera; family Acrididae; genus Locusta; species Locusta migratoria. The sequence goes on along the minus strand of CM048749.1, from coordinate 275,387,608 downwards.
AATTTATCGGATTTCGCGAAACTGTTAATACGGTTCTAAAAGGAAAAAGGTAATGATTTAAAGTAACTGGTCGGGATTTAATCATGGAAATACGCGAAGCGAAAGTGATAGCGTCTGAATATAATGTTACGACGGAATATTCAGGAGCTGAAAACCTCAAATATAATAGAAAGGAGGCGGCATTATTAAGTTAAAAGAAGACGCAGACATTGCTCTTAATAACAGCACTCACACATACATTACAGAACAGGCAGCCGACACGTCCACGCTTCATAGCATCAAACAAGAGACAATGAGATCGTGGTTCCGTCTTTTCAGATCGCCGGAAGAAACGAAAGACGAACGAAACAAACATTTTCCCAGATAAAAAATTACGAAAACGAGGGAACCAAGGCGACAAGCGTCGGTGATCGATAAAAAATAATAATTTAATTACGCATTGTTACATGTCCAACTGTTCACCTCCAATCTTATCGTAATAAAACTGTAGACTGTCGTCAGGTACACTATGCCATTGACCATACCATACAGTGATCTCTTGTTCTGAAATTGAAGTGTGCAAACATTCATAAAGATCTGTGTGAAAATATCTCTGAAATATCAACAGCTATTGTAAAACGACTTTCACCGGCATCAATGTAAGGCAGGGGTTCATGAATGTAAATATTTTGAAACATTCTAAAACGAAAGCATAAATGTATTAACAAAAACATATGTATTTAAATGGACACCCCGTCTTATTTCACTAGGAATCTATAGCATGGCGCCTGTTATAAACAGTGGCGTTGTTTGTATTACAATACGCCAAACGAAGTTGATGCTTGAAATAATCGAAACAAGCCGCTAGCGCACGTCATGTTCAACATGGGGTTCTCGCCGAGTTTCAGGACTTGTACTAGCCGCGCGTTTCGCTTATTTCAAGCGTAAATTCCATTTGCAATATCACGGGATGTAATTGGCGCATTTCGATGCAATCAACGCCATTGTTTGTGATTTGTCACGCTATAGATTACTGGTAAAATAATATAGGGTATCCATTTAAGAACATGTAGGTTTGTTTAAAGATAAAAATAACAGTCTAGTTCGCAAAATTTTACAATTTCTTATTACAGGTAACCGGTTTCGATCTATGATTAGATCATATTAAGACCTCTGAAAATACCATGAAAGACGATATGCTATAGAGTGAAACAGGTACATCATCAGTAGCTACGATAAATTTATAAACAGGATTTTAAAAAATACTAGAAACAGTATACCTCGATGTAGATGTTCAGGCAGTGAGCGTGCAGCGACTGCTAACCAGCGAGAGAATGCTGTGAGTTATAAAGGAAAAGCCCCGCCCATCGCCAGAAGCACCACCACATCATAAAGCAATCAGGAACGTCATACAGTAACAGATAAGACAAAATGTATATGTATATATAAATAGTCCATAATGGGTATAAAATGCATTTTGTGAACTGTAAAACATAGTTGCCATGTCTATAATAAAGAATAATTGAAGCATTAGACAACATAAGACAGACGATAGGTAATCGTACCCAAATGTCATTGTTCCTCACGGTGAGCACGTGGTACGCAGTTTCTTGCAGTACACAAGAAATGCTAAACTTTAGAAATTAGAAATAAACAAGAATCAAAACAGAGCAACACACGAGTTCACAAGGATACGCAACACATTCTCAAACGGAAGAGTCCGCCTAACTACAAATGAGGGTTGACTTTACTCTCTGAATCCTACACGGTACCCTAGGAAATAACAGCATAAATGATCTATAGGGAAACATGATAATGTTTCAGTACTGACGTACGTAACTAACCATAACAACTCACTAAGGAGCATCTAAAGGAAAATGAACTAGAGATGCTAAATTGAAACTAAGTCTGAAGCATCACAAGTATCTAAGTTACATTGTTAAAGCATATCTGCGGAAAACTTCATTTTCTCGTTCAGTCCCTGCGAAGACGGAGGTTGAAAGATCCTCAGGTAGCACCGAAAATAGACAGAATACAACGAAACGACCTGTACCAACTCCACAATAGCTGAAGATCAGTAACTACTTCGCTCTCTAAAACTTATTCTAAATTCTACATTAAAGTTGGCTAAACTGCTGTTACCCTACAAAGAGTCCAAAAAACAAAGTACGCACAAGCAAATACACACACACACACACACACACACACACACACACACGGTCTCAGTAACGGACGAAAAAGAAGTGACTCCCCCCCTTTTTTTTTGTTTACATACACACACGCACGCACATAAGTCCGAGGGAGGACTCGAACCTCAGCCGGAGAAAGCCTGTGCGCACCGAAGCAAGACGCCTTAGTCCGCACGGCTATTCCACCGCGACGACACAGGAACACACGTTAAACAGTATAAATATGATCCAAAATATCCATGGGTGTATTGCCGGTCTATAGAGTCCAACGGGCAAAATATTTTGGCGATTATACATGTCGCCACCATCAGGTGAACTGACGGACTGAGCTCCTGGAAACGCGCCGGCACGGAGACCCGCACGCTACGGCGGCTCTAAGGGAACTGGGTTCTAGCCCGGTAGCGGGCGATTTAAATACCCTCGGCCCGCGGAGGCAACCCTCCGCGATCCGTGCCCCGCGCCGCGGTCGCGAAGTGGAACCGATTGCGACGGCGTCTGAGATGACGTCGGTGTGAGGGCTCTGTCCGCCGTGGTCGTCACTTCGTTACGTTTGTTAGATTTACTCTTAATTAACCCAATCGCTGGTTCCCAAGCTTTGCTAAGATTATAGCAACAGTCACGGTTTATGAGGTCGTCACTTGTGCGAATTTCAATGGCATCTCTAACGACGCAGTCCCAGTATCTCGACGTCTGTACCAGAATCCTAGTGCGTTCATACTCCATCGCATGATTCTCTGACAAAGAATGTTCAGCGACCGCCGACTTGCTCGGATACATCAATCGTGTGTGCCTCTGGTGTTCAACGCATCGATCCTCGACGGTACGCATCGTCTGTCAAATAAATGACTTTCCACACTGACACGGAATCTGGTACACGCCGGCCTTCATCAAAGGGAGATCATCTTTGGCGCTCCCCACCGGTGCACGAATTTTATTCGGCGGACAAAAGACAGTTCCAACCTGGTGTTTTTTCAAAATGCGGGCGATCTTCCCCGAGAGTGCGCAGTGCCTACATCCTCCCTCGTGTTTTCATCCGTTTCCACAGGTTGTGCTGTAGTGGTTGGGCGGAGAGCCCGCTGAATCTACCACTCTGAGTACACGAGGGACGCACTCGTTTGCTGCTGCTACCACACAATTCAAGTAACTCCCTAGTTTTTAATTCGTTTTGAACAGCTACAACTTACTTATCGTCTTATATGGAAATACACGGTCCAGGTAGGAATTACGAATCTTCAATCCATTAAAATCAAATTATATATTTTATAAATTTCGCTGTTTTGCAGTGGCTGAATTTCGACCACCGGCAACACTAACGTTTATTAATAGGCAAGTGATTTCTGTTATTTACAGAATCATTTTCAGACCCATGACTGGAGCAAGCACTGCAGTCTGAAGATGATGAACTGATCATCACCAGTCAGCACTTCCTGTTCCAGCCATAGGTCTGGATATGATTTTGTACAAGTTCGGAACTGGTCACCTATTAATTACTTGTAAGACTCGTGTTTCCCCCACAATGGTTTCAGAAATAATTAGTCCTTTAAATACTTAATCTACAGCCGTCTACCATATTATATGCTGTGTCTAGTCACCGGGTGCAGAAAAGAGCGAAGTTAATGCTTAAAACTAAGTAACAATGAAGTATATAGTATATTAAAATGACTAATACATTGCTAATAGAAGCATGTTGTCAGCGTTGTAGCGTGGCGCATATCTTGTTACATAAACGACCGAGACTTTCACAATTTGTGCGACTACATACTACACTTTCAAAACTTCCTTTTTTTTTTAAATAGACTCAACAATTATGTTCACGAATTCCTCTATGGTATAGAGACAAGTGTTACGGAATAAATCTTGATAACTCAATTTCTTTTATATTCCTCACTGGTTGCTGGAACATTCTTCTTACGTGCAGTATGATTGTTTTTCAGATGGGAGCTGGAATAGTTGTTGCGAAATATCTCAAAATAGTCTCCTAAATATAGATCAGCGATATAGTTTTTGCACCACCATTTACTTTCACTTCTTTTTTCCTTTGCGACCACAACTCGACATTTGATGGGATTCTGTTTATCTTCATTTGAAAACACAGCTGTCATCTGTCAGACAGTTTATTTCCGTGGGCAAGTTGTCAAGGAGATTTATAGCGTCATATTTCACCTGCTTCAGTTAGATTTGTTAAAGGGTAGTGTAGATTATTTTTCCTTCACGTAATGGCTAATGAATCACTCAGTTACTCTCAAACTTAGTTCGATTGTACAAAACAAATGTAATAGGTGAATAAATGTAAAGTGGTGCTATGGATAATATTCAATGCCACTTAGATAGATAAATGCCGTTTTATCGTGCGATTTATTTTCTCTAGGCCAGGAGTGAACACACACTTACATTCACACAGTAGCCAGATTTACACATATAACATGCCTGAAACAGAATTTTTCAAATCCACGTTCCAAATTCAACATACGTATATAGAGCTTTGTACGTTGTTTAGCTTCATCTAGTACTACTAAATTCTTTTTCCGTGGTTTTCTTTCTCGGCTTCACATCTATAACTACATGACTACAAGTCAAAATTGGCAGATGGTTCAACCAACCTTCTTCCGTTAACACTTCTTCCGACTATTTTCTTTCCGTCAAATCTATAACAAAGTGCCTCGGCGGAATAGCCGTGCGCAATTAGGCGCCGTGCTGCGGCACTCAGCTGTTCGCCGTCGGAGGTTCTAGTCCACATTTGGGAATGAGTGTATGTTTTGTCCTTAGGTTAGTTTAACTTTAAGTAGTTTGTAAGCTAGGGACTAATAACCAAGCAGTTAAGTCCCATAGATTTACAAACATTTGAACATTTTTTTATCTAACGTAGAGCGGGAAAAAATATCTCATAATACTTAAACGGACGAGCTTTGACATCCTTTATTAAGATGACCACCTCTCTCTATATAGGTGGTGGATCAATAAACATCTTGGAAGGGAAAGTTGATGACTGAAATCTCCTAAATTAATCTCGCTGCAACTAGAAGAAATTTTTTCTTATTCATGATTGATACCTCTACTTGCGTTTCATATATCAATTGTGGTACCATCTCCCCTACTACGTGATGACACAAAATGAGCTGACTTCTTTGTAGTTTGCCGGTGTTGGCCGTCATTCTTATCTCGTGAGAATCTCGTAACGCGTAATAATATTCCAGCACAGCTGCGAGAAGGCTGTAGCTGCGTCTCAAGTGGAGGTCATTGCACAAAAGAATTGACAGTTGTCTGTTGACATTGAAATATATCAATGTGGTCCGAACCGGGGTTCGAGCCCGGTTCTGGAGCATACTTGGCAGTTGAGGTGTTCATTACGCCACCCAGACACAGTGGTCAGCGTACCCTTTCAATTCACCTCTGCTTAGTATCCTTAGTTAGAATAGGCATTTCGATAATTCCTGTAAGATTTCGAGCATTCTGCGCGTGTCCAAAAACATACCCACACTTGTTCTGCAAACACAGTCCTTCGTTCATCTTCCCCATCTTATCTGTGCGACTTTCCCGCTGAATCTATTGGAAACTGTAATTTCTAGATATATAGTTGAAATGATAAACTCGATATTTATGCGATTTCTCATGCTAGAGAAATTTATCTAATTTCTTTTAGCACTCATGTAGACGACCTAAAACTTTTCTTTCAACTTTTCACACCATAGAGATATCTTGAGTAGATTATTTTGCAATGGGTATTCTCTGACTTCATGACACACAAACAACCTAAGAGGGCTGCAGATTATCTCCTAGATTAGTTTTTAGATTAGGAACAGCAAAGGGGGTAAGGCACTTACTTCTGGTGTGCCACACGCTGAACTATTTTGCATGTAAGACGACGGTGTTCTCAGTAACGAGAACTTAACAGTCTATTCGACAAAATGAGAACGGAATCTGTAGGCACACAACTTGAATAACAGTAACTTGTGAAGAACGCTGTTAAAAGTCGCTTGGAAATATAAAATATTGAATGAAGGCGGTGGCTCCCCGTCAGAGGTTCGAATCCTTACTCGGGCATGTGTGTGTGTGTGTGTGTGTGTGTGTGTGTGTGTGTGTGTGTGTGTGTGTGTGTGAGTGAGTGTGTGTGAGTGAGTGTTCTTTGGTTAATTCAAGTAGTTTGTAAGTCTAGGGACTGATAACCACAGTAGTGCCATAGATTTAAAAACATTTTGACATCTATCTATATAAAAATGAATGCCTGTTTGTATGTCCTCTACGTGTTCATAAACCATTCATTCGATTGCAAAGAAACTTTGGTGAACTGTTCACCGTACCCCCACGAAGGTTTCTTACCCAAAAACAAAAGAACACTACACATATCACAGTAGATACTAAGTCAATGAGAGGCCACCGCATGAGAATACTCAGATTTATGGGTCAATTATTGGAAAATAAGAGTAGTTAGGGACCTGCAACAAAGAGTTTGCATGTAATTTCGGAGCTTTGTGAAGCGTTTTCTAACTCACCCTCCTCCAAGCCACAAAATGATAAAACGAAAAGAATACTACTGCCTACAACAGTTTCGCTGTTGATGCCGTAAAACTGTCGCATCAGGCATGACCATGTATCAAATAAAGTCAGCATGACAGATTTGCATGTTACTATTTATTTTTGTCTTCAAGACCCTTAATTCTCTTGCATCCAAAATTAAGCAATCTATTTATTTAATCTCCATCTATATAAACGCGAAACGACACTCATTCACTCACTGACTAAACACGATATCTCGGAAACTACTTCACCTATGAAGAAATATGGCAGGAATGTACAGTTTCATTCCAATCTTCAAAATACTTCGCACGTTTGATCTTCCAAACAAGAGGAACGTCACCGTCTAATTAAGTTTCAAACGGTGCATGGGGGAGGGTACAATGAAACATAAAAATGGATCCCTAAATACCTCGGTTCCGCCATTACTTGAGAACGGCTCGACCGATTTCACAGATTCTTAGAACAAGGGTTGTATGAAACATAACTGGAATACTTGAGAACAACAAAGTGCATTTTTCAATATGACCCAGCGTTTCTATTGCATGGAAATCTACAGTTTTGTTCCTATATTGATGAAACTTTGCACACTCTACCTTAAAAACAAGAGTAATGTCAGTGTCTGTATAAAATTTCGTTCGGTGCATGGTGGAGGGTACTTAACTTACGGAATTTTACAAAATACATGGTTTTGCTACATTATTTATGAATTTTTGCACACATGACCTTTAAACCAAGAGGAAGATCACTGTACATAAATGTTTGTATGGCAACTTTGCCTAGAGAGGGAAAGGTGGAAACGCAGAGATAGATGGGAGAGAAAGTGGTGGATGCAGAGAGAGGGGAGAAGGGGATGTGGACTACGAGACTGTAGGATAAATAAACACCCGGGCAACGCCGGGTTTACAGCTAGTTTGTTATATTTATGTGGGGTCTGTTCTTTTGGACACCACACCTGCTTCACAACCATATTGCATTTGCAAATTTATTGATGAAGAAGGGGAAGGAAGAAGGATTAGGAAGGAAAGGTTTAACATTGGCTGCATTAGGGGATTTAAATTAAGCAATGGCGTCAAGTGAAAATGTGAGCTGGGCCAGGAATCGAACCCGCTTCGTGCCAGCGGTCGCCTTAACAACTTGGCTACCCGTGCTCGTCTCCCGTTCGTTCGTTAGATTTTTTTCTTCAAACTGTTTACTAAACACTGTAGATTTTTTATTTTATTTATTTTTGCAGTCGTTTACAATGACCTGTGGTCTGGATGCTAAAACCGGTAGTATTCTTCAATGTTAAGTGTTTTAAATTTTATATTTTTTATATTTTTAGACTGGATAATTTCTTCTTATGTCTAGTTAAGTTTAACATTATACTACTTAACTATCGTACGAAATAAAACTATAACAATTAGAATTTTTTTAATAAGTAATATATGTCAATTGAAGAAGAAATAAATAGTAAGGACAAATACAGAGATTTATGCTGAAAAAGATAGTGAAGGAATAACATGAATTTGTATTTAATAGAAGAAGATGTTAGGAGAGAGAAATTATTATAAGATGGAGTCCGACACGTTGTGATGCTTTAGGAGCCAGGACCTGGCATATATATGGCATGTATATGTTATACTAACTACTAATTCAGATTATAGTGGACCTCTGTTTTGTTACGATCTTTTAACAGGTTTATAGTGCCGTTTTGCCGGTGACAAAAAGCAACAATCCGCTGACACTTTCGTAGTTTTCTTACTACTATGTTTACACTAATTATTATCTATTAAATGATTATTACTGTCCGCGACCATGTCTATGTTTGTGTCTGTGTTGGGGTCCATGTTATTTCCCTGTCATGTTTCCGATTTCGGTTCCTTTGCTGGTACACTCCACGGACTGAGTTTTCTCGCTGCGTATGTTGCTATCTTCGGTATGGTCTGTTTCGTTTCTATACGTTTCATACGTCGCAAGCGAGATTTTATCTGTTAGTATTAGTCCTCTTATGGCCTCGTATATTTGTTGTTCTATGTGAGCACGTAATGCTGGTAAGGTGTCTCTGAGGTGATTGTAGGTCCCGCAGAATAGGACAAGATCCCCTCTCCCCATAAGTGCAGTACGCTGTTTCTCTAAGATTGACGCAGTGCGAGCGCGTAGGATAAGGGCCGTATCCCGTCAAGAAGTAGACCATGTCGCGGCTGGGATCGACATGTTTCATTCTTAGTCTCTCCACTATCTCGGGGAACTATGAATGGAAGTTCCAACCCTTGTCACTTGCGTCCCATTCCTGCTGCCAGGAGTCAATTCTCCAGCGTCTCAGCAGTTTTTATTTAATTTTTTTTTTTATTTTCCAGAGCCGCACCAGTTACTAAATTCATCAGAACTAGTCTGCCCTACTTTAACCAGTAAATCGCAGCCTGTTATTTTATGGTTATATCGATCGGGAAGATCCCAGCACCACGCACAGTGCCTCCACTGAGGTGGTCCGGAAAGCTCCCGATAGCCTGAATAGTGCGATCCTATGTCCCCGCCTTACCGTCTTAATGTTGGTAGCTAGCATCAGACAGTGCGCCCAGCTACTTGCTGCAAAGCATAATACCGATTCAAGAAGTGCACAGTGGTAGCAAGTGTAAATGACAAAGGAATATTTTTGCCAGTTTGTGTAGAATTTTTTCGGCCTTTTCTGTTGGTATTCTGATGTGTTCCTTGTAATTTAATTTCTTGTCCATTTATACTCCTAGATAGAGTGTGACTTTACTTCTTTTAATGTTTGTTCCCCTGAATTTGATTGGTCTCTTTTTAGAGCTCCTTTTAGAAGAGCGTATGTAGTTTTATTTTTTGCTATCTAGAGTTCTTTTATGGTGCACTATTGCGTGATTATGTTGAGTACGCCACTTTCTTTCTCATCTAGCTGTTCGCTGAGACAACAATCAGCTGGTCGCTTTCATAAGCGACAACTCCATCTGTCCTATTGTCCTCGTGTGTTAGGTTTATAAGAGGTTCAATAGTGATGTCCCAGAAGATGGGCCCACAGATCGATCCTTGTGGCCATTAATTGGTGATTCGTCTCACCACCTTGCGATTGCCCACCCTCCATTCTACCATTCTATCCTTACAGTAGCCGATAAAACTATTGTGGAGCGTGTGGAGTATCATATTGTAGATGTTAAAATATCAGTGATATGGGATTATATTTAGTAGATCTCTTTCCTTTCTTGAGTAGTGGTGTGACCTGTTCAACTTTCGACTCTTTAGGCACAGATATTTATTCGAGTGAGTCATTGTAGTTGATTTCCAAGTATGCAGCTATTCTATGAGCTATACCATCTGCACTGTAAGTGCAATAGTTTCAAAAATGTTCAAATGTTAGTTAACTTAAGGGTCCAAACTGCTGAGTTCATCGGTCCCTCGCCTAACAAAGTACTTAAGCCAACCTAAAGTAACTTAATCTAAGGACAACACACACACACACACACGCACACGAGGGAGGACTTCATCCTCCGACGGGAGTGGCCGTACAATCCGTGACGTAGTGCCTCAGTAGTGCCTTGTAACTCTAGTGGTTTGAGCTGATACGCTGTATCTAGAAAATGTACTTCTACGTTACTCACGCTAACAACTGTTCTTGCTTCGAATTCTGGAATAATTACTTCATGTCCCTTGGAGAAGGAATTTAGAAAAACTGTAACCATGCTATAACAATCTATCCTCGGACAGGGTCCTCACCTCTTTCATTTCACTCGTATAACATCGATCAGACGCTATGTTAGGAATGCTACAAGAAAGTAAAATTTCCTGAAACACCATTCTACGGGCGTTAATGTCTAAATTGTTCATTTTCGGTGAGAAATGCCTATCGGGTAGGCACAACCGCTATTTCGATGACGTTGTCAACAACGAAAATCAAAAGAACGTATTAAAGAAGTTTGCAAATAACAATTTTGAACATGGCCTTGTATGCAACAACTGGATGTAAATTAATTTTGACAAATTGCAGCCCCACAAGTTGCTTAAAATAATTACAAATATTTTTATCTAAATTTCGACTACACTGAGGGAGTCATCATTAGAAAGTAAAATAATCACATAAGGACCGAGCGAGGTGGCGCATTCGATTCGCATTCGGAATTATGGTGGTTCAAATCCACTTTCGGCCATCCTGATTTAGATTTTCCGTGATTTCCCTAAATCACTCCAGGCAAATGCCGGGATGTTCCTTCCAAAGGGCACGGCCGATTTCCTTCCATATCCTTACCCAAACAGCTTAAGTCTCCACTTTTTCATCTCCTGTGAGATGAAGTTATTAATTCTGCGATTTTATCACTGTACCACGTTTTGTACCAAATTGATAAATCTGTACAACCGATTGGCTGAAGAGCAGAACAGAAACTGCTGCCAGCTGTAGCTTTAAAATATCAATAAAAAAAGGTATGTAACCAGTTTTCGTAAACATTTTGAGATGGCCTTTTATTTGGTGTTTTACTTCACAAATCGTACTTAACGTGCATGTAACCACATGTTTTATGTTTCCTACAAACCTGATGACACCATAGTGGCGAAACCAGTCGTCTTAAATAAATAAAGGAAAATTGCGATTTTGGCATCTACCCTTCCATTTAAGCAATATATTGATTTAAGAAACGTATGCTCTCGGAACTTTGAGTGAAGTATGTACGGCAATACAGAACTTCTCTCTTGTAGGGTCTGTCGCCGAAGTTTCCCAATCATCTCTGTGATACTTTCGCGCTTACTAAAGGACTTGCTGTTCCCAGTTAGACGTTACAGAATTCAGTAGGCGAGCCTTGTTTTCCGGAAGCCAGACCATGAAGGCACTTGAGGGGAAACCAGTCACCAAACTACCCACAAGCCCACCAGGCCAACACTGCCTCTACAATCTGGAAGTTGGTAGACCTGGGAATTGAAGAAATCTATAGGGTTGTTGCTGTTGTGGTCTTCAGTCCGCAGTTCTGGTTTGATGCAGCTTTCCACTCTACCGTGTCCTGTGCAAGTCTCTTCATCTGAGAAAAAGTTCGGCTACCTACATCCTTTTGAATCTGCTTACTGTATTCATCGCTCGGTGCCCCCTACGATTTTTATCCCACACACTTCCCTCTAATGCTAAGTTGACGATTCCTTGATTTCTCGAAATGTGTCCTACCAATCTGTCCCTTTCTAAGTCAGGATATGCCAGAAACTCCTTTTCTCCCCAATTCGGTTAAGCACTTCCTCATTAATTACGTGATTTACCCATCTAATTATCATCATTCGTATGTAGCAACACATATCAAAAGCTTCTATCATATTTTAATCTGAACTTCTTATCGTTAACGTGTCACTCCCATACAATGCTACACTCCAGACAGATGCTTTCACAAAGGATTTCCTAACATTTAATTTAATATTGGATGTCAACAAATTTCGCTTCTTCAGACGCTTTTCTCCTCAACAGCCATTCTGCATTTTATATCTTTTCTATTTCGTCCATCAGAAGTTATTTTGCTACCCAAATAACAAAACTAATCTACTACTTTTATTGTTTCATTGACTAATCTAATTCCTTCAGCATCGCCTGATTTTCTGACATTCCATTCCATTTGTCATTTGGGTAGCAAAAAACGTCTGATGGCCGAAGTACAGAAGAAATAAAGTGTACAATGGCTATGGGAAGAAAAGCGTTTCTAAAGAAGCGAAACTTGTTAACATCCAACATTAGTTTAAATGTTAGGAAGTCCTTTCTGAAAGCATATGTGTGGAGTGTATCATTGTAACGGAGTGAAACGTGGACAATAAGGAGTTCAGACAAAAAATTACAGAAGCTTTTGAAATGTGGTGCTGCAGACGAATGATGAAAATCAGACGGGTAGATCACGTAACTAATGGGGAGGTGCTTAACCGAATTGGGGAGAAAAGGAGTACCTGGCATATCATGACTAAGAGAAGGGATAGATTGATAGGACATATTCTGAGACTTCAAGTAACTGTGAACTTAGCATTAGAAGGAAGTGTGCGGGGTAAAAATCGTTAACGGAGACCGAGGGACAAATACAGTAAGCAGATTCAAAAATATGTAGGTTGCCGAATGTATTCTCAGATGAAGTGGCTTGCACAGGACAGGGTAGCGTGGAAAGCTGCATCAAACCAGTCGGTAGACTGAAGACTACAACAAAAACAACATTCCATTGCCCTCGTTTTACTCTTGTTAATGTTCATCTTACATCTTCCTTTCAAGACAGTGTCCATTCCGTTCAATTGCTCTTCCAGATCTTTTTCGGTCTCTGACAGAATTACGATGTCATCGGCAAACTGCAAAGTTTTTATTTATTCTCCCCGAACTTTAATTCCCCTCTTCAAATTTCTCCTTGCATTCCTTCACTGCTTGCTCAATGTACAGATTGAACAACATTGGGGAAAGGCTACAAACCTGTCTCACTCTCTTCCCAGGCTTTGCGTCCCTTTCATGCCCTTCGCCTCTAATAACGGCTGTCTGGTTTTTGTACAAGTTGAATATAACTCGTCGCACCCTATTTTTTACCACTGTTACCTTCAGAATTTGAAAGAGTACCGAACGCGAAAGAGGAATGGTGGCAGTTTGTTGGAGCATAGCACGGTTTGCAGGGTCTGTGGTCCTGGATATGACATTCCAAGTGTGTTATGTAAGGTAACAAGATGTTAGAAGCGTTCGTATGTACAAAAATTCGATTCTTTATTGAATCGGAAGTATGACTAGTAGTTGTACGATTTACAAACTGGAGTAATCGCGCCACTTAGGGCCGGTTTATCAATGTCTCGTTAAGTTCCAGTTAAGATTTTAACTTGCGGTAAGCGTAGAATTGCGTTTGTCAATGTTTCGTTGTGAATTAACGTGACGTTAAAAGACCTCAAACTGGCCGTTAAGTTAACGAGTAGAATTCTGCTCGTTACACGGCTAACGACTAGTCAAGTGAAAATCTGTATGAAAATAGCATGATTCCAAAGAGCTAAAATACTGCAATATATTCACGTGATAAGACCGATTTATCGAACAAAATAACTGAAGCACTACATGTATGTGGAAAGCTTCATTGGAAAATTTTATCGTCATATATATCGCCCCATCGATGACAGTACCTAGTAGATGAGTACGATATATTTCAGATACGCAACATAACCTTAAAATTATTGTTGCGATGTCAAAACACAAACATATGGTTAACGACTAGATCAGTGAGAATCGGTATGATGAAAATGGCTGGAATAAGAGGTTTGATTGACAATGAAGACGTCAGTATTTTCGACGATCTAGAGGTCATTACCCTTATTAGGCGTCCTAGACGTATTTATGTTCGCCCAAATCACTTTGAATGCTGGGATGATGCAGAATTTGTTACGCGATTTCGTCTTCTAAAGTTCATTTTGGAAACGCTACATGAAAACCTCCATCACCACCTGAAGAGTCGAACAGATAGTTATGTATTTCGAAAGTTATCTGTCGTAATAGAAAAGAGAATACATTATTATTTATGTCTACATTACTTATGCTTGTTGCGCCCAGTGTAGGGCCTAAAATGTGATTTCTTCCTCCCATCTACAGGAACAGTGTACTGTCGCCTATGTAGAAGTTATTGCTTGCAATAAGGTACTACGCACTTGGCAGTGTGTTATCGTACTGAAATTTGCTGTCCTACATGTTCCATGGACAGAATTGAATTTATTTGCCACACGCGATCATGTCGATTCTTTTCCTTCCTTCCAATCTAATATTTCTCTTTTAACGACACAACAATCTCGCACTAACTACTTGTAAAATTCGAGATTCTTTCACTTTAGTTTTCCATAGCGACAAATAACAACTATCTGTTAACCTCTTCCCTGATAGTTAAATAACGGAAACCTGTTTATTCAGACGGCACTTTCATTTGTTTCTATTGCCGACATAGTCGAAATATATCGTATCTTCTCGTTTTCTACAGGTTAGCAAATGAGAGATGTATCTGGCAAAGACAAACGCAATGAACGCTCCTTACTTAACAGCCATATACAACCGCTCTCTCAAAGAAGGATCTGTACCAAAAAAAAATGGAAAGTTGCACTGGTCACACCAATATTCAAAAAAAGCAGTAGGAGTAACCCATTAAACTACAAGCCTATTTCATTGACTTCAATTTGCAGCAGGGTTTTGGAACATATCTTGTATTCAAATATTATGAATTATCTCGAACAGAATGATCTATTGGCCCAAGGTCAACATGTATTTATAAAATATCGTTCATGCGAAACACAACTAGCTCTTTACTCACACGAAGTGATGTGTGCTATCGACAAGGGTACGAAAATTGATTCCGTATTCCTTGATTTTCAGAGGGGTTTTGACACCGTACCTCACAAACAGCTTTTAATCAAATGGCGTGGTTACGGCATATCCCCCCCAAATTTGCGACTGGATAGGGGATTTCTTGTCAGAGGCGACACAGTTCGTAGTAATCGATGGTAAGGCATCGACTAAAACAGATGTGATTTCGGGCGTTCCACAGGGTAGTGTTATTGGTCCTCTGCTGTTCCTTATTTACATAAACGATTTAGGGAAAAATCTAAGTAGCTCTCTTAGGTTGTTTGCAGATGACGCCGTCATTTACGTGTAGTAAAATCATCTGAAGATCAAAACCAACTGCAAAACGATTTGAATAAGATATCTGTATGATGTAAGAATTGGCAGTTGACTCTAAATAATGAGAAGTGTGAAGTCGTTCAGACGAGTACGAAAAGAAATCCGTTTGTTTACAAGATAAATCAATCAATAGTGAAGGCCGTAAACTCCACAAAATGCCTTGGAATTCATATTACTTCAGACTTAAATTGGAAAGAACACGTAGATAATATCGTGGGAAAGACGAACCAGAGACTGCGTTTTATTGGCAGAACCCTTAAAACATGCAACAGAACTACTAAAGAAACTGCATACACTACGCTTGTTCGTTCTTTTATGGCGTATTGCTGCCCAGTGTGGGATCCTTATCAGGTGGGTTTGACGGAGGACATCGAAAGAGTCCAAAGAAGGGCAGCTCGTTTTGTATTGTCATAATACAGGGAGACGGCGTTACGGAAATGATACAGGATCTGGGATGGGAATCAGTACAACAACGACGCTTATCGGTGCGGCGTGGGCTACTTCCGAAACTACAATCGCCAACATTCTCCTCCTAATGCGAAAATATATTGTTGGCTCCCACTTACATAGGTAGAAATGATCATCAGAATAAAATACGATAAATCGGAGCCCGAACGGAGAGATTCAGGTGTTCATTCCTCCCGCGCTATTCGAGAATGGAATAGGTTGTTTGCAGATGACGCTGTCATTTACCGTATGGTAAAATCATCCGAAGATCAAAACCAACTGCAGAACGATCCAAATAAGATATCACTATGATGTAAAAATCGGCAGTTGATTCTAAATGATGCATAAATACGAAAAGAACTCCGTTAAACTTTGTTTACAACATAAATCAAGGCCGTAAACTCCACTATATTCGTAGGAATTACCATTACTTCAGAATTAAAATGGAAAAAAAACACGTAGGTAATGTCGTGGGAAAGGCGAACCAGACACTGCGTTTTACTGACAGAACCCTTAAAACATGCAACAGAATTAAAAAAAAAAAAAAAAAAAAAAAAAACTACGTACTCTACGCTTTTCAGTCCATTTTTGGAGTATTGCTGCCCAGTGTGGGATCCTTATCAGGTCGGATTGACGGAGGACATCGAAAGACTCCAAATAAGGGCAGCTCGTTTTGTATTGCCATAATACAGGGGAAACGGCGTTACGGAAATGATACAGGATCTGGGATTGGAATCATTACAAGAATGGCGGTTATCGCTGCGGCGTGGGCTACTTACGAAACTTCAATCGCCAACATTCTCCCCGAATGCGAAAATATATTGTTCACTCCCACTTACATAGGTCGTAAAGATCATCAGAATAAAATACGAGAAATCAGAGCACGAACGGAGAGATTCAGGTAATCTTTCTTTCCGCGCGCTATTCGAGAATATAATGGGAGGAAAATAGTATAACGGTGGTTGGATGAACCCTCTGCCAGGCACTTAAATGTGATTTGTAGAGTATCCCATGTAGATGTAGATGTAGAACTTAACGACCACATTTAACTGGTCGTTAAAGGCATGTTCTCGTTTACTAACAAGAAGATTAACGAGAGGTGGACGAACCGGCCCTTAGTGTGTTGTTTCTTGCGTGGTGGCGGCAGCACCGCGGGCTCCGTTGTCACCTGGGGCAGCCGCGGCTGGCCGCGCAGGCTGGATGGCGCTTAATGCGTCGCTTCCTGGGGACGGGGGCCGCGGCTGCCCTAGGCTGACACCAGGACGACACTGGTCTGCGCACAGGGCGGCCTGCGCTGTCGCCTGCCTCCTCCAGTGCCTCCATTTCCTTGTGTAGTGATGGATATTGAGCGTGCGTTCATCCGTACTAGTCTTATGTGTTCGTAACGATATTTCCTTGGTGTCGTCTGTGCCGATTACGATTGAAGTCGGGCTGTTGATACAGTCGGACAGCAAAGTCTAAATACACCACCTATTTGTAGCATGTGGCATACAGCCTGGGTGAAAAGAGGCAGACGTGCAATTTTGGGCCTGCGTCCACGTGCACAACACCATAAACCAACGTCTTCAGGCCGGTATCGTGTACTGCAAGTGTTAGATGCAGCAGTGTTTGTTTACTGGGGCACAAAAGTCAACATACGCTTTCGGTCTGTCGTTAGTTGCAAGAGAGACGTTTATGTAATAGACGTGTATTGCAATACGTAAGTCTATTTGTAGACGAATGGAAAAACTTGTGGAATCTGACCTCGGGGAAGATCAGTTTGGATTTAGGAGAGTCTAAGGGCAAGGAAGGGACGTGGAGGTTGGGAAGAGAGTAAAACAGGGTTGTAGCCTTTCCTCAATGTTGTTAAATCTGTACATCGAGCAAACAGTGAAGGAATGCAACGAGAAATTTGGAGAGGGAATTAAAGTTCAGGAAGAAGAAATAAAAACTTTGTCCTTTGCCGATGACATGGTAGTTTCGTCAGAGACTGCAAAGGATCTGTAAGAGCAATTGAATGGAGTAGACAGTGTCTTGAAAGGAAGGTATAAGATGAACATTAACAAGAGTACAACGAAGGTAATGGAATGGAATGTCAGAAAATCAGAGGATCCGAAGGATTTAGATTAGGTAATGAGACAATAAAAGTACTTGATGAATTTTGTTATTTGAGCAGCAAGATAACTTCTAAAAATATTCAAATGTTTGTTTAGCTTATGGGACTTAACTACGGGGTCATCAGTCCCTAAACTTACAAACTAATTATGAAATGGCTAATACTAAGGATAGCATAAATATCCATGATCGAGGGGGGATTCTAACCCCCGACCGTAGTGGCCGTGCAGACCGTGACTGGAGTGCCTCAGTCCCCTCGGCCACCGCGGCCGGCAAGTATTACCTCAAATGCAAATCATATTTAAACCAACTAGTATAGCTTACAACGACATATCGTGTTAGAAGACCATAGTAGTATCATACGGAAACTTTTTGACGTGCGGTGAGGCTAGATGGCGGCGTCCGGCTTCAGTCACAAACGCAAGTTTGCCAGTCTAGTAATGTATGTCAGTGGGCGCAACAGTGGAACACATCGTCCACTGACAACAGTGTCTTCGTCGCAGTTTATTACGACATGAGTTTCCTGCTTTTCATCATCCCCTCAGCCTGCCTTTTACTAAAGTTCGGAGACATGGTTTTGGTTTGTTTGAAAATGATGCTTACATTTTTGTCCATGCAGCCAGGGGGTTAGGCATCATCCTGATTGCATACGCAGTAGACATACAACGTTTTAAGCGCCTGGCAGAGGGTTAATTAACCACTTTCATAACCTTTCCATACAGTTCCATTCTGTAATAGCGCTCGGGAAGAAAGAACACTTAATCGTTACGTTTTCTATCTGATTTATTTTATTGGGATGGCCATGTGGGTGATAGAAAAATATTTTGACATTCAGAAGTAAAAGTCGGTGATTGAAACTTCGCAAATAGAAATCGCCGCAACGAATAACCTCAGCCGCGGCAGATTAGCCGCGCGTACTGGAGCGCGGTATTGCGGTGCGCGCGGCCGTCCGCCGTCGTGGGTTCGATTCCCCCATCGGGCTTGGGTGTTTGTGTTGTCCTTAGTTTAGTTTACCTTAGGTTAAGTAGTTTCTAAGCGAGGGACTAATTACCAAGCTGTTGAGTCCAAACATTTGAACATTTTCGAATAACGTCGTTCTTTTAATGATTCCACCTCAATCGTGCTACATTTGCGTGACGCTATATCCCCTATAACGCAATAAAACAAAACGAGCTACCCTTCTCTGAACCTTCTCAATGTCTTCCGTCAGCCCCACCTGGTGAGGGTCCCACACTGGGCAACAGTACTCCTGGAGAGGGCGCAGAAGTGTGATGTAGGCTGTCTTTTTGGTGGAGCTGGTGCATCTTCGAAGCGTTCTGCCAATGAAACGTAACCTGTAACACTTCCCTGGGGAACGCCAGATATCGCTTCTGTTTTACTCGATGACTTACCGTCAATTACTACGAACTATGTCCTTACTGATAGGAAATCGTGGATCCAATCGCACAATTGGGGCGATATTCCATATGCACGCAATTTCATTAGACGTCGTTTGTGAGGTACACTGTCAAAAGCCTTACGGAAATCCAGAAATATGGAATCGATTTGTGCTCCCTTGTCGATGGCACTTATCACTTCAAATGAATAAAGGGCAAGCTGTGTTTCGCTGCACAACTATAGGTTGCATCACCTTGGAATCACTGGATGTCAGCCTTTTGGCCCTGGCCCGCCAGATTGTGTTTTCCGCAGTCGAACATGTGTGGGATATGGCTAATCGAAAAGGCAGCCAGTAAACGAATGCCAAAATTTACAGAAGAACTTTCGATGGTTGTAGCACAGGACGTCAGTTGCGCGTTATTCGACTCCATTCCACACGGAACAAGTTCTAAGAGCCAATGGCGGACCTTGCGTACAGTACACAACAGTACACATGATGCATGAAGGTGAATGGACCGCTAATCTGTTTCTCGTGACATAGTAAGGAACCTGCACTGTCGATATGAACTTCCTCACTCTAGCCTTTGAAGGTCCTTCTTGTCTTTTCCTGAACGAGGGTGATACACTACGTGAGTCAGCAGGATAAGTATATTGTTTGAGGGATGATACTACTGGTGTGTCGGAACAAATAATTTTTAATAAACACGTGACCTCTTTCCAACCGGGGCAACTACTTAGAACTGGAAAAGTGCAGGTGAAAGTAAATTAAGATACTATTATGTTTTGGTTTCTTTAATTGTGTATTTTTCCTCACTGAGGATGTTCACCCAGTCCAGCGTCAACTTCCATGAATTTTGCTGCTCTTGGAGACGGGTGTTATGTTGCCGATCAGCGCTCACTTCTACATGTCTTTACTTTGCGAATAAGCAGGTAAAATACGACCTAGAAGGTCCTCTCTTGTACCCACTACCCGCTTACTCTTCGCTCTTCAGCCACTCCCACACACAGTAGTCCAGTGGGGTAAGATGGGTGATCTCGGTGGTCAAGCAAGGAATGCACGGCGACCGACCCAGTGACCAGGATAATTTGTGTTGAGATAGTGTGTCACTAACCATACGGAAGGTGTAGGAGCTTCTGTTATGCTGAAAGTACACACGAATTCGTGTCACTATAGGGTGACCCTCCGGGCCGCGGTTGATTAGCCGTGCGCACTAGGGAGCCGTGTTGCGGTGTGCGCAGCTGTTCGTCGTAAGGGTTGCGAGTCTCCTCCCCCCCCCCCCTCATCGGGCTTGGGTGTTTATGTTGTCCTTAGGTTAGTTTACTTTAGTTTAAGTAGTTTGTAAGCTACGGACTAATGACCACGCAGTTGAGTCCGATACATTTACAAACATTTGAACATTTTTGGATACCCTCCACGTAATCTGGAAACACATTTTGGACAAAATCAAGATACCATGTCCCATTAAAATGGTTATCTAAATAAGTGGATCGACTAGTTTATAATCATTGAAAACACTTTCTGTGAGGAGACTTACACAATTACACAAGGCATACCATAACAGAATTTAATTTACCGTCACTTTTGCCGTTCCCAGTTGTTTTCATTTGTTTAGCTGGAAAAAGTTAAGAATAGGGCATACGCTTATTAGAACATTATTTTTTGTTCAGAATCACCTTAAAGCATGTAACGTTCCTTCTGACTCACTCTATACATGGTGAATCACCTAACACTTGCACCGCAAGCGGGAAGTGCGACTGATGTGCGGTTTTCACAGAATGGATTGGCCTTCAGGAGCTCGTATTTTTACCCAACAAAAAGATTGTAATATTATTTATAAAGTGTATTGTTTATGCAAACATACAATTTTTAAATTGAACAATGGTTGTTCCTATCATGCAGTGGAATTTTTGACGCGGGCTGTGTATAAAGAATTTTGAATGACAATTTTATCACGTTTAGTTTGGTAGCTACAACTTTTCAAAGTTAGAGGCTACGACAGCGTAGCTGATTGGCTGAGTGGCTAAACCCTGGGGCATGGCCCACTGCCTCATGACCACAAGCCAGTCGGCTACGCTGTCGTAGCCTCCGCCCCTAAAACTTTGAATGGTTGTAACTGCCAAACTAAACATGATAAAATTGTCATTCAGAATTCTTTGTACACAATTGGTGTAAAAAATTCCAGTGCATGATAGAAATAACCATTGTTCAATTTTAAAAATTGTATGTTTGCATAATAAATACACTTTCTAGGTATTTTTACAATCTGTTTATAGGCTAACAATACGAGACCTTGACTACCAATCCATTCTGTGAAAACCGCACATCAATCGCACTTTCCGTTTCCGCAATACTTGCGGTGCAAGTGTTAAGTGATTCATCCTGAATATTTACCTATTCCCGGCACACTGCATGACATAGGTAGCAGCTTGACTACTTGAATTTTTAAAAATTATCATCAAAGGTCTGTGTAAATATGATAGTTAGTTATTCAAAATAACAACGGTTTTTAATAGCTTTTTTTGTCATGTCAAATCTCATGGAATGAAATCCTTTGTACTATTCTTAAACCCAGATGGGTGATTAGTGGTACGTTGTACCACTGACTGCATACTTTAGGAAGAAATAACAATAAAGAACAGAAACCTGAACAGCTTCCAAAATCACGTCAGTGGAACAGATGTTCACCCAGCGTTCCTCTATCTTTACGCGCAGCAGATAGGAAACACAAATTCTCTCAAATTTCAGGGAGCTTTTGATGTTAAATGAAATGAAACCAGTACCGTTTTATATGGAGTTTACTGGTAACTCCCCACTACGAGTGAAGGCGATCGTGTTGTCTCATCTGGAAAGACGAGAAAACATTTAATATCAGACGAGATCCGCGAGTTTCTCGCCAAGTTGAGATTAATTTAGTTCCAGGAATGCCAGGAAAGGTACTCCACCCCCGTTTGGAGGAGGGTGGTGGAGGAGGGGGATGGGGATGGGGGACGTGGTTGGAAGTGTGAAGCGGAAACCCTGAAATTGCCGCCGGACGCCGCCGCCTGCCCCAGTAATGAAACAACTTTAACAGGCCGCTTGTTGGGGCCTAAACACCGTCTTCGCCTTATTAGCGGCGGATGCTGACAAGCGAAATTTTTACATCGCAAGTCCCACTCATCAAAAATTCGCACTGGCATATTTAAGTACTACTTTCGGCGTACAGTTAAATATTGTCTGCAAAAATCAGAAAAAATAATTCAAAATAATAAAAATGTTAAAATAAAAATATATAATCTATATCTATAAATGTGAATGTCTGTTCGGTGTACGTTTATCAGGTCTGAACCACAAGACATAAAGAGCTACAAATTTGTACAGGTACTAATGTCTACCCGGGGAAGGCTTTAGGAACGTTTTTATGGCGATCAGATAGCTATTTATCTATATATATTAATGTGAATGTCTGTTCGGTGTACGCTTATCACGTCCGAACGACAAGACGCAGAGACTTAAATATTTGTACAGTTACTAATTTACACCTGAGGAAGGTTTTAGGCACGGATTTATAGCGATCTAATAGATACTTAGTAATTTGAAGAATATACTGTAACGCGAAATGCTGTACAATAATTACTCTTTGAAAATTATATTTACTCTTTGAAAATGGTTTTATTGGTTGCATTGTTGCTTGAGGGTTGATAATGATAAAAAGAATAGAGTATATTGGGATGGAAACTTACCGGTTTATATAAAATTCTACGTGTGTGTGTGTTAATATTTATCTCTGCAGCGAAAACTACAAAACGCAAACGAATGGTCTGTGTGTAATTGTTGTCCGAAGTCTCCCGTTGTACACCATAGCAGTTCCATGTCGATAGCTATAAGGAGGTGGAAGATATGGTGGTTGAAATTCGTCAAATTATAAAAAAAATTCGGACTGAAGGCTAGCGATGACGTTCGCGACTCAATAGCAAGGGGGTTACATACAGCGAAACGTGATGCCACAGACCATATCTTTGGTCTATGCGCGCTACAATGTCTTCAGCTCTTTTTCTGTAACGATAAGCATACGAATAATGACATATGAGAATAAAAAAAAGAGTTAAAATTTTTTTTTTAATACATCTCTTTAAAAAATCGATTTGACGTTTCGCGCATTACATCAAGTGATCGATCTGTGATATTATTACAATCATTATATTTGAATTTCGTGATTCGATTCTTCGAAGCGAGTGCATTTTTACGTGTGATTTGATGTACCAACACGCGAGCGGAGCCGCGGGTTTAAGTTTGTATTAAGATAACAATATATAATATTTATTAAAATAATACAAAATGAAGTATGTAAAACATTATATTTTATATATTTAATTAAATATTAACTATTATTTACATTTTTATTAATTTTTCCCTATAATGTTTGCAACATCGGTCTTAATACTTGATGATATACTTATTTTTATAATTTCTGTAATCACATTTTTCTTTGACCATTCCAACAGTTATTTGTATTTTATTTACGTTATTATG
Source organism: Locusta migratoria (assembly GCA_026315105.1). NCBI lineage: Eukaryota > Metazoa > Arthropoda > Insecta > Orthoptera > Acrididae > Locusta > Locusta migratoria. The sequence continues at coordinate 275,363,871 of CM048749.1, read as the reverse complement.
CGAAAGATTTTTTATTGATAGCATTAGTTTCTATGCAACAGCGAAATTTTCATGTTTAATTTTAAAGAAGGCCATGTTTTATTGTTACAATATTCTTACCATTTAGTGCATCAACTTCCTCTTTTATCTTCTCTATTCTTATGTTACATAATAATACAGATTTTCGTTTATTGTGGAGAATAACTGTTGTTATCTTTTATAGATTTTTATTTCCACATGTAAAGGTAGGGTAAGGTGGTACAAATTCGATATAGGTACAATTCCGATCAACATAATTTGTCAGTCTCGTAGTGTTGGCAGCACTTGCCTTTGTGTGGCGTTGTAGTGCAGCAGGTTCCTACAGCTCCTCCTGTCTTTTCCAAGAATACACCACTTTTTGCTACGGATATATATATATTCTGTTAAGAGGCACTTGCAGCAACTTCGTCGAACGCGCTCTTATAAATTTTCTAGTTTCCACGCGCTTGCAAATTTTATCTTATGCAATGTTTGGATATACGAAGTATGCGTTGGTGCACGAGGGAACAAGTGCTTTTTATGTGGAAAAAGCCAGTGATAAAAATTTTACGAGGAAGTGATCATAATTGTACCTAGTGTGGTACATTTTCGATCGATTTTTCACAGTTCTATTACTTTTTTTTTGTGTTTTTACACTAACAATGGTCTAATATTTGTGTTACACATTCCTTAAACATCCAAGAACAAGTGCCATAGTTAAAATTTTTTCTTTTCTCAATATATTTTCAGTAACAACATTTCTCCGAAATGATCGAAATTGTACCACCTTACGCAATATTCCTGCGACATATTTATCCCTAAGTTAAATTCCAACCACAAACCATTCTTAGAATCTAAATTAAATGACTTATAGGAAGAGAATGAAGACATATCTTTTTACGTGTGTAACACACCTTCAAAGTCAAAATATCGACAAAATTTCAAACAAAGGTCCCTACACATTAAAAACCTTTACTTGAATTTTTTTTCAATCCGATGCACGATGGGCGGGATATGGCATAGTTACACTCTCTTTGGCGTCCTGTTATGCCGCCAGTTGGTAGTCTCGTCGTTGGCGTCAACAAATATGTCTGTAAAGTTGGGTGCCGACCGGTTGAACAGCATTATCTAAATTGTGTCAAATCGAAGCTGGGTTTGGAAATATCTCTGAAACGGTGCAAAAATGGAAAAAAAATCAGAGACCAGAGTTGTAGAGAATTTTCCCCTCTAAAAATTCGTTTATTCAATTTACAGTTATTTAAAGTTACATTTCGAGCTTTGAGAACGCCATCACAAACGACTCACTTTTAGTATTAATAATCTAAAGTGGTGTTAAACTGAATACAGATGAAGAGTGAAAACACCACAGTAGTTGCCATTTAACAGTTCAAATGCAAGATATTCAACGTTGATCAAACAACCACAGCCAAGCAGGGATCGCGGGCAGGAGGTGGAGTGCCCACTCCCCCCTCTGAATTCAAACTTTGGAGGGGAAAGACACGGTTTCCACCCCCCTCCCCACCCACCCCCATGTTCACTCGGCTTTATTTTATCTATAGGCAGAGCCTTCAGTAATAGTGCGACAGTATTTTTGATGGTAGCCATTTTTGCCTTTGACTGAAGCATCTTGTAACAACCACTACATTCTATCCTCTCCTTTCGGTTTTTGTGACAGCTAATAGGGGTCAACATATGTACCCACATGGAACAAACAATTTCTGCAGTTTGGAACACTTTGACGAGTCAAGTTATTGCCTTTTTTAATTTTTTTTTAGGAAACGGAAAGCGAACGCCACTGTGAACGACGAAGTCAGTTACGTGTGTGTGTGCGTGTGGCATCTGTTCCGAAAGAACAGACGTCACTTCTGATTCTGCAGTTGTTATTCTTTCACAGTCACGGAATATATGACATAAATTGCGAATGGGCAAAGCTGAAAATGTGTATCCAGCCAGGACTCGAACCCGGATCTCCCGCTTTCTAGGCAGTCAGTAAATATGTTTTCTTGTCACACCCCTCCCCCACCCCTTTCTAAAGAAACTGTTGGCACGTCACTGGCGCTGTGGTTGTGTGCCTTTGGCGATGGACTATGATGCGGGAGATCCGCGTACAAAGTTATATTTTGCTGAATGCCTTTATCTATTTTTTTTCACAAAACTATGAAATACCAGTCCTGTTAATGATGCGTTTGTTCGCTGTATTTATTTATTTAAATTCTGTTATGGTGTCCATGCTCCACAACCACTATATTAACAGACGAAAGGAAGTGGCTCTCGAATGGGAGCCGCAAACGATGACAAGTCGACAAGTCATCCGGATCTTCCACCAGTAAACGCGTCTGGTGTGCCATTCACGATATTGATAACGGTAAGTGCTTCGTACGGTAGGAGTCTCTTATCGACGCAACGAATTTGTACGCCTGGTTTAGTGCGTGAGATATGCCTCCTCGCCTAGCTTAGGTGTTCGTGCGAATATGAATGTGATTACCCCCATAGAATTGATAATAACCTAAGTTTATGTTTGAATACATTTTTGGGCCAATGTGTAGCAGCGACCGAATTTGTGATTAAAAGACAGCAGTCTGTTGCAAAATAAACTGATTTTAGAAACCGATATCGGCTTGTTCATAGCAGTCATGCATGTAGGAATTTCTCAAAAGAAGATGAGGTAGTTATAGTAGGTGGGGCCGGGGTCCTGATAGGGACGGGGAATATGATAAAAGTGGTGATCTGGAAAGGATAGCAACTCAAACTGGTGGCACAAATGTGCATTTCGTGCAGCTGTTTCTGCGTCATGGTAGGACTTGTCTCAATGCAGCTGTCAGGCGTGTTAACATGGGGCTTGAGGAGGCGCTGACGAGGAGGGCATGGATCACATTGCAGTGGTGCCAGTTGAGACTATCCGAAGGTCGTATTTCACTGGGCACGGTCTGCACCTCAATAGGTATGGGAAGGGGAGATTGTCAAAGCTCATAGGTGACAGTGAAGTAGGGGGTGGGGGTTTCACTCATGGAAAAATTCCTGTAATAGTTGATGTCAGGGCTTTTTATTTTAGACTGTGGACAGCTGATAGGTATTCCTGCTTAAAGGAAGTCCCTCTAAGAAAGGAACCACCTTTGACAAAGTCTAAGAATCTAAGTAGTAAGGGAATTACTATTTTTCATCAAAATATACAGGGTATAGGAGATAAAATTAATGAACTGATTATTGATATTGATTATGACATTACTGGTATTTCAGAGCACTTTTTAAGTGATGCGACAATTCAGAGACTTCGTTTGCTAGGATACAGGTTAGCTGCCTTCTACTCTAGGAGTTCCTTGCAGTGTGGGGGAGCGGCCATGAATGTAAAAAACGATTTTTCATCGGAGTCAATCGATTTTTCTAAACACTGCAAAGAAAAGGTATTTGAATGTTGAGCAGGAGTTGTTAATGTTGATGGAACTAAACTAGTAATTGTTGTTATTTATACGTATGACTCAGATTTTAAAATACTTCTGCCCAATCTGGAATTCGTTATGGGTTCACTGTATAGGAAGTATAAAAATTTAATTGTGTGAGGAGATTTCAAAATTAATTGCGTAGGTGATAGCTCAAGAAAAAGTCAGCTGATAGATCTATTTAATTCCTGTGACATGATGCAAACAGTATTTTTTTCCAACGAGAGTGCAAGGAAATAGCAGTTCCACCATTGACAATATTTTTGTTAATTCTTCATTATTAGAGGGGCACTCTGTCAGCAGAATAGTAAATGGCGTATCAGACCACGATGCCAAAATTTAATTCTAAAAAGTATTTGTTCTCAAACAAACGTTAAACATAAATATCAACTACTCAGAAAAGTTAATACAGTTGCAATCGAGACATTTTTAAGCCTAATTAAGGAACAAAAATGGCAGGATCTTTATAGTACTGATAATGCAGATGATAAATATAATGCTTTTCTGAACACATTTCTTACGCGGTTTTCCAGCGACAGTAGTATAATGTAACTAAATGACTGATACACTACAATCAATGTAGTACGACAGTTTCGAAGGCTTCAGATCGAGAACAGAGACAAGAGACGTCAATAACAGGGCAGAAAGTTCGTAATTTAGAGAAAAACAAAAAATAAAAATGGTAAGCATAAGTGACCTCTGTGAACGCGGATCTCTAGTGCAGCCCGACATGGTAGCCAGATATTCTCGACAGTACAGCGCCAAGATGTATCTGGTTAGTTAACACCTTATGCTTGGAGCCTTCAATGTTTATTTTTGCTTCTTTTTTCAAGGTCCCGTTCACCTTCTTCCATTTCTCGAGCATGATCTGTGTTCAGTTTTTGATGGGTTATCACCTACGTTATCGTACAACTAAATTTGAGGGGCCTGCGATGGGTAGTTGCGAGTTTATAGTTTTGGAATCAGATTAGAGAAGGCACGTGCGGTGCGTCAGAAAAAATTTAATTCTGCGTCCCCTCCCCACGCCACTCCAACAGTGTCAGATTGTAGAATTATTCCGTGAGAAAGATTTATAAATATTCTGCGTGAAGTAATACGAAAGCAGAACGCACGTTGTTACACAAGCTGTAAATAACTTTTAATGAGCCGCCAGGCACAGGGTTTTAGGAAATCTTTTACATCAGCCGTGACCGGTTCTCGACGACTTTCCCCATCCGAGACAGCTTTTTTGTTTAAGACTGTCAGCCTCTGCAGGATGCCGAGTGCTGTGGTGATGTAATTTCACTGTCTTATCTAGTGGAGTGGAGTAAGGAAACGGCGTCATCGATCCACTTCTGTTAAAGTAACACTGAGACTGTCTTCGCTGACAGTTCACCTTGACACGTTCATCAACTAGCTCTCTGCATAAATACAGATGCTTCACTAACAACAGTTCTCAGACTTCATCCAGACATGAAACTGAGAAACAGGGACATTAAGGTTTATGAGTTGGACACCTAAGTATGTTAACACACTGGAGTCCTGCTCTCTTCAGAATACTAGCCTTAGCTGCCGGAGGTGGCGGGTTTATGTTTATTCCATTCTGATGTTAGATCGCCTGCTTCTTGCCACACTGCCCATCGCTTTCCGCCCCACTCTCTTCATTTTACAAGTACTTGTAGTGAACTTCACCTGTATTTTACTTTTCATGTAGCTCAACTATCCTTACTGTCATATCTCCTGCCAATACTTTATTTTAAGGGCAGTAAAGTGACATACTATGGGCTATGTATATGAAATAGTATATGTGCAATATAGAATTATATTTTCAGGCTGCAGGGGGAGCGTGCACTAATATGAAACTTTCTGGTAGATTAAAATTATGTGCCGGAACAGAGATTCGTACCTGTCACATTTGCCTTTCACAGGCAAGCGATCTGACTACTGAGCTATCCCAGTGCGCTTCAAAGCCCGTCACCACAGCTTCATTTTCGCGAAAACCTCGCCTCCTGCATTTCAAACTTCACAGAATTCCTCCTCTGAAGTTTGTAATGTAGGAGGTGAGATTCTGCCGGAAGTAAAGCTCTGAGGACAAATCGTGAAGCGTGGCGGGATAGCTAAATGGTAGAGCGCTTGCTCGTGAAAGGCGTAGATCTGAGATTCGAATCCCGGTTCCGGCATACAATTTTAATCTAATAGGAGTTTTAATGAGTATAATGAATAAAAAGTTCTCGGGTTTCCGTCCGCAGCAAGTAGTTTAAACTGTACGAGCTTTCGCCCAAGCACTCCTTGGCTATTTTCAAGTGATACGACTACCTAGAGGCTGCTAGTAGGGGCTTATATATGGCAATGGTGCACTGCGACATCGCTATATGTGGGCATGCGTTGAGTCGCTGTTCGTTGTGCCCGCTTTAACTGCGCGATCGCTGGATGGCATCATCTCCGACTCAGTAAGGGTGACATTACGGTCAGTTTCGATGTCGTGACGTGTACGTTTGCAAGTGAACTGGTCGAGCTCTTTACGCACAAACATTTCTTTTTCCCTATAGAACGGCCAATAAATTATTATGATCAGCCGAACGGCGCTACAATGGGAAGCCCATTAGCTCCAGCTTTTGCGAACCTCTTCATAGTGAATTTTGAAAATATTTAGTTGGGCACGGCGCCATTAAGCTTAGATGTTTGTTTCCATGCGTTGAAGATGCGTTCGTCATTCGGCCACACGGACGTTAGAAACTTGACGAGTTCTTGGAACATCTGAACAACATAACAGTAACATCCAGTTCACCATGGAGGTAGAGCAAGAGAATACATTGGCATTCCTCGACGTCCTTGTCCATCGCAAATGGAATGCATGCCTTTACCACATCGTACCTGCCTACATCAATTTGTACTTGAAGCCCCTTAGCCATCATCAACCAGCACAGAAACGCACCATATTACAGACATTGGTACATCGTGTAAGAACAATGGCAGACGCTGATAACCAGCCTGATGAGTTGAACCACTTACGCAAGAAATAATGGTTACAACCGTCATTAAATAAATGATGAGATCTCAGGAAAAGAGCACAATAAGACGACTGACAATGAAGAGGGCAAGAAACTTACCTTTTTAACGTTCTATGGTTCTGTGTCTGGCAAAATAAGCTGCCTACCAAGGAGAAACAAGATCGAATCAGCCATCAGGCCTCCGTCGAAAATCCAGCAATTATTGACAATCGTTAAAGACACAGCGGATCTCGGAACACGTGGGGTCTACAAGATATCTTGCAAGTGTGGCCAGTCTTGTTTCGGACAACCCGTACGAACGCAGGAAGGAGCATGAAAGGTACTTCTAGCAGTAACGGCTTCTGTGACTGAGTAAAATAGGTACCGAATTTAAATCAACTGACTACACTTTTAACAGAGACGGCGGCCTGTAGCTTAGCGTGGCGTGGGAGCAGTCGATCGTTGAGGTAAAGCGGAAGCATCGAACACCAATTCAAACCGTTCCCGTATATGGCGCTGTCGCGGGCACCAGTGACGTTATATCCAACAGCTATTGTATGTAAGGCCATACTAGCAGCCACAAGCCAATGACCACGAAGTGCTTGGTCGAAAGCTCGCGGAATTTTAACCAGTTGACGCTGACGGAAACCCAAGAACTCTTTATTCTGTTATCGCCGCGAGACAATGCAAACTGTTTATACACAAATCAAATACAGAGTTGCCTGATCTTTTTCCAAGATCTGCTGACCTCTGACGTTGAGTGTGACTCAAGAACACATTTCCTTAGATTGTCAAATCAAATCAAATGTTTCTAAACCTATTAGGCCAAACTGCTATGGTCATCAGTCGCTATACTTATATACTACTCAAACTAAAATACACTAAGAACAACACACATACACACACATGCACGAGGTACAACTCGGACGTCCGACGGAAGCGACCGCCCAGCCCGTAGCATTATGCCTTAGACCATGCGGGTTTCCCGCTTGGCCTTTAGATTGTCCATGCATGTCGTTAGCCGGCCGCGGTGGCCGAGCGGATTGCGGTGCGCCGGTCACGTTCTGCACGGCCACTACGGTCGGGAGTTCGTATCCCCCGTCGGGCATGGATATTTGTGCCGTCTTTAGTATTAGCTAGTTCGTTAGTAGTTTGTAAGTTTAGGGACTGATGACCCCTTAGTTAAGTCCCTTAAGCTCTACAAACATTTGAACATTTGTATGTCGTTCAATCCGCACAAATATGTAAACAGCGACGCGTGAGCAGTGACAATGTGACGAAGTGGCTAAGACGGCCGATCATTTCCAGTCATAATATCAGGAAGGAAGTTCACTGTTTTGAGAGTAGCTCTACCATTCCTAGATGGTCAATTCCGAATTTTGATCGAATCCGCACTTAGTTTGTTATTTTGCATCAGGTCGGATTCTCATCTAGCGAATTTTCCAGAGGTCTCGAAGTGAACCAATGGGATATCCTTCGGAGGTGGAGGACTTGCAGAAATACAAGGCCGTCTAAAGACTACCACAGCAGCTGATGACCACTTCTCATGGCTTTCAGTTAAGAGTAACCCTGAGAGGAACGCCACTCTGCTGAGTAGAGATTTTCGTGAAGCCACAGAACGTTGTGTTCAGCTGTACGTAATAGGCCACATAACATACAACTTCACTACCGACTTTCATGGCACAGTCCAACTTTAACAGGAGGAGGAGGAAGGAAGGTTAGAGTTTTACGTCCCGTCGACAGCTTGGTCATTAGAAACGGAGCTAACACTCTGAGTTTTGGGTAAGGATTGGGAAGGAAATCGGCCGTGCCCTTTGAAAGGAACCATCACGGAATTTGTCTGGAGTAATTTAGGGAAATCACGGAAAACCTAAATTTGGATGGCCGGAGATGGATTTGAACCACCATTCTGCCGAATGCGAGTCCAGTGCGTTACCACTGCGCCACGTCGTTCGGTAGCTTTAACACTTAGACACTGTGCAGTGCGGTAGACTTTGACCCAACAGCGTCCTGAATGCATTAGTCACAGTTGCCATCAAGTGTTCCAGTGCTATTCACGTATATTTTGAAACGGCCTTCAACTAGGTGATCGTCGGAGACGTTTTATGAGGCCGCCTGCCCATGCTCAACGACTTGGAAAAACACACACACACACACACACACCACTCAGCTACTGCAACAAGGTGGTTTTCTGATGGCAGTATGTGGAGCCACCGTACGACACTTTGGTCGCAGAAGGCCATCAAACGGCTATAAGGCACAGGTATGACAGCTTCCGACGTGTGGAGCAACCATATCTGCAGCATTTCGGTGAGGGATTCGTCTTAATGGTCGACAATTCTCGCGCTCACCATGCACCTCTTGTGAAAGCGTTCCATCGTGACAACGACATCGCAAAATGGGAGTAGCCAGCGTCTGCAGACGTGAACCGCGTGCAACATATCGGGAATACATTTAAAGGGACTGTTTTTAGACGATATGAGTCACCAGCCAATCACAGTTGAGTAGTGCGACAGTGTGTTCCAACATTCTGTTAATGATATAGTGGACAGTATTCCACGCCGATGAAGACGTGTTAGCGCGAATCTGGATTACTGGAGTATAGAAAATCAGAATTCGTAGGTTATTGTCGTAAAATTGGTCATAAGCAATAAACAAAACTGCATTTTAAAAAATCTATATTAAATTTTTAATGTAAAGTAATACGTACACTGCTAGCGTGTAATGTTACAACAGTCAGCGATACGATCGACAAAATCGACGCATCCACTGGAAATGTACCTACCAGTGATTACAAAGCACTAGGCTACGCGTATGCATAGTTTTGTGCGCCACAGAATCACCATGTTTTATTAGGCAAAACTCGGCAACAATCAGTCCCATTTCTGTGTTGCATTAGGTTGAGACATTAGCTTTGAAAACAAAGCTCCATGCACTTCATGAATAACAGTATAGCTCAGCGACCAGTCATCGTAATATGAGACGTGGCGGCTTACATAGTCAATGTGTAACACTACAGGTCAGTTCAATGTTTGTATAGTCTATGGGACTTAACTACGGGGTCATCAGTCCCTAAACTTACAAACTACTTATGAACTACTTACGAACTAGGACAGCACAAATATCCATGCCCGAGGGGGGATTCGAACCCCCGACCGTAGTGGCCGTGAAGACCGTGACTGGAGCGCCTTAGTCCCCTCGGTCACCGCGGCCGGCTACAGGTCAGTTCTCTATTAAATTTATTCCATTTAAATTTTAGACAACTTATGTATCGATATCGATTCTAACTTTAAAGACAATGTGTAATGGAATATCTTTACTAAAATCCTTGGTGCTATGTGTTTTATGTATTAATTTCATGTGTGGAATTATTTTGCAATTTTTATAAAATTATCACTATGAAGATTTGTGTTGCGAAATTGGTATAATTTTCAAGCTTGTTTTCTAATCTTTTTATTCTAATCAGCTGGCTCAGATATAGAGCTAAAAACTTTATGAGGCAACATCTTTGTGAAAAGCAGTGAGTTATGGCTGAATAAGTTATTGGCTCTGCCAGTGAGTTTGCCTTGTATAAAGCATTGATTTCTATATTTTGAGTGGTAATTAATAATGGAGCTCTAAATATTAGTAATCCGACGCCAAGAAGAAACATTAACAACATTACTGCAGAGACAAGCCACGATCACCGCCATTATTCATCGGCACCAAACAAACTTCGCCGACACCACCAAAGGATGAACAAGTAGCAAGTTTTAGTTTTGTATTAATTCTTGAACCAACAGTTTATATTTTCAAATGAAAATAATCACGTATGTACTATAAATTCTGTGTTTGGCACACTGCAGTCATCCTATTTCACTATATCAAAACATGGCTCCTTTCCTAGCAAAATAACATTTTGAGTATGTTGTTTTTATTATGAAAACGATGAATGGTTTAGTAATATTCAGTATCTATACTGTATGATTTTGTAGCTGAAAAAGATTTATGAAAGTGTGTAAAAGACACTTAAAATAGTAAGTTGTGTTTTAATTCACCATTTCAATGATAATACAAAAGAAAAAGATTATTCCCTCATAACGTATATAAACTTAGTAATGACGACTACATTATTTGTCTATAAAGAAAAAAAAATTGCTCTCGGTTTATCTATTGCAATTTGGGACATAAGTTCAGTTAAGATTACAGTTAGGTTTCTTGGTTGCAAAAGGACAGTTACACACAGATTCAAGTCTGAATATCTTTGATAACAATGTGCTATTGTCATTTAATTTAGTTATGATTAAATTAAGTATTTCTTGATGCATACTGCATGCATGATACTGCTAGCTGAGAAAAATACCTGAACTTGAAACTGGATGTTTACAATTTACACAACTGCAACAAAGGTAAGGTTGATGTGTACTCAAAACAGAAACCACTAATGTGCTATATGAAAATCTGTGCAAAATATCAGTATACTAAAGCAGTAATACCGTTTTTAATTGCCTGATTTTGCTACCATCATTACAAAAAACTGAAGATTAACCTATTATCTATTTCATGATAATGTAAAATTTTGGTGGAACAGGGAGATTTACTTGCAGTTTAACTTACAACTGTAGCATCATATTTTGTTTACATGTCTTTAACTTTGTGCAAAAGAACTTTACATTATCATTCAACAGACTATTATCCATAATGGCTGCTAGATTTCCGTTATTATATCATGTCACACCGCTTAGCCCGTATTTTCGCGCTGTCTTTTTTACCGATTTTGTCCATAACGGCCATTCCATATCTGTCCGTAAGTGACGATTATTGGGGGATTTTTCACAATGATATCTTAAAGGACGGCAATACGTATTCAGAAGTATTGCACTTCTGAATGTATGATGTAATATCACTGCACTAGAATACCATTCATGGTAAGTTATGTCATCACGCACCAGACATATTACCATTCTCCCTGCTAAGGAGTATTAATTAATACGTCTGTTCTTTTAGCTTAGTTTTTTAATAACAACAAGTCCAAACGTGCACCTAATGGTTTCTAAAAAATTTTTACTTTTGAGAATCATAATGCGGACGTACGACTCCAATACGCTTCTGGTGAGTCAAAATTTTCTTTAAAGATGGGTAAATTGCTATTCCCGCCCTAACCCCTTTTTAATTCCATGTGTTTTACGTTCACTACGTTTTGTCAAGTCTTTTAAGAGGATATGACGCGAACCAGTGGTACAATTCATTTTGCTTTAGATTCAGGGGAGGTATAACACACACCCTACGTTGAATTTAATAAAAAAAGTTAAGCAGTAAACTTGGAGAGAAACACTCCTCTTGATACGCTTTTCTTTCATGGTTACGCCCTCAAAATTCTAGCTCATGATCATTTTTTCATTCACTAGCTTTAACCAACTGTTGCCCACATAGACGTTTACTGAATGGTGTCCCATATAAACCCAGCTAACAACTTTGAGGAAAGCCCGGCACCCATCATGAATATTGGGACACGCAATAAGCCATTGCACCTCATGTAAATTAAAGATTGGTGTTTATCAGGTTTTTCTAATTTTGTAAATATTAGTAGTTATAAACCCTATGTATATGAAGTTTTTATTTATTGATTAATGCAGATACCTGAAGATGCACGTTTAATGCTGCGAAACCGGTTGTAACCTAATAAAGGCATATAAGACAGCTAAGGCGGATTACGATAATTCTAGAATTGTTTTACAAAGTCATTTCAGTCCATAATAATTTAGTAAGTATACTCTTAGAATTAAATCAGAATTAGTTTATGAATGTGTTTATATACTGACAGATTGAGTCCGCTCATGTAAATGCTACATTTTTTATGCATTTATTTCTGTATCTGTTGCTAACATACCAATTCTGTTGGGTTGAATATATTGTACTGTTTAAAAATACAGTATACGTTTAATTATAATAATTTCAACATCAGGTGTAGGCCTAAAATAAAAACCATAATATAACAGATTTTGCTATATTTAGGAGCAGGCTGGCGACCGGTTTCCTTTAATTGATTACTGATTGGTTTTAGAACATACATGTGTAGATTCAGCATCAACTTCACTTTTAGTAACTACGTTTCGTAACTAAATCTGAGGTGACATAGTTGCATAACGATTCTTTATTCATTGGGATTTACACATGGTCGAAATTTCATCCTCTCCGAGAGTAACACTACGATCATATTGTTTGTTAGGGCGAGTAGTTACACTATTCATACTGTAGCTATTCGTAAGCGAACTGTATAATCACTGAGTGTTATAACTGATGTATTCAGTGTAAATATTTTATGCTAGTCTATTTTTCCTTTCTACTGTGTAACTACCTGAAGATAAGTATTTTGTTCATAAATTATTTATAATTTTGCTATCTAATAAATTTTGACCTGTAATAATTATTTAGCCACCTCTGTCCTATTACAATATGACTCCATTCCTGCTGTTACAGCATACTGGATTCTGAATCCGTAGAATCGTGTCAATGCGACACTTCTTTTGATGTGTATATTACAGTTCGAGAATACAGTTAGCAGTGCAGAACTAATAAAATGCGGTAGTTGCACTGTATGAACAGCAGATAAGAAAAAAGCGATAAACTTCTTTCCTTTCATTTTTTGTGATGATTATCATAAAAAAGTTACTTAAAGTTTGGAATAATTACGTGTAAATTTTGCTGTAAGATGCTGTGTGCTCTTGGGTTCTTGCCTCAGCATTTATTGTCGCTTGACTGTAAAAAATACGTCTACCACGTTGTTTGAGATCAATTCAATTGTTCACGAACACTTGTAAAAACATCGTACGTGATGCAGCAATTTTTCGTGCATTTCGTTGTTTATAGCGCCACATCTACCGACCAAAATGTCTCTATTTATATCTTACCCCACAGTAATATTCCTCTTCATTTGACAGTCACATGTACAAAGTTTCACCAAGATTGATATATGTGATAAAGACACCCTTTTGTTTGCATACGAGAAGCATCTAGAAAGTAAGTACAGCAATTTTTGATCTATTTTTCGACATTGTCACCAAAGGAATAGAGGTACTTGCCATATGTGGGGATCAGCTTTTGTATTCCTGTGTCGTAAATGTTTGCCTAATCAGAGTGCAACCAACTTGTGAGACCCGTCTTTGTTTCCATCTATTATTACCTGAAACAATGCAACAAGTCTTGCTACTACTACTGCCTTGTACCGCCGAACCCATTACCCTGGTATGTAACTTTTATTCTCCCTTGTGTGTGACATAACCCTACCATCTAAGGCCATTGCCTGTAACTGATTCATCGGTGGTGTTCAATCGCAGCCTTTTATTTTATTTCATAAATATGGATGCCTTCCTGACTTTGTTCCCATCTACACCATGATTCCAATTCTTGCACTATGTTGTCATCCTTTGAGAAAATATATCCAAAGTACTTTAAACTGTCCAACTGTTCTGTGTTTCTCCTATTTGCTACCAAGCTGTTAAACTGTTTAAATGTCTTTCACTTTCTTCTTCATACTATAATCCTTACATTTCTTATCTACGTCTGTGGCAGCTGGATCTGCGACTCTGAATTCCTATTAAAAATAACTGGTCTAATCTGTAGCTAAACTAAATAAGCGATAAACTCCTATTGATTTTGATGAAGTTAAGACTAGCTAACTTCACGAGTCAAGACTAAGTTGGCAAGGTATGCTAATTTAGGGATCTGGCCCACCATTATGTCTTCCTGCTTTCGTCTACAGATGTGAAATAATTATTGTTAACAGGTAAAAATGTCCACTGCTCGCTCTGTGAAAATGAACACAGAATAATTGGACAGTTTCAAGTACTTTGGATATATTTTCTCATAGGATGGCAACATAGTGAAAGAACTGGAATCATGGTGTAGATGGCAACAAAGTCAGGAAAGTATCCATATTTATGAAATAAAAAATAAAATGTGAAACAAGCAATACAACATTGAGCACTGTGCACCGCTGTTTATGCCACTAGTCAAAACCACAGCACACCACTAATTATTTTCACTGAAGCGCACCTTCTCTAGGTTGCAATTCCGACCTAGAGATAGCGGCACCTTTTTGCCGAGAGTCAGACAAGGATAGTGTGAGTGTCTTTCTGTGGCTTGGACATCTGTATACATCTTTCGTTATTTTCACAAATTTTCAGCCAAGATGCACCTACTCTAGACAGCCAAAGAGAAGCACCAAATCAACGTATTAGTGGCCCTGTTACACCGCATCTAGTCAATGATAAATTCGGTCTTAAACACTTATGATGCTTGTTAAAAAATCTGACGCAATTCTCTGGCACCACAGTGTCGTACACTAACAGTGGATGTGCCACACAGGCTAGTTAACACGCCACACAAAGGACAAAGAACCGAATGTCTCCTCAAAGCTCTTGGTTGCAACCGACTGTTACTTGTTTTCTCCGGTCTTTCCAAATAGGCAGAAACAGATCCTTTCTCAAAACGCGGCTTCCGTGCCCTGCCACGCAGTTTAAAATGTCTGTCTAGCGCCAGCTTCTTAATATAAGCACCGTATTAAACACAATGATTTCTGCAGGTGCAGGAACTACTGTCTCTCTAAGTGCCATCGCAAATATGTGTGAGGCATAAAATTTCTCAGACAATGGTGTAGATCAAGATAAGATACTTGACACGTGGGGAAGTCTGTATTTCTTGACTTATTACATGGTGTGCTGCAATAGTCACTTGCCTGTTGACGAGAACAGCCCTAAATGGCTGTGGTAATCGTAGCGCCTGCCAACAGCGAAATGCACGGTGAATTTATATTGTTGCTTGAAAAGTGTTCGGCATCTGCGGACATCCATCGTGAATTGTGTCATTTGTATAGACATGTTGAGTGACAAGTTCAACACTATTGTAGAGAATATAGAAGTAGTCACACAAATGTGCACGATGAACAGCGAACTAGCAGGTCGGGTTATCGGATCCACGTCATCGTTGATCAGATTAACCAAAAAGTTTGAAATTCTCGGCGTTTCATGAACAGTGGTCTTTGGAATTTCCAAATGTTACTCGTACCTTACTTTACATAATTGTCACTGAAGAGCGTGGGTACTGAAGGACACAGTTGGAACTGTTGACTAATAAGAAGGCAATAAACTGTTTTAAAAATGTTCAAATGTTTGTATAGCTTAAGGGACTTAACTACGGGGTCATCAGTCCCTAAACTTACAAACTACTTACGAACTATCTAATACTAAGGACGGCACAAATATCCCTGCCCGAGGGGGGATTCGAATCCCCGACCGTAGTGGTCGTGCAGACCGTGACTGGAGCGCCTCAGTTCCCTCGGCCACCGCGGCCAGCATAAACTATTTTAAATATCAGCAGTCGCTGACTCTCAAAGATCGATGATGTCGGCTATAGTTTAAAGTACGCTGCGGCGTACCACTTGTCTATTTGCCAATCTACTCGCCACTTCTTCGCTACATATACGGAAATTTGGGAAAGTCGAAAGTTTATGTTGTTGCCTTGTGGAAGTGGAGCCCACAATAATAAATAAAGTGAAATTCTTAAAAGCGCATTAATAGGTACTCATCTAGTTCTGGTGATTTACTCTTTTTTATTGCTTTGCTTATTCTTGTATGTTGTTCTTGGCCTTGCGTTGTGAAGCTAGATCTAAACCTTGTCGTAATTTGCAGGAAGTCTAACTACTGTTAATATTTTCCTTGAAATAATACTCCTATTAATCACTGAATTTTATTTTCCGTAATAATTCTTCTTTTCACAAATATGTAGAATTTTGAGTAGGACTTTTTTCACAAAATTATGAATAGATTACAAAAGCGTCTGTCATTCTACACATCGAAGCCGAAAGTGCACTAATGGCAAACCTTGTCTTCCTTTTCACTTTCACCTCTCAACACAAATGAGTGTTTACTTTATATGATAATTATCAAGGTTGTATAACGTAAAGGCAGATTCACGTAAATAAAGTTGATAATTTAAGTATTATGTTTTCTTATTTTAATTTCCCGTGTGTTGTCTTGAGTGGTTGTGAATGCATTTCTAAATGTGTTGTTGACAAGTGTTTCATTTTTATTTGGATAAATGGCGTTGTTTTCTTTACTCAATATGAATGTAATTTTTTGACACTTCGCGTGACAGTTCTGTCAATTTTGTGTGTGTTATTTTATCGAGTGTATTTTGGTGTAGCTATTTCGTTTGTTTGTGATCAGCATTTACATGGATTTGAAAAGTGCCGTTATATTTATTTATTTGGTTATTACTCGTGTGATTAGCATTAACTAGAGGATCCGTGCGGATACTCCGCACCGTTAGTGGAATGACAAAGAGTTGGGGAAAAATGGAAGTAAAGCTGAATGTTCCTGCATAGCTTTCTTCACAATCAATCAATGCAAATGTTTAAAAGAAAGAGCTTGATCCGCTGACTGTTGTTAGGCCAAAAAGAACTGCGTAGCTTAATTAGAATCAAATATATCGTAAAAAAGACCAATTAAAATATTTACTAAGAGGTTTTCAGCTTTCTTTGTTTAATTACATGACCGTTTTCGGTGTGCTAGACACCATCTTCAGACCTATAATAATTTTTTACATGACTTCACTGCTATCTTGGCTGAAAACCTCTTATTAAATAATTCTAGATCGCACAAATAATGTGTTCCTTATATAAAATATTTAGTGCAAGGACAGAAGGATACCGCTTTTGAATAAAAATAAAGGATGGAGAGACTGAAGTTAATTCTGATACTTGATGACAAATCTGCGAATGAATACTTTTCGTTTCAAGCGAAGGTGAATGAAACGGCCTGACCGACTGACTTTAGTTTACAGCAAGGACATCCGCATAAGAAATATACACAAGGAAATCGCGTTTGAGTATAAAAAAAAGGAAGGCAAGATTTATGTAAATTCTGATACTTGATGTGAAATCTGTAGATGAATTCCTATCGTTTAAGCCAAAAATTAAGGAAAACGGCCGGGTAGTTTGGTCTAGCCGACTGACTTTAGTTTTCGTAAATTATTTTACTATATAAGATTGCATCTGTGAGAGTGATGTTTGTTGTCAGTGCATCCTAATGGTTCTAGTGAGATAATAGCTTATGTCGGGCTATTTTTATTTATTATATTTTCTGATTTGCGTCATACGCCAATTTCGATTTCATCATTAAATACGACTAAACTTCAATAAACAGGTGTGTATGTATATAGTACGTAAACGAATTTGAGGACAGTATTTTAGTAATTAAATTGTTTATAGTTACTTAAACTTTTCGAAATGAGTGAAACTGTGAATAGTCTCACACGAGTTTTAATAAAGGCATCATAATAAAAAAAACACCTCGTTAAATGTTTTATATGGGTACTAATGTCACTTTATACCAATGGTATATATTTTTGGGATAGAAATGTATTATCAAGGACAGGTACATGTAGGGCGTGGTGAGACACGAAAGTGGGAACTCCAAATGGCCAAGCGTTTAGGAAATAAAAGGAAGTTTGATACGGATCTATCACCATTTGCATCTTATCCGCTTACATCAAAACTAAATACACTAAAACACAATATATTAAAAAACATAGAAAAAGAACTACATTTGTGATATTGGCAACACTCCAATAATGCACTGGGCAGAATCAGTCAAAACAAAAACAAACACTTCTGATCTGTGGAAAACAACTATGGGCAGTGGAAAAGTGACAGTGGAAGTAGTGCAAAAAAAAAAAAAAAAAAAAAAAAAAAAAAAAAAAAAAAAAAAAAAAAAAAAAAAAACGACACAGCATGAATAACTGGCGGTATTGCACGAAACAGACCGGAATTCCATGATGTGAAGCGAAAGTAAAGACAAAATTTCCGTAAGTAACAAACATTAGGCCTACTTTTCATGGTCCGTTAACGAACTGTTTTCGATCTAAAAACGAAACAAACTATAGATTTCTATTATTACAGATCACACAAGATGTTTTACAGTCATTAAAACGAAACGCGTCTGGTGAGAAAAAAATCGCCTTTTTATTGTATTGCAAAGACGGACAAACACTGCTATTCATAATTAAAACTTGATTGACATTCTGAAAACCAAAGAAAAATATTTGTCGCTGGGCGGAATCGAACCCGCGAACCTTTCCACATAAATCCGATCTTATACCGCTGAACGAAACACCTCTTCCGAAATAGACTCTCTCAAGGGCAGTTGATAAGGTACACGGATCTATCAAGATCCCTTTTATTTGCTAAACTCTTAGCCATCAGGAGATCGCAATTGGTGCACTTTCATATCTCACCACGCCCTACATGTACCATAAATTTGGACGAATTCGGCGATGACGAGTAGGCGTCCTCTCCTTGTATGATTTGGGACTGAACTATTTGGCAGAAATGTACTTTATGCGTATATAGAAATTGTGGTGTCGCACAAGTTTAAAGTGCGCGCCACCTACTTTCGCCGCGCGCCGCCATGCACGCCCGGCGCGGCGTTCTTGCGACGACAGCCACGAGCGCCCTCTGCTGCTATCTCGCTCGTGGCCACCACTGAACGACATCGTTCACTTGGGACTGAGATAGGAAGCAACTAACACTTCGGAATCGGATAGGCACCAGTGAAGACTTGGCTATCAAATAGGCACTAGGCAGGCCTCTAGCGCAACTATGTATCAGCATTCTTCAGTACTGAGCTATGTAAAAGTTAAGTGTTACTAAGTCTCTAAGAAATATATATCTCGTTCTAATTTACTGTAGTGTTTCTAGTTTCTGCTGTCCCACTGGCTGGTCACCTCCTACCGGCACAAGCGTGCATCCTTTATTCCTGTGTCGGTCTTTCTACTCGGCCACCGACACCTACGACGGAAACGAGACACAAAAGCGGCGACGAGGCTGGGACACAAAAGAAATGTTACAGCGTGAATGACGATGGTGTGGCAAAGTGAATTAGATATATAGTCACATAGTAATGGTATGCAGATATAGAAATGTTACAGGGTGAATGACGATTATGTGGCAAAGTGAATTAGATATATAGTAAAAAAAATGTTCAAATGTTTGTAGAGTCTATGGGACTTAACTACGGATTCATCAGTCCCTAAACTTACAAACTACTTATGAACTAGCTAATACTAAGGACGATACAAATATCCTTGCCCGAGGGGGAAATCGAACCCCCGACCGTAGTGGCCGCGCAGGCTGTGACTGACGTGCCGCAGACAGCTTGGCCACCGCTGCCGGCAGATATATAGGCACATAGTACTGTAAATAAAAATCTTTTATCGTAAGCGATGTTTTGATTGTAACCAAACGGACCTCACTTTCTGAACATGCCTCGTAATTATTAGACCGTCTTCCTCGCGATCTTTCATAACTGCGAATGTCGAACAATTCAAATGTTCAAATGTTTGTTAAGCTTATGGGACTTAACTACGGGGTCATCAGTCCCTAAACTTACAAACTACTTATGAACTAGCTAATACTACGGACGGCACAAATATCCATGCCCAAGGGGGGTTCGAGCCCCCGACCGTAGTGGCCGTGCAGACCGTGACTGGAGTGCCTCAGTCTCCTCTGCCACCGCTGTCGAACAATTCTCTGCCGGAAAGAGCACCAGAAAATTTAAGTACGACCGCAAGCTGGTCAGTCGATTGGACGCGTGGGAATTTCAGCAAAAGAGGTACGATAATAGCCGCTCGCAGAGGAATCCGTTTACCGGCGTGGTTGTGACGGCCCATCAGCGGGACAAGCGAGGCCCACCGGAGTCGCTGACCTCTGCCAACGCAGGCCACTGTGCCCGGTGCCCGCAATCGAATTACGACCGGCGCGCGCTTTCATTAATTCTGCAGCGCCACTGTCTGGCGGCAGGCATGCGCGCCCAAAGAAGCAATTAGTGTGTGTGCGTGTGTGCACGTGTTTGCGTGCGTGTGTGTGTGTGTGTGTCAGCTGTCTGCTGACGAGAGGCGCTGATTGGACCTGGCACCGGCGTGTCTGGCCAGTCCGGCTCTACAGCCAGACTGTCTTACGCCAGTCGCCAGATATGTTTACGTCCAAAAAAATTGCAGGAAGCTGGATTTTTGAATTTTTGGTATGTGATAGGATATATTAGACTAGTATTAAACTAAGTTTGCAGCTTCTAAATCCTTTAGCTTAACTTTTAAGAGCCAAAAAACCTCGAAATTTTCGGACATTATTCTGGTTTTGGATTATAACTCGTGAAGGGTGGATTTTTTGACGAAAAGTCACTCACATCTCTATTAATGTAGATGAAATATTCTAAAATTGAACCCCAACAGCAGCTCTGTAAGTCCAATAGTTCCCGAGATACTGGACTTCAAAAATTGACTTATTTCTCGAAAACAAATTTTCGATTTTAGTCATCTTTCGGCTAGAATGTCGGCTCTAATGATCATCCCACTGGGAAAGTCATACAAAAAAGTTACAGAGCAGTTATTTAGCTTTAATCCAAGTACCGAACGAAGTTCATAGGCCTAATAGATTTCCAGTTATCGTTAAAAAACGAAAAGTTGGAAAAATCGGAGTATTCAATAAATTAACCCAGACGAATTGCAGTCCTCTTATCCTATATACGTTGAAGAAAAAGGAGGAATTACTCATTGACGATGATTATTAACGCAATGTATATGAATAGGTATAATTTATGTGCTAGTGCATACGGCCCCCATGAATGACATGAGGTGGTGAAAACCTCCAAGTCTCACCACTAGATCGTAGATCGTAGATCGTAGGTCACAAAACGTGTTTCCTGACCGTAAATTTAGTACGGGATCCCCTTGAAACTAACAAAATTTTGGCCGAACCATAACACAACAATGTGTGTAATATCAAAGGCCAAAAATTTATTTCCTTCTTTTGTTATAACTTTCTTGGGAAAATAAATAAAAGTACCGTTTTGTACATTATAGTGTAAATTTTAGTCCATTTTTTTCTGAATGCAACAGATCCTATTATATTTTTATGCCATAATCATGATATAAATACCCTAACACGAAAATTGTGGTACAGATTACTATTTTATTCATACAAGAAGGTCAATGAAAGTTAAAAAAGGTTAAGCGGTCAACAATCCGAAGATTGGTTTGAACACCACAGTGCTTTACTTGTCATGGTACTGTTTGGAGGCGATATGCCGTTGCTTTCCTCCGACCTTCGAACTGACTTACCCAGCCAGTTATAGGGGGACCTACAGTTTAACGTGGGTTCCGAACCACGGTGCTACTCGGCATTTTTCACATGAGCAATACTGCCAGAGGTGAAAGAAGTGAAAAGTGGCAGATAAAAATCCTAGGCGCTGGCGGGGATCGAACCCGCGACATTTGGATTTGTAGACTGGCACTCTACCACCGTGCAACCGAGGCGCACATCATTGAAAGTTACATAATTCGAAAGACTGTTTGTCGTAGATTTCACGAATATAAATATTATGTATGCATTTAGCCATTAAAAGTGATAAAATGAAGTAGAAATTTTCCTATCTACAGCTTGGATCAAGTTCTACAGTTCTACAGCTCACCGATTGGCTATTCGCCTCGATCAAAGACGCTGTAATGCAGCGTATCTGCAGTATTAAAATAAGTGAATATCGAAACATGGAATGCTCCCAACTCATTTTCTTGCGCCGTTCAAATGCTTCACTTTCGCAGTGATTAAGAGTGGTTACAGGAAACGGATGTTTTAATATGAATGCCGATATAAAGGATGATGCGCCGGGACAGGCATCTAGCGGTGCTCGGGTGGAACTAAGAAGTCGAGAATGCCGATTTAAATGATGATCCGCCGGGAGAGGCATGTAGTGGTGCACGGGTGAAACTACGAAGTCGACATGTTGTCAGCTCTGGAATTCTGAATATCGCAGTATCGAAATAACACTATTTCTTGGCGTTGTATAAATATACGAACACCGAAATTGTAGTTCCATTTCAAATATTAGTCTAATGAAAATTATATAATTCAAAAATGGCATGAAAAGTATATACTTCCGTTTTTATTTGTTGTTATTGTGTCAGACATTTTCGTTAACACGTAAAAGATACCGTTTAATACCTCCCAGTGCCGGTTAAATAGTACCAAATATCCCATCGGCCTCCTATGATAATGTTGGCAACAGATGCTAAATAGTGAGAATCCGGTGAGTCTTCGTTGTAGTCAGACGCTTGACAACGCTGATGTTTTCTCATGGAATCTTCACTTTACGAGGGCAATTATTTTTACTGAGCGATCGATGGTACATACAAGAACCTGACAACCATAAAGCAGGAACAGCGTTATTTGTTTACTTCATGGTCTGTACGATACACTAATCGAATCATTCTGTGTGGTTCGAACTAATGGGCAAAGATATTCTATCGTGTTGTTGATGTTGCCAACATAATCACGCGAGGCCGCCGACATGATACGTAAAATTTTACCTCCAGTGACCATTGTAAACACAATTGGTCGATTTTCGACCACAGGGAATACTTGTTCATGTAATCTGCATCTACATCTACAACCATACTCCGCAAGCCACCTGACGGTGTGTGGGGGAGGGTACCTTGAGTACCACTATCGATTTTCCCTCCTATTCCAGTCACGTAGTGTTCGCGGAAAGAAGGATTGTCGGTATGCCTTTGTGTGGGCTCTAATCTTTCTGATTTTATTCTCACGGTCTCTTCGTGAGATATACGTAGGAGGGAGCAATATACTGCTAGACTCCTCGGTAAAGGTATGTTCTCGAAACTTCGACAAAAGTCCGTACCGAGCGACAGAGCGCCTCTCCTGCAGAGTCTTCCACTGGAGTTTATCGATCATTTCCGTAACGCTTTCATGATTACCAAATGAAATTGTAACGAAGCGCGCTGCTCTCCGTTGGATCTTCTCTACCTCCTCCATCAATCCCACCTGGTACGGATCCCACACCGGTGAGCAGTATTCAAGCTGTGGGCGAAAAAGTGTACTGTAAGTGTAATATGTTGTATTACGAGTTTTCACATTAAAGGTAAAGGCGATAAGCAAATTATGCTCGTTGATCAAGGTATCACTATATAGTCAGTTTGTAAACAATCGAATTACTTGAAATTGCTAATTCTTTCTCAATCTTTCTCTTCAGCCATATTCCCGCACATGCAGGGTTGGCTTGTTAATGGTTACAGGGTGGCCGGATCCCTTCCTGTCGCCTCCCCATGCACCCCCCCCTAAGAGAAACCGTTTACCCCAAATATCTGTGTATAGTGTTATATGAGTGAAAGTGTAAAGTGTTACAAAATGTTGGCGAATCGTGTAACTGAGGCGGGACTTGGGAACCAGCCAGGTATTCACTTAGGGGGAAGTGTAAAACCGCCTAAAAACCACATTCAAACTGGCCGGCACTCCGACCCATTTCGTTAATCCGCCGGGCAGATTCGAAACGGGGCCGGTACGCCTGTCTCTCGGAATACGGTGCGTTAGACCACACGGATAACGATGCGGGTTCTTGAAATTATTAATTGTATCTGTTAAATTTAGCGAGCGCCTGGTAACCTGAAAACAATTTTCAGGCCTTTAGGATATTCATTGTTTACTCGGTATATTTATTATAAAACACTCTTTGTTCTATTCAATTGAGAATTGATTATCGACAAGTAATCGCGTAATGTAATATATAAAGCATAGTGTCCGTATATTTGTACGTGTTGCATACAAATCTACAGTTTTGTTCCAATCTTTATGAAATTTTGTACACTTAGGCTTCAATCCATGAGGACGGTCGCCGTAAGTGTAAGAATCACATACCATATATAGTTCAAGAGATATAACGTCATAAACAATTAGATGTGCGGAAAACTGCTGCCAAAAGCGACAATGCTGTTCATTTTCTCCTAAACCAATGGACCGATTTCAACTAAATTTGGTACACATATTCCTTAGGTGAGACTACATATTCTGTAGGAGTACCAACCACATACGACACATGCTTCAAGAGATATAACTCGATAAACGATAGGAGTTGTAGAAACTGCCATAATGCGATGAGACTTTACAAGTACACTATATGGGAATGAGAGTACTTAGCGACTTGCAACAAACTTTAAACATAATTTCAAACCTTTATTAAACTTTTTCTCGCTGGTAACCATAGTAAAATAATGAAAGGAAAAAGTTTTCTCGCTTACTACTTTTCCGCTGTTTATGGAGTAAAACTACGGCTTCGGTGTGACATTACAATTTATAATTTCTACACTACAAATTGTAGCCGCAGGAAATGTTATAGGCAATGTACACACATGTCGTTGAATGTGCCTCCTAAATTGTAGCACAGTGCGACCTGTAGTTTATGAGGTATGAGCACGTAAAACAGTAACGTTCGTTACCGCCCTATGACGCACCAAGTAGTAATCTATTATTTCTTTAACACCAATTGTATTCCCAACAAATTTTACACACATGCAGCACGTATAGAAATGAATACATACCTGAAAAATTATACAATTCTACCACATATAACTGAATAAATATGAGATCGTGCGAATTTTATGTCATTTGTGTTTTGACTTCTATCTTTCTTTGAATAATGTGCTTATAATTTTGTACATTATCCAAGACAGCGTTATTTCTTAAATGTTCTCCGATAAAGTTAACATATTTTTAGAAAAAAGATGGACAGAGAGGGAAGGGAAGGAGAAGTACTAACTCCAGGCAGGAATAAATAAATAAATACCCGGGCAACGCCGGGTTTTCAGCTAGTTGTTATATAAAATACATTTTACTTTACTTAGGTACATGTTTTTTTTTTTTTTTTTTTAATTTTAAATTACCGAACACCTAGTACTAGCCGCGACGGATTAGCCGTTGCGCACTACACCGCCGTGCTGCGGTAGGTGCGGCCGTTCGCCATCGGGGTTTCGAGTCCCCCCCCCCCCCACCCTTTCGGGCATTGGTGTGTGTGTGTCCTCCATACGTTAGTTTACCTTTGTTTAAGTAGTTAGTAAGCTACGGACTAATAACCCAGCAGCTGAGTCGGATAGATTTACGAACATTAAAACATCTAAACGTAGTATTAAGGCATGCACTTGGCTGGTTGTTTTATGGTGCAACCACTGTTTATCCTCCTTTACGGCGACCCCAGAGCAAGACTTTGTGACCCTCCTGCGGGTTGCGAGCCACAGGTTGAAAGACACAGGTCTACAGTATTCGCCAAGCCTGAGACGCTGTGCCAACAACACGGATCGTTCGGATCATAAACTGCGTAGTTAGCGTTGGGATTACAGGTGTTACTGGTTGGGAAAGAAACTAAAATTAACCTGTATGAGAGAAGCAGAAAGCCGACGAACGACACATATTTGTAAAGCAGTCTGTCGCTTGTTCAGCCTCCAGCAGTCAGCCAAACGCACCACTACGAGCCGGGTGGCGGTGTCATGCGAACAGGTCAGGACCTGCTGTGTTTATTTTCATAATTTTTCAATTTTAGTCTTCACTTCATGACCAATAAGTTCTGGTCAGAGTCAATATCTGACACAGGATAAGTCTTACAGTTAAAAACCTGGTTCCGAAATCTATGTAATACCATTATAAAATCTATCTGATACCTTTCGGTGTCTCCTGGCCTCTTAAACGTATACAACCTTCTTTCATGATTCTTAAACCTGGTGTTAGATACGATTAAATTACGGTTCGTGCATAATTCTCCCAGGCGGCTTCCTCTTTCATTTCTTTTCCCCACTCCATATTCACCTACTATTTTTCCTGCCTTCCTTTTCCTGCTACCGGATTCCAGTCCCACATCACAATTACGTTTTCGTCTCCCTTAACTGTCGGAATAATTTCCTTTAATTCCTCATACATTTCTTCAATCTCCTCATCATCGGCAGAGTTAGTTGGCATATAAACCTGTACTACTGTTGTCGGTGTTGGTTTCGTTTCTACCTTGACTACGATAATCCGACCACTGTGCTGCTCATAGTAGTTTACCCGCATTCTAATTTTATTATTCATTATTAGACCTGCTCCTGTGACACCCCAGACTGGTTTTGTATTTTTAATTCTGTGTTGACCTGACCATAAATCCTGTTCCTCCTTCCACCGCACTTCACTAACCCTCCTCTATATCTAATTTCAACCCATCCATTTCCCTTTATAAATCTTTCTACCCGATGAAGGGACCTAACATTCCACGCTTCGATTCTTAGAATGCCAGTATTTTTTCCTGATGACGAAATGATCCTGCGTAGTCCCCGCCCGCATATCCGAATGGGGGACTATTTTATCTCTGGAATGCTTTACCTGAGAGAATGCCATCATCGTATTTTCATACAGTAGACCTGCATGTCCTCGCAAAAAGTAACGGCTGTAGTTTCCCCTTGCCTTCAGCCGTTCGCAATAACTGTATGGCAAAGCCACATTATCTGATGTTACAAGACAGCTCAGTCAATCATCCAGACTGTTGCCCATGTAAGTAATGAAAAGGCTTCTGCCTTTCTTAAGGAACCAACGCTGGTCTGGCCTCTCCACGGATACCCCTCCGCCTTGGTTGCACCTACTGTACGGCTGTCTGCATCGTTGAGGCACGCAAGCCACCCCACTTCGGCAGTGCCTGTGGTTCAAGGATGTATGATCAGTAAACGGTGCGCTCGGGGAATATGATAAAAGATTTCAGGTCCGCTCTCTGTTGCCTGGCGGAAATATGGCGCTGTAAGCATTCAGAATTTGGTGTCGCTGTAGGAACGGCCAAACACACCATTACGGTGGTTCCGTCACATTTGTTATGAAATGGTCAAAAGTTACAACATGTGCTCAATACCGTCTCCAGAGTCGTACAGAATCAACAACGTGTTGCAGCCATAACACGGCATGGTAGCTGCCAGCGGTATATACGGCGTCTGGGGGCGATATGTCTTCGTATGCTCCCCTTCACGTCAGGAAGAGTCCGGATACATCGCTGACAGACACAATCCTTCAGATAGCCCCGCAATCACAAATCACACTGGTTTAGGTTGGCGGATGTGGAAGTCCATACATCTGGAAAATGCCTAGTCACCAAAGGCTTCTCGAGGCACATCTTCCTTCTGGTGAGCGACATGTCGCCGCATTTTGCATGGAAAATAGTGGTGTGGATACAGTTCCATCTTGCAGAGCCAGAATCACATGTTGCACAAGGAGGTGTTTATAATGTTCAGGCGTTACTGTACACCTAACATGCCCACAATCCAGCGAGGTGTCCTCGGAGAAAAACGGACCGTGAATGAAAGAGCTTGTAAAACCACAAAGTAAAATATTCTGAGTGCAGTGGATATTCCTGCAAAACGTGTGGCTGAGAAGAAAACCATATGCGACAGTTCTTTGCATTCACGGCCACATGTAATACTTACGTACATGTGCGATAAAACGAAGGGTGTTTAAAAAGTGTAAAAAAAGTGTAAAAAGTGTAAATCGACAGAACTGTTGTCCTGGTGTGAGAAAATTCCCTTTCCATAGTTCGAGCAATCGCTGCAGAATTTTAGGCATGCGCTACACGGTTATTTACAGCTACAACAACTTCATGAACAACAGCCGCGGTCATGGGACGCCCTCCTCTCCATGCTGCACCACTTAATCTCAGCTGTTTCATCAGACTGGCGGTATGCCTCTGGAGAGCAGCATTGCCAGGTTCCCTACACACATGTGGTCGGCTCCCGGCTGCCAAGTGGCGTCAGACATGAGCGCCAGTTTCCGTTTCTCGGAGATTTTGGGCACACCTGAACTGTGATGCATGGTGTCTGGGTTTAAGCGATGGGTCACTCCATGGTAGTCTAAACAGAGATGTAGAAGTATCATGCGGACGAGAAGTCGCAGATACCCGTAGTCTACCGCCGATTTTGCCCTAGGGCGATCCATACAGGGCAGGTCTTGATCACACCTCGTAGTTTGAAGAGGATTCTAGGTCAGTAACACAAGACTGAGACTCGCTACCTTTCATATTCCACCTTCTCGTTGACATAAAGCAACACTCCGTGTGCAATCGTTGTTGTTCGTGCCATTGCAGATCGTCTTTATAATGACTACAAAGGCAATTAAGCCTACACTGCGTGAATTTTTATTTTGGCGCAAAAAATATACATATGGTAGAAAATGTTCACCTATTCAGGGAAAAAACATTGAAAAAAATATATAACTCATTTAACAATGTGAAAGTTATTATTTACCTGTTGCCATTGTCAACGTCATGCAATTAAACATAACTCACTCTGCAGGAAAATATTGGTATCTAACATGTTTTCTACTCCGATTAGATGTCTGTAACATGATTTTTTTTTTTACTTGACAGAAGTCGTATAAGTTTGTAATTACATTAATGCTCAACAGCGAGTAAAATACGCTGGAGCGCTCTTTGTTGCATTTCTCTTCAATTCATGACTGCGCTGCCTTCTATGGAGGAAACGATCAACTAAATGCTTAGAACAGACTCCAATGTATAAGACATGCATTGTGTTGCAATTTGTCAGCAAGAAATACGTGTGAAAAAGTAACAAAAATTTGCGATGCCAAACGGCAACACCGTGCAGTGTAGGATTCAGATGGAGACATTCAAAGCAATCCACTCACAGGCCACAGTCGCTATTTTACTTTCATTATTTGTCTTTATTATGTGCAACTAGATTCGGCGAATTTATGTCGCCATCCTGAGTACTTTTACATCAGCCATTTTTTTTAGTAATACGATCATACTGAATTTCTAAATTTCCACTACTTCAAAAAGATAATGACTCTGTCTGCCAAACAATTACAAAAATACCATATTCCATGTGCTAAGGTTGTTACATCCTGAAAACACTGTTATCATTTGATAGAATTACATATTTGTTTGTTCTCTTGAATGGACAACTAACATATGTGCGAAAAATGTACAATGCATTCATATATTAATGTACAATTTGATCAGGAGATAACAGTACTTTAGCCCAGACCTGTTGCTTTAGTGTATGGAGGATTGAATATGGAATTTTTATAATTAATTTGGCCAATAGATTCATTATTTAAGTTTATTTTTGAGCAGTAATGGAAATTCAGAAATTCAATATGATTGCTTTATTGTAAAATATTTTTAGTTGACGTACAAGTACTTCGGAATGGCGACAATAACGACAAACCATAAAAGTAAAATATCGACTCTG
This sequence comes from Locusta migratoria, assembly GCA_026315105.1. Taxonomy (NCBI): domain Eukaryota; kingdom Metazoa; phylum Arthropoda; class Insecta; order Orthoptera; family Acrididae; genus Locusta; species Locusta migratoria. The sequence continues at coordinate 275,334,374 of CM048749.1, read as the reverse complement.
GCCTAAGACAACATTGCTTACATGTCTCTGTCAATTGAAATCCTTACAGACAATATGTCTGATTTTACGACAACAAAAGTCCTGCATTGTTCTTACTCTCCGTTGGCTAATGTTCTTGTATCGAAGTACAAATATTATTGCCTAACCTACATTCAACGAAATGAATATGTTTCCCATATACGGGGCTATAGGCGAGTTTGTTTACATTTTATGAAAGTTGAGAGGTCCATGTATTTCGAATCGTGTCAATGTAGGTCCAAGAAGGATGTGTTTGTGTCGTACATAGGTGATGCAAACCCCTTTTCGATGTGTATACGTATATACATACCCGGATGAATCAGTAGTACAGCAAATCATAGTTCCGAGTTTGGTCTTAGATGGGCCAATTGATCCTGACCCCCGCCGCGTCATCCTCTGATAACGGCGTCAGTGGGTGATTGGCTGTGTTATAGACGGGCATGTAGTCAGCACACCGTTTCTTCTGTGGTTACAGAGTTCCTTCAATTTTGAGTCGATACTACTCGGTCAATTAATGTCTCAGTAGACCTCACGAGGCTGAATGCATCCCAATCCGGTCTTCCCTTCGCAGGAAAAGTCCTTGGAAGTATTGGTAGTCGAACCCAGGTCCTCAGAGTGGCTGCCATCCGCTCTGGTTTCTCAGGTGCCACATTAAATTGCATAGATTTTGGCAATTACCACATATTATTGAACTTCAAAGTACTGTAACTGCAATGTGTTACTATTTAACCATCATGCTTTCTGCTCTGTCGTCCTGTTGTGGAAAATGTGCTACGTATTCTCCGACACATCACATTCATATTGCGATGGCATGACAGTCGAAATGGGTTCTCGCATGGCAACACTTGGAAAGTAATCGTGTTGCAGTGAATACGAAATAATATCAAAAAGGAACAACTTATTTACAGTATACTGAATAAGAAGAAAATGAGCAAAATCAGAACACTTTTATATGCTGACCAAGAAGAACAAAAACTGGTGTGTCATCCCATATTTAGGCAAAAATTCACATCAAATTGGTAGAAAGTTAAAATCTCGAAATTACAGGCATGCATTTTACAATACAAAAGCATTTCTAAGTGTTTATTCAATAGTAAGGACAAAATTCAACCCCTATCACACAGTGGTGTATACAAGATCACATGCAAACATTGTGGGAAACTGTATGTTAGTCAGTATGGCAGGGCTGTAGCTATTAGATTATCAGAACATGAGAGAAGCTGGAGGTTAAAGAAAAAACAGATTCAACCTTTGCTGAATATCTGCTCAGAGAAGTCCATGATTATGATGTAAACTGTGAAATCCTACATCCCCTGAAGAAAAGCAGAAAGATGACACTACTGGAAATATTGGGAATCAATAAACATTTGGCTCAGGATGCCAGTTTAGTATTAAACGATCAGATTCAGTTCCCCTCTACACCTCTACTGAAATAAGTTTTATTTTCAACGTTCCTTTTCAACAAAAATAATCATATTAGTTTTGATTCTTTACACATACTTATTATATTTTTATATAAATATTAATAACTTTCACAAATAAGCACTTGTGATGAACTTTTCTGTGAAGTATCGATTGTCTGTTATAACATCTTTGTAAATTTGAACATCATTGAAAACATGTGTACTACAGTCAGTTGTCACCTGATGTAGGCCTAAGAAGACGAAAGCCGGTTTGTGACTAATAAATAAGTCCTGAAGAACATCAGGAAGTTGTTCCATGATGATATTATTGCCATGTTCTGTCAAGTACCGACGGAAAAGTCAATAAATTGAATACGAAATGATTAGCCACATCTAAAATGTTCAAATGTTTTCAAACCTATTGGACCAAACTGCTATGATCATCAGTCCCTAGACTTACAGACTACTTAAGCTATCTTAAATTAACGTGAGGGCGACACACACACACACACACATACCCATGCTCCAGGTAGGACTCTAACCTCCGACGGCGAGCAACTGCTCGCTCGGAAGCAATGCGTCTTAGAGCGCGCGACCGCTCCACCGCGGCTTGCCACATCTGAGCTTGTCTGAAGAGAATCTGTATATCGGTGCAGGTGATATATCGACTCATTGTTGACCGTACGTTTTTGAAGATTCTGTCCCTCCTTTTTCCTTTCACTTTTCGTCAGTCGCCTTTATTTTTTGTAGAATGTCGTCTGCTGGTAGCTGTTTCTCTTCGCCGACGTATATTGCCTATTTGGAAATTTCCTTTGCTTAAGTGCCGTGTATGTCAACATTAAGCACATATATGTCAGAAATACCTACCCTTCAACAAAAAATGATAAACGTGCAATAATTTTATCTTAGATGCCGCCCCGCTATATCTCATGCCACCCGATGTCCAAATAAGGAACCGCACTGATGTTCCGGAACAGAGTTTCCAGCAGAAAGCCTGCTTAAGAGTAGCTAACTGTTAGCGGGAGAGAACGCTAATAATGTTTTCCTTCAACAACTCTCTCTCTCTCACACTGACTCTCTCTCTCTCTCTCTTACTCTGTCTCTCGCCGACCGCAGTGGTCGAGCGGTCTGCGGCGCGCCAGTCACAGTCTGCACGGTCGCTACGGTCGGGGGTTCGAATACCTCGGGCGTAGATGTTTGTGTCGTCTTTAGTATAAGGTAGTTCATAAGTAGTTTGTAACTACTTAACCCGCAGTTAAGTCCCTTAAGCTTAACAAACATTTTCTCTCTCTCTCTCTCTCTCTCTCTCTCGATCTCTCTCTCTCTCTCTCTCTCTCTCTCACTCTCTCTGTCTCACGTACACACACACACACACACACACACACACACACACACACACACACACACACACACACACACACAATACAAACAAGTCATGGTATTTTGATTAAATATTATAATGAAATTTGGAGAAATATGCGTAATTTATTTCTACATGGACTATACACTGATTTTCAAAAGTTGTGGGATAAGTTCTAACATAGTGTAGGATCTTCATTTGCTCGGCAAAGTGTATCAGCTCGACATGGCTTGTACTCAAGACGTTGTCATAACTAAACTGTAGTAATATTGAACCATGGTGATTCTAGAGCCGTCCATGATTACGAAAGTGTCGTCGGTTAGGGTTTTCGCGCACCAACTATTATCCCAGTGATGTTCCATGCATGTTTGATGTAATTCATGTCGGACAACCTAAATTCTTCAGAATTGTCCAGAATGTTCTTCAGATGGATGATGATAATTTTTGGCCCATTGGCATAGAGCATAGCCGTCCATAAAAATACCATCTCTGTTTTGGACCTCAAGTATATGGTATCCAAGTAGCCTAACAAAATCATTTTCAATCAACGTCCTGTTAGTAGGAATGTAGAATCAGCTACTTCCATCTAAAAACATCCCGCGGTATTGCGGAGCTACCACCAGCTTGAAAAGTGCCTGGGTGATAATTTGGGTCTGTGGCTTCGAAGGATCTCATCATACTCAACTCTACCATAAGCTCCTACCAAATAATCCGCATGTCCGTAAACGACGCGCGAAACATACAAAAACTACCACCGCTTTTCCTTAACATACGATTTTTTCGAGCACCGAAAAAATTAGGGATTTTGGTAAAATCGATTATCGGGTCGAAGACCAGTATCCAGTCACTAAATGAACATTCTGAGGTTCGAATAGAAGACAGTAGCCGCAGTGGAATGGCCGAACGCAGTAAGGCGCCTCGCTGCGGAGAGCGCAGTTGCTCCCCGTCGTAGGTTCGAGTCCTCCCTCACATATATATGTGTGTGTGTATTGTCCTTAGGTTAGTTTAAGTTAGATTAAGTAGTTTGTAAGCCTAGGGACACACAATCTCAGTAGTTGGGTTCCATAGATAAAAATAGATTACAAAAAATAAAGACGACAGCAATAGGAAAGCCGATGTGTTACATGATGTTAAAAAAATCGGTCACGCAGTACTACCCAAGGAGAAGAACAAAAACAGCTAACTACAGGCAACAGGCACTTGTAAAACATCTACAAAAACTGTCACAGGAGATACAATGTAGATACGAAAAATCGTAGTGCAAGAAGAAGCTACGCACTTGTATCCTATGTTGGATAAAAAGATGCAAGACAACAAATATCTGCACATTATTATAATCCGCTGAGGGAAAGGTTGATAAGAAACAAACGACGAGGAAACAATAGTAGTCTACTACATACATACTCCGCAATCCACCGTAAGGTGCGTGGCGGAGGGTATACTATACCACTACTGGGCATCCTTTCCTATTCACTCCCAAATAGAACGAGGAAAAAAAGAATGCCTATATGCCTCCGTACGAACTCTAATCTCTCTTGTCTTCTCTTTGTGATCACTATGCGAAATGTAAGTAGTCGGCATAAAGATCATAGTCTACTACACTCAGCTTCAAATTCTGGCCGTCTAAATTTCCTCAACAGAATTTCTCGAAAAGAACGTCGTTTTTCCTCCAGCGTTCCCATTTGGGTTCACGGAGCATTTACGTGACACTCGCGCATTCGATGAACCTATAACAAACTTAGCTCCTCGCCTATGAACTGCTTGAATGTCTTCCTGTAAACTGATCTGCTGGAATACTCTAGACGTGGTCGTACAAGCGTTTTATACGCGATCTCCTTTACAGATGAAACACATCTTCTTAAAATTCTCTCAATAAACCGAAGTAGTCTGTCCTTACTCACAACAGACATTACATGTTCTTTCCACGTCATATGGCTCTGCAGTGTTACGCCTAGATATTTAAACGACGCGACTGCATCAAGAAGCTCATTGCTAATGCTGTATTCGAATATTATGGGATTGCTTTTCCTAAATCACCTTATCATTTTCTACATTTAGAGCTAGCTGCCATTCTTCACACCAACTAGAAAATTTGTCTAGGTCATCCTGTATGCTATTACAGTCAATTAAAGACCACACTCTCCCATACACCACAGCATCATCTGCAAACAGCCGAAAATTACAAGTAACTCTGTCCATTAGATTATTTATATAGATAGAAAATAATAGCGGTCGTATCACACTCCCCCGGGGCACGCCTGACAATACACTCGTCTCTGGTGAACACTCGCCGTCGAGAATAACGTACTGCGTTCTATCACTCTGCTGTGATACGGAAGATAATTTTTTATTTCTTGTATTTATGCCTCCGATACCATTGTTATCTGTACGTGTATGTAATACGCGACAGTATTTAGTTCCTAGTTCTTAGGCTAAAAACCTGAGCGTGTGGCGAAAAAAGATTGAGAAAAGTTGGTCAGCTGATTAGGTCAAAAATATACTCTGCTATATCGCTTATTGATATGATTAACGTCCGGTATTCTGTCGACGCCGAAGTCACTATAGGTGGGGCACGTGCTCTGCTTGAGGTAGGAAATCACATCAGAGAAATCATACTGACATTCATGTTACGTGATGCAGGAAAACCTCGCAAAATAATCTATACAGATGGACAGTAGTCTCGTACGCCATTGTCCTCATAGCAGAATAACCGCTACCTCGCTAGATCGCTTGAAGCTCATATGGATCGATGACAGATGTGTAGTTGCTTATAAAAAGCTAACACGTAGAAATGGTGGACATTGATGGTAAGGCATCTGTTGAAGACAGAATTGTTACAGAATTTCGTAAATCAATACTCCAAAAAACAATGTAAGAAAGTATCCTTATCAATAACTACAACACTTTAAACGACTGTAATGATTATCAGGAGATTTACCTTCTTTCTGTCCAACATAAGGATCTGTCCTGGAACGAGCACAACAGCATCTAGAACGCAAAAATTGAGGATACCAAGTGGGTTTCTGACAAAAAGGTCTTGCCCAGAACTAGTTTTCAGGTTGTACCGTTTACAAATAGTTTAATTATGATCAAATCATTAAATAGTACATAATCCAAAGCTAATTTCAGGACAGAAATTTGGCCGCGGCGGAGTCGAGCGCATTGAGGCGCTATGTTCCAATGCGCGAGGCCGTTCCCCGTTAAGGGTTCGAATCCCCTCGCGGGCATGGATGTTTGTGCTGTGTTTAGTAAAAGTTTTCAGGTTTGCCGAAGGAATTAATTTAGGTAACGAATCAGTAAAGGTGGTAGATAAGTTTTGCTACTTGGACAGTAAAATAATATATTATGGTCGCAGTACAGAGGATATAAAATGCATAACAGCAATGGGTAGAAAAGCGTTTTTGAAAAAGATAAATTTGTTGACATCGAATATTAATTTAAGCATGAGGAAGTCCTTTCGGAGGGCATTTGTGTGAAGTATTGCCTTGTATGGGAGTCAAACATGGATGATAAACAGTGTGGACAGGAAGAGGATAGAGGCTTTTGGGATGTGGTGTTACAGAAGAATGCTGACGATTAAGTGAGTGGATCGCGTGGCTAATGAGGAGGTACTGAACACAACTGGGGAGGGAAGGAATTTCTTGGTATACCTTGACTAAAAGAAGGGATCGATTTACTCATTCTTAGACATCGAGGAATTGTGAATTTAGCGTTGGAGGATAGTGTGTGCTGTGAAAATCGCAGAGGGAGACCAAGAGATTAATATAGTAAGCAGATTAAAATGGATGTAGGTTGCCGTTCTTATGAGGAGATGAAGAGGCTTGCTCACGATAGAGTAGGTTGGAGAGCTGCATCAAACCAGTCTCCGGACTGAAGACCGTGACACACATAACAGTTCATAAGTAGTTTGTTAGTTTGCTTTACAAACATTTGAACATTTTATGTGTATTTAATACACACCCTGGAAATACACAGTATGTAACTCAGCAATTATTTAATTTCGAACAAGTGAGGAGTTGTAACCCCTATATACTGCTGTTGTATGTGCTACTTGAATTCTGGCATTGATATGGCTAATTATGACCCGAAATCTGGACCTGCTGTAATAAAGTTTTTAAATTGCAACGATGTCTGAAGGAAATATTTTTAATGAAGGCGCCATTCGAAAATCACCGTGAGAGCGTTCTCATTGTTGCAAAACGCTTCTCGCCCCACAGATGCTTTCAAATTTCCAGCCGCGGCGGAGTGGGCGAGCGCATTGAGGCGCTACGCTCCGATGCGAGACGCCGTTCCCCGTCTAGGATTCGAATCCTCCCTCTGTCATGGATGTTTGTGTTGTCTTTAGTATACGTTACTTCATAAGTAGTTTGTAAGTTTAGGGACTGATGAGCCCGCAGGTAAGACCCATAAGCTTAACAAACTCTTGAAAATCAAACCTCCAAGAACTGAAGATCTGGTAGTGCAGTATGGTGAGTTTCTAGGAAACACTACTCGCATGTTTGCCATCTTGATCAAACTGTTGACATAATTTCAAAGCGGCTGGTTGCGCGTGTGCATTTTCTCGATATACGTCCGGAACTGCACTATTGCGGTGCTCGCCGTGGAGATTCGAGTCCTCCCTGGGGCATGGGTGTGTGTGTTGTCCTTAGGTTAGTTTATCTAGGTTTATGTAGTTTGTAAGCTACGAACTGATGACCACGTAGTTTGGTCCGATAGATTTACAAACATTTGAACATTTTCAACTGTGGAATAATTTTCTCGTAACGCAGCAGTTCATTCACGAACGTGATGTTTCTGTTACCGTTGCACGCCAAAAACGGGTTTGCATATCACCCAGAAATGTCCTGAGAATCCTCCAACCAGTTTTTAAGGCTCCGTGGCAAGAGGAGGAGGACGCAGTTTAAAAGAAGAGTAGAAGTTAGAACTGTTAGGCATATAATACAAGAGCGTTAAAGTAGAAGACGAAAAGATGAAGAAACAAGGGGAGAGAGAGAGAGAGAGAGAGAGACGTTGCAAGGCTAGTACTGTGTGTATACTAACTTCTCGCCCACAAAGTTTCATCGCAGAGTCACATGTTGGCGGTCTGTGCCTAGGATATTGCGAAAAGTTGGCCACTAAGAACTGGCAACAGCGAAAACATGGAGCCGAGACTGTCTGGCAGAGTTTTGAAATCTGTGAATGTTTACGAAAGTAAAAAATTCAGTATCTTTTAACAAGTTTGTCTTCATCTGCAGAAAGGACAGAAATAATTGTTCTGTAAATAAAATAATTCCTTTTCCTGTTGCAATGATTAATTGCGACCAGGCGCCTTTCGCCTTTTCGTTTGCGGCGTCGTCAGTGGAATCTGTTTTGAAACATGATACTTGTTGATTATAGAATAGCACACGACTTATTTTGACGTAAATAAGTAAACAACAGTTATTCACATGTTTCTCTGGCATATGCGTTTCCTGTCCTCGGGACGACGATTTGAGGTCACATTACTTCACTCACGGTTTTTTTTTTTTTTTTTAAGTTAGGAACTTTTCTCTCAAAATTTTCAATTAGGAACTGAAGAGTAATAGTGTTTCATAGCATTTAGAACACGAAAACCGTAAAGAAATATTGGCTAATGAAAAGTATACTCAGTTTACGTAAGTAAAGTCATAGTGTATTTCCAAACATCTGACCATGTGAGAGGAAAAATAGATGGCAACAAAATACATAATAACTGTAAGAAATTAGTTTTCTTAGGTAAAAATACCACCTGTATCATTTTAGATTCCACTGAATTTGTCTTTGACAAGAAGGTGAAAGGCGTAGCCGTAACCAAGGAAATATATTGCAAAAAGAGTATTACGTTCTTCTTACATTTGAAGTATCTATTATTTTGTCTCTCATTTCCCCTATCTCATTTTCAATCCGACTAAAACACAGACTCACGGTCACTGTGAAAGCGTCGTGACTAGTCTGTTGATATTTCTGATCGTCTGTATGTACACGTGTGACCTTACGCAACGCGTTAACGCATGCTCAAGTTCCACAGAGCTCTACTTCTTTCTTCCCTTAGAAGTTACATTGAAGATGAGTTTCCTGCTCAGTGCAAGATAGTCCACAATAATTGAAAAACTGTAGAATTACGGAGATTAATTGCTGGGCACTCAAATATGGTCTATTAGCTACTATAAGCATCGTGTGAAGGGAAATGTATCTATTATACATTAATCTAATTTCATTTCCCTTGGCAATGGTCAGTTTGATTCGACTACTTTCACTATATTTACGAAGATGCAAATCTGGTTCTTTTTGCTGATGATACAAGTATAGTTACCAAATTTGACAGATAAGAACTAACTTATGACATTGTAAACGACGTCTTTTCGAAAATCACTAAGTGGTTTCCTGGAAATTAAATGTTGATAGAACTCAGACTATAAAGTTCCATAAAGTAAATGGAAAAATATACTTTGATAAGAAATCTGTAGCCAAGGTACAAAATTAAAAAAAAATTTAGGTGTATGCATTGTGAGGGGTTGAACTGGAAAAAACACATTGAAGATCTGCTGAAACGTTTGAGTTCAGCTACTTATGCTATTAGGGTCATTGCAAATTTTGGTAATATACATGTCAGTAAATAAGCTTACTATGCCTATTTTCATTCTCTGCTTTCGTATGGCATCATATTCTGGGTAATTCATCACTTAGTAAAAAAGTTTTCATTGTACAAAAGCGTGTAATCAGAATAACTGCTGGAACGCACCCAGGATGATCCTACAGATACTTACTTAAAGAGCTGGAGACTTTCACAGGAGCTTTGCAGTATATATATATTCACTTACGAAATTTGTTATTACTAATACGACCGAATACAAAAGCAAGATCAGTGAGCTACAGCACTAAGAGAAAGAAGGACCTTCAGTATTCAAGGTTATATCTAGCTTTGATACAGAAAGGGGTGAATTATACTGCCACAAATGTCTTTGGTCACTTACCAGATATCACCAAAAGGCTGACAGATAGCCAACTAGCATTTAAAAATAAATTAAAAAAATTCTGAATTGCAACCTCACCTCGTCATTAGATGAATATTAAAAAAGAAAGAAAAATGTGTCGTGTCATATTTTGTATACAGTAATATCTTGTAAAGACACCTTTTATTAACCTGACACGTTCCACATCATTACATGGTATCGTATTCATGACCTATGGAATAAGTACCATGTAATCTAATCTAACCTAACATTCCATTTTATAAATTTTTCTTTTGCAGAAATTCATTCTCTTTCAAGGCACTATAGATTGCGTTCAGTCGATCTTCAGAGTCTCGTGCTGCTTCCTACAGGGCGACAATATCATTGGCAAGCCTCAACGTCCTGATTCCTGATATTATGTTCTGTTTTGTATCTTGCTGAAAGCACAGACTGAATAACATTTGGTATTCTATTGGCTTGTCTCAGACCCTTCCTCAGTTTCTGGGTGTAAAATGCCTCCCTTTACATGTTACGTACTATGCTGTTAAACGTGATGGAGAACATACACCTAATTTCTCACGTGCTTTTCCCCTTCGTTCTTCTGCAACACAGCTACCTATTTAGTCACATGAAGTTATGAGTTCTATGGACAAGGGATTGAAAACAGATTGCATATTTCTAGATTTCCGGAGGGCTTTTAACGCTGTATTTAACAAGCAGCTTCTAATTCAACTGCGCGCTTGTGGGTTGTAGTCGAGTGAAGCAACAGCGATATTTGGAATTCCCCATGGAAGCGTTACAGTGCCCCTACTGTTTCTCGCCTGTATAAACGATTTAGGAGACAATCTGAGCAGTTCTCTTATACTGTTCACGGACGATGTTGTCGTTTATCAGTTAGTAAACTCACCAGAAGATCAAAAGAAACTGGAAAACGGAGTAGATGCGGTGCATGGTGCGAAAATTAGCAACTGACTAAGTAATGAAACGTGTGATGCCATCTGTCAAATCTGCAGATCGTAAATTCAACTAAATCACTCGATATTGGGATTACGAACAACTGTAATTGGAAATCACACATAGATGTTATCGCAAGAAGGCGAACCAAAGGCTGCGTTCCATTGGTAGACCACTTAGAAGGTACAACAAAAGATGTTGAAACGTTTGTGGACCTTAGGGACCAAATTGCAGTGGTCATCGTTGCTTAAACATACAATCTACTGATACTAACGTATGCTAGCGACAACACACACATCATGTCCGAAGGAGGATCGAACCTCCTACCCCAACGTCCGCTACGAACCATAAATAGTAAAGTTCCAGACCTGCGGGGCAAGATGCAACTGTTCTAGTATGTCTATGCTACACTTGGCCATTATATTTTGCAATATTTTTGCGCAGTTGTGGATCCTTCTAAGGTGGGACTAACGGAGAACATAGAGAAATTTCAGGGAATAGCAGATGGTTTCGTGTTATCGTGATGGACGGTAGAGAGTTTAACGGCAAGTACGTAGATGTTCATGTACTGACGGCGTGTTGTAGTTACCGCCCCTCCATCCCGTGACACGTTTTTGTAGTAGCTTCCAACGGCAGGGTCTATGAAGACGTGAAGCCATGATGATTGTGGCGCCCTATTAGGGCGCGAACCCTGATAATTTCCCTTTCACCATTATGATAGTTCTGCACGCTTTTTGATTGAACACAGACTTCTGTATGTCACACGCACTCCACTATTTTCTAATAGTGATCGCACAATATCTGCGCTTCTTGCCTGGGGCAAGGCAATTGTTTATTGCGGCAGGCATTGCTATTGGATTAGAATATGGTATGCAATGTCCGTATTTAACGATTTAACTAACGGTATAGCCTCAAAAATGCATCGATGTGTGAAGGTCATTGCAAAGTTTACATTGTAATATTGGGGAAAATTTCTTAGCTCTGCCGTAACGTAACGTCGAGTATTCACTATTTTTATAGTTTTTTTCCTATCACATCAACATAGTTTGACATCCATCATGTCATGCTGTGTTACATTCTTGTTTATGTTCGTAGGTATTACATACAGTATAACTTAGCGGAGCCAGTTATAGACATAAATGATTCGAATTTTGTAATTTAATATTTTATGCCAGACTACTGTAAGCCCGGCGTTGCCTGGGTGTTTATTTCTCCCACATTCTCGTAGTCCACATCCCCTTCCCCCCATCTCTCTACATCCTCCTCTTTCTCTCCCATATCTGTTCGTTCCACCTTCCCCCTCTCGGCAAAGTTTTCTGTCATGTACCATACAAACATTTATGTACCCATTGAGCTTCCTCTTGGTTTAAAGGTCATGTGTGCAAAAGTTCATAAAGATAGGAGCAAAACTATGCATTTTGTAAAATTCCGTAAGTTAAGTACCGTCTACAATGAGCCGAACGAAATTTTATACAGACAATGACATTCTTGCAAAAATTCAGCAATATAGGGACAAAACTGTAGATTTGTATGCAATAGAAACACAGGGTTATATAGAATAACGCACTTTGCTGTTCTGAAATATTCCAGTTTTATTTCATACAACCCTTGTTCTTAGAATAACGAAAACAATAGAAAAACGATCTGTGAAGTCGGTCCAGCCGTTCTCAACTTATGGCGCGACCGAGGTACTTAGGGATCCATTTTTATGTTGCAAAGTGCCATGCACCGTATGAAACTAAGGCAGATGGTGACCTTCCTCTTGTTTTGATGGTCAAGCGTACGAAATTTCGTGAAGATCGGAATGATACTGTAGATTTAGTGAGTCTGTAGAAGTATGCTCCGCTGCGCACCAACCACAATATGCCTTCTTACCTAACGTTTTCTACCTATAAACTACATTCCTGCCAAATTTCGGCTACATAGGTGAAGTAGTTTTCGCGATTTCGTGTTTAGTCAGTGAGTGAGTGTCCTTTCGCTTTTATATAGATAGAGCTTAAGAAAACAGATTTTTAGTTTTGGATGCAAGAGAATGAAGGGAGACGTGCAGACAAAAATAAATAGTAACATGCAAATCTGTAATGCTAACTTTATTTGATGCGACAGTTTTACGGCATCTACAGCGAAACAGTTGTGAGCGGTAGTCTGCTTTTCGTTTCATCATTTTGTGGGGGGTCAGTGAAAAAACGCTTCATAACATGAAAACTTTGTTGCAGGTCCCCATTTTCCAAAAATTAACGCAAAATGCGGGTATTCTCACGCGGCGGCCTCTCATTATTTATGACGTCATATCTCCTGAGCTAAGTGTCGTGGTCTTTTCAAATGTTCAAATGTTTGTAAGGCTTAAGGGACTTAACTACGGGGTTATCAGTCCCTAAACTTAAAAAATACTTATGAACTACCTTTTACTAAAGACGACACAAACATTCATGCCCAAGGTGGGATTCGAACCCCCGACGGCGGACGGCCGCTGCGCACCGCAACACGGCGCTCCAGTACGCGCGGCTAATCCGCCGCGGCTCGTGGTCTTTTATTTTTGTTTCAGGAACCTTCGTAGGCGTGCTGTGAACAGTTCACCAAAGTTTAATTGCAATCGAATGAATGGTATATATATATATATATATATATATATATATATATATATATATATAATCGAAGAAAATAAATTTCTCATTTATTATCTTCAAGCGAAGGATACGCCGATGTTATCCGGCACTTCGATTTTATTTTTAAAAAATGTACGTTAATGACTTTCAAAAACGTAACATTAACATATGTACTCTGTCAACCATCATCTGTGGACAGAAAAATCGCCTTGTCCTGTCAAAACTGAACCAAATTCAAGGAGTAAGACTCAAATTCACAGCAGCAATATCCGTGAAGTATTTGGCATATGTTTTGGTACGATAATGAATAAGAATCTGTTATCAACTATAAAGGTAATTTGCGAATCTTCTCGCCGAAGAGTTGCTGCTGTTATGAAAGAGAATATTGTGTTATCTCTTACTAATAAATAAATATTGATTCTTTGTTTGGATTTAATGTTATATTCAATAAGAATAAAAACCGTCCATATCGCTAAAATTATATTTATTTATAACGACGATTCGGCATTTGCCACCATCAGATCTAAAAAACTCTGAACTTGCATATTAAAGATCAGCGTCAATGATAAAATATTTACCTAGTAGGAGTTGACGTTCCTACTGATGATGGCAGATACCGAAGCGTCGTAATAAATCAATATAATTTCAACGGTTTTTATTCTTATTGAATAACATGAAGATCGCGGACTCGTACAGGAAATTCGTTTCCTTTATACAAAAATAATTTTATTCTGTCAATCCCCTGTAGCATATTACCAATATTCCTAATGATCCGCTCCTTATCTTAGAGATAATACCGCCCTTTGAAGTCGTTATCGCTGATACCAAGCAAACTCGTATGCGAGTCACGTGCAATGCTTCCCAAGCGTTATAACGCCGCAACACACGATTCGAAATATTTACTGACGATAATAGGAGGCGCGTCCAGAAAGTAAGTTCCGTTTGGTTATATAAAACGAACGAGTACAGATACAGAAAAAATATTGATTGTACAAAAATCTACAACTGATAAACTCCTTTTCTACATAGCTTCCGAAATTAGTAGGCAATTGTCATAACATGGCACAAGGTTTTGTGTGCCTTTTTCATAGGATGTTGCCGCATGTGTATTCAACCATGTGGGAACATGTTTTTTCAGCTCGTCATCATCGTTGAAGTGTTGTCCACCAAGGACAGGTTTTATTTTATTTATTTATTTGTTTATTTAGTGTGATCATATTAGGGCCATCAGGACCTCTCTTACATCGGATCAGGGTTTTACACATATAGTATTTCTTTACATGTGAGTTACCTATAACATAACAATGATTTTTACAGATAAACAATTAATAACATAATTTATACAACTTGATTACATGTAAAAGGATGTAAATAAAAAGTATTGATTTAATTCTAATAGGATTAATACTAGTAGTACCACTGAGACAACTTCTGCTGCTGTTGGTGTAATAATAGTAGTAACAAAATTGATATTAGCAGATACAAGATGTACTTTTGAATATATCGAGACTGGTTAAGGCATGGCGAAATCTGACAGAAGGAAGTTAAGAAAGCTGTACCTGGCGAGACCAAATGGCAGTAGGAGAATATCTGGGAGGAGGAATGGATGTGACGTACCTGGACCGTAGGGTATTAAAGACTGGCGTAATTATTGCTTTAGTAGATAATCCATTAACTGTCGTTTGAAACTAGGTGTAAGAAGAGGATTACTGTCAAAAGGTTTTTTTTTTCACGATAATGCCTAACCTCAAACACAGAATGTGACCAAACAATTCTTACGAAAATTTCAATGGGACCTGTTTGATCATCCTCCATACCTCTCGGACCTCTCTCCTAGCGACTTTCAGCTCTTCTTACACCTAAAATCTGTTCTTGGTGGTCAGCACTTCAAGGACGTTAAAGAGCTGTTGCCACATGGTTGAATACACAGGCGGCAACCTACTGTGAAGGATGCATGCAAAAACTTGTGGCACGCTATGACAAGTGCCTACAAAATTTCGGCAGTTATGTGGAAAAGTAGTTTAAGAGTTGTACAATTTTGTGCAATAAAATTTTTTTTCTGTATCTGTGTACAATTTCATTTTATTACCAAACGGAACATACTTTCTGGAGGCGTCTCGTATTAATGTCAGGAACTGATACGCGCTGTCAGTTTCTGAGGATTGCTTCGGGGAAAAGACCTCGCGGCGTACATCCGATCCGTGCTATTCAGCGCCGGGCAGCCTACAATAATCGCGGCTGATGTTAGTGGCTTGGAGACGTGTTCGGCCGGCCGCGTTTCTTCACGCGGCCATGACGGACGGCGGCGGCCAGCACAAATGTTTTCGCAGGCAGGCGCGCGTCCGCTCTCGCCTGTCGCGGCGGAATGCGCGCCGTATAAAATAGGCCCCAGTTAATTCCTAAGGCGCCGCAGTCGCCGCGCCTCGCGGGCACCAATTTGGCGGCGGTCCACGTGCGATGCAGATGCGACGCCGCCAACGCCTCCCAGGAAGAAATCCGGGAGCCCGCACTGCGGGGACAGCGCGGGGTGGACCCGCCACCACAACACCTTCCTCTAACTAGTTTAATGCAAAAAAAAAAAAAAAAAAAAAAAAAAAAAAAAAAAAAAAAAAAAAAATTTCCTGTTATTTTGGTTTAATTATTAAAGCAGGGGTGGGCAAATTCTGTAATGCGAGCGCGGACGCCCGCGAGTGTTCACACTGCTTGTGGTCACTGCCAGCAGCGAGTACCATCCCCCCTCCTCCCCCCGCCGCCCTTCTAAATCACGTTTTATACGATCGACTTTGTGGTGAAAAGTATTGAACGTGCGTGCGCCTTTCCTGCCTGTGTATAAATCAGCAGCAAACCCCATAGCGAGTGCGTGTATGACATCAATAATCTATAAATTGTGCCGACTGTGGAGTTCTAAATTTTCGAGTGTGCTTCGGAATAGTGTATGTGAAGTTAGCCCAAAACTTTGAAATTTTTTTTAATTTCCTTTGTAGCTCTGGGTTGCTCTAAGATTGCTCTACTTTGCTCCAGACGCAATTTAACAATAGACCAACAATTAAATAAAAACACAAATTTCCACCACCCCCCACTTTTTGGAAAATCTAATATGTTATGCTTGCTCTGATTTGCTCTAGTGCCGGCCCCGCTGGCCGAGGGGACTGAGGCGCTCCAGTCACGGTCTGCACGGCCACTACGGTAGGGGGTTCGAATCCCCCCTCGGGCATGGATATTTGTGCCGTCCTATTTCGTAAGTAGTTTGTAAGTTTAGGGACTGATGACCCCGTAGTTAAGTCCCATAGACTACACAAACATTTGAACATTTTTTTTGGACCAATAGTTTTCGAATCTAAAGCGAAAATAGATTTTCCGACAGCTTCCACTTCTTGAAATATCGAACTTTTTATGCTTGCTCTGAGTTTCTCTGAATGTTTCTCCAGAACAACAATGTCCTCGGACCAATAGTTTCCAAATGGGAACCGAAAATAGAGCAACTCAGAGCAAGCATAAAAAGTTCGATTTTTCAAGAAGTGGGGGCTTGCGGAAATTCTATTTTCGCTTCCCATTTGAAAACTATTTGAAAAGGATTTCAAGCGACTGGATTTCCCTGAGAAGACACTGGCTTTCTGCCCGAAGACTTCCCGTGTCGAGGGAGTTGTGGTGAGGAGCTTCCCGCCCACCTGCTATTGTCACTGACGCCGCCAGGTAGGCGCCCCACCTCGCTTTAGGAAAACAGGGTTGTGTTTGTTCACTAGTACGCAACAGCCTTGATTATCTTACTGCACTAGCACCATGATCTCATAATGTGCATATCAAACTGTAATTGTGATCATTAAAAATGTCCTTACCTCATCGAGCTTATATTCAAAAGATTCGTCTTGATGAGTAGAATGTAATTTAGAGGTCGGAATATGCAGGAAATGACAAAGAGGAAAACTTGACTCCTTACATACTTACTTCACAAGGGACATTTTAATATATAGAAACGAATTAAAAATATAGCAGTACCATACAAGGTAAAGTATATGTAATTAATTTTGAATGAAACCTGCAAGACAACTGTGTAATATTTTGCAATACTCATTATTTATCAGTCGGCTAACCACTTTTCGGCTGTTGCGCCAATATCAGGTTCAGAAATATAAACATGTGCCCCTCCCCCCTCGCCACCCCGTCAGAGGGCTCATGATTCTTTGGTGAGTATGTGTGTTGCGAGCACGGGGCACCAAGGTAATGCAGTATTTGTTCCTTCTTTCCTCCCTGGACTGTATTTCCTTTCCCTTCCTCTCCTTTCTCACCCTCACGCCTTCCCCTTCAAATGTTTCAAATGTTTGTATAGCTTATGGGACTTAACTACTGGGTCATCAGTCCCTAAACTTACAAACTACTTATGAACTAGCTAATCCTAAGGACGGCACAAATATCCATGCCCGAGGGGGGATTCGAACCCCCGACCGTAGAGGCCGTGCAGACCGTGACTGGAGCGCCTCAGTCCCCTCGGCCAGCGGGGCCGGCCCCTCCCCTTCCTACCGAGGAATAACTACATTAGCAGTCCCCCTGTCCTAAACAACCAACCAACTAAACCCGTGGCTGTGGAAGTTTAAGATTCAGGTATCTTAAACTGGTGTGTACAGAGTATCTCAGTTAATTTTAAATGACGTCAGTGTATAACATATTTAATAGAAACCCACTGCTTAAAACCATTAACATAAAGTGAAAAACATATCCACCACACTGGGCAGAGTTTATTTCAGTCTGCAAAAGACAGATCGATTCTATGAAGTGTTTAAAACAAAATAGAAGACGTACATAATCGTTATTTTATCATCAAATTGTGACTTATAATCGATTATTTGCACCAGGGCAGGATCATGAATTTCATATGTTTGGCGGAATGGGACTTATGACTTTGACATACCAATAACACCATTTGAAAATGTTATTAGTGTAGCTTTCGATACTGCTTGAGTGTGAAACTGTTTTTGAATATAAAAATAAGGCTTTAGTGAGATGTAGACTTCGTTCTCTTCCGTTTTGTTTTAACCACTTCATCGAAATCCCGCATATACACTTTAAGGAGCAATATAATAAATTCTATCAGGTGTTTGGGTTTTATGTGTTTCTCGCTGCTATAATAAGAGATTTCACAACAAAAACAACCCTTACCAGCTTATTACGTTTTTAGAATTTCAGCGCATTCTTTTAGCCTTCCATGACACCCATTAGGTTCTGACCGGATATGGCAGTAAACGTTCCTTTTCATCAGTTATGTCAGCTAAGGATTTTGTGGTTCTACAAAAACAATTTGTGACGAAAACAGCCTTTTTCATTTGACAAGAGCAATTCTTGTGTGAAAGCAGAGGCCATTGCATCCTCAAAGTTCATTGTTACCTCTGTTTCTATTGGATTATTCCAGTAAGTCTCCTCTTTCAAAACTGTCGTTTCAGTGTCTGTAGTTAAGTAATTTCACTAGTAAAAGGAAAATATAACCAAGAAGTCGAGAGCTGATGACCTCAAATAGTATTGCATTTATTTGTTCCTTTTTATCCTGTGACAGCCAAAACTTTTTCAACCCACTGATTGTCTGTGGATAGGAAGGAGATAGATCGAACTCGATTATTCGGCTGAATCTGTTCACAGCAGTGGAGAGGGCCAGTGAAAGTTTACTTGAACCGTTCTCTATACTTTTAACTTAAATTAAAATTTAGTTCTTTAACAAGTTAATACACTGTGAGGCTTATAAAATGTAATTAGTGCACCTATCAAGTAACTCCTTCATGCACTCAGGTATATTTTCTTACAAAAGCAGCTCATATCAACCAGCACTAAAAAAGAAAACTGCTAACTACACTGAAAGGGAAGTTAGTAGTCTAAAATATGTTTTGTACATTTCTAATAAACAGCATAAAATTATTTTATTCCAATTACTTTTCACTCTCCTGACTCAAGTAAAATTGTAACAAGCGTAGTTTATGTTGTGATGTCATCAATTTCTTCAAGCAGAGGAGTTGCGGTACTGTTGAATAGAAATGTAGTGATTCATTGAAGTCACTGATTAATGTATAATTTCTCACACATGCTATTCATATACAATTACTTTGTTTCCCTTTATTAAAATGTCATTTGCGTGTAAAATGCAGCTTTTTGCCTTGAAATTACACAATTCTTTGACCGGGTGTGGTTGTAAGGATGTTTCGTGCAGAACCAGGCATATTATTTCAGAGGTGCCCCATATAGATAAGTGAAATCTAGTTGGGAAAATTGTCGTGTAAATGAAATAAGACAAACTCGTAATCACATGTAAACATGTGAAAACTAAATTATGCAATATCATGGGTAAATGGCAGAGTCCCGTTAAGTGTTGTTTGAGGGTAGTTCTCGCGGGGATAATGAGGTCGCTGATTAAGCGTTTAGCTCAGTTTCTTTTCCTACGCTCTTCCTGTTGCTCTGTCCCACAGCTTAACGAGACTCTGGCGAAGTGCTGGAGGGCGTAATGGGCAAAACAAGAGTTAATGGAAGGCAGAGAGCTCTCCAGCGCGTGCCTGCTAATAACCGCAATTTAAACCTTATAGCAGAGCTGCTTAATTGCTTTTGAGCCTCTCTCTTAACAAGAAAATCTGATCTCCGACGGCTAAAAAAACTAGAGACGAGATTTAGAGGGAACCGAAGAAAGAGACTGTTCAACATTGCTTCGAATAAGCGCTTTCCTAGTGAAGCAAGTAACATGATTTTGCAGTCGTTTTAATTGTTGAAGAAAGTGGGAATAAATGCCCTAAAAAGTTGTGTCGTCCCTGTTCATTATTTAAGACAGTTACCATCTACCTGGATATGGCAAATATTACAATATTTTAAATGGTGATTTCGGACAGTTTTAAAATTATTTTCACTATAACTTTCGTAGGTTTCTTCAGATTTAATGCTTTTATATAATTTGCCACACTGAATATCTCGAACTGCTTTCTTTAAATTTTCCGGTTCATAATTACACCATTCTTGCACACCTTTCTTATTATTATACGTTCCCGTCATTGTCCGAAATCACCCCACAAAATATACAATTTCGAAAATATCTCTGTTATTTGAAACTTTAAACAAAACTCGTGTCAAATTGGTACACAACTTCTCACAGCGCCGCAGCCTACTGATCTCGTTGGCAACCGATGGTACAATAATTTTCCGCCAGTCGCAACAACAGAAACTTTCAGCTCCGTAACACAGCGAGAATCTCCGACAATGAGACTGTCCGACTGATTATTGCGTCGGTAAACAATCGGACCAAACGCGGGACGCGAGAATTACAGTCTCGTGCATAATAGGCCAGTCGTCGTAGACAAAAAATTGGCCTTAGGTCCAAAAAATTGCAGGAAGCTGAATTTTTGGTATGTTGTTAGGAAATATTAGAGTAGTATTAAACCAAGTTTGCAGTTTCGTAATCCCTTAGCTTAACTTTTAAAAGCCAAAAAACCTTTAATTTTTCGTACTTTTTTTCTGATTTTGGCTTATAACTCGTGAAGGGTGGTTCTTTGACGAAAAATCACTCGCACCTCTATTAATCTAGATAAAATATTCTAAAATTTTAAGCCCAACCGCAGCTCTGTAAGTCCAATAGTTCCCGAGATAATGGACTTCAGAAATTGACTTATTTCTCCAAAAAGTTCAAATTTCCGATTTCAGTCATCTTTCGGCTAGAATATTGGCTCTAATGATCATCCCACGGGGAAAGTCATACAAAACAATGTTATAGAGGAGTTATTTAGCTCTAGTGTAAGTAGTGAAAGAAGTCCATAGGCCCAATAGATTTCTAGTTATCGTTAAAAAATCGAAAAGTTGAAAAAATCGGATTATTCAATAAACTGACCCAGATGAATTGCAGTCCTCTTATCCTATATTATATGTTAAAGAAAAAGGAGGAATTACTCATTGAGGATGATTATTAACGCATTGTATATAAATAAGTGTAATTTATGTATTCGTGCACACCAATGTATTTTTGAAAGTAGGCATTGCTGTAAAAACAACGAAAGCCTCTCCGTTTGTGAGTATTGGTCAGCCATTGAGGGACTGGGACTTTCGTTCGTAGCGAGGCCCTTACTCCGAGTGGTGACCCAGCGGGTGTTCTGTCCGCCCTCCCAAACTTCTTGTCTCCGAGGTCTTCCTCACTACAAGCAATGTGTCCTTACAAACGGCCGTATTCGGATCTGTGAAGAACGTTTCAAACAAAAATCGTGTAAATCTCGATCGTGGTGGTGTTTTAAGTACTTGCTTGTTTTACAATATGTCGGAGCTAGCCCCGTCGGATGTTTGTTTCGGGATCGTCTGGAAGTGCTTGGAGATGGAACAGTGACAGTAAAAATGCGTGGAATTTAGATGCTGATAAAAGTGTATCAGAAACGTGAGCTTGAAAGGAACATGAGGTTTTTGTGCAATTTAAACGAATTTTCCGTACATGACGCACGCAGGAAGAGGTACACTGTGGAAAGTAATGTGAAAGCATCTGTCCAGCGAGGAGGAGATATTTCATCTGCTCAACCATCGTCATCGCGTGGGGAAAGGCTGAGAAGTGCGTCAAATCATTGGAGATTTTTGTTTCCCGTGTGGTGAAAAATTCTCCAAGGAATATTTCGAAAACAGATAAAATTGCCTAAATATCTACGGGATGAACTCCGTCAAGTGGGAACACTGGAAGTGAACGAATCGATTGTGGAAAAAGCTAGACAAGCTGTTGAATGGGGACAACAGATTCTTCAGCGTCTTTCATGTATAAGCGAACTTGTTGCTGCTGAGGGTAAGTACCACAAACATTGCTATCTAAAATTGCACTCCTTGTCGCGATCTATTGGTGCAGGAGGTAAACGAGGGCGTCCTGAACATCCCCTCCTTATGGAGGGTATGGAGCGTACATATGTATAGCTTTCACAAACAAGAGAGGAAAACCAACTTTCCATAAGTGACTTGATTGCAGAGAACTTCACAGGTAATTACCAATCAACCGTTGCAAGTGTTCAAGCTTATCTAAAAAGTCGATATGGAGAAAAAATTATTTTTGCGCAGGTTAGTCTGTATCACAACCCAGTCTTGATGTTCACAGACATTGGACAAATCATTCTTTATGAAAAGTGGTACAATCAGACTTAGCGATCCTGCTGAAGAGCGGCTTAGAGTTGTCAGAGCTGCAGCAGAGATTATCCTGCAAGACATTCGTTCCCAAACATTTGACACTACTCAATATCCCCTGTCAGAAGCCATTTTAAAAGACGCAAGGGTATCAGTTCCTGATTCTCTGCAACTGTTGCTTGAACAGATTATCCTGAAAAACAAACGTTCTTCTCTCGAACAGTGGAAAAAGAAGTGCATAGGATTTGCTCATGGAATCATGGCTGCAACGAGGCCCAAATCTTTTCTACCCTCAATTCAAATAAGCTTTGGAACCTATTTGTATATTAAATTTGGATCAAAGCACCTTGTTTAACTTTGCCACAGTATGGGAATTTCTTGTAGATATACGGAGGCTATGCGTTTTGAAAGTTCCGCTATCGTCCGTGGAGGAGAGACCAAACTAGTTTATGCAGTTTGTGTTCGACAATGCAGATGTTATTGTTAACACGATGGAGAAAATACGTTCCATGAAATGAGTGGTATAATCATCATGACGCCTCACTCATTCGTTCACCCAGACAAAAACATACCACGTTTGAAGTCTTTTTCTGCAGAGTATCAGGTTCACACACTGCCACACACATTAAACATTCTTCTATTAGAAAGAAATCTGGCTTGTCAGCCATTTCAATTAACGAAGTGAAAATCGCTGAAAACATTTTGACAAAATCTCGAGACCTGCTGTGGTTTTTTGAGAAAGCAACTAACATGCCAGGAATCCCAGGATGTAATGGTTTCATGGAGCAAGTGACAGAAGATCTTCCTTACAACCGTTCAGAGATTGTATACCTCCCTCTTATCCATGCTCTCCCAACCGACAACGACATTGTTATAACGTCACTTTTGGAAGCCAGTTAAATAACAAGCATTTACGATCAGGAAACATGTTTTGTGACCTACGACCAACTACTGTACTTGAAAGCCCGAGACATTGTGGAGAGCCACCAGCATCCTCAGCTCGTCAACATAGCTTGGAGGTTTTCACCTCCTCATGTCATTCATGGGGGCCACCCGTGCCATAATGGCAGGAAGTGGACTCAAGGAACTTCTCTGTTCAATATTTGCTGAAAACAGTGCTGAAAAAATCCTATTTATATACAATGCGTTAATAATCATCCTCAATGAGTAATTCCTCCTTTTTCTTTAACATATAATATAGGATAACAGGACTGCAATTCATCTGGGTCAGTTTATTGAATAATCCGATTTTTCCAACTTTTCGTTTTTTAACGATAACTTGAAATCTATTGGACCTATGGACTTCGTTCTGTACTAACATTAGATCTAAATAGCTCCTCTATAACATTGTTTTGTATGACTTTCCTCGAGGGATGATCATTAGAGCCAATATTCTAGCCGAAAGATGACTGAAATCGGAAATTTGAACTTTTTGGAGAAATAAGTCAAATTGTGAAGTCCAATATCTCGGGAACTATTGGACTTACAGAGCAGCGGTTGGGCTTAAATTTCAGAATATTTTATCTACATTAATAGAGGTGTGAGTGACTTTTCGTCAAAAAACCTCCCTTCACGAGTTATAAGCCAAAATCAGAAAAAAAGTACGAAAAATTAAAGGTTTTTTGGCTCTTAAAAGTTAAGCTAAAGGATTTCGAAGCTGCAAACTTGGTTTAATACTACTCTAATATTTCCTAACACATACCAAAAATTCAGCTTCCTGCAATTTTTTTGGACCTAAACATACCTGGCGACTGGCCTATAAAATAAGCAGCGCGCGGAGATGGAAATTAGCATTAATTCGTTGCTATGTAGCGGGAAAGAGAAGATAAACCATATCGTCCGACATCAGCCCAATGTCCGAAATCATCCTACATATTTTTTGCTGCATAGCGTTTAACTGTTTAAATATCCTAATTCCAGAAAATGATATTTGAAACATATATGTTATTAGAATTCCTGCTCATTGCGCGTGCGCACAATGCTGCGCAAACAAGTTTCAAGATGTATTAAGCCCCAGATTCAAAGCCATTTAATTATTTCGAAAAATTATTTGACAAAAATAATCTGTTTAGAAGTGTTAATTCTCTTATTAATTTCCTTTTAGTGAAAGGTGGTGTAAATTAGTTATCTTTTATTTCTCTTGTTTTTATTAACTTTTTCTTTTTTGCAACATTTTGTGAGCCGTTATTTCTCCTATTTTATTTATTGGTTCTTTTCGCGCATATGTGATAGCTGGTCTGGGCAGTAGAAATTAGTTTTAGCCAGGGGCGAGTTGTGCTAGAGCAAGAGGTTTCTCAAGCTAGGAGAGTGTTGAATGCTGACCGTTGTTGGGGAAAACATCTACATCTACATGGGATACTTTCCAAATCACATTTAAGTGCCTGGCAGAGAGTTCAAAATGTTCAAATGTTTCTATAGCTTATGGGACTTAACTATGGGATCATCAGTCCCTAAACTTACAAATTACTTATGAACTGGCTAACACTAAGGACGGCACAAATATTCATGTCCGAGGGGGGACTCGAACCCCCGACCGTAGTGGCAGTGCAGATCGTGACTGAAGCGCCTCAGTCCCTTCGGCCACCGCGGCCGGCGGAGAGGGTTCATCGAACCACCTTTATACTATTCATACATTATACTATTTATCTCCCATTCCATTCTCGAATAGCACGCGGGAATAAAGAACACATGAATCTCTCCGTTCGAGCTCTGATTTCTCGTATTTTATTCTGACTTTTCTCAAAGAGAAGGCCGCAGCTCTGCTTTCGCAAGGCACCCTGCGTGAGGGATCGTAAATAAAAAAAATCATGCTATACAATCAGAGGGAACAGAAAGCACAGTATTGCATTCTTCCGGCCACCTGCAGCTTTGGACCGAAGGAGTTCCGAGAACACGTCGGCGGGTGGCTAGCTCCATGGAGAAAAGGAATCATATTTTTCACCACCACCCCCATGAGCCACAGAAATTGCCGAGGTGGGATGGCTTGCGTGCCTCAACGATGCAGATGGCCGTACCATAGGTGCAACCACAGTGGAGGGGTATCTGTGGAGAGGCCAGACAAACGCGTGGTTCCTGAAGAGGGGCGGCAGCCTTTTCAGTTGTTACACACCTTATTATAATCTCTCCCCTTTATTTATATCTTCTGTCAAAAGTCTGGAATGCATCTGTACGTCCATTTCTCTTGACATCCATTACTGACCGCCCTACGGCATGGAAAATTTCATCTCTGGTGGTCTACTGGATCCCTACAAGTGGTTCTTTCATTCTAATAATGAGATGTCGGGTTAAATTGTGGAAGTTCCAGAATTTAGCCTTACCAAGAGGTCCAGCGGTGTTTCCGTGCCACTGCCGCCAACTGCACATCCCTTAACAAGAAACTTACACCGGCGTTCGAGCCAAAGAGACCGACTCTCCTGGAACAGCACCCCATCTATCACTCTGCACGACAGTGTACGGTGCCAACCCGCTGTTGCTCTCCACGAACTTTTCCGCCGCTGTCAATGGGAGACTGGTCATACTTTTTACTCATCTTGCATCCGTAATCTCGGACTCGTTTCCAGAGTGAAAGAACTGAGAGAGATTCCAGAGATGATAATAGGTTCGTTTAAGCAGCTGCCAGAAAGCTACTTTTAAGCACGGGCAAGTAGGCGTTACTGCGCATGCGCAGCTGCGATGACGTATTTGGAGCTTGCACAGCTTGAACGCTTTTCGTCCCGATTCTGGTAGGATTCTCATGCGTAGCGGTGGAACAACTGAACTGCGACCTCATCATTATGGTATTCCTATATAATGCCGAGCAATTATGCAGAACAACAATGGTTAATTTTTCGGTTTTATTAGTGCGACCAGATGAAACCATGACAAGGGTATTAAAACTTTACACGTAATACATTATACGCACAAAGTAACGAAAATGTATACAGTGATAAAACAGTGACGATTTGTTTGGCAGTGTGTTTCAGTAATATTCCAAGGAATATCAGTCTATAAATTTAAAACGTAAAAAAAAACACAAATTAAGACACAAATTGAAGCCTAGAGAATGTACCACAGATACATGAACATTGTTTCGTAGATAGTGGGTGCCTAAAAGAAAACTCTTTTTTTTTTTTATTAAGCTGTCAATATAGGTATTTATTTTATTCTTAATTACTGATTAAATCGCCTGTGTATTAACCTTCAAGTAAACATATTCTAATACCCGTACGTGCAGCTTTAAGGGAGCCTACATTGATTAATGGAACAAACAACACATCCGAGGATAAGCCAAGAGTATCACTTTCGTAACCTTACTCGAACCACTATTCGTCTGTAAGAGTATATCAACATGACCATTGACCAGAGTGACGTATGTGTGCCTGATATTAATGTTTTCCTTGTCTTTTTCAAAATACCAATTTCCTTTTTGAGAGGGGACTCGAACCCCCGACCGTAGTGGCCGTGCAGACCGTGACTGGAGCGCCTCAGTCCCCTCGGCCACCGCGGCCGGCTTTATTATAGCAGAATATTAAATCTGTTAACAGTATATGCGTCATAAAATAAAAAGCGAGCTCTTTAAAACACAGCGAACAGTTTAAACTAGCCAACTGTCTGGAATATTGCTTTTTTCAAATAAATTGACGCCTCTGTGGCAAAGAACAGTTTATTGTAGTTGATTGAAAAAAGCCAAATTTTTCGCAAACCGACAAAAATAACATGCATGTTCTTCAAATCGAATAATTTTCGACATCTTGTATGAACAATCGATACTGAGTCGTGTGTCCTAACAACTACAATATTACAACAATAATACACATTTCCGCTTATATAAAATACACATTTTTCAATATAGCATGTCAATTTCGTTCAGTTAATGAACATCTTCAGTATAGGTTAAGTCCAGGGAACTCATGTACACCGCACAATTTTATAACAGGTAAAATGTATAAAATGACCCGTCAGGTGTGAATTACACGTTCAACTCAATGCTTGATCTCTGCTAATAACGTGGAAATAAAATCAGAAAACTGAAATATTATCATATTATTTATTAGCCTTTAAGATTTTGTGAATAAATTCACCTAACAGTTCCCAGTCACAGGAATCCGTTTTTTTCTTCATATGACAAGACACTTGTAGATGAAGATAAACAAATGAAACTATCACGAAACATAAACACAGATCACGGGGAGCGCCCTCCCACTACAACTCGACAGTTCTGGGCATGCGCGAATCTGGCAGCTTGAGCGCACCACAAATATTTTCCCGGTTAGAATCTGGTAGGTTGCGGTTACTGCTTAAACAGCAAACAGCTGCTCGGCAAGTAGCCAGAAGCGGTCGAAGGCGCTGCTTGAACTTAATTTGTGTTCTGCGCATGCGCGAGTAGCTCGCTGGCAGCTGCTTAAACGAACCTATTATCCGTACTATTAGGCGCTCACACCCAAACCTCCAGATTTCAGACAGTAAGATTGGTACCAAAACGTTTTATATCTACAGGGTGTAAACCAAAACATAGATATAATTGGTGCTATGTGCTGTCGTCCAGGAGAAAGTGCGTGAACCGTAATAATATATAACACCTGACCTACTGAGTAAAGGAAAAGCATAACATCGATAGCATATCATGTACAACACGTCGGTCAAAGGGCTCGATGATCTCTTGGGGAAAAAAATCCAATTAAAGAGGAAAAGATCGTACAACTTTGGTTTATTACACTTGCGTTCCTCGGTTCAAGCCCTGGTTATTGGCAGTTGACAGTTGCCACATTGGTCAACGTGTTTCTGACATGTGAAACAACTGTTTGAATTTCATAGCAGTTTGTTATCGAAAATTTCCTTTGGTTCGTTTAACTGAAAGTATCAAACCTTTAGGTTTTATTTGTAGTTTCACAGAGTTTAGAAACACATTCGTAACATAAAAATAAACAACTGCATCACACGTGCAGCAGTATTAATAGTAATAATAGTAACAACAATAATAATAATATGCAGCGAGTGCAGCAAGGTGGTGTTTCCCTGATTACTTTGGGGTAGTAACATGGAATCCACCGTACGCCTCTGGTGGTCATAGAAGTCTATACGGTACACGGATAGCAACCTGAATGTATTCCTGATGTATTCCTGAATGCCCAGGTTTCCCTGAACATCCCAGATCATTGTGAAACATTCCGGGTAACTTTCTAATGTTGTGAAATGTACTGAAAGATTGTGAACCTTTACCGTATTTCTGGAATTCGCCAGAGTGCATCGTGGTGGGTTCAACACACTTCCATACAGTCTGGCCAATCGCCATGGAAGTTACGAATTGTATGGATGTGTTCAAGTAGAGATTTTATATTCAACAAAGACACCGTACGGTGTATTACACAAGGTACGTTCCAACAGACTTAGAAACAGTTTTATAGAACACTACGAAACTCGGCAGATGTACGTAATTTTTCATGTACAAGGGGAAGAGGAGACACACAGAATGAGCAGATGGAGACAAACAAAGAAAAAGGTGAAGATGGGCCGAGAGACGGGAACGAGACGATATGGAAAGAGAAGGGGGAGCTGTAAATAGAGGGAGTGGTGGAAGAAATGGCAGGGCTACGGATAGATGGATATAGGTGTTGAGGAGGAGTTGGGAAAGTCTGTAATTTAATTTAATACATGTTAAACACCAGTCATTGTGCTACTAGAAATACCACCACATCTGTTTCTACTGAACTAAGCATCTTTTAACGAAGTTTAACATCGGCGGTGAGGGAAGATAACCATATGTGCCAATACCTGCAGAATAATTCTTGTATATTTTATGGGGTGTATTGAAGGGGGTTTACGTTGTATTAAAAAGTCACATTTTTCGCATGAGATATTGGTTTTTAACGAAGATTGACGTGAGAGGCAATATAACATGATGAACCGTTAATAAAAGAATTAATTAAGCAGTGCTTTGACATTATAGGTAATTTCCGGTATGGCAACGAAGGATTGTGCTACGTGATAAAGCAGATGATGACAATAAGACGTCTTATAAAACAAGATCATAAATGTTTATGCACATTTTTATAATACCGTAAAGTGGGGTTACATTGTGACAGTTCTGAAGGTTTTTCTCGCATGGCGATATGTTATAAAAATCAGTATGTTTATCAGAAATCGTTATATAAGTGTTAGAAGTTGACACAAAATTGCCCCACCGGCTCTGTTTTCGCTTTGAAATACATGGAAAATCAACATTGGCACAAATTTACCGCATCAGATGTTTATTTAAATCAATGTATAAAATATTGGTTTATTGTTTGGCAACATAAACAATTTACAAATGCACTTAATCTGACTTCGAATCTTTCACATTGAAAAGACCTCGCTTTCCTATTGGTGATCGACATGCTATCTTGTAAACAACTTCCTCCTTAGAATAATAAGTGAAATATCTAGTTCTGGCCACTTCCAGTAGATTTTTGACCTCTATATGATGCTTACCACGTAGCCTCCTGCCTTCATATCCTCACGACCACAAAGTCATCAAGTTTGAATGTGCAACCAGGTGTCTTCTTAGTGACCCTTTTCAAGGGGTGGACGTTTCTCGTGTCTTGATGTATATTAGTCTAAGGTGTGTCTCTGTCTGATGGATCACCTTTCACAAAGAGACACTCGGATCTTCAGCAGTTCACTTGATGCTTTCGCTCTCATCTGAGGACTCGACACTATCAAGTAAATTTAATGTTTACACTTTAAAATACAGTTGGGTTACTTTGGGCTCTCCGACACACAAAGTAGTCCCTTCATATGCTGATTTTATGGTTATATGACTATACTGCTTAAATCAACATTAAAAATAACGTCAAATCACGCCTTACTGAAGCCAACATATTAAGAATCAGGCGTACGTACCTGTTTTCTGCAGTTGTATCACGCGAACGTCTCCAGCTAACATAGTTTACAACAATTTATGCAATGGATCCAAAGCAGCTATAAATACAATTGCACAGCTGTCGAACAAAAGAAGTGCTAGAGATTCAACCGGAACGCAGGAAAGCCACTGAAGATAATCTTCGGTTTCCGCACAGCCTAGACGCGGCAGGAGGTTCCAAATAAGCGTAAATGAACGTATGTCACAAAGCAGCCTGTACAGTCACAAAGGAAGCGCATTTTACGGTACACCTGTGTATTTGACATCACGTACAGATCTAGTTATTTGTTGCCCCACAGTGTCAAAAGAACGCTAGGTAAGTAAACCATGATGACCAATGTCCATTGAAAACAGCATGGCTGCTTGATGCGTCAAGAATATTGGAGCAAGGGCCAATAACGGTTCATTCTGATGTATAGACCTAGGTAATGCACTACATTCCACTAGAAGTTGCTGACTGATCGAAGTAGCCACCTTTCTGCGTTAAGCACTTCACGATTCGCCACTCCCTTCAATAGGTCGATTGCATCTGTACTGCCGAGAATCAACAAGCCATATTAGCAGATAATAACATTGTTTTCCTACTCACGCACACCACCTTACATTTTTCTACTTTGAGAGCTAGCTGTCAATCTTCACACCAACTAGAAATTTTGTGTAAGTCATCCTGTATTTTGTTACAGTCAATTAAACAGGACACCCTACCATACACCACAGCATCATCAGAAAACAGCCGCAAATTACAAGTTACTCTATCAGGTCATTTATATAGGTAGAAAATAATAGCGGTCCCATCACACTCCCCTGGAGCACGCCTGACGATACACTCGTCTCTGATCAACACTTGCCGTCGAGAACAACGTACTGAGTCCTATTACTTAGGAAGTCTTCCAGCCAGTCACAAATCTGTGAACCTATTGCATATGCTCGTATCCTCGTTAGTCGTCTGCAGTGTGCCACCGCGTCAAACACCTTTTTGAAGTCGAGAAAAACACAATCCGCCTGTTGCTCTTCATCCATGGCTCGCAAGATGTCATGTGAGAAAAGGGCAACCCGAGTTTCACATGAACGATGTTTCCTAAACCCACGCTGATTCAAAGAAAGAAGTTTTCACGTCTCAAGGAAATTTACTATATTAGAACTGACAATAAGCTCAAAATTCTACAGGAAACTGATGTCAACAATATTGGCCTGTAATTATGTGGGTCAGTTCTCTTTTCTTTCTTGAAACGGGAGTCACCTGCGCATTTTTCCAATCACTAGGAACTTTGCGCTGAATTAAGATTCGCGATATATGCAAGCTAAGTAAGGGGCCAATGCCGCAAAATACTCTTTGTAAAACCAAACTGGTATTCCATCCAGACCACGAGACGTTTTCGTATTTAGCTCATTTAGCTGCTTCTCTACACCGGAAATACATATTACTATGTCCTCCATTTCGGAGTTAGTTCGTTGATCAAATGATGGTACATTTGTGTGGTCTTCCTGCGTGAAAGATTTCTTAAAGGTTAAATTTAGAACTTCAGCTTTCTGTTTGCTTTCTTCTATTACTTACAAAGTTCCGAGACTCCGCGTTTCTTTAAGAAGCGGTATATTGTTTCCTCCTTCGCATATCTCTCGAAAGGCCTGGATTATTAACTGGAGACATTACTCGTAGAGGCTTACTGGCAATCATTTCTATTGCGAACCACATCCTGCGGGAACATAAAAATATAGAAATTCCGGTGGCACAGAAGCTATCCATTACCACACATCGTGAGGCGGCTTGCGGGTGTAGATGCGCAGCAACTGCGGTAGTACGTAAGCTAGTGTTTCACTTCTTGTTTACCGTAAGTGGTATTTCTAACAAAATGGTGACTTCTGACGATTAAATCTTAGGCCAAGTAAAGGGTGGTCGACTATGCTATTTTCGTAACGATTCTACTTCAGAATGATGGCCGGCCGCGGTAGCCGAGGGGACTAAGGCGCTCCAGTCACGGTCCGCACGGCCACTACGGTCGGGGGTACGAATCCCCCCTCGGGCATGGATATTTGTGCCGTCCTTAGTTCATATGTAGTTTGCAAGTTTAGGGACTGATGACCCCGTAGTTAAGTCCCATAAGCTTTACAAACATTTGAACATTATTTCAGAATGATGTAGACAATACTTGTTATGACAATGCTGTTAAATCTTAATTATAAAAGTGAAGCATTGAATTAAAATTTGTGCTGCGGCCGGGAATCGAACCCGGACCTGCATGCTTACGAGGCAGACGTCTTACCGCTTCTTTTTTTACTTTTTTTTTGTATTTGCCTAATCTTTTCCACTTCAAGCGTTGGCGCCTAACTACTAAATCCCACATAAACCTAAAATCTCGCCTGAAAAAAAAAAAAAAAAAATAAAATAAAATAAATTAAAAGGGTCTAGTGCCACCGCCACTTTTACCCTATACTAAATCAAGGATGCAACTAAGGGAAAGGAAAAGAAATAATGTGTTCTTTTATTTAAACTTCATGGCCTTACCGCTAGACCACCGCATCACTAGTGATTAACGCACCTCGGAATAGTCTAAGCACGATTTCCCTCCACGTCACAAACTTTAATTCAGCTTCTGTGTTCCTATGAAACATTGCCACATCTGTTGCTTAGTAACGAATTGTCTGCAGTTATCCTTATCTACCTTCGCTGCTCTAGTTGCCTAGTTACGGTGTTGTTACAGAAGTCACTACTGAAGCGGATAAAGTCGGGTGTCCGATACCAGTCGTCGGCTTTGAACAATGACGTCATACTTTGTCCAGAGACATTATAGTCACGATACTTTTGATACAAGGGTCGCATTATAATAAACAATTGAAGGTATTAATTACTGTTTTTCGTTAAGTCACAGACATAAGGTATGTCTGTGGTTTGAGTATACAACTTAAAGATTGAAAACGAATATTAGATAACAAATGAAATATGCAGCGCAATTATAGAAATGTGACAAGAGAATAACTATCTGAGCGGCATAATGAGACTACCGCGAGAAAATTGGAGGTTTTTGCCGGAAAAATGCTAAATTGGAACATATAAAAATGTTCAAAAAATAAAGTCCCATAATTACAACACATTGTAATTAATATTCATATTCATAAACCTTAACGGTACTACCGCGGGAAATTGGGGGTTTAGAGTGGGAACATTTTAAATTGGAACAAAATAAAACGCAAAAACACACTTCAGATAAAATTACTTGGTATCGCTAGTTAGACTTGACCTATATACGTCAAGTCCAGTTACCGATACCAGCTATTTGTAGTTTATCGTTTACCAAAAGTATAAAGGACTGGTATCGGTAACTAGACCTATATAGGTCAAGTCTAGATAGCGATACCAGATCTTCATATTTTGTCATATATCCACCTATACGCAATATCTATATGTGAAAGAAAAATACGAAGGGTAGGTATCGCTATCTAGACTTGACCTATATAGGTAAAGTCTAGTTACCGATACCAGCCCTTCATATTTTGTGGTTCACCAATACTTATTAGGTATCGGTATCTGGAATTGAGCTATGTAGGTCAAATCCACGTACCGATAGCAGCCCTTAATATTTTTTTAGTTCACCAGTATTTATTAGATAACACTATCTAAGCTTCATCTGTATAAGTAAAGTCTATTTTTATTTCAAATATAGATCGTATAGAGCAGTGTCTAGACTTGACCTGTATTGGTATATATCTGGAAAAAAAAATAGGATAGCTGGTATCGGGAACTAAAGTATCCGTATGTACGCCTTTAGTAGGTGTCCATATCTACATATGCCCTATAAAATTAGGTGTAGTTACCAGTACCAAATCTTCGCACGTTTGTTTCACTTATATATGCCGCTCACAATGATGCCCAGATCAGTTAAATTTTACTTACAGACTTGGCAACGAAAGTTGTTTATGTTGGCAATCATGTGACTTCCCCATTAGACAATCGTGCACAATGGAAATATTTTTTTAGGAAATTGTCATTTTACGAGAACAGATGCGCATTTTATGATAATAACAATGATGTCTAAATAAATGTATTGTTTACAAAAAATCAAACTCACAGTATACAAACGGACATATCGTAATTGGAATTAAAAAGTAAAGTTCAATTTTTCTAACGGATATGAAATTATTATACAAGGACTAAACGAAAAAAGGTATAAATCGATATTTTAGCAATTATGAACATTAAAAATCAGTAACACTACACATGAAAACTATCAAAATACACGTAACATAGCCATAAAACAATTTACGCTCTATTAACAAGGGACAAAATTTAATACATTCCATGCGTTTAATAATCATTATATTACATACTTTAAACTTGTAAGAAATCATATATTAAAAAGGGGATTTTATTATAAAAAATTCACGAAATAGTGACATACACGTACTTTCTCATGTAAGTATTATCTGTGGAACAGATTTATCAGCGAAAATATAAATAGAAACGTTGATGGAAATAATGACGTAATAAGTGACGTCCTTGGTCAAAGCCGACGGGTGATATCGGAGACTAGACTTGACCCACTGAAGCTCGTTACTCATGTCGTTCTGATATAGATGAAAAAGTGCACGGGTGTGCGGCCTGATATCTGTGTCAAACTGGCACAATATTTCGGCGACCAAACCTGATGCCATGGTCAGGTGTTCTGATGAACTGATTGTCTAGGTGCGGTAGCGGCTCTTTTATGTCGTCCCTCCCTCCGCTGTTTCATACGCCGTCCGCACCCGGCGACGTCTGCTGGCGGCGTCGTCACGGTACCTCGCTCCCTACGACGTCCGATGTCGGTGTCTGCTGTGTAGCACCCCACACGGCCGACGTCAGTTCATTATGCGACCTTTAATTGCCTTTCATGATTATGATGAGTGCAGGTTTCCATGCTGCACTACGTGTGTAGCCGCTGTCGCGATTAATCTGCGGTTCCCTCATTCGGATCTCTATGGACTCTTTAATTATACAGTCCCAAAAGCTGGACGTCTGGGTCAAAACTCTTGTTTTCTTGTAGTCCATTCCATGTAATTCGGAAAGTTAGTATTCTGCGAATGCCGATTTGTTTGCTGTTGTACAGCTACATCTAC
Organism: Locusta migratoria; assembly: GCA_026315105.1. Lineage (NCBI taxonomy): Eukaryota > Metazoa > Arthropoda > Insecta > Orthoptera > Acrididae > Locusta > Locusta migratoria. The sequence goes on along the minus strand of CM048749.1, from coordinate 275,299,017 downwards.
ATAGGATACTCTGCTAATCACATTTAAGTGCCTGGCGGAGGATTCATCGGACCACCTTTATGCTATTTATCTCCCATTCCATTATCGAATAGCGCGCGGGAAGAAATAACACCTGAATCTCTCCGTTCGTGCTCTTGATTTCTCGTATTTTATTCTGATGATCTTTACAACCTCTGTAAGTGGGAGTCAACACTACATTCGGAGTAGAATGTTGGCGATTGTAGTTTCGTAAGTAGCCCACGCTGCAGCGATAACCACAGTTGTTGTAATGATTCCAATCCCAGATCCTGTATCACTTCCGTAACGCTGTCTCCCGTCTATCGTGACAATACAAAACGAGCTGCCCTTCTTTGGACTCTTTCGATGTCCTCCGTCAAACCCACCTGATAAGGATCCCACACGGGGCAGCAATACTCCAAGAAAGGAGTATTGTCTCTTTAGTAGTTCTATTGCATCTTTCAAGGGTTCTGCCAATAAAACGCAGTCTCTGGTTCGCCTTTCCCACGACATTACCTAAGTATTATTTCCAGTTTAAGTCCGAAGTAATAGTAATTCCTAGGATATTAGTGGAGTTTACGGCATTCACTATTGATTGATTTATCTTGTAAACAAATAACGAATTTCTTTCCTTATTCATGTGGACGACTTCACACTTCTCATAATTTTCAATCAACTGCTGATTTTTACATCATAGTGATATCGTATTTAGATCGTTCTGCAGTTGGTTTTGATCTTCAGATGATTTTACTAGACGGTAAATGACGGCGTCATCTGCAAACGACCTAAGAGAGCTGCTTTGATGTTGTCCCAAATCGTTTAAATAAATAAGGAACAGGAGAGGAACAATAACACTACCTTGTGGAACGCCCGATATCACATCTATTTTAGTCGATTCCTTACCATCGATTACTCTAAACTGTGTCCTCTCTGATAAGAAATCATTATCTAGTCGCAAATTTGTGGAGATATACCGTGACCACGCAATTTGATTAAAACCCGTTTCTGAGGTGCGGTGTCAAAAGCCTTCTGGAAATCAAGAAATACGGAATCAATTTGTTAACCCTTGTCGAAGCACTCATAACGTCGTGTGAGTAAACAGCTAGTTATGTTTCGAAGGAATCATATTTTCTAAATCCGTTTTGGCCTTGGGTCAGTAGATCATACTGATCGAGATAATTAATAATATTTCAATGCAGGTTATATTTTTCAAACCCTGCTACAAATTGACGTCAATGAAATAGGCCTGTAGTTTAGTGGGTTACTCCTACTGCCTTTCTTGAATATAGGTGTGACGTGTGCAACTTTCCAATCTTTTATTACAGATCCTTCTCTGAGAGTGTGGTTGTATATGGCTGTTAAGTAAGGAGCTATCGCTTCAGCATAATCATATAGAAATATAATGGGTATACTGATCGGACCAGAAGACGTGTTGTTGTTAGGCGATTTCAGTTGCTTCACTACTCATAGGACATCTCCTTCAACATTACTCATTCTGCCCTCTGTTTCTGAGAAAGAGTTTCGTTGTGAAAAGTATTGTAGCCATTTGGAGCTTCTGTGTAGGATCGACAATCCTGAAGATTTTGTGTTCGTTTAAATTTAGTATGCCTTTTCCGTTGCTTTTGCAACATTATCCTGGCCTGCTTTGCGTACCAAGGGGGATCACCTCCTTCTTTTATTAATTTATTTGGTATAAAACTGTCAATTACTGTCGATACCAATTCTTTGAATTTGAGCCACACTTACGTTTAGTGTTAGGAACGAGTGGAAACTGTCTATGAAGAAGCAATGTACTGCATTTCTATCAGCTTTCCTGAACAAATATACTTTTCGTCTTTTTTTGGTGACTTTGGGTCTTTCATTATTCAATCTCGCTACGACAGCTCTGTGTTCACTAATACCTATATCCGTTTTGATGATCGCTATGAGCTCAGGATTATTTGTTGCTAACAGATCAAGTGTGTTTTGACATTCATTTACAATTCTAGTTGGCTCATGAATTAATTGTCAGAAAATGCGTTGAGTACAATTTCACACGATGTTTTATGTGTACCTCCTGATTAGAAAATATAATTTCTCCAGCAGGTTGAGAGTAAATTGAAATCACCACCTACTATTATTCTATGAGTCGTGTATGTGATTAGAATTTGACACAAGTTTTCTTTGAACCTTTCTACTATTGTATCGTCATTGTCGGTAGGCCGGTAAATCGAACCAATTATTAATTTTTTACGACTTTTAAATACTACCTCTACCCATAATAGCTCACAGGAACTATCAACTTCGTTACGCGACAGACTACCTTTGACGGCGACAAACACACCTCCGCCTATTTTGTTTAATTATCCTTCCTGAACACTGTTAGATCTTTTTCAAAGACTTCTGCTGAACTAATTTCCTGCTTGAGTCAACTTTCACTGCCTACAATGACGCGTATTTCGGTGCTTTCTATTAACGCTTGGAGTTCTGGTACTTTCCCGACCCAGCTACGACTACTGTTATACCAATAGTTCCTAGATATATATTTTTCCTTTGGTCGACCTGCACTCTTTGAGAAAGCCCATTTAGCGTTTTAGCATGTCCACCTATCCACACCCAGTGCATGCCACTCAGCCCCCGCTACCCGTGTAGCCGCTTCCTGCGTGTAGTGGACTCCTTACCTATTCATCGGAACTCGGAACTCCAATGGCGCAAGTCGAGGAATCTGCAGCCTACACGGTCGCAGAACCGCCTGAGCCTCTGATTCAGACCCTCCACTCGGCTCTGTACCTGAGGTACACAGTCTGTCCTGTCAACTATGGCCGACCGCGGTGGCCGAGGGGACTGAGGCGCTTCAGTCACGGTCTGCACGGACACTACGGTCGGGGGTTCGAATCCCCCCTCGGGCATGGATATTTGTGCCGTCCTTTGGATAAGCTAGTTGATAAATAGTTTGTAAGTTTAGGGACTGATAACCCCGTAGTTAAGTCCCATAAGCTTAACAAACATTTGAATTTTGTCAACTATGCTGCAGATGGTGAGCTCTGTTTTCATCTTGCAAGCTAGACTGGCAGTCTTTACCACTTCAGATAGCCGGTCAAAACCTGAGGGAATCTCTTCATATCACAAGAAACATACATCATTGGTACCGACGTGAGCCACCACCTGCAGTTGACTGCACCCCATACCCTTCATGGCATCCGGAAGGACTCGTTCCACATCTGGAATGACCCCACCCGGTATGCACACGGAATGCACGTTGGCCTTCTTTCCCACTTTGGCAGTCATTTCTCTACGGGAATCCATCACCCGCCTAACGTTGGAGCTCCCAACTTCAAGCAAACCCATCGTCTGTGAAAGCCCGGATCTTACAGGCTGAGTGGTGATCTCAAGATGAGTAAGACCATCCTGCTCAGGAACACTGACCTGAACAGATAGCGCCTCAAAACATGTTCGCAAGACGAACTGGGGAGGCCTCCACGATCGGTCCCTAGAAATGTCTTGCGCCTCCTGCCACGCACTGCAGCGACCTCCCACGCAACCACAGGTGGGGAGTCTGCCTCACTGCTAGCAATATCAGGGCATGTCGCTGTCGCAGGCCGATCGGTGGAGACGACGGGAGTCCGTTCTGTCCCCACTACCGGCCAACAACAACGACGCCCTTCGATCACAGCCTCCAGCCTCCAGCTGTGCAACCTAAATACAAGGCCTGTGTGCTGCCTGCCAAGAGTAGTCATAACACCAGCAAACTATTTCAATTAAGTAGCGCTGTACTGTGTGAACACGTACACGTTGCACACTGTGTTTCAGAATGTTCTTAATGTTATTTATGTGATTTCTCAGAGTAATTTGTTTTGGTGTAGGGTATTTATAAACTATTAGTGAGATATCTTAAGGATATTGGAATCCGACGGTTAATATTAGGCATTTTGTGTACTACCAGCAGCAATCTGCACGGATAATCACGTACATAACACGAAAAACATTCTGAAACACAGTGTGCAACGTGTACATAATCCCAAACTCAGCACAACGCTACATTAGACAAATAGTATGCTTGTGTTATGACTACTCTTGGTAGGTAGCGCACAGGCCTTGTATATAGGTGGCGTTGATATAACTCAGCTGGAAGCTGGGAGCGAAGTGTCACCAGCTCAGACTGAATCAGCACACAGCAGTCACAGTCCCTATTCATGATTACAGTGCCGAGAAAACAAAAACCTACTGTCGCGGTGCATTCAAAGGGCGACTACATTGTTTCTAAAAACGCAGATTTCAATCTAATATGCACGAGTGCACAGTATAAAGTTACAAACTGAACCGAAACGCGCTGACAAAATCCAAATACTATATGTCGCTTCTAATCAGAAGCCGGTTTCATTTACAGAAGGCTGCTAAACGGACAGTTTTAGTCTTGTGTGTCGCTGATGCTCACGACATCGATCTTCGACAGTACGCAACATCTGATGAATAGAAGTCTCACCGCATTGGCATGGACTCTCATAAACTCCGGATTTACGTAGACCCGGGTCATCCTTAACCCTGCCAAGCAAAGCCTCAATTTTGGCTGGTGGGCGGAAACCCGTCTTCATTTGGTGTTTTCGTACAATTCGCCCTATCTTGCTGGATAGTGCGCCACAATCTGGAAGGAATGCAGTGGCAATATCCTCCTTAGGATCCTCAAATGTTTCGGTCGGTGGTGCAGTTGGTGTGTGACGTAGGGCTCTTCGAAGTTGCCACTCTGTGTAGCCGATTTTTCGGAATACAGTCTTTAAGTGCTCAAGTTATTCATTGAGACTCTCACTGTCCGAGAGGGTATGCGCCCTGTGTACCAATGTTTTCAGCACACCGTTTCTGTGCGCCGGATGGTGACAGGTGTCAGCATGCAGGTGTAAGTCGGTGTGCGTCTTCTGGCGGAAAACAATGTGCCCCGATGTCCCATCAAGTTTTTTTCTAACCAGAATATCCAGAAAGGGTAACTTCCAATTCCATAGTGAACTTTATTTTCTGGTATCTCGAACTAAGATGGTCCAGGAATTAATTTTTCTCTTCCATGAGGCCAAGCGACGAATGTGTTGTCGGCATACCTGAAAATACAGGTTGGTTTCCATTCAGCTGAATCTAGAGCTTCCTCCTCGAAATGCTCCATGTACAAGTTGGCGAAAACTGGAGATAGTGGACTCCCCCTGGCCACTCTTTCTGTCTGATTTAGTTGTTAATTCATAAGTCGTCAAGAAAGCATAAACTCCTGAACGCGATACATTGGGCAGTAGGCTCTGGAGTCACGAATAGTGTGTTATATTGACGTAATTATTGCATTTATGTAATTTACATCAAGGTGACGGTAACACTACTATGTTACGTTTCCTCCCTTTTGTGTCCCAGCCTCGTCGCCGCTTTTGTGTCTCGTAGGTGTCGGTGGCCGAGTGGAACGAGACCGACACAGTAACAAAGATAGCACGCCGGTGCAGGTACGGAGGGGAGCAGCTAGATACTACAAACACTAGAGTAAATTAGAAAGAGATATATATTGCACAGAATGTAACAATACTTAACTTTTACATAGTACTGCAGAATGTTGATACATAGTTGTTAGAGGCCTGCCTAGTGCCTGTACGATAGCAAACTCTTCACTGGTGCCTATCTGATTACGAAGGTCCTAACTGGTTGCTATCTCAGACCCAAGTGAACGATGTCGTTCAGTGGGAGCCACGAGCGGAGTTGCAGCAGATGGCGCTCGTGGCTGTCGTCGTGAGAACGCCGCGCCGTGCGTGCATGGCGGCGCGCGGCGAAAGTAGGTGGCGCGCACTTTGGACTTGTGCGACACCACACTCCCAATCAGGAATACTACGAATTTTGTTGAATTCATGCCGCTAAATTTGGGCCGAGATTCGAAACCCATGATTTTTTTCTGACAGCAGCTTATCGCAAATCGGCTGCATCTTTCAAGATTGTCTTCCATAAAAGCTAACATATTCGAAATCGTTAAAATGAACAAATTACCTATCAAAGTAGTGCAAAATCAGGAGACTCTAAGGTAAATGACCATTTTCGAACTGTTGGTAATTCGAAGAGACGTTGCACTTAACATTGACGGCTTTCTGTCGATAGTGGCTTACTATCCATAATGAGCTCCTATCATAATGCATCGAAGACTCGAGCATCGGCACGGTATCGTAGCATGTTTACGAGCAAGAATTTACTAGCTGTACTTTTAAGTTCCTGATTAATCACAGCCTTTAATATGATGACATACTCTTAGAAAATAATGAGGTACAGTTGTCAGTTGGAATATAGACCACAGTCTAGCTTGTGACCACAAAGATTTTTCCGGCGTAATAACTGTTTGTAATCATCTCGAGTTTGCAGCCGGATACTAAAGTCAACTTGACACAATATTTCAGCGGCGTAACTGCCCGCCATCCTCAGGTGAGCTTGCTGGTACACAGTCTCGCCAGAATTGTATACCAGCACGCTCACCTGAGGATGGCGGGCAGTTGCGCCGCTGAAATATTGTGTCAAGTTGACTTTAGTATCCGGCTGCAAATCCAAGAAGATAACACGCTTCGGCTTAATAAGATATATTCGTAGGAAGCGACGAAGTATTTTCGACAAACTAGACTGTAGATGTCTATTGCGATTGACACCAGTACTTTAATATTTTCTAGGAGTATGTGATAAGTTTAATAGATGTGTTTAGGCAGGAACCTAAGAGCACAGCTGAAACAATAGCGAGTAAACAAGCTACGATACCGTTCGGATGCTCGCGTCTTCGATACATTATGATAGTAGTCCACTATCGATAGTAAGCCACTATCGACAGTAGGCCGTAAATGCGATGTGCAGTTCTTCTTCCAAATTACCGAACTGTACCTACAGATATACCTCGACCAGTATCAAGACGTGATGATGGTTGGTGTTCGTATCCGAGTAATACTCCCAAGGTCATCGATGCGGTGCTATTTACGATTTTCATAGACGAAACATACGTAATTAAGTGAATCACAGTCAATAATTTATCGGAAAACTACGCATAGTGGACAAAATATGGGACACTCCAGAGAACACACCAACTGCGGCAAGGAAAATAGTTTACAATTTTCTTCTGAAATTTCTTACTGGTGTTTAAACCTCGTAGAACTACCAAGCTGCCACGCTTAATGGCAGCGTGACCTAAGGAGTCATACTACTAACTGGGTGGCTGTACTACCCGCTGGAGGTTCGAGTCCTCCCTGTGTGTGTGTATGTGTATGTGTGTGTGTGTGTGTGTGTGTGTGTTCTTTTTAGTGTAAGTTGGTTTGCCGCGGCGGAGCGGTCGAGGGCATTGAAGCACTATGCTGCGTTGCGCCAGACCGTTCCCCGTCGGAGGTTCGAATCCCCCCTCGGGCATGGATGTTTGTGCTGTCGTTAGTATAACCTAGTCCATAGATAGTTTGTAAGTTTACGGACTGGTGACCCCTCAGTGAACTCCCATAAGCTCAACAAACATTTGCACAAATTGTCTGTTGGTTTAAGTAGTTTGTATGTGTAGGTACTTATAACCACAGCAGTTTGGCCCAACAGGTTTACAAACATTTGAACCAAACTGCATCTATGCATTGTACAACATTTCTTCTGAAATTCCAAATAACTTATGAAATTTATGACACGCAGCTGAGTAAGAGATTTTCATTACTATTATTATTGGTTTCCGTTTTAAACCTACCGTGTTGAAGCTGCATGGGAATCTGTACCTGTACACGCCACCCAAGCTCTATTTGACTCAATGCCCAGGCGGATCAAGGGCGTTATTACGACCAGAGGTGGTTGTTCCGGGTACTGATTTCTCAGGATCTATACACCCAACCTGCGTGAATATGTAATCACATGTCACTTCTAGTATAAAATATTTGTCCAATGAATACCCGTTTACCATCTGCATTTCTTCTTGGTGTAGCAATTTTAAGGGTCAGTAGTGTACTTCCTGCCTATCACTATAGTTCAGTGTGTATTCACATCAGTTCAACATTATTTCACTACACATTATTATGTATAGAATTGTTGTTCAAAATTTTTACTAATAATCGACTAATATGAAGGTGCTGGACTCGCTTTAGTTATGTCTCACGTTTGTGCTATCTTTTGTGTTGCGCCAGACCGTTTCCCGTCGGAGGTTCGAATCTCACCTCGGGCATGGATGTTTGTGCTGTCGTTAGTATAACCTAGTCCATAGGTAGTTTGTAAGTTTACGGACTGGTGACCCCTCAGTGAACTCCCATAAGGTCAACAAACTTTTGAACATTTTTGTCTGTTGGTTTAAGTAGTTTGTATGTGTACATACTTATAACCACAGCAGTTTGGCCCAACAGGTTTACAAACATTTGAACCAAACTGCATCTATGCATTGTACAACATTTCTTCTGAAATTGCAAATAACTTATGAAATTTATGACACGCAGCTGTGTAAGAGATTTTCATTACTATTATTATTGGTTTCCTTTTTAAACCTACCGTGTTGAAGCTGCATGAGAATCTGTACCTGTACACGCCACCCAAGCTTGGTGTAGCAATTTTAAGGGTCAGTAGTGTACTTCCTGCCTATCACTATGGTTCAGTGTGTATTCACATCAGTTCATACATTATTTCACTACACATTATTATGTATAGAATTGTTGTTCAAAATTTTTACGAATAATCGAGTAATATGAAGGTGCTGGCACTCGCTTTAGTTATGTCTCACGTTTGTGCTATCGTTTTGTCTCATGCTATGTGTATACTATTGATACATTTCTATAATATAAAGTAAAATTTAATATTCTGGATTACAAGTCAGTTTCTAATTGTTGTTTCCTTTCTTCTGATTCCAGGTAAGTCGCTGACGTAGTTTAATCTCAGCTCGACAGGTTGGAAGATGACGTACTGGGCACACTCGACGGTAATGTAAGCCGGCTGCCAGCTTTTCCATTTCACAAAACATTTTCTGCTACAGATTGTTCCTTAACCTACTAGACCGAATTTCACCTCCACTGATATGTCGCTTGCAGTGTCAATTTAAAATTAATGGCGTTGTATCAGCGAACGTCGCGCTACACTGTGCAGAAGGCAACTGATTTACGTCACATGTGTAATTGCTGTTACTGTCTGAAGCCAGAAAAATGTGACACACGCTAAAGTATGATTCGCAAACTCATCTATATAAACCCACCGGGGTCTATTCCAATCTGCAAAGAGTAGACGAAAGCGAAAAAATAATTTGGGCGTCTATTTGTTGTAAATAGGTAGTAATTTACATTTAGGAAGATCCCTACTAAACTTCAGAATTATTCTCACAATGCTGAGGCTTAATCCTTTGTTGTCAAAGTTAGCTTCATTGGCTAAACGGAAGATTGGATGAATTCTGTATTTTCGGTCTCCTGCTGCAAGCCCACAGTCAATTTTCTTTTCTTTTTATCAATTATGACGTATGGATTCAAACTTGTAAAGCATTGCAACATAAGTAAATCTAAAGGAGCACATGTATTTCAATAGACAGATAATAGCCTATTACATTTTATTAATTGCAAATCTCCAAATAAGAACATGAGCATGCTTTTCAATTATGATACCATCAGCTACGTTATTGATTTTCACAGCTTCACTGCGTGGTGAATTTGGGCTTCTTCACTTTTCCTGCATTTTGTGTAGCAGTTCTTGTTACACAGAATTTAAGCCGTTTATTACATTTGAAACAGCGGTCAAAGAAAAATAGTTTTATGACCTTTCCTCATACTCCTGGTGGTCGTGCGGTAAAGAGCTCGACGAAACCGATGAGTCGCGGGTTCGAAACCTGGTCGGATCACGGAATTTTTCAGTCTGCGTTTTAACCTAGCCTTACCCCTCAGCGATGTGAGGAGTCGACAGAAACTGTTACCAATCTTCTTATAAAAAGAAGCTTCACAATCAATTTTAGTCCCTTTTTGTTTTATATCTCCATAAATTGTTACAAAGTCAAATGTTCAAATGTTTGTAAATGTAAGGTTAAAATGTTCAAATATTTGTAAATCTAAGGCAATTAACTGCTGCGGATATCAGCCCCCAGGTTTACAAATTACTTGAAGTAACTTAAACTAAGGACAACACACACACCCATGCCCCAGGGAGCAGTCAAACCTCGGACCGCAAGCAACGGCGCACTCCGTAGCAAAGCGCCTTAGAGCGCTCGGCCACTCCACCGCGGCTAAACGGTTACATTCACAGGTAACTGAAGGGAAAATACTAATACCCCACATTAGCAATGAATGAACATAATAAACTGCAAATCATTTAAAATTTTATCTGAAAAATGATTCACACTAATCAAATTAACTTTGATTTCATGTTTATATATATCCTTATAATGGTTAAATTGTGTTTCGTATCATTCTTTTACTACTGTTACCACAAAACATATCTCACTTCTGATCCGTCCAAATACTCACTTTCAGGGTTATATGGCTGCATTGGTTTTATTATTCCATATAAATTGTGATAAAGAGGAGATACCAGTTCAGAATCATATACCGGTTTTGTTTGGAAGTGACGCTTCATTCGTGTACGTTGTAGGTTACAGGACGATCTATGTTTAAGTCCCTTTTGATATACAGGTCCGTGACTCCTCCAGAGGTTTAAATTGTACATAATTTTGTAGATGCAACGGCCTTACTTCGGAGGATTTTTATTATCATGACTGAACGCTGCTATCATATCACTGAAGCATGAAAAATCTTCTGATGACACAACATGGGCACACAACGTTCTCTTATCGCCTATTTTGTTCAAGATCTCCATCAAATCTTTAGGTTCGCATACGAACGGCATTAAACGTTCCTTTTGTAATGGATTCAGAAGCATAATTCTCGAGAAACAGCGATCGTTAATGAAATTACATTTTTAAAAACAGCCTTGATCGCAAGACAATTTTTTTTATTGTTGTGAGGCAACCGGTTTCAGTCTGCGTGTGAGACCTTCTTCAGGCTAACTGCAATACAATAATATTACGAATATTAAGAAGTATGTACATAAGATAATATTACGATAATTAACAGTAAAATAACAACAACGTGAAATGTTACACCCATGGCAGTTCTGATTGTGGCAATGTGCCGGATACTGGATACTCCTAAATCCTTACACCACAACAATTAGGAAGTCCGTGTCATCGGAATATTGGAGAATATACACATGAGGCGGTGGTTTTGGGGGATTAGCTGTAGAACGGAGATAAGAGAGTGGCAACAGGATGGAGCCTTGGGGGACTGCAGAATTAGGATGAAAGATGCGGAATAATGTGTTTTTGTTGTTATCTAGGATAAACCGTTACGGAAGGAGGGTATGAGGCACATGTAATTGAATGGAAGTGCCTACCATTGGTGTCAAAAGAGAACACCAGAATGCCACTCACGCTCGCAGGATTTCTCAACGTCAAGGGAGGATAGGGGCAAGGCTCTATGTATTTTCTTTTATCATATACCAGATATGTGGTGGTTAAACTATAGTCATAAGGAGTAGAAAAATCCATTATTCAAATAACGTAACTAGTTTCTATTTCATTATCAAACGTAAGAATAACACAAACTGAAAGGTTCTAAGCATAAACTGAGATTATCATGTGTATAAATTATGGAAAAATGTAGGTGGTTCAGAAACTATAGCCAGGCGATCTAGAGGAGTCAAAGTGGCCTCCAACTGACTGCTATTTTCGCAGCATACAGTATCAAACCATTTGCAACCATATTTTACTCCATACCATATAGCAGCAGAACAAGCTGGATTAGTGAAATAGATGATAATTAATTGCTATGATACCTTGATCGTATAACATAGCATGGACAAACAAAACCTTCGGAAATCTATTACCATACAGGAACAATCGAAATGTATTGGCGGACTATGGGGGTTGGGGAGGGGGGGGGGGGGGGCGGGCGAGGGGGTGAAACGCCCCAGGTCTCTCGTCTTGGAGGGCCTCCAAATATCTCGAAGAGAACGTGTTTTTTGTGTGTTTTTTAGCGCCATTGGTCTCTTGTTATGGAGCATGATCATCTCGATTTTTTTTTTGACTGTCCGGGCCTTTCGTCCTGGCGGGAGGGCTTCAAATCGAAAGAGGTACTTTTTGTATAGTAATACACGTGTTTCCAAGTGGTCGGAGGGGGGGGGGGGCGTGCTCATTTTGTTTTTCCACCGTCCTGGGCCACCAACCCCCTTAGTCCTCCACTATCCAAGTGAATATAGAACACAGTACTAGTACGTACTGTCTTCTATACACAAGCTGTCAGGAAGTAGATGTGTACCCATTGGGAGCTGTCAATGATTTCGTATTGATCATAGATGAAAGGTATAAAATAGAAGCGTTGGTTCCCCGTCGAGATTTTGGAGCGAAAGCTACATTGGGCATTCAGTGATTAAGGAGGTATTTGCTGGAGGCGAGTATAGATACAACGAACAAGAATGGATTGCCCCAAGGGGGCTCACAGTTCATTCGTGAGTACATGTGTGGCGAGCAGGGGGCCCAAGCTAATGCAGTCTTCCTTCCTACTTTACTTCCCCGACTGCATTTCCTTTCCCCTCCCCTCCTTTCCTATCCTCACTCCTTCCCCATTGGGGGACTAAATGTTCACATGTTTGTAGAGTCTATGGGACTTAACTACGGGGTCATCAGTCCCTAAACTTACAAATTACTTATGAACTACTTACAACTAAGGACGGCACAAATATCCATGCCCGAGGGGGAATTAGAATCCCCAACCGTAGTGGCCGTGCAAACCGTGACTGGAGCGCCTCAGTCCCCTCCGCCACCGCGGCCGGACATCGGGGGACTGATAACCTCAATAGTTTAGTCTACCTATCCCAAACAAACAACCCAACCAACCCAAGAATGGATTGAAGAACTTTGCTGAAATGTTGGTTAGACTAATGGGGTGATACAAACAGGTCATGCCGGAGGGTTTGTTGAACTTGTGGAAGAAAATGATTGTAAATATCTTCCACGGCACGGGGCAATATCTGGTATCGAATTTGGGACTATTGAGAGGGAGACTAGCTCCCGGAAGGAGAGGAGCGTTCCTTGAGCTGGCGGTATGTGATTGCACCTCCAAAATGGTTCGGCACGCTCTGCAAAAGTCCGTTGCGACTACCTAGAACGTAGTGTTGTAGTATTTTGTTATCAGAGATTAAGGGAACTAGGCCCATGCGTGCCGAGATGTCTGCCGAGATATTTCGAGTGCGAATTAGCCGGTGGGCGTGCGCCGCCGCCATCAGACGTCTAGTCGCGACTGGTGGCCCGCCGTAAAGTGTGTGTCGGGCGGCGGCCGCCAGGGCGCAGCAGCGGCTATCACGCTGACCCACATCGCAGGGCCTGCGTGCGCCGCTATTCCTGGAGGCCCACACAGCACACGGTCCACGGCCGTGGATGGCGGCGGCAGCTCGCGGAAGCACCACCGCGCCGTCGCGTGCGTGCGTGCATGCGTCTTACTCGCGCTCGGCCGCTCGCCGGCTAAGCTTAGCCCTTTTGTGGCCGGTCCTAGGCCAGCTCTTATCAGACAGTAGCATTTATACACCCGTCTCATCAGTTCTCTCTCTCTCTCTCTCTCTCACTCCGCTTTAAGGCCTCCCACTATTTCCTACTCCATTCCTTCTCCATTAGGGCTAGCACTACCAACAGTTTTCAATCTATATAAAAGCGAAAGGACACTCATTCAGACACACACTCACTCACTCACTGACTAAACACGAGATCTGGAAAACTACTTCACCTACGAAGCTGAAATTTGGCAGGAATGTAGTTCATAGGTAGACAAGACATCTGGTGCCAAATGATTTTGCGGTAGGGCCTACAGTTAAGGAGATATGACGTCATAAACAATGAAAAATTTCCCCGTATTGCGGCACGTGATAGTGTGACTTTATCAGTCCATTACTTGAGAAGGGGCGCGGTGGAGTAGCTGAGCGATCAAAAGCGTCTCGCTGCGGAGCGCGCGGTTGTTCGCCGTGGAGGTATGGGTGTGTGTGTTTGTCCTTAGGTTAGTTTACCTAGGTTTAAGTAGTTTGTAAGCTGATGACCACGCAGTTAGGTCCGATAGATTCACAGACATTTGAACATTTTGAAGTTGACAAGGGGAGCACTTAGCGACTCGCAACAAACTTCAAACATAATTTCAAACCTTTAGAAAAGTTTTTCTCGCTGACAACCCCAGGAAAATTATGATGGGATAAAAGTTTGTCGCTTACTACTTTTTCGCGGTTCATGAAGAAAAATGACGGCATTTGGCATGACGTTACAATTTAGTGCTCTTAAACTATTAATTGTATTCTCGAGAAATGTTACAGACAGTATACACACATAACAATGAACGTACGTTTGAAATTTTATCATAGTACGACATACAGTTCATGAAATAAGGAGTAATAAACAATTACAATAATGAATATCCGCCACTTCAAGCATGACGTTTGCATTTGTTACGTCTTTCCTACTAACTCTATTCGCGACGTATTTTGCAGACGTTTTACATATGCACCACTGGATGTAACTTCGAAATAATATAGTTTTATGACATATACTTCAGGTGCTATGACGTCAAAGACATTGAAATACATGAAACTTCGTCCTAAAATGCATGAGGTTGTAATTTACTACGACTTACTACCAAATCATTTTACAACACATTTCGCAGTCAGTTTCCTAATATTCCTCTCTACCAACCTGGTAAACAACGTCTTTGTAGAACCCATAATTCTACATCTACATCTACATGGGATACTCTGCAAATCACATTTAAGTGCCTGGCAGAGGGTTCATCGAACCACAATTCCATTCTCGAACAGCGTGTGGGAAGAAAGAACACCTGAATCTCTCCGTTCGAGCTCTGATTTCTCTTATTTTATTCTGATGATCATTTCTACCTATGTAAGTGGGAGTCAACAATATATTTTCGCATTCGGAGGAGAATGTTGGCGATTGGAGTTTCGCAAGTAACCCACGCCTCAACGATAAGCGCCGTTGTTGTAATGATTCCCATCCCAGATCCTGTATCATTTCCGTAACGCTGTCTCCCCTGTCTCGTGACAATACGAAACGAGCTGCCCTTCTTTGGACTCTTTCGATGTCCTCCGTCAAACCCAACTGATAAGAATCCCACACTGGGCTGCAATACTCCAAAAATGGACGAACAAGCGTAGTGTATGCAGTTTCTTTACTAGTTCTGTTGCATCTTTTAAGGGTTCTTCCAATAAAACGCAGTCTCTGGTTCGCCTTTCCGACGACATTATCTACGTGTTCTTTCCAGTTTAAGTCTGAAGTAATAGTGTAGTAATAGGTATTTTGTGGAGTTTACGGCCTTCACATTCAGGATATATATATATATATATATATATATATATATATATATATATATATATATATATATAAGCTAAAGGTCACTGACTGACGATACACGAAATCTCTAAAATACTGCTCCTATGAAGCTGAAATTTTGCCGGTATGTAGTTTAAACGTAGAAGACGTTAGCTAAGAAAGTATTTACGATAGGACGGAATGAAAGTGCATGGCGGAGGATACTTTTTCTACAGACTGAAAATTTGAGAACAACAAAGTGCGTTTTTCATTGTGACTGTGTTTCTCTTGCGTACAAATCTATAGTTTTGTTCCGATATTTATGAAATTATGCACACTTCACCACAAGAAACAAGAGGAATTTCACCGTCTGTATAAAATTTCGTTCGGTGCACAGTGGAGGGTACTTAACACACGAACTTTGACAAAATGAATAGGTTTTCTCAGATCTTGATGAATTTTTGCACACACGACTTATACCAAGAGGAAGGTTACAAGATACGTACATGTTCGTATGGTACATGGCAGAGGGTGCCTTGTAGAAAACATTGCCGAGAAAGGGAAAGGTGGAAACGAACAGAGACATGGGAAAGAAAGAGATGAATGCAGATAGAGGAGGGAAGGGGAGGTGGATTACGAGAGTGTAGAATAAATAAACACCCGGGCAACGCCGGGTTTACAGCTAGTAGCATATAATACCAATGCAGTAATCATCCCAGACCAATGTTTTAAAATTAAAATTTCGGTACCGTCAAATGGGGTGATTTCGGACAGTTCTGACATTAGTTTTCACTATAACTTTCTTTTGACAGATTTCATTGTTTTTTTTTTTACGGAAGTGGTAGGATACATGTACAACCAACAAAATATCCTAGAGACTGAACGTCCATGTGCAACTGCTTTTACCTGAGATAGAGTAATGAAGCATCCGAAATCACCCTATGGACTGGGGTAATTTCGGACAGCCGCGATGGAGTAGCCTTGCGGACTAAGGCTCCTCGCTTGCGGAGCGCGCGGTTGCTCGCCATCGGAGGTTCGAGTCCTCCCTGGGACATGGCTGCGTGTGTTGTCCTTAGGTTAGTTTACCTTAGTTTAAGTAGTTTGTAAGCTATGGACTGATGCCCACGCAGTTTGGTCCGATAGATTTAAAAATATTTGAACATTTGATTTCGGACACATGTGTATTTTCAATCTCTGTCCGGTGTTTCGAAGTGTATGGGGGTGATTTCGGACACAAGTTGACTTTTTTTTTTATTCTACTTTCTTTCTGTTTGATTTTAGTGACTTAACACAATTTAAGAACGTTAAAATAAGGGATAAGGACTGAAATAAGGAATTTTATTTATTAAAGGCGTTTCTATACGTTAATTTGCCACACTGAAAATCTAGAACTGCTTTCTTTAAAATTTCTGGGTCATAATTACACCGATCTTGAACACCTCTCTTACTTTTATACGTTCTCGGCATTGTCCTAAATCACTCCACAAAGTACACAATTTCGAAAAAAACTCCGTTACTTTGAAACTTCACACAAAACTCTTGACAAACTGGTATAAAACACCACACATTGTCGTAGCCTACTGATCCAGCTGGCAATGCACAATACTTTTCCGCCAGTCGCAATAACAAAACGTTTCCGCTCCATAAAACAGCGAGAACTTTCGATAATGAGACTGTCCGACTAGTTATTGCGTCGTCAAACAATCGATCTAAACGCTGGAGCTCGGGACACGGGAATTACTGTCTCGTTCATGAAATAAACAGCGCGCGGAGGTGAAAATTAGCATTAATTCGTTGCTATGCAGCGGGAAAGAGAAGATAAACACATCTTTCTAAATCACCCCGGTGTCCTAAATCACCTCATTTGACGATAAATGTTCTTGGCTCCATTCATCAATGAAACTTTTAAAGAGACATCAATGTGATAGTAGAATCCAGAACCTGAAACTACTACTGACTGAATACGACATTTATTTATGGGATATGTAATCAAATATGTTGCCATTTATTAAAAGAAAATGTCGTTACTTAATTTTGTGATTCGTTCGTGACTGTTTTACTACTGTAAAATAAAACAATCTCACGTTCCGTCAAAAAAACTTTGCGTTTTATTTATACACATTGCATTACAGGTACCTCTATGATTCTTTCCAAATATTTAAGACATTAAATTTAAGCAGTGTTGCACAAGCAAGTCGGGAGCAGTATGAGAATTATCTGCCCTAGAGCACATTTTCAGCCATAAATAACCATCATCACTATCACGTCACATCTTGAAGCACGTTGTGGAATAACAACACCTCAAATACTGCTTTCGAGTAGTTGTTATTCGACAATGTGCTTCAAGATGGCAAGTGATTGTGATGACGGTTATTACCACCTGCAAATTTGCTCTAGGACAGATAATTCTCATACTGCACCAAACTTGTTTATGCAACATTGTTTAATAAGCCAGGGTCTTTAAACAGGTGGAAGGGATCATAGAGGCACCTAATGATGAGCTCTCAGGGCTCGAAATTTGTTCAAATAAAACACAATTTTTGTGGCTGAAGGAAAGTTCGTTTTATTTTACAGTAGAAAAACAGTCATCGACGAATTACTGACAATGAACAAAATTATGTAAAGACTTTTTCTTTTAATAAATGATAATGTGTTTTATTATATATCCCGTAAATAAATATCGTATTTAGTATGTAATAATTTCAGATATAATTTTCCAAAGTCTTTACAGCTGTAGTTAGTGCTGTCCTATAACATTTGTCACTTAAGCTGTGGGTATTGATTCTCCAATACCACAGCAATATTTGTCGCTCAAAAATTGCTGTGGATTGTAAGGGGCCATGCTACGAACTACGCGGCCGCTCCCCGTCGGAGGTTCCAGTGCTCCGTTGAGCATGTGTGTGTGTGTGTGTGTGTGTGTGTGTGTGTGTGTGTGTGTGTGTGTGCGTGTGTGTGCGCGCGCGAGCGTGCGTGTGTGTACTCTTTAGGGCGAGTTAAAGTACTTTTTAGGTCTAGGCACCTACAGCCAAGCAATTTATTATCATAGGTTTACGAATAATTCATTTTTGAACTACGCAATATTTGAAGGTTCGCTGAAAAAAGTACTGTGGAGTTTATGGTCATGCTGAATTACTCGAAAGGGAAAAAAAAAGTTTGAAATGTTTGTGTTAAGCTTGTGGGAATTAACTGCGAGATCATCAGTCCCTAAACCCACAAACTACTTATAAATTAACTGATACTAAGACAACACAAACATCCAAGCCCGAGGGAGGGTTCGAATCCCCGACGGGGAACGATCTCGCGCATGAGAGCATAGCGCGTCAATGCGCTCAGCCACTCCGCCGCGGCTACTCGGAAGCAATCTTGTACAGGGAGTGGGTATTTTCCACGTTCTAGGTCCATTCAACAGGCTATCAAAGGAGTTTTGACGACTTCAGACGTGTGTGCCTGGAAGGGGTGGGGGGAAGGGCGGTAAGAGGCCTACTGTCGATGTGTTTGAGTACGACAGTGTCCAGTTACCCCCCTCTTCCACCCACAGCCCTCATCATTCCAGTTACAACTCCCCACTTTACTTATTTATTTTTTTGGTGTGATCATTTTAGTTGTCTTCAACATTGGCAAATCCTTTTATTGGTGTTTCTAAACTGATAACTCTGTTCCGTTACAGACAACACCGCAAAAGAACTTCAATAATTAAAATTTTTAGTAGTCTATTTCTATGGCCAAAACTTGAAAGGAAAATAACGTCAAATAATTTTAAACTGTGCGCAACGGACAAGCTTCTTATTGCAGTACCACATTATTTATGAACAGAAACAGAGGGTAGGGGTAGGTTTTTGCTAGTGTCCATAATTCCTCCCAGTCTCTTGCTCTTTGACCTTATCAAAATGTGAAGTGGTTTTCCCTGAATTAACACACATTTCAAAAAGACACGTTTATTGATTAAATACATAACTCACTACACAGAATTAAGTTAACTATTTGACCTTCTATTCAAGTAACAAAATTTACTGGTTTATTAATACTCATTTTAATGTTTTGTTGACAGTACCCAACTGCAGGAACGTGAATGACGGGAACGGCTGATAATTCCTGTTAAATTCTCATTCATTTCACACGGCATGCAGTCATGTTCTATAGTCTAGCTACCTTCTAGACATGAGACTAAACATACTGTTGACATTATGCCTGTCAATAAACGTGCCCCCTCATACTTGCACAAGTACACGCGTAATTATTTGGTGAAGCATTAAAAATCATTTTATAAAACTAAACTAATGGTATAAATTTTCGGGTGTGGTCCCCATACCCTGCCTTAATACGCAGCATAATACAGTCTCCAGTCGAGGTGGAGCGGCCGAGCGCATTGAGGCGCTTTTTTCTACGATGCGCGAGGCCGTTCCCAGTCGGGGGTTCGAATCCCCCAATCGGGCATGGATGTTTGTGCCGTCTTTAGTATAAGTTAGTTCGTAAGTAGTTTGTAGGTTTAGGGACTGATGACCCCACAGTTAAGTCCCTTAAGCTTGACGAACATTGGAACATTTCTTGAACAATCTCCAAAAGGGACACACACACACACACACACACACACACACACACACACACAATAAAAATAAAGGAAATTAAAAACACAGTTTGCGCTCCACGAGTACGCAATGCTTCCTTGTTTTCATAATAATAATTACGCGGAATCTTCTTCCTTATCTGTTTAATCTTGCATGTTGCCAAGCACGTGCTAAAATGTTCAAATGTTTGTAAATCTATCTGACCAAATTGCGTGGTCATCAGTTCGTAGCTTACAAACTACTTAAACCAAGGTAAACTAACCTAAGGACAACAAATACACACACCCCCGTGCCCCAGGGAGAACTCGAACCTCCACGGCGAGCAACCGCGCGCTCCGCAGCGAGGCGCTTTAAACCGCTCGGCATGTACGTGCTCTTTAAGTGCCTCATGAACATGAAATACATTAAAAATTCCAACATTTTAATTTGACGACTGCTTCACATCGTTCTATTTTCTACAAAATACATGATAAGCATACACTGAATCTTCATCCCTGCATACTGCATAACGTGTCGGCTTACATTGGCGCGAAATCTTCAATTCCCTAACAGACAATAAAACGACAATTAAACTGTAATATAATTCATTCCGACCTTCGTCACATAACTTTGAACCGTATGAAAAGTTAGCGCAAACCATTTCTGAAGCTATTTTGTTCACATATTGCAGCTCCCACGTATATGGCGACCACTTGGCGCCGACCGTTACACTAATCTCTAACCAAAGAAAGTCACTAAAATATTCATAAAATTTCATTAAAAACACTAGCAAAGTTTCTATGCATTTTTCTCTCTAACTGAAGCTATAATTTCAAGTGAAAGCTAAATTAACCAACTTTTACGAACCAGATACACTTGCGTGAGGTAGAAGGACTGCACCACATTAACTTCTGTCTCTCACCTGCAATTAATTAAAAAAAATTAAAATCGTTTCACTGCAAAGCATTTCCATATCAATGATGATTTAACTGCAACATTCGCGGCCTGATATCATGAAATTCCTAAAATTTTGCAGCAGCAGCGTGTTACCAACACGAAGACAGACGTGGAGGCACCTTCTCTGGTCCGGTCCTGGCGACAAAGTGACGAAATTCGCAATCGTGCCCCAGCTCAGACAAAGGCTCTCCGGAAGTCTCTCCCAATTGGCTGACGGACTGCACGCCCCTGCAGACTATAGAAATCCCCACACGAGCACCTCTCAAATACTAACGGCCGCCACACACGTAACAGCGTGCTCAAGCACGCTTGCGCAAGCGTATGCGTGCTTGAGCGTGTGTGGACAATGAAGATGCTTATGCAAGCATTTGATAGTCACAATGAGGCTGTATACCGTGAATATTCTTTGTTTTCTATAAGTTTCAATTAGTTCTGAATGAAGAAACATAAACCACGACCTCTGAGAGGAATTTCTTAGACTCTATGAAACGCATCCCTGCTTGTGGAACATTAAATGCAAATGATAGAAATTAGAGAGACGCTGCATATGGCACACTGCTCGCGAAATATAAACATTTAAACCAGAGGCGTATACCACGGTGGAGTAGCCGAGCGATCTAAGGCGCCTAGCTACGGAGCGTGCGGTTGCTCGCCGTCGGAATTTCGAGTCCTCCCTAGTGTGTGTGTGTGTGTGTGTGTGTGTGTGTGTGTGTGTGTGTGTGTTGTCCTTAGGTTAGTTTATCTTAGTTTAAGTAGTTTGTAAGCTGCGGACTGATGACCACGCAGTTTGGTCCGATAGATTTACAAATTCAAAGGCGTAACGAGAGACAGAAGATTCAAACATGTATCTTCATTCATCCTAATATAGTTATGCCAATCATGAGTATACAGTCACCGTTTACCCTATTAAGTGTCAAGAAAAGTGTAGAGAAAATGAAACATCGCATTATAGATAATTCCAAAACACGCATTTTAAGACAAACATTGTTATCGTAAAGTACTTAGAAGTGACATTTACATGAAGTAAAATTTAACCGTGAATACGATTTTCGTTATTTTATTTAATTTAATTTAACACGAGCATTAAAGCTGCCACAGTCAGCACATCGTCGTCTTATCTCGACATTTTCAGATGTAAACAAACCGTTGCTTGTACAAACATGCTTGAGCCGTGTAGGTGCGTTAGCAATATGTGCATGCCTGTGCAATCACACTAGCGCAAGCGTTCTTGTCAAGCACACTGTTACGTGTGTGGCCGACATTAGGAAGCATCTCCCGCTTAGCCTCCACCAACACTATTTTTGCAAGCTTCTAACTACAGGGTTCTATTTCTAATTAGTCACCTGCCACTTTATAGTTTAGATATACTCTCACTCATTCCATATCTGCCTGGAAACAAAGGATTATGAAAAGGAAGTGTGACAATACCAAAAAGGAAGAAATAGAACATATTTACGCACGTCACGTGAACAAGTTCGTTCTTCCTGCATTTGCACGTGTATTACCACTTCGCCTTTCCGAGTAACGCCTTTCCTAAAAATGTTTACAAACGCAGTGCAGATTTAACATAACACCCTGTTATACGAGGTTCTACACTGGAGACATGTTCTTTGTCGGCCCCAAAGATTCGTTGACCTGGAATATATATAGACCACTTCATACAATGGTGTAATTAGACTCATGTGTCGTAGCCCTGTACTTTCCTCTTCGTCAACACCACCTTAATTTCAGTGGCGTGCGGTGAACTACTGGAATATACAAGTGACATCTTAACAAGGGGGGAATATACGGCCACGGAAATGTGGCTGGGAATAGGAGTTCCTAACATGTTTAGTGTACATCAAGGGCGTCTATTCATGTAAGTTGTAAGGGGGAATAGCGTGAAGATTCCGAGAAATGTGGCACCAAAGCCTTACGCGCAGCTCATATACAGGTCAATGCTAATTCAGCGAAATGACTGCACATCTAGCAGTCACTTGCCATGTGTGCGACTTAGGTTCGATACTACCTTCAGTGAACATTTTCAGTTTTGTAAATTACCTGCATAGATTATCCCATGCATTCGCGTCATCCGTAAGGCCACGACGGCTGAGTAGATAAAGGGAATACCCAGTAAGTAGAAATCCAGAGTTCGAATCCCGACCGTGGCACAAATTTTAATTCCATGCTTCGACTTATATTACATATATTGGATATGTTGAAACTAGATCCATATCTGACAATTTTTTTATATATTTAACAATTATTTTTTGGGGCTTATCAAATCAAAAATTTACATCATAAAAATTTGATGGTGTAATAGGGAACTTTGACGTATCTCTGCTTTCGTTAAAAATATGATTATATCTAGTGCCTCACAGTAGATTTGATTATAAAAGTCGTTTGTTTACTGTTCACTACAATGCGAAAAATAATCGCTTGGAGCGCTAGCATCGCTGTAGCTCTTGGGTCGCGCTTATTTGAAAATAACCGTCTTTGTTTGAAAACATGACGTCAAAGTTTATTTGGCGTGTGCCGTCTTAGACAAAATTAATCGAACCTTCTGAAGCAGACGAAGGACAATAATCCCAGACACCCTGAACAAGAATAGATAAAAGGGACTCGTAATTTACAAGAGAATGGCGGAGGTACTCAACGGAGAAATTCGGCTTGGGTGTAAGAAGAAGACTAATGGCCTCGTGTATTACATCAACCACAAAATTAATAGAAATATATGAAGCAGATTTTTATAAGCTCTCCACTCTTTTCAATCTTATAATCATCGACGCTGTTCCTGCCCCGTTTTTGACAGGTTCTTCTATGCGCTCTTTTCCGGGCAGTAAGTTAATTCTTCTCGTATGGCAAACATTTCATTGCCAACATGAGCACGTGACGCCGCCGCGCCGTAAGTAAAACTTAACCCCAGTATCAAGACATTGTTGTGTCACTGTAAACTTGTCTTCTGCCGATATAGTCTTCTGACGTGCGTATAATGATTTTTAATGTGTGGAGACACTTTACAAAGTAAATACCGATACGCTGTATCATCTTTTCTCCAGTAATTTATATATTACTTTGCGCCCTTCGCTTGCAGCTCCCGCAACAAATAAATGTTCAAATGTTTGTTAATCTATCGGACCAAACTGCGTGGTCATCAGTCCGTAGCTTACAAACTACTTAAACCTTGGTAAACTAACCTAAGGACAACAAACACATCCATGCCCCAGGAAGGACTCGCCTGCCGCGGTGGCCGAGGGGACTGAGGCGCTCCAGTCACTATCTGCACGGCCACTAGGTCGGGGGTTCGAATCCCCCCTCGGACATGGATATTTGTGCCGTCCTTAGTATTAGCTAGTTCGTAAGTAGTTTGTAAGTTTAGGGACTGATGACCCCGTAGTTAAGTCCCATAAGCTATACAATCATTTGAGCATTTTAAGGAAGGACTCGAACCTCTGATGGCGAGCAACCGCGCGCTCCGCAGGGAGCTCCTTAGACCGCTCGGCTACTCCACCGCGGCGCTCCCGCAACAGTATATGATTTCCATTTTCCCCCAAGTAAGCCCATCTTTTTTCTTCAAAATGCAGTTTAAGTAGTAGCAGTGACAGCGTATGATAACTTGGGGCTACTGTCAGCCATCTTGAAATATGATCAAAGATATGAAGACAGTGTAACACCCCTTTCTAGCGTCACGCCAAAGATTTACATTAAAAAATATTACGAACTTTTGATGATATTTTTATGTCAAAGATTTGATCACAAATTTTACCGCGTAATACCAACCAAATTGAAAAATAACCTTATCTGATTGCGCAAGGTGCGTCTGAAACGTTCGGTGAATGGACCCATATTTTACAAACAGCTCTGGCGACGATGACGTTCCCGCTCATACACATTGCCGGGCATTGTCAAAAAGCTACGCCTCTCGTACAAACCACTGCAGTGAAGCGGTGGTACACGCTATGACCCAGCTAACTGGGTCAGTGTGAGAACTCGTGTCATTGTAACATGGATCGCAAAGGGCATAGTCCATCACTCATTTGTATTTGAGGATCATTCTGTCAACGCGGAAGTTAACGAGGGAGTTTTGCAACGACTGTAACTCATCGTCGCGTTAGATCACAAATATTGGAGTTAATCGTGAAATTTCCTGCACCATAATGCCAGTCCGCACACTGCGATTCGCGTACTCACCTGTCCCGCTAGACGCAAGGTCACTGTGCTTCCACACTTTCCTTATTATCCAGATTTGGCGCCGGCAAATTTTTGTTTCTCTGTCTTAAATTAGCCCGGTAAGGCTTACACTTTGCAACGGTTGCGTTGTCCACAGTTTACAACAGCCGTACAACCAATGCCAGACGTGTATTGTAGCCAACGGCGATTATTTTTGCAGCGATCTAGTTTCCAAAGGCTAACAAACCAGCTGATGACTGCTACTTATAGATTTCAGCTGAGAAGAACCCTGACATGAATGCCAAATTGTTGAGTAATTATTTCCTTGCAGCCACGGGATGTCCTGTTTCGACTCTAACTACTCTAACTGTAGGTAGTTGGCTGCATAACATGGAACGTTACTTCCGACATCCATGGCGATGTCGAGCTTTGATACCTAGATATGCAGTGCCGCACAGATGGGCCCAACAGCATGCTGAATGGACCCGTCAGCATAGGCAACGAGTGCTATTCACAGATGAGTCGCATCTGCTTCCAAACAGACAATCGTCGCAGACGTTTCTGGAAGCAACCTGGTCAGACTGAACGTCTTACACTCACCGTCCGTGTTTGATTGTTGTCACATTTTGTGAGACATCGTACGCTACTGGAGGGAGT
Organism: Locusta migratoria; assembly: GCA_026315105.1. Classification (NCBI taxonomy): domain Eukaryota; kingdom Metazoa; phylum Arthropoda; class Insecta; order Orthoptera; family Acrididae; genus Locusta; species Locusta migratoria. The sequence continues at coordinate 275,273,409 of CM048749.1, read as the reverse complement.
AGAAGACAATCAAACAGCTGTACTATACAGGGATGACATCGTCCAACGTATAGTGGAGCCATATTGGCAGCATTTCGGTGAAGGATTCGTGTTAACAGAAGACATTTCTTGCGTTCATCTTGCAAATCTTCCGAATGCCTTCACTCGTCATGATAAAGACGTTGCAAGATAATAATGGCGAGCATGTTCTCCATACATGAACGCTATGTAAGGTTCTTGGGATAAACTGAAAAGGGCTGTTTTGTAGGAGACGACCCAAGAACCAGTCTGAGAGATCTACGACGAATCGTCATTAAGGAGTGGGGTAATCTGGATCAAGAGACCCTTGAGCAACTAGTGGAGAGTAAGCAACGACAAATACAGGCATACAATATTAGATTAGATTAGATGTATTATTCGTTCCATTTCATCCGAATTGAGGAAATCCTCTTGGATGTAGAACATGTCAGAAAAAAAGAGCAGAAGAGAATGTGTTACTGGGTAATAGAGGTACTGATGTATACTGCAATGTGGAATAAAAATTTTGTGCATCTACGTTATTATTGCGCAACTTGTCAATTATTTTCAGGAGCAGTGAAGAAAAATGAAATGTTGTTTTCTGCATCTTTATCACTTTTTTTTTAACTAAACTGTCATGAAGTCCTTGAATCATGGTGATGAGACACTCCTTTTATTATGTGTGAGTAAATATTATCCTGTAACTTTTTAAGAGGAGTGTTTCAGGGGACAATCGTGAAGTATACATCTACATAAATACTCTGCAAATCATATTTAAGTTCATGGCAGAGTATTTACTTTATTATGATGATCATCTCTCCGTATGTAGGTAGGTGCCAACAAAATATGTACACATTCGGAAGAGAAACTTGATGACAGAAATTTCGCAATTAAATCTCGTCTCAACGAATAACGCATTTATTTCAATAAATTCCGCCAAACTTGTGCATAATTTCTGTGACCCACTCTCTCGTATCTCGCCATAATACAACATATTCCTCCTCTAACTTTTTGTATATTCTCCATGAGTCCCAGTTAGAGTGTATCGCACAATGCGCTGTGATACTCCAAAATAGGACGGATAAATGTAGCGTAGGCAGTTTCTTTAGTAGAACGGTTGCATGTTCCATGTGTTCTGCCAATCAAACGCAGCCTTTGTTTTCCCCATTCCTACGATATCTTCTACTTGTTCTTTCCAGTTTAGATAGTTTGTAATTTTAGTTCCTAGGTATTTAGTTGTATTTACGACCATTTCTATTTGACTGATTTATCGTGTACATTAAGTTCAATGAATTTCTTATAGCAATGTAGCTGAATTCACACATATCCTTATTTGGGGTCAATTGACAGTTTTTTAACCATTCAAATATTTTATATAAATCGTTTCCAGCTGCTTTGATCTTCTGGTGACTGTTGTTGTTGTTCTGGTCTTCTGTCCGGAGACTGGTTTGATGCGGCTCTCCACCCTACTGTATCCTGAGCAACACTTCATCTCCTCATAAGAACGGCAACCTCCATGCATTTGAATCTGCTTACTGCATTCATCTCTTGGACTCCCTCTGCGGTTAAACCCCACACACTTTCCTCCAACACTAAATTCACAATTCCTTGATGTCTAAGAATGTGTCCTACCAATCTATCCCTTCTTTTAGTCAAGGTATGCCAGAAATTCCTTTTCTCCCCAATTCTGTTCAGTACCTCCTCATTAGTTACGCGATCCACCCACCTAACCTTCAGCATTCTTCTGTAGCACCATATTTCAAAAGCCTCAATCCTCTTCCTGTCCGCACTGTTTATCGTCCATGTCTCATTCCCATACAAAGCAACACTCCATACAAATGCCTTCAGAAAGGACTTCCTTAAGCTTAAATCAATATTCGATGTTACCAAATTTCTCTTCTCGAAAACACTTTTATTACCATTGCCATTCTGCATTTTACATCCTCTGTACTGCGACCATCAATTTTATTTTACTGCTCAAGTGACAAAACTCATTCTACACCTTTATTGCTTCGTTACCTAATCTAATTCCTTCAGCATCGCATGATTTTTTTTAGATTGCACTCCATTACTCTGTTTTCCTCTTGTTAATGTTCACCTAACACGCACCTTTCAATACACCATTCCGTTCAACTGCTCCTCGAGAGCCTTTGCTGGCACTGACAGAATCACTATATCACCGGCAAACCACAATGTTTTATTTTTTCTCCCTGATTTCCACCTCCAAATTTCTCCTTGCTTTCCTTTATAGCTTGATCAGTGTACAAATTGAATAAAATTGGAGAAAGGTTACAACCAGGGGCTCCAGCGACCTTGTTTCGACTTCATGCTCTGTCACATTGTTCTCTCAGTACAGCACCTCCTATTTCATTTTCATCCATTTCCTCTTCCCTTCCTACAATATTGTCTCTATGTCCATTTCCTTCGTAGAGCCCCTCTATAAACTCTTTCCACGTTTCAGCTTCCTCTTTTCTGATAATTGCTATTCCACCTGATTTCTTTATTTCATACAGCTGCTATTCTTGTCTCCAAATGTCTCGTGTTTTCCTGTAGGCGGTATCTATTTTTACCCTAGTTATACATTCTTCTACAGACTTGTGTTTTCTTTCTTGCCACTTCTCCTTAGCTATTTTGCACTTCCTGTCAATGTCATTTCCTAGTTGGCTGTACTCCATTCTGCCAGTTTCATTTATTGCATTTTTTATTTTCTCCTTTCATCAATTAAATTTAGTATTTCCTGTGATATCCAAGGATTTTTTATAGGTCTTGCCTTCCTACCTATTTTGTTCTCTGTTGCTTTCACTATTTCATCTCTCAATGCTACCTAGTCCTCCTCTACTGTTTTTTCGATTCTTATTCTACCGTTTTATTTCTCCTTGTTTCTGTCAATTGTTTCCTAATGCTCCCTCTGAAATTCCCAAGAATTTCAGGTTCCTTCAATTTATCCCGGTCTCATTTTCCTGCATTTTTGCAGTTTTTTTCAGTTCATGACCAATAAAGTATGGTCAGATTCTACACCTGCATCTGGGTATAGAGGGTCTTACAAAAAGGTACCCCCAAACTTTCAGGAAACATTCATCACACACAAAGAAACAAAATATGTTATGTGGACATGTGTCTGGAAACGCTTAATTTCCATGTTAGAAGTCATTTAATGTTTCTCTTTAAATGTAAATTGAAATAATTCGTGCATACAATTGTCAAAATACCCAATTGTTTCGTTAGTATGTCCTCGATTCACATCATCAACACAGATTTTATGTGAACGTTTGGGCAGATAGATTTTATAATGGCAAGTCATAGACTTCGAAACCGTATACAGGGTGTTACAAAAAGGTACGGCCAAACTTTCAGGAAATATTCCTCACACATAAAGAAAGAAAATATGTTATGTGGACACGTGTCCGGAAACGCTTAATTTCCATTTTAGAGCTCATTTTATTACTTCTCTTCAAATCACATTAAACATGGAATGGAAACACACAGTAACAAAACGTACCAGCGTGACTCCAAACACTTTGTTACAGTAAATGTTCAAAATGTCCTCCGTTAGCGAGGATACATGCATCCACCCTCCATTGCATGGAATCCCTGCTGCACTGATGCAGCCCTGGAGAATGGCGTATTGTATCACAGCCGTCCACAATACGAGCACGAAGTGTCTGTACATTTGGTACCGGGGTTGCGTAGACAAGAGCTTTCAAATGCCCGCTATAAATGAAAGTCAGGAGGGTTGAGGTCAGGAGAGCGTGGAGGCCATGGAATTGGTCCGCCTCTACCAATACATCGGTCACCGAATCTGTTGTTGAGAAGCGTACGAACACTTCGACTGAAATGTGCAGGAGCTCCATCGTCCATGAACCAAATGTTGTGTCGCACTTGTAAAGGCACATGTTCTAGCAGCACACCCTGTATACGGTTTCGAAGTCTATGACTTGCCATTATAAAATCTATCAGGTACCTTTCGGTGTCTCCTGGTCTCTTCCATGTGTACAACCTTGTTTCGTGATTCTTAAACCCGGTGTTTGTCGTGATTAAATTTCTGTGTTTCGGTATCATTTCGTACGTCCGTCTATCGACTTCTCTTGGTCTTGTCGCGGCTCCCTGTCCAGAAGATGTAATAGCTGGGGTAATCGCTGAGGTTATCATAAACGGGGTCTCCGCGAGAGACAGTCAGTCTGGCGTGCGCTGTCAACTCGGAGGGGCCGTAATTAGTGTCCGGCCTGGCTGTTTACGTACCTCGGCAGTTACTTCGTTCTTGTTGTTTTTAGAGGGGACTAGACTGCTTGCTCATCAGTCCCCTCAGTTACTTCGGTTGTAGCCGTGTGCCCAGGAGTATGTGGATGGTATGTTTGACGTAATCATCGTCGTGGTTCAGGAGCAGTTATTCTGATGAAGTTTTCATTTGATTTCTCCGTACTTCTGGACGCTCTTGGCATTCACTAGACCTTTCCGACTTGGTTGATCTGTCAGTACAACTCCTTGGACAGTCTAGAAGCAGGCACAATTATGAGTGGTTTTTCTTTGTGTTTATTGTGATTGTGTAAACTCGCTCTTGTGTGTGTGCTTTGCCAGGATTGACAACCGGCAGCAGAGTCGTCTTCTATCTCTTGCGTCTATGTCCTGGTTTTCTGCTTCTTGTTGTGAGCGGTTGCAACTGTGCTTCCGTTCGATTTCTTCGTGTTGAAGAGATCGATTGGGCCTTGCCTTAGGCCCTTGCCTTAGCTTAATTACTAAATTTCATTTCGAGATCTAAAGTGTGACTGTTTCTTTTAGTGTAACCGACTTTTGAAAAAAAAGCTTCAAGGCATTTGTACTCTTAGTTGTTGTGTCTTAGAAAATTAGGCTACCTTCTATGGTGGCATGATAGAATGTGAGTAATTAATTTGTAAAACAAACTAATCAAAAGATACGTGTTGCTATTTACAAAGGTACAGTGCATTTTGTTGATTAAGTAGCATTTTCAAGTTACTGTGCAGATTTTTATGGAGGCATACCTAACCTTCTTCAAATTTGTTTACTTCATTGTAATTTCACAAATTTGTGGGCTGGTGCCCTTGTGTATTTAATTAATTATTATTGCGATTGTATTTGTTTTAAATTTCTTTACTTCATTATAATTTTCCAAATTTGTAGGGGAGGTGCCATTGTGTATGGTAAGGATCTTATTACTACATATTTTCTCGGGCTTGTGCCCGCCTGTGTATTAATCAATATTTACATTTGATAAATTTCTTTATCTATCTAAATTCTCTATATCAATTATTTGGGGTGGGGGAGTATTAATGGACAGTAATACTATATTGTTGAAAGCATCTTATTACTTCAAATGTGTAATTTCTTAAGATAAATAAATTAATGTTTTTATCAATTGAATGTCCTGGCCCAGTCTTTCCTTCCCTATTTGGCAATTAGTGGTTTCTTTTCCCTCGCCACACTCTGTAAGCAATCAATTATGTTGCGCGCAAAATTCTACCAGGCGGATTCCTCTTTCAATCCTTTTGTCCACTCCATGTCCACCTGCTATTTTTCGTTCCCTTCCTCTTCCTACTACCGAATTGTAGTGTCCCACTGCAATTAAGTTTTCCTGTCACTTAACTGTCTGAATAATTTCATTTACCTCCTCATAAATTTCTTCTATCTCCTCATCATCGGCAAAGCTAGTTGGCATGTAAATGTGTACTACTGTGGTCGGTGCTGGCTTCGTATCTGTCTAGACTAGGAAATGCGACCACTGCGCTGCTCATAGTACATAACTGGCATTCGTATTTTCTTATTTTTCATACCTACTGGCGTAATACCTCCAAGTAATTTTTTATTTATAAGCCTGTACTCACCTGCCCAGAAACCTTGTTTCTCATTCCACCGAACTTCGCTAATCACCACAATACCTTTTTGAATTTTATAACCTCCCTACCCCATTAAGGGATCTAATATTCCACGCTCCGATCGGTAGAATGACAGTGTTAATTTCTCCCTGCTACACTTCCTATGACAGAACGCCGAAAACCATGACAGACGACACAATACACGGTTCAGCAGCAAAACAAAAACAAACACCAGCGCTGTGTAGCGGCATTTTGTGGTAACAGGACACAGAACAAATGTTCCTTTGATCTTTACCGACACAGCCCCGGAACACTGTTTCCGTGTTGGCAACATGTCAACACCGGCAGTCTAGTAGCAGCCACGAACAATGTTGTGGACAATGTTTCCAACTCGGTCAAACGGGCCTTAAAGTCTCACGCCAAACTGCGTTCTCGACACCGTTAGGTTGCCCTGGTGGACAGGATTCCCTGCCACCGTACCGCTGTTTTGTGTTTGGCAGTGTTAGCGCAACCCACCGCCTGTAACCGGCGCGGCCGCGTTGTCTATGTCTGTGTCGTCAGCGTCAGCCACGTGCAGGGTGCAGATAGCGCGCGCTGCGTGGGCGGCGGATTAGGACGGCTCACGAGAGCAGTGGGGAGATGGTGCGGGGGGGGGGGGGTAGGGGAGGGGGGTGGAAGGGATCTGTGGGGCGGCGCACCCCATTGTTGTGGACGTCGCTACTGCACGCAGCCGCTAACTAACCACAAGCGGCCTGCTACCAGACAAATCCTTTCAGTGGCGTAAGCTGGGTTTGTAACTTGGCCTATCACTCCTGTTTCACTGTCTAACGTTGTACTGTACCGAGAAATAAAAGGCTAAGAAAAATAATCGATATCTTGCGCTGTATCCGAGATATTGATAGTGACCGGCTGTCGTGGCTGAGCCGTCTGCGGCGCGCCAACCATAGTCTACACGGCCACTACGGTCGGGGTTCCAATCCCCCCTCGGGCATGGATATTTGTGCCGTCCTTAGGATAAGTTAGTTGATAAGTAATTTATAAGTTTAGGGACTGATAACCCCGTAGTTAAGTCCCATAAGCTTAACAAACATTTGGACTTTTTTTTAGTATTAGCTAGTTCATAATTAGTTTGTAAGTTTAGGGACTAATGACCATGTAGTTAAGCCCCATAAGCTCTACAAACATTTGCCGGCCGCGGTGGCCGAGGGGACTGAGGCGCTCCAGTCACGGTCTGCACGGCCACTACGGTTGGGGGTTCGAATCCTCCCTCGGGCATGGATATTTGTGCCGTCCTTAGTGTTAGCTAGTTCATAAGTAGTTTGTAAGCTTAGGGACTGATGACCCCGTAGTTGAGTCCCATAAGTTCTACAAACATTTAAACATTTCGACAAACATTTGAACATTTTGATAGTGATCGTGCGAAATATCTCAAGAAATTAGCAGCAAACGAAGAAACGGTTACCAGCATATGTTTCAGCGTTGAGGGGGGATCCAATGACTTCTACACTCGCCCCTCCCCCACCCGTTATCGAATCCCAATCCGTGATGGGTGGTGGGAGGCAACTTTGAAATATTTTATAGGAACTCCTACTTTTTATTGCGGATTAGGATTCTTGTGACAAAAAATACTGTATGTAACTTTCGTATGAAACAGTTTTTCGTTTCATGATAAATGGCGCTGTAATCGGCAAAAATTAAAGTGTTGCATACCTGTGACAAGCTTCTTCAGCATTTCGGTTGACCCAAGGAGGTTAGAATAAAGGGAGGTGGTATTGTTTATGCAGAGCACATACGTCAGTTGAAGCCTGTCCGCCATCTTGGTCAGTGCTGGATTGCGATTTGTCCGTCAAAACTATGCGTTAAGTCGATCCTCTTACTGTTAATGCATTGGACCGACAGTTACTGCGAAGTATGTACTTTCAAACAATATACATTCTTGAATAAATAGTAATAAATACTAATTATAATATATTTCGAAACTTAATTTTTAACCGCTAATTTGGACCCTTTGACACGTTGTACATCACGGCAAAACCGTTTGACGTTTTATTCCGGTTTTAAGTTATATAAAAAACATTAGCTGTACAATACGAACACTTCTCCAAAACTGACCAATATGGCGGAGGCAGGCTTCACTTTTTCAGCATTATCTTGCCTCAAATGCTAAACACTCGTGTTCCACTTCGACAAAATCTTCGTCAAATAATTTCCTTCAAGAGGGGAAGTAGATATAAAACATACACTACAAAATGCAGAAAAATCCTCGGTTTTGGAGATATGGCAATGAAATTTTGTACCACGCTTTAAATGAAAGTAACACTTTTACATATAAATCTTTTGGTATATATATTCCACTTTCTTTTGAATGAAATTTGAAGTTTCATTTTCAAAACCTAATGTACCATTTTCTCAGAAAGTAATCAAGAGATTTCTACAAAAATTTCTGTTTAATCTCTTTATGTGATCCAATCTTCTCCCATGAAGTTTCTGGAATAGGTGAAATAGGAGAATTTTCATAATTTTTAATTATAATTCCAAAAGTACAATTTTAAATTGATACAAAATTCCAAGGACTATACCCCATTTCTTAGCTTACAGTCAGAATTTCAAAATTTGCTCTTGAGACAACGTTTATTAGGTTTACAGAAATTTGTGTACAAAATTTTATAATTCTAGACTCATAAAATCTGAGGAAAAGGAACAAAAACTTTAAAAACAAACGTTTCAGAAAACGCAATTTAAAGTTCAACCTAACGTTTTCCGTTATGTTACTTCTTCAGAAGGCACCACATTTGTACTGTGTGTCGTCTTTCCCTTCAAGGCTTCTCTTGTAGTTTCTTGTTTTCTGTCTTCTTTCCTTTACCAGGTCTTCAACTGACTTTTCAGATGCAGAGACACGTTGTATATTTTTCTCAGGATATCTTGAGTAAGATTTACCTATCTTGAAGCGCATTCTTTGTAATAACTTCATCTTCCCGACTTTCCCATCATGAAATACAAGAACTGCATTATAAGTTGCTATTCTGACAACTGTAGCAGATGAAAATGTGGTTTTTGGGCATTGTTTCCATGTGATTTAATTCAGAGACTCATTTGGATTAATGGTTTTTCGTTTCAAGGTCAATTAATCTAAATCCAGAATTACGAGATTCATCAGTGTAGTATACACAATTCACCTCACTATTTTTTCCCTTAGAAGTGCTAGGAGACGAGTTCACATGTTCAGCAGATGTTCGTACTTCGGACGTAGTCTCACTGCTAGTATGTCGTTGTTTCTCACGTCTTCTATTCACAAACTTATTCAAACGCAGTTTATCCAGTTTTTATACACCCTCTGTGATCGTGGCGTAACTGAAGGAAAAAAGAATCGAATACTTGTATAATCTCCGTCATTATCACAAGGCAAAAAAAGAATTGTTTCGTCATAAACGATGCAGCTAGTTTGTTATTGTTTACAAGATACGGAACAGAGTCAAAGATTTTCTATAAAACTAAAGAGTATGTATCACGGAAGTCTAGATGTATCCCGCACATGTTTGGTTGAAAGCAAGCCGGCCGCAGTGGCAGAGTGGTCTGCGGCACGCCAGTCACAGACTGCACGGCCGCTACGGTCGGGGGTTCGAATCCCCCTCTGGCATGGATGTTTGTGTCGTCTTAAGTATAAGGTAGTTTCTAAGTTTAGGAACTGATGTTTCCGCAGTTAAGCCCCTAAAGCTTAACAAACATTTGAACATTTGGTTGAAAGTAATACACAGAATCGTTGTTCACAGAACTGGTATTGATGTGCAGCTTCAAAAAGTGGGCGTGGCAGGGAGGTCGCGTCACGCTTTAATTAATTTTTAGGCACTTCGGATGCGATTTCAACATTAAAACTTTCGGAACGTATTGTCCATAAGTTGTACTATATATAAAATAAATCGAAAATTCAGGTAACATAGTGCTTTGTTGTGATTTGGGGACTGAGGGGGACGCAAGTGGGATATCGACAATATTTTTATTAGGAAGGGCTAAGCAGAATATTTTTACTTGGTAGGGTGTCGCATATTATAAACGGTTCAAAAACATTGTACTAAAGTGAAGCAACTGTAGCACCTAAAATCGTGCATTCAATCCTTACAAATTGTGATGTCACTCCTTAAAATGTTTAGGTACGTATCTTATGTAAAATTGTTGCGGTACTAGCTGAATATGCACCCCACCTAACACGTAAAAACGGACTTTCACTTTCCTAAAGCTTTATTGACCAACGATTTGACATAGTTTTGACCCTCAAAGGAAATGTATGTATTTCATCAGAGGAATTTCTAGAAGATAATTTGGTGAAAAATATAGCCGCATGGCGTTTTGACCCGCCAGTTACCCCGCTTGGCAATTCTGGAGGGCAGTGTAAAATGGAGCTCTTTCACGCATGGTATGCGGGTATTCGGTAGACTTATTTAATCAACGCAGATTGGCAAGGGGTGGGGGATGAACTGCGTGACGAATGCGGGGAGGGCAATTTCGGACGGCTTGGCGGCTGCAGACGCAGCGGGGAGGAAAGGACGCGCCGCTACCACTGGCAAACGGCGGCCCGGCAAATTGAGCGCCGGGTTGCCGGCCGACAGGCGCGCGGGCTACGCGCCAGCTCCGCGCGCCTCTGCTGGCGCGAGAGCTCACGGGAACAATCGAATGGCAGCAGTCGACTTGTCGGTTGCGGGAAAACAATCGACTTTTCTGGTTGAAGTCGCATGTTTCTTTGAATTATCAATTTCTCTCTCTCTCTCTCTCTCTCTCTCTCTCTCTCTCTCTTTTTTTTTTTTTTTTTTTTTTTTTTAAACTAAACAGCTAAACAGGTATATAGGGTGATACAGAAAGATACGGCCAAACTTTCAGGAAACGTTCCTCACACACAAAGGAAGAAAATATGTTATGTGCACATGTGTTCGGAAACGCTTATTTTCCATGTTAGAGCTCATTTTATTACTTCTCTTCAAATCACATTAATCATAGAATGAAAACAGCAACAGAACGTACCAGCGTGACTTCAAACACTTTGTTACAGGAAATGTTCGAAATGTCCTCCGTTAGCGAGATACATGCATCCACCCTCCGTCGCATGGAATCCCTGATGCGCTGATGCAGCCCTGGAGAATGGCCGTCGACAATACGAGCACGAAGAGTCTCTACATTTGGTACCGGGGTTGCGTAGACAAGAGCTTTCAAATGCCCCCATAAATGAAAGTCAAGATGGTGAGGTCAGGAGAGCGTGGAGGCCATGGAATTGCTCCGCCTCTGCTAATCCAACGGTCACCGAAACTATTGTTGAGAAGCAAATGCAAATGTTTGTAAAGCTTATGGGACTCAACTATGGGGTCATCAGTCCCTATACTTACAAACTAATTATGAACTAGCTAATCCTAAGGACGGCACAAATATCCATGCCCGAGGGGGGATTCGAACCCCCGACCGTGGTGGACGTGCAAACCGTGACTGGAGCGCCTCAATCCCCTCGGCCACCGCGGCCGGCTACTAAATTTATTTGATGAAAGGGGAAAATATAAAAATAGAACAGACGACTAGGAAATGACATTGACGGGAAGTGCAAAATAGCTAAGGAGGGGTGGTTAGAAGGCAAACGCGTCTGTAGATGAATGTATAAATAGGGGAAAAATAGATACCGCCTACAGTAAAATACGAGAAATTTGGACAGTACAGTACAGTACATACAGGAAGTACAGTACATACTAACGAAACAATTGGGTATTTTGACAATTTTCTGCAGGAATTATTTCAATTTTCATTTAATGAGAAATACTAAAATACATGGAAATTAAGCGATTCCGGACACATGTCCACATAACATATTTTCTTTCTTTGTGTGTAAGTAATGTTTCCTGAAAGTTTGGCCATAACTTCTTGTAAAACCCTGTATATGAATGCAATGAAATATTAGGAGAGGGATTTAAAATTAAAGTAGAAGACATAAAGACTTTGCGGCTTGCCGATGACATAGTAATTCTGTCAAAAGCAGCAAAGGACCAGGAGGAGCAATTGATGGGAACTCGCACTGTCATGAAAGGAGGGTATAAGATGGGTATTAACGAAAGAAAAATAATTCTAGTGGAATGTAATATCAGAAAATCAATAGTTGCCAAATGAATTAGGTAATCAGACAATAAAGGTTTTGTTAATTCCGTAGCAAATTAATTCCTGATGGCCGAAGTAAAGAAGATATAAAGCGTAGAATAGCTGTGGGAACAAAGGCATTTTTGAAGAAGCGAAATTTTTTGACGTCCAGTTCTAATTTAAATGATAGGAAGTCCTTCCTGGAAACATCTTTCTGAAGTGTAGCACTGTATGGGAGTGAAACGTGGACGATGAGGAGTTCAGTCAAAAAGGTGTAACATCAATATACTAAAGTGAAGCATCATTAGCACCTAAAACCGTGCATCTTGTCCTTATAAAGTGTTGTGTCACTCCTTAAAATGTTTATGTAAGTAGAAACAATACCTATAACGTGTAAGCCGGCCGCAGTGGCCGAGGGGACTGAGGCGCTCCAGTCACAGTCTGCACGGCCACTACGGTCGGGGGTTCGAATCCCCCCTCGGGCATGGATATTTGTGCCGTCCTTGTTCGTAAGTAGTTCATAAGTAGTTTGTAAGTTTAGGGACTGATAACCCCGTAGTTAAGTCCCATAGACTCTACAAACATTTGAACATTTTATAACGTGTAAAATTGTTGAGTTTCTAGCCGAATATGCACCCCATACGAGCAACTGTCTGTTTAAGTCGTAAAAATGTGTGGTGATACAGGCGAATGATGTAGATTAGATGGGTTGAATACGTAACTAATGAGGTGCTCAACGGAATTGGGAAGAAAAGAAATTATGGCGGCGTGCAAGGTCTCCCGAATAAATTACGTTTACTGGTGGTTGACCAATACTGCATACTACGTACGAGCAAAACTGAACTTTTAAAAACCGAACGATGTGATGACTTCGACCACAGAGATAAGTCTTAGACAACATTAATATGCTCAACGGACACGCCCGGGAAATAGGGGAAATACAAACACTAAAATTTAAGGCCCTGTCAAAGTACTTCCACAGGGTACAACGAAACTGATTAACTTGAATAATGAACGGGGAAGACAATCTGACTGCGACACAGATAAAAAAAAAAAAAAACAAAAAAAAAAACAAAAAAAAAAAAAAAAAAAAAAAACTTGATTTACCTCGTATATTTTTATTACAAAACTGGAAACAGCATGCAGCTCACAGCAGGTAAGTTCATGACTTGATTAATTTCAGTATTAAAGATGGGTAGTAATTAAGTTAAACAATAGTCATAAATGAAGAAAATAAAAGGAAGGGGACACTAACTACAAAAATGAGAACGCAGAAAGCGAATTTAAAATCGGAAATTATATTCTTAAGAAAATATGAAGTAGAAACATATTACAGAAAATTAAATTAACATCATGCATTACAATAATGGCGTGCTGCAACACATACTTGAGGAATGCCTTCACCAACAGCTTCCTTACCGCTACAGACTTCCTCGCGCTACCTCACGCAATTGGCAACTAACTGCTCTCTCGCAGTCAGAGCGCTTACACTACAATCGAACTTCCAAAGATTACTGCCCCACTTACAATATATAACTGTGACCAGTTTACAAAATTCACTATATAAATAGCTCACGTACAATGCAAAATGACGAACAGTATTAATAATGATTAATAATGTAACTTTATAGGTATTGTGAACACTATTATGTCCTAAATATTATAGAAAATTAATTATGCCGGGACCTTAGGGACCTTACAAGTGTTCTGGTGGAACTCATTCCGCAACCTCAAGGAATCGTGAACTTAGCATGAGAAGGAAGTGCATTGTGTAACAATCGTAGAGGGAGACCGAAAGCCGAATATTGTAAGTACATTCAAAGGGTGTATGTTACCGTTGTTATTCGCAAACGGAGAGACTCTCACAGGACAGGGTAGCTTGAAGCCGAGGTGGAGTAGCGGAGCGGACTAAAGCGTCTCGCTGCGGATCGCGCGTTTGCTCGCCGTGGAGGTTGGGTGTGTGTGTTTGTCCTTAGGTTACTTTACCTAGGTTTAAGTAGTTTGATGACCACGCAGTTTGGTCCGATAGATTTACAAACATTTGAACATTTGGTAGCATGAAGATCTGCATCAAACCAGTCTGCGAATTGAATCCCACAACAACAAGAACAGGCATTGACGTCCACAAGCGGACGCAAGACGGGCGTTGTCCCCTCCTAACATGGGGGTGTAAACTCTTTGATCATTATAGAAATCGTATGATTATCTGTCACTATATAGCATCCTAGATGCAGCACTGCTGAGTGCGATGGCAGAATTGACTCCTTCACTGTAAATACGCTAGTAAATTACGCCTTCTGTTTTGTCGTCCTGCAAAGAAAGGTTATTATAGCAGAACGGGCACTGGACGTAGTTGCTTCCGTAACATATGTTAGAGTAGACATACGGCGCGATTTGAAAGGGAACGAAGATATAAAATTGTGAGCTAGATGCTAGACATATTTATAGGAAAAATTCTTCGGAAGTGTCGCTCGTCAACATAGGAAGTAGGTCACAACAGTCTTGTTCGGCCAGCTCTTGAGCATTTCTCGTCAATGTGGGATCCTTTCCAGGTAGTGTTCATAGAGGACGTAGGGAAGATCATGCGGAGGGTAGCGCGCTTTTTTACTTGCTCATTTAGTAAGTTCAAAAGCGTCCCGTAGATGATAAAGAGACTCCAGTTGGAGAAGCTGCAAGTGAGGCGTTCTGAATGACGCTACACGCTGTCACAGTTCAAATGGGTGTGTGTGTGTGTTTAACTTAAGGGACTTAATTGAGGGGTCATCAGTCCCTAAACTTACAAACTACTTATTAAATACCTTATACTAAAGACGGCACAAACATCCAGGCCCGAGGGGGGATTCGAACCCCGGACGGGGAGGGGCCTCGCGCATCGCAGCATAGCGCATCAATGCGCTTGGCCACACCGCCGAGGCTGTCAAAGTTCAGAGATCATACGTTTCTCAACGAGTCTCCTTACAGCGAGGCATACTGTGAGTATATAATGCTGTTGCACGCGTGGCTGCTCGGCAACTGACGTTGCCTCTAGTACTATTACTACTGCTGTTGTTGCTGCTGCTACCACTTGTATAGAGCGCCCTTATCAGGAACCGCAAACCGCAGCGATTGCGCAATTGGAAGTTAATTTAGAGGTTCGCGACTTTTGTAAAGCTAGAGCAGCACGGGAAATAACGACCGCGTTTAAACTGCCCGCCCCCTACGTATATATCGCGAAGCGACGACAAGGATAAACTTAGACAGCTTACGACCAACGCGGAGGTTTACCGCTAGTCCTTTTTCCCGTGAATTATGTGCCGCTGAAATACGAGGAAGAAGTGACAGTGGCACACTGTACCCTCCTCCACACTCCGTGAGGTGGCTTGTGGATTATGGATGTAGATGTAGATGGTAAACCATTTACGAAAGAGGCCCTTGCGGATTTGCAGAACAGTTGTCGTAGAGAGACTGACAAGGAGAATACACGGGTATCGGATTTTATAATTTCTTTATTGTACGTGAAGTCCGGAACTTAAATATTAAGCAGCCAAACTCATTCGTCGCAACTCTTAAAAATTCTCAAGAAAATCGACGTTAAAGCTTTGCAAAGTATAATTGGAACAGTTACAGTAGGTGGCCATATCGCTCAGTTGGTAGCGATCTTCTCTCACAACCATAGAATAGGTGGTTTGAATCCTGCTGCCATACTTTTTTCCCTTTTCAAATTAAGTTATATAAAACACTAGCTGAAAACCAGGCTTTGCCCGAGTATTTATTTATTCCTTCCTGCCATTTTTCAGGCACATATTCATTTGTATAGGAGCTGTATGCTTGTAAAATCTCTTGGGAATAGAGTTAGTAGCAAAGAAGTAATAGATTAAAAGTCGGTTCGGGAAAGGGTGGTTTTGTTTATAAACGTTACTGTTTATACACTCATATCTCATGAACGACGTGTCGTACTGTGATACAATTTAGAAGGTACACTCAAATTTAAGTCTGAATACTGTCTGTAAAATTTACTGCGGCTACAATTTGTAGTGTACAAATTATAAATTGTAATGTCATACCGAAATCCGTAGTTTTAGTCCATGAAAAGCGGAACTTTACTGTTTATGTGCTCATATCTCGTGAACTACTTGTCGGAATGTGATACAATTTAGAAGATACATTCAACTATATGTGTGTATACTGTCTGTAAAAGTTCCTGGGACTACAATTTGTAGTGTACAAATTATAAATTGAATCGTCATACCGAATGCCGTAGTTTTACTACATAAACAGCGGAAAAGTAGTAAGCGAGAAACGTTTTGCATTTAATCATTTTGCTATGGTTGTCAGCTAGAAAAATTTTAATAATAGATTTAAATTATGTTTAAAGTTGTTTTTTTTTTTTTTTTTTTGCAAGTCACTAAATACTGTCATTCTCGTACAGTATATTTTTAAAGTCTCGTCGCATTATGTGGAAGTTTCTTGCAACTTCCATTGTTTATGACGTTATATCTCGTGAACCATGTGTCGTATGTGGTTCTTTCTCCTACAGCAATTGTTATCTCTCGTAAGGAATATGTATGCCAAATGTTCTTTAAATCGGTACAGTGTTTTAGGAGAAACTGAGCAGCATTTTCGCTAAAGGCGGCGGTTTTTCACGCATTTCATTGCTTATGACGTCATATCTTGTGAACTACGTAGCGTACGTGATTCTTAGACTTCCGGCGACTGTCCTCATGGATTGAGGCTTACGTGAACAAAATTTCACAAGGATTGGAACAAAACTGCAACACTTACACACAAATACAGAAACATATGGACACACTGCTTTATATATTAGACTAGCTTGTATGACGGTGCTTCGCAACAGGTATTAAAGATGAATGTGTGTATGTCATTATTTCCTAGTGTTCTGGAACTAGGTGAACAAAAACAGAATCCTTGTTGTATTGCTCTGTCAATAAACTCAGTTCTCCTAGCCAAGACATAAAATTTGAGTAGATGACATTATCGAAAACAATGAATGTTCATAAGGTTTTTCATACAAAAAGTGAAATTAATTTAAGCCCGTACTCCGAAATGATGTAATTTCAATTTTAGGTTGTGTTCATAAAGGTAATACTGCGGTGTCTAATTGTCTGTTTGGCGTAAACCTCTTAAATCACTTCTGTCGTTGAGATGAGAAATAGTAATAATAATAACAGCGTCATGTATTGGTTCTAGGTGAAGTACTAATCTGTTTATCTTCCACAGTAAGTGTACGCTGAAGTATTAATATGTTGAAGTGTCGCAGTCGGGACAATGTAGTAATTCTGTATGCAGTGCTTCATATTATCGAAAACTGAACGTATACTGAAAGCCTACTAATTCAATCAAAAGAGCAGTTCATGTCTGTTTAAATAAGACGTCATGATTGTGTCAATGTGCGATAAAGTAAGTCTGGGTAATTCTTGCAGGAATGGCGTCAGTTGATCGCCTGTATAGAACTTTCCATTAAATATAATATTCCCAGTGAACCCTCTTGACTGTGTTAGCAGCATCGGCCGCTCTTTCAGCTAATACATTTCGCCTCGTCCTGCAGTGATTACTTCGTATAGCACGAAGTTGAACTCGACCTTGTGTAATAGAACTATATATTCAGATGTCGGATTATAACTCTAAGTACAATTGTCTCTGCAAAATATGACGTCTTTCTCTATCTTAATGTAGTCCGCACCGAAACTAAGTAATTAAAAATTTTAATCACAATATTATACCGAACAATTATGAAAGCAGGGAGGTTTCTGATGAGTTTGTATCTCGCGTGTGTATATTATGTCTAGTGGCAGGCACAGAACAGAAATATCTCTGGGGGGACATTCAGAGGAGCAGAACAGATTGTGTGTCCTCAACATTAAGGTGGTAATGTAACATTATATTGGGAACAATCTACTAATCGCTGACTTCATCTCGGTCCTTTTTTGTTCGGTTTAGACGGATGATTATGTGTACACGGCCGTTTTAGCGACGCTTCCTCAACTTTCTTGTTGCTTCTGTCGCATATTTATTTAGATACTTTTTTATGTTATGTGGTTGCTCTGCGAAAACAAGGTGGGGGCTTCTTTGCAGCCAATGCGGTACAAACGAATCATAAGAAAAAATAAATTTGTGGAAAGCGTGGATTTGTTTAAATATGACGTGTTAATTCCAGCTTAATGATTTGAAGTGCAGAGAACGCAATGCTCACTCCATAGATATTTATACTCTATGTATAATTTAGTAATTATACCCGTCAAAAGGTGCACTTAGTTTTATCTATGACATTGCGAACGAACCATATGGGATACAACTAGAAAAAAATTTCGTGTCCTATGTCGGTTAAATTTTACTTGTAGTGGCAGCAGTTTAGTTTGCTATTCGCTTTAGAAGGATGATTAATTTACTGACCAGAACAGCATAAATTATTTGTTTCATCGTGAACATAAAAAATTTTCCCCTCATTCTACATGACTGATTTTTGAAAAAGCATTCAACGGCCGTTGCCAACATCAGCGCACAACGCCGCCGCCATAAGTAAACTTGTACCCTTTTTGTTGTGTGTTACACCATAGTTATGAGAATGAAGAAAACGCAGCAAGCCATAATTAGTTATTTGGTGTACTATGTAACTAACGTCGCCTCACATTGTCCTTTCCTGTACTATGGCGTTTCAGAGGCATTCCTAAACAGAACGCACTCAAAATGTCACGAGGATACACCGAAATCAGAAAGGTAATTACATAAATTCCTCCTTGTAAACAGTTCTTGAGTAAATTAGAGCATCGATAGACGCGAAGCATCTCGTTATGTCTTAAACTCAACTATCCCTTATCAAAAGAAGCAAAGACATGTCGTTAAGCTGTGAAACTCAAAGTGTAATCAACAAATCGTTGTTCAATGTTTGTATGTTTTTGCAGACATAAAATTGCGGCTCTTAATTCAAAATATATCTGTTACTGAGGGAATGCGCACAACACGATCATGTATTGTTTCGTTGCAGCACTACAAAACCAACAGCTCCTTTAGTTGTTCGTTGCTGTTCTATGCGTAACCATCGAAAAGAAAAAAGAAAAAAGTGCAGCAGCGCCAACTATTAATTCTTTGGTGCACTACGTGACTAACAGGGCCTCTATTTGTTCTATACTGTACTACACCGTTAACTAGGCATTCCTACACAGAATGGACTCACGATGTTATAAGTATGCATGGAAATCAGAAAGGAAACTACTTAGATTCGTGTTTTATTGCAAAGAATTCTTAGTAAATGATAACGTCGATAGACTCAAGGAACGCCGTTATGTTTTAAATTCAAATGATACCCGCAGAATGAAGCACTTTTTTTTCTATGGCATTGCAAGGCATACGCGATACAGCTAGTAAATTTTACTAGCAGTGGCAGCGGTTTAGTGTGTTAATATTGTCAACGAAATATTCGCTTTAGTGGGATCATTAATTTTCTGATCAGAACAACATTAATTACTTATATCATTATCAACACTAAGAATTATTCCGCTCATTGTATGTGACTGATTTTTCAAAAAAGGATTCAAAGGGAAGCATACAAGAACAAAGATGTATTAAACGACGAGTTATACTCATTGCACTTAAAAATAGCTAAAATATTATCCCCTACGCAGTTTGACAATTTACGCTTATTTATTGACGATAGAGTAGACACTGAGAGGGCAAAAGTAATTGCAAGACACCAAAAGAAGTTGTCACATTTGATAAGAGGGAAGAAAGAAGAAAACATTAACGTGCCTAAGATACACGAATTCTCTGATAAACTTGTAAATCTTACAGATATTCCTCTCACAGATGAAGAAATATCTCTTTTGTCAAAAGGTTTGAACTATAATCCAAAACCAACGCTAGGACAGGAAGATGTAAAGAGAATTATAGCAGAGGTCAAATGCGCAAGTGATATTGCAAAGCTCTCCACACATAAACAGAATAGTATAGCAGTCAAGATCACCAACGCGTTAAAAGCACAAATTAAGCCGGAAAATAACCTGAATAATGAGAACAAGATCATAGACGATTTAAATAAAAAGTTAAAGAGGCACAAAGCACTAATTACACGGGCAGATAAAGGCAGCACTGTAGTTCTTGTCAGCGACGACGAGTATGTAACTAAAACTGAAAAATTCTTCTCTGATAACGGTATTAAAGAAATAGCTAGAGATCCAACAAAAAAGTTTCATACACAATTAAAACGAAAAATCCAAAATTCTGACTTTCTCTTTTCAGACAGAGAGAAAAAGCAATATACAGTCATGAATCCGCAAACACCAGACGCCCGCGCACAGATAAAGCTGCATAAAAAAGACAAATCCATCAGGCTGATATGTAACACAAGACAAAGTCCTAACGCTCCATTAAATGCCACTTTAGCACAAAGGTTAAGAACGTTATACACATTTCATGAACTGCATAGTCTAAAAAATACCTACGAATTTGCGGAGAAAGTGAAAGACACAGTCATCCCATCTGATTCCATATTTGCATCCCTAGATGTAGTGAATTTATATACTAACGTGCCTGTCCGTGAAACAATAGATATAATTAAGCGCAATCTTATAAGGCACCAAAAAATGGCTACAGGAGAAATAGTTGACTTTATAGAACTCCTAGAACTAACACTCTCCTATAACTTTTTCACATTCAACGGCAAGATATATCACCAACCTGAAGGACTTGCCATGGGAAACTCCCTAGCAGGCATTATGGCCGAGATCTTCCTTAATAATTTAGAGAACGAATTTTTCACCACTAACCCTACAATAGCCAACAAAATTCTCTATTATTACCGTTATGTAGATGATGCCATTTTATTAGTTAAACGAGACCAAAATGATGTTAATGACATTGCGCAAAAAATGAGTGCTATTCATCCAAAAATCAAGTTCACAGTCGAGCACGAAAATAATGGATCCATCAACTACCTCGACATTACAGTTACAAGAGAAGCGGGTAGACATCGTTTTGGTGTATATAGGAAACCTACTTGTGCAGACCTTATCATCAATTCAAAATCTTGGCATCCGAAAAGAGTAAAGATGGCATATTTTCGTTCAATGGCCAACAGATTATTGAAACTGCCATTAAGCGAACATGAGAAGATGAAAGAAATTGCCATCATAAAGCAAGTTGCAGTAAGCAACGGTTACCCAGCTTCAACAATAAATAAGTTGCTGCAAAAAATTAACAAACAACAACGAAAAAGTAATGACAGTACGCTGACAAGTAACGTAGAAGAAAAGAAAATCATCTACATGCCAATG
Organism: Locusta migratoria; assembly: GCA_026315105.1. Taxonomy (NCBI): domain Eukaryota; kingdom Metazoa; phylum Arthropoda; class Insecta; order Orthoptera; family Acrididae; genus Locusta; species Locusta migratoria. Next base: position 275,252,213 of record CM048749.1, on the reverse strand, counting down.
AGCTACAAACGAAAAGTTTCAAACATCATTGCTAGGCAATTTCGAAATACCAACGTACGAATCGGATTTAAGACCAACGATGTCACTCGTTTTAGACTGAGACACCGTGTGAACAAAAAATCCTCGAAATTCACGGCAGCAGGCGTCTATAAACTCAAATGTGGAGATTGTACAAAAATCTACGTAGGTCAGACAGGCAGAACGTTCGAAACACGTTTTAAAGAGCATTGCTTTCTTCATAATAATAAAACAGCATTTGGAGAGCATTTAGTGACAGAAAAGCACACGGTTGGAACAATTAACACCCATTTACAAGTGCTTCATAGGGAACCAAAAGGACGCCTCCTAACGACACTAGAAGAAATCGAAATTTTCACACACCGGCTTCAAGAACCTGGAAATACATTCAACCAACAAAATGATTTTAATAACAGCGCATTTTTTAAAAACTTTGAAGGCCTCTTGCAACCTTCGTCCTGGACGCAGCACGCGTTGGAGCGGCGGCCCCACTTTCCGGTGGCTGGCGGCGGCAGCGCGTCGGCCCGGACACCGCCCTAGCAGCAGGTCGGCGTGCAGACTGGCTTCCGAACGTACAAGAAAAACTGCGCGCCGCACAACGCCACCAAGTAGCGACAGAGGCAACTAACGCCCATACCATACTGTTTTATATAATTTTTTTTCTATAAAAATTTTATATATTTTTATATTTTAACATTTTAATGATATTTTAACAAACTGACGTTTAAAAACTTTAAAGTATGACATATGTAATTTTATACATCTCTGTTTTACACATTCAATGTTTTAAATATCGTATGCATTTTTTAATTATCGTACCACATTTTTAAACTGATATAACATACAGTTTTATAATTTTTATATCTGGATATATTCAAGAACCTCACTTTTAGAAATTATTTTTATAACAAACAAATGTACGGAATATTTGGGCTGAACCTATCCATTACAATCCCTGCCCCTCCCCCACCTACTGTTTCCCTCCCCACCATCACCTGCAACCAAATTAAAAATGCCTACTTTGAACTGTAAAACTCAGTACCAATTAGTACTCAGCCAGACGAGTTGCGGACGCAACTATAAGGTAAAGAAAAATCTATCCATTTATGTATAAATTAACTATTGTCAATTAACCCTTAGTAAATTTATCAAATTGTACATTGCTATTTTACTTTTGTTTTTTAGATCTGAAGATGATCCAAGTGATCGAAACATGTTATGAAACAATTTTATAGCAACTGTTGACGGAAATATACACATTTTAAAATATTCAAAGACCGTTACCAACATCAAGACACTACACCGCTGCCATAAGGAAAATCATAGCCCTTGTTCTAGTGTATTACACCTTAGTTATGAGAATAAACAATGCAGCATCACCATCTATTAGTTATTTGGTATATTATGGCAGTAACAGCGCCTCTATCGCGTCTTTGCTGTACTACGCTGCATTTCAAGCATAGCATACACCAGAAACTACAAATTACTATATCTCTTCTTCCTGTCATCCGTTTTTGATGAAATGAAGCTTATATGTTGCTCCACGGTACTCTCAGTTGGCCTATGAAACCCCGTGAAAGTTCGTTTAGTACTCTTGGAGATTTGCTGTACTACACCATACTTATAAGCGTAGTATACACATAAAACTTCAAATTACGGTATCTTTCCTTCCTCTGATTTGATTTTGATGAAATTGAGCCTATGTTACTCCCCAAACCATTCTCAATTTACCTGTGGAAACCAATTAAAGTTCTTGTAGTACTTTTGAAAAATTATCCCCAACAAATAGACATACACGATATAATTATTTTCTCTGATCCGATTTTAATTATTGAAGCTTTTATGTAACCGCACGATATTCAAAATTTACGAGTGAAAACCCCATGAATATTCTTCAAGTAGTTTTGGAGATAAATGTGTTCAAAGAGACAGACATGACGGTCGTAGATAAATAATTTCAAATTACGAAATACTTTTTTCCGTGATCCGATTTTTATCTAACGAAGTCTGTTATCCAGAATTACGTTCAAGTTGCCTGTGAAAACACCATGCAAATTCTTGAAATAGTTTGGAGATAAGAGGTTTTTAATAGTTGAAAAAACGGACACAACGGTTACTGCAAACAATTAAAATTTCGACATCTTATTTTTCCGTGATTCGATTTTGATAAAATTATGCCTATATGTTGACACAAACTTTTCTCGTGTTTACTGTGAAAACCGCATGAAGATTCGTCCAATAGTTTTGAAGATTGAAGAGAACAGCGACAGGCCTACATTTACAGATTTATTATTAGTATAGATTTTGGGATCTCTAACTCCACGTGTTGTGTCAGTTTTTGTTTAAGTGTATGTAAACGAGCTGAAAACTTTGTCGTCACGTAAAACGATAGTTGAGTAGTTTAGCTGATTGACAAGGCAACAGTAGCTGTTGAGATGGCTTTCCAAAAATAATGTCATAGCTCTTCACAAACTGAACAATCAACGACTACCATTGTCAACTAATGGTGAAGCCATTACTGTAAAAAAAAATGTAACTTACTTTTTTTTTTTAAATTGAAACCATAATTATGAACAACTTTCTATAAAACAAAGAAAATTACGAATATACAAAAGTACGTGCACCTTTCGTAAAAGTAACATTAGATATAAAAATTGTGTAAGTATTCGAACACAACGAAAGGAAGTAAAAAATTTGTTTCAACGGAATTCGAACTACCAACCCTAAGATCGTAAGGCTAGAACGCTACCACTTGAGCTACGAGGAATGATGCTGCAAGTCCTTTAATGATTGGACTTACGCTTATTTGCAGAACTTAAAAGTCAATTTTCTCGACAATTTTTGAGAGTTGTGTCGAATAGCTTTGGTTGATTCTTATTTATGTTCTGAACTTCACGTACAATAAATATCAAACAATTCAAAAATCCGATACCCATGACGTCTCCTTGTGAGTATCGTATTAGCAAATCTACCAAAATTAAACGAAATAGAAACCTGTTCAACAGAGCAGATAAAAATTTAACGCTATCCTGAGTGTGAATCTCAAATCTTTCGAAACTTACAATGTCAGTGTCGATTAAATTTGGCTAGCATTCAAAATAATTTTTTGACAGGTATTGAGAGATTTATACCAGACAAATTAACAAAAGAGAGGTTTCACGCTCCCTGATACACAAAACAGTTGAGACCACTCTATCAAAAACAAAGAAAATAGCATGTCAGACTTCAAAAGACACAGAATCTCGAAGAATGTCAGTCTTTTGCAGAAACTCGAATGTTACCACGAACTTCAATACGAGAAGCATGTAACAGTTTTCACAAAGAAACCCGGTCACGTAATTTGGTAGAAAATACTAACAAATCCTTTTCGTATATGAAGTATACCAGCGGCAGGACACTATCAGTGCCCTCACTACACGATAGAATCGATGATGCTAATGGTGGTGGTTGTGTTAATGCAGATTGATAAACACAGCTTTCCGAAATTCCTTCGCTAAAGAAGACGAAGAAAATACTCCACAATTATAATCAAGAACAGCTGCCAGCATGCGTACTTCTGATATAGATACCCCTGGAGTATTAAAGCCACTTAAATCACTTAACAAAAGTAAGTCTCCCGGTCCCGATTGTATACCAGTCAGGTTCCTATCGAATGATCTAATATTTGTTAATCTAAGGGAGTGCTGCTGTTTCAGTTCCTAGGCTTACATACTACTTTCACTTGTGTCAAGGGCAAAACACACACACACACACACACACACACACACACACACACACACACATGCCCGAGGGAGGACTCGAATCTCCGACGGTGAGCAACCGTGCGCTCAGCTTCCAGCAGCCTTACAACGCTCCGTGGCTACACCGTGGCTAGATTCCTTTCAGAGTATGCTGATTAAATAGCCCAGTACCTATTTATCATACACAACCGCTCGCTCAGCGAAAGAGGTCACTACATTATTCAAGAAAGGGAGTAGGAGTACAGAACTAAATCATTGACGTATGTTTGAAGCAGGATTTTAGAACGTACACGAGGCGTGTTTTTTTAACTAAGTTTCGCTTTGTTGTAGACACTAGTAGTTCGCTCACATACCGCAACGAGCGCGTGCGTCGTGAAGCGGTTTGCCTCTGGAACAACTCTGCCCAGTTTCAGCTATGTAGCTGATCTGTAGGGGCCTGTTCTGTGCTTTCAAAATGTTTAAGACTATCAACTCGCCGTCTTGTGTATGGTTCCCTCAGTGACACTTTTTTTTTCAGCACGGAACCTGGCTGCTGCAGAAGTTCATCGACAGATTTGCGAAGTGGGCTGTGGTACTGTTATAAGTGAAAGCAAAGTGCGTAAGTGGGTACGAGAATTCAAAGATGGCCGTGACAACGTCCATGATCGGGGCTGCAAGGGTCGCTATTATTCAAATACAGATGATTTGGTGGCTTCAGTTGAAGCGAGGATTCGTGAGAACAGACGTCCCACATTCAAGTCAAACAACACTTCGGTGTCACCCATTACAATGATGACGACGACGTGAAAACGGCAGTTAACTCTTCGTTATCGGACCAGGCGGCAAGATTTTATGAAGAGGGTATTTTAAAATTGGTTGAGAGGTATGATAAGTGTTTGAACAAACTTGGCAACTAGGTCGAAAATTAGAGTAATGTATGTACTTCCTTAAAATAAATTTACTTTTTTGATAGGGTCTGATGACCCCGTAGTTAAGCCCCATATACAAATATTTGAATATTTTTGCTTTTTTTAAATAACCTTTCGTTATATAGGGGAAAAATAGATACAGCCTACAGGAAAATAAAAGAAACATTTGGTGATAAGAAAAGCAGATTTATGAATATCAAGGACTCTGAAGGAAAACCAGTTCTCAGCAAAGAAGGGAAAGCTGAAAGGTGGAAAGAGTATATATAGAGGCTCTATGAAGGAAATGAACTTAGCGGCAATAATGTAGAAAGGGGAGAAGTAGATGAGGATGAAATAGGAGATACTATACTGAGAGTGGAATTTGACAGAGCACTGAAAGACCGAAGTCGAAACAAGGCCCCGGGAGTAGATGATATTCCCTCAGAGCTACTGAAGTCTCTGGGAGAACCAGCCATGACAAAATTGTTTTACCTGTGTGTAAGATGTATGAGGCAGGTGAAGTACCCTCAGACTTTAAGAAAAATGTTATAATCCCCATTCCAAAGAAATCAGGTGCAGTCAGGTGTGAAAACTACAGAACAATCAGTTTAATAAGACATGGTTGCAAAATATTAACACGAATTATTTACAGAAGGATGGAAAAGCTGGTAGAAGCCGACCTCGGGGAGGATCAGTTTGGGTTCAGGAGAAATGTAGGAACTCGGGAGGCAATACTGACTTTACGGCTTATCCTAGAAGATAGATTAAGAAAAGGGAAACCTACATTTCTAGCTTTTGTAGATTTGGAGAAGGCTTTTGGCAATGTTGATTGGAATAAACTCTTTCAAGTTCTGAAGCAAGCAGGAGTAAAATTTAGAGAGCGTAAGTTTATTTACAACTTGTACAAAAACCAGACGGCGGTTGTCAGAGTTGAAGGGCATGAAAGGGATGCAGTGGCTGGGAAGGGAGTAAGACATAGTTGTAGCCTCTCGCCAATGTTGTAGCCTTTCGCCAATGTTGTTCAATTTGTACAATGAGCAAGCTATAAAGGAAAGCAAGGAGAAATTTGGTGATGGAATTAAAGTTCAGGGTGAAGAATTAAAAACATTGCGTTTTGCCGACGACATAGTAATTCTGTCAGTTACAGCAAAGGAACTGGAAGAGCAATTGAACGGAATGGACAGTGTGCTGAAAGGTGCATATAAGATGAACATTAACAAGAGCAAAACTAGGGTAATGGAGTGCAGTCAAAGAAAATCGGGTGATGCTGAAGGAATTAGATTAGGTAACGAAGCAATAAAGGAGGTAGACGAGTTTTGTTACTTGGGCAGTAAAATAACAAATGTTGGTCGCAGTACAGAGGATGTAAAATACAGAATGGCAATGGGTAGAAAAGCGTTCTTGGAAAAGAGAAATTTGTTAACATCGAATATCGATTTCAGCGTAAGGAAGTCCTTTCTGAAGATATTTGTATGGAGTGTTGCCTTGTATGAGAGTGAAACATGGACGATAAACAGTGCAGATAGGAAGAGGATTGAGGCTTTTGAAATGTGGTACTAAAGAAGAATGATGAAGATTAGGTGGGTGGATCACGTAACTAATGAGGAAGTACTGAACAGAATTGGGGAGAAAAGAAATTTCTGGCATATCTTGACTAAATGAAGGGATACATTGGTAGGACACATTCTTATACATCAAGGAATTGTGAATTTAGCGTTGGAGGGAAGTGTGTGGGGTAAAAACCGCAGAGGAAGACCAAGAGATGGATACAGTAACCAGATTCAGACTTCTTATATGGAGATGAAGAGGCTTGCTCAGGATAGGGTATTGTGGAGAGCTGCATCAAACCAGTCTCTGGACTGAAGACCACAACAACAACAACAACAATGTACTTACTTTCAATCGGAACTTACTTATAAACACACCCCGTATATTTCTCAAACATTATGAACTATCTCGAAGTGAACGACCTATTGCAACACCATCTAGAGAGAAGGCCGCGGCGGTCTGGTGTGACGTCAGGCATAATAGGTTGCGCGCGCATAGTTGACTGGGTAGCCGCTGGGGCACGGCCTACTATGCCGAAACAGCGAGCCAGTAACCAATGCGCGCGCACCTACTCTGCCTGACGTCACACGAGGCCTTCACTCTAGGTGGTGTTGCCCATTGAAACACTGCCAACACGGCTTTAGAATGTATCGTGCTTCTGAAACAGCTAGATCTGTACTCAAAGGATGTAGTGAATACTATCGAGAAGGGATGTCAAAACAATTCAGTATTTATAGCCTTCCGGAAGGTTTTTGACATTGTACCTCAAAAGCTCGTTCTAATCAAATCGCGTGCTTGCGGAATAGTGCCACAGTTGTGCGATTGGATTCGTGATTTCCTGAGAGAGAACACAGTACGTTGTAACTAACGGAAAGTCATACAGCAAAACAGAAGTGATATCTGGCGTTCCTCAGGGTAGTGTTACAGGGCCCTACTCTTCCTTTATATACGATTTAGGAGACAATCTGAGCTGCTCTCCTAGACTGTTCGCGGATGATGTTATCATTCACCGGCTAGTAAAGTCACCAGAAGATCAAAAGCAACTGAAAGATGATTTAGATATCTGCATGGTGCAAATATTGGAAATTGACCCCAAAGGATAATTGTGAAATCATTCATATGAAGGCTAAAAGAAATTCATAAAACTTAATTTACACGATAAATCAGTCAAATCTACAGACCGTAAATTCAACTAAATAAATAGATACAACAATTACAAACAACTTAAATTGGAAAGGAGATACAGAAAATGTTGTAGAGGAGACTACGTTTCAGAATACTTAGAAAATGCAAATGTTGTACTAAGGAAACTGCTTACACTACACTTGTGCGTCCTATTTTGACTATTCCTGCATATTGTGGGATAGCCACCAAGTGGGACTGACCGACGATGTAGATCTGCAACTGTTCCTAAAGTTATGGGACCTAATAACTGCAGTGGTCACCGGTCCCTAAACTTACAATCTACTTTAACTTATCCTAAGAACAACACACATCCATGCCAGAGGGAGGGCTCGAAAATCAGAGGACAGCTAGTTTTGTATTATGGAAAGATAAGGGAGAGAGAGTGTCACGGAAATGACGCTCGAGTTTGGGTGGAAATCGTTAAAAGAAAGGCGTTACTCGTTGCGGCGAGATTTATTTGCAAAATTTCTTTCACCAAATTTCCCTTCCGAAAGCGAACGTATTTTGTTAGTCAGCTACAGAGAGAGACATGATAAATGTGATAATATTTGAATGACACATCTGCGGAACATCAACGCCTGTTCCTTTGGAATCATAACAAGTACCACTGTTGTGAGATAACAAAACACGTGGGTTTAACTGTTGCACATTTGGAGTAAAAATTTGAGTATAAACGTTTCATTACTTGTGCATGCCGAATCTCTATCACAGGAAAAAAGCATCGGAATGTAAAGCATAGAAAGAAATTCAGCCGTTTATTAGCATAGAATGTGCAGAAAATTTCATCACTAAGTACGTACAAACCACACACCGTACATTTCACACCCAGTGAAAAATAGGAGAGATAGTTTTTAAAGCATATGTGCATGTGCTAATCACATGCATACATTGGTATTTCAGTTTCATTTATTTCTCTTTAAAACCGTAAACAGTATGAAATCAAGTTCGTGCGCCACATAACCCCCGCTAGTGAGAATTCGAATCGCCTGAAACAATCCATCGGTTTCACGTTGTCAAAACATATAGATGAATGCATTGTTTCAGCCTGTCGTCACTGCTGTTCCGATATTTGCTTTTCGTTTTATGCAAATCGGTACCCTTCAATTCAGTTTTCATTGTTATTGATGAACAGCCCATCATAATATTAATAAGTGAACACGAAAAGTGAAGTCCAGATTTGTACATTTTAATTATTGAAGGAACCAATAAAACGTGTATAATTCGGAATGTGCTGTGATACATGAGCAAAACTGGGAATGTAGCCGTTAAGAGTACTAAAAGGATATAATCTCATATTTTACAACTCTGACGTTTCGTGATTCGTCCCACACTTTACTCTCCAATAATAATACGTGACGATCGAAAATCCAAGTGCTAAGAACTTACCTAATTCTGATCAGGTGCTATGGTAGAAATGACAACGAAAGTAACTTTTCCTAAAATATTTGTGAGACGCTAATGTTTAAATGGTTCTTTTGTTGTAAATACACGTGTCTGAGGCATTTAAAATGCTATTTCTGCTATAACGATGATATTGTCAGCAGTGGAAATCAAAATCTCGTAGTAAGGAAGTCTCCAAATAATGTTAATTATTGACTTCGTCACTTCTCTTACTTTTCTATAAGAGTAACTGTAATGTCACTTCGTTACCACAAAATTCGATGCATTTTCCTATTTATGAATTCTGAATGATTAGGACGATAGAAACTGAAAATGGTCAAAGAGTCGTGTGGCGAGGGGGGGGGGGGGAAGAAGTGTTTGACAGTAGATGGACATAATGTAGTGAGAAATTCATTTTCTGAAGGACAGGTATTCATGTGGAATGTTCCAGAAGCGGTAAACCATCCGATATTTATGTTCATGCAGAAATAGCATAAACAAAAAATAGTAATACCAAAGGATTTAGAAAAACTGAGTTTTTAGAAGATATCGTTTTTCTAATTTTTCTGTCGTTTCACATAGCCACGAAAACGCAAAGCAAGGTATTGATTCGATAGTTGAATTTTCTCCGTGCGGCTGCGTTCTCAGAAATTATATCTGACAGAACCACAACGATGTTCGGTTTTAGCTAGTTTCTATTATACTGAACTATGTCGGAATCAGAATACCGGTTCGCACATAGTGGCGTGCCTTTGCTATACACCTCACGACTGCATAATATATGATTCAGTATGATATACTGTACGACTTTAATGGGGTAGTAGAATCAGGAACGCGGTGGTCGGAGGAACACAGTTCACATCATCTAGTACGTCAGATGTTGGCACATCGAAAGTCAAAATTTTACAGTTTCCACCTTGAATAACACTTCCTATATTTTCTGTCCTCTTTCCTTCAATCGTGTTATTATTACCTACGTCACCTGTCGCTATTCGTAATAACAAACACAGAACATGTGATGGGCGTACTTGTCTATGGCGTCAAAACAGGAGCCCAGAACTTGAATTCTGTTGTAGTAAAGAAGCAAAGCCGTGCGCACTGTGGCGCAGTGCTACGTTGCGCGCGGTCGTTCGCCTTGGGTCTTTTGGGTTTCGAGCCCCCTCGGGCATTGTTGTTTGTGTTTTCCTTAGATCAGTTTACCTTACTTTAGGTAGTTCCTAAGCTACGGACTGATGACCACACAGTTGAGTCCGATACCCTTACAAACAATGGAACATTTTTGAAAGTAGCATACTACGAACAGATTTATCTTCCACAACATTTACACAAGATGCAATAAACATTTAGTCACATAAAAATAAGTTATATTTTGGCGCTTTACTCGGATGATGATCCAGCGGCACAAAGCGCGATCTGACCGTCGCAGCGACCGAGATAGGAGTGCGTTGACTACGCCACAAGCGAGAGGCTTCTATGCACGCTATTGGCGGCAAAGAAAGTTCTCAAGGCACGCTCACTCATTAGTCTTTGGTTTATAAAAAATATAATTTACGGGTTTCATAAAAAGTTGGAAGGTAGGATTTTACTGAATTCTTTTTTATTTATCGAAACTGCCTGGAAACAAATTACGATCTATAAAATATTTGCCGGCCGCGGTGGCCGAGGTGACTGAGGCGCTCCAGTCACGGTCAGCACGGCCACTACGGTCGGGGGTTCGAATCCCCCCTCGGGCATGGATATTTGTGCCGTCCTAGTTCGTAAGTAGTTGATAAGTTGTTTGTAAGTTCAGGGACTGATGACCCCGTAGTTAAGTCCCATAAGCTTAACAAACAAACAACAACAACAACAACAAACAACATAAAATATTACTTTAGAAAGTTTGGCGCCTGCAATCGTGCACTATCATGGCGACGATCAATCAGATAACATTTCCTACCAAAAAGACTCACTGTGCCACGGGACCTGATACAACCTCTTGCCACCGTCAGCTTTCCACGCCACTGTTGACATCATGGGAAACAGCTAGAGCCGACCGCGGTGAGGAGACTGAGACGTTCCAGTCACGGTCTGCATGGGCACTACGGTCGGGGGTTCGAATCCCCCCTCGGGGATGGATATTTGTGTCGTCCTAGTTCGTAAGTAGTTCATAAGTAGTCTGTAAGTTTAGGGACTGATGGCCCCCGTAGTTAAGTCCCATAGACTATACAAACAAAAAACAGCTAGCACTCGCGATAGGGGCTGCAAAAGGCAGTACCAGTACAACTGTTGTTTCATATTCTGAAGTCGCGGCGGATTAGCCTTGCGTACTGGGGCGCCGTGCTGCGGTGCGCGCGGCCTTTCGCCGTCGGGGGTTCGAGTCCCCACCCTCCACTTGGCCATGGTTGTTTCTCTTGTCCTTAAGTTAGTTTACCTCAATTTAAATAGTTTGTAGGCTACGGACTAATGACCACACAAGTCCGATAGATTTACTAACATTTGAACATATTCTGCAAATACATAAATTTATGAGCTGTTATTAAATGTAACTATGTATAATAAAATATTTTTGTTAGTGAGTATACACTTCAGCAAATAATAATATATAGTTTGAAAGCAAGGATTAGGTCACTAAACAATACATTTTCTATTGAGTAAGCTTTCCTGTTCACACCAGTTCGGAATTTACTGATTTTCGATGGAAACAAGCGAGAGAGAGAGAACTGCAATCTTCCCCAGAGAGGCTCACGCTTCTTCCGTGACAACGTGCGTGGCGAGCATGGGGCCCCGGAATTGTGGACATCATGCCACGCGAAACCACCATGAAGTCTGATGCATATGTGACAACACTGAAGAAACTTCAAGCTTCACTGAGTCGTGTTCGACCACATCGGCAAAAGCAGGATTTTTACTGTTGCACGACAATGCACGGGCACATGTCAATCAAAAAACCATGGAAGCGATCACAAAACTGGGAAGGACAACACTGATACACCCGCCTTACAGTCCTGACCTTGCTCCATGTGACTATCATCTCTTTGGAAAACTGAAAGACTCTATTTGTGGAACAAGTTTTGAAGATAATGACTTCCTTGTGCACGCTGCCAACGTGCTGGTCCAAAATTTTACCGTGCGGATATACAGGCGCTGGTTCCAAGATGGCGTAAGGCAGTTGAGAGGGTTGGGGATTATGTGGAGAACTTAAAATATTGTTCCTAAAGGATGTATCCACACACGGTAAAACTTTCAAACATGGAGATTAAAATCTGTATTAAAAATAGTGTGCATTTCTTTTGGAGTCACTCTCGTATATAGGTTGCATAGTATCGAAAATGCTTATTCCGCACAAGAAACCATGGAAGATATATGTGTGCTTAAAATGTTGTAGCTACCAGTGGAAAGCCTATATTCTTCAAAACGGAGATGACATTCTCTCTTATTTTTAGCAGATTCTTAGAGCAGCGAGACATAGCAAGGCAAATGTAGTGTATGGCAGTAGCTTTATTCGCGCATTGCAGTGAAACTGCCCTTTTATAACAGTGTAGGAAGTATCAGGTTCACCTTTGCAAAAGGACTGGCAAACATTTTCGGGAAATGAGATACTGAGCTGAGAAGCAATTTAGGGAAGCCAATTCGGTGGAGGAAGCGGGGACGTCCGTGCACATCACAGCAAACGCCAAGGACAGAGACGAAAGTGCCGACTCCCTTATACCATCTCCCGCCTTCCACTAGATAGCTTTTCCAAGTATATCACATGTTCTGCACGACCCTGAACACTTTTCATTTGTATTTAAACTTTCCAGTTAACTTAGTTGCAACTGCTTTGATCTCAATGGGATTCGGGGCAGTAGTAGATATCTATCCTTTAACCAATAACAAGAAATTCAACTATGGCTTAATGTCCTTTATATTTACTTATTATAGGCAAACTGTTTCGATAGCACAAATCGTGAACACCAACGCCTATGATAAAGACAATATCCACAGTCATAGGCTATAAGTCTCACAAAAAAGATAAAAGAATTTTACCCTCTTCAGCTTTTGAGCAGATCATCCAGATAGATTAATCATGGATGTCAGTGTATCAAACAGCAGAATACAGTTCGATATTGGACTGTGGTAGGTGAACTCATGAGCTGGTAAGGTGCGTTAAATTATGAGTCTTTTCCTCTTCATGACTGTGCGGGAAGTTCGCCATCCAGAAATCAATTCTATAATCATTCTCACTATTTCAGAAGTGAGTAATCAAATGTGCACAATAAAAATTGGTAGTAAGAGAGAGTTTCCTTGAATTATTTACTACGAGATTGCAATGTTTGGATTAATTATGATTTTGGCCTGCCTTTAGACACAAATGAGCCTGCTTCAATGTCGTATCACCATATTTCACGATTTCACTGGGAGAATGAATTATTAATTGGATTTACATCTGATTTCATCATGTTGTCTAAGGAATTATTTGCGAAGCTTTTTAGAAGACAACCGCTGTTTTTAATTTCGAAGAATATCATAATTTTTGTGACGTGCTATTATGACAAAATGTGCGCTGTAGGTTATAACATTTCAATGCGTCATATTCAGTATTTTATTTTAAAAGAAAAGGAAAATGATACACAAGATTTTTCCAAAGCGACTTGTTAGAGTACTGTCGTGATACACAAGATTTTATTCCTCAGTACAACATTTCGTACGTTCCAGACGACTGCAAACTGTTTATTAGGTCATATAAAAGAAGTTAAACAGCTCTTGTATCTAAGCTACTGACGAGACTAATGCTCAGATGAATGGAGAAGAAAATCTACGATTTGTTAAATGATGATATGTTTGGCTTTAGGAAAACTAAAACACCAGAGAGAGAGAGTCATGATGTTGCGTTTGAAAATCAAATCAAAACTCTAGAAAAATCAGAAAGCATTAGTGAGAATTTTCGATTTTGAGAGTTCAAAATGGTGAAACGGTGCAAAAAATCACAGAAAAACATCACAGAAATCAGGAAATCACAGAAAAACATGATTTAAATATAGAGAAAACGATTAATATATTATATATAAGAAGAAAGTGTGGCAAAAGGACTTCAAGACGAAGAAAGAGGTGCTTAGATTGAAAAGTATGCAAGACAAATATGCAGATTTTCGTTGTTCGATATATGCATTATAGAAGCAATGATGGAAATAATACACAGGTTCAGTACTATTGTCACAGCGCAAAATTGTGACAGAGAAACTCGTGAATATCTAAGAATACCTAAGCAATCTCCAGCCAAGCTACGTGGAAGCTGATCATCGTCTCTGTCGTAAATGCGACGCTAGTCTATTGTGACGACAGCAGACGCTCCGTCGGCGAATTGAAAGGCTAGTCAGCGGACTGTTGACTGTGACGGACGACAAGGTAGGGACAGTGAGAGGGTATATTCGTCAGCTTGTAAACAGTTCACAACTACACGTAACTGTCACAAGAGTGAATAAGACCGAGGATACTTCAGCGGTTAAAGGGTTCATTGAGTGAACACTGCACTCACAAGTTGGCCATTAGGCACCGTCGCATACGTCATAGCTTCAGCCGATTTATGCACATATACTCCCGCTTTTAGCGGTGTAGTCACTTGGACTTTGGAGTAGATGATGCTCAGGAGGATAGTCGTCAATCCAATGATCTGATCACTGTATTCAGCTTATATCTCAGATCAAGCAGTATAGACCAGTAGTTACTAGTCGCCGCTAGGAGATGGAGTCCGAAGGCAACTACAACACTTCGAAATGACCATCATTCGGAGAGCTGGTTGTTGTTGTTTGTATAGTCTATGGGACTTAACTACGGGGTCATCAGTCCCTAAACTTATAAACTACTTATGAACTACTTACGAACAAGGACGGCACAAATATCCATGTCCGAGGGGGGATTCGAACCCCCGAACGTAGTGGCCGTGAAGACCGTGACTGGAGCGCCTTAGTCCCCTCGGCCACCGCGGCCCGCGGAGAGCTGGTGAACCGCTACCTATCGTCGTCAAAACGCTGAATATGGTTGCTGCCTAAGGCCAGCTCAGTCTTCATTGGTTGCTTTCCTTAAGGCCAATGATCCTATCGACGAGCTAGCAATCTGGTGCTAACACTACCAGCGGAATCAAAAATTCATCTGTCCTTGCGGCATCCGACACCGATGTTTCCAAGCCTGGAGTCACAAGCAGCTCCATAGACCGGAAGAGGCACCGAGGACTGCTCCTGGCAGTCTCTGCTTCGACCCCCTGACGTCGTGGCGCAGACACTTCAGGCCGAACGGCACAGCAGCCGACCTATAGAAGACTCAGCGAGGCGGCGAGCTGACGCGACCGAAGGTGACGTCACCTGCTGATCTGGCTCCCGCCGAGCTAGCGCGTACGCCACGAAATCTTGTGATAAACTTGAATAAACTTGTTAACTCTAATACGGTTTTTCTAGCGTCCTCTGGTACTTCCCCAGGTATCACGCCTCATCCTGATATAAAGCTGGGAACCTACTACTCGGTTCTAGCAGTATGCTGAAAGTTCCGGGTAAAAGGATATCAATGAAAAGGTTTCGCAGTTGATATTGCTATCTTCAGTGGAAGTGAAGAAGAATTTCATGCCACGCGGAAGTAGCTGAGGGGTCTGGAGCGCCACGTTGAGGATCGCGAGTTCTCCCGCGTCGGATGTGTGTGTCGTCCTTAGGTTAGTTTAACTCTTTGCTGCACATCAAATTAAATTTCCTCAAAATCAGCAATTCTTCCTCACAAAGTAACAAACCAGACCACTAATGTTTATATGTAAATTTATTTTCAGAAATTAGTTTCACGTAATTTCAAAATTATGGATGGTATTCTCACAATATCTCTTAAGACATTAAAAGGTGTAGAAGCTAATAAAATAGTGGTATTGTGAGAATACCACTGTGGAGCAAAGGGTTAATTTAGTTTAAGTTGTTTGTAAGCTACGGACTAATAAGATAGCAGTTAAGTCCGATAGATTTACAAACATTTGAACATATTGAAGAATTTCATGATGTGTCGAATGAAATGAATCGGACTGATGACCACGCAGTTTGGTCCGATAGATTTAGAAACATTTGAACATTTTGAATGGAATGAATACTCTACTGAGTACAAAATATACAAGATGATATTATTGAACTATATGAAATAACAGCGTCATAAATACTGAACAATTTGTGTTAGGACGTTCAGACTGCACGGGCGGCCGCGCTGCATAGTGGTACTTAATATGTGCATGCGTATGGTTCAGCGACAAAGACTACTTACATTTCGATTGGTTTGCGTATTTGAGGGACAGAGAATCGGAATTTCGCAATCGGAAAGTGTACTTATCCTCATCGGATGACTGTGTCGGATGCAATGTACAGTCGTGGAATAATTGGTGTGACATTGCTTGATGGTACGGTGACTCAGAAGTCCTGTAGGAGCACTTTGGAGCGCGCGGTCTGGGACTGGGGTATCCAAAGACCGCCGACGTGGGCCTGAATTGGCCCGGATCTGAACACTTGCGACTCCTATTTGTGAGGCTGTATTAAAGACAAGGTCTTCACCAATAAGCCCATATTTTTTTCCATACGTTTTGGAAAACAGCTGGTGTGTTTCGCATTTGTTCAGATCAAATTTGGATACTCTGTTACAGAACATCGATATTTGGTACGGACGTTGAATGCACCAACGATTTTAAATGTACCACAACACTGAATTCAAATCTGGTGATTGGGTAATCCATACAGTGGACCCACCTGCTGGGTAATTACTGTCTCGAGTTACATCATCAACTAAATAGCACAAACTGAAACTGCAGTTTACATCAGTTTTGTACTGTAAGACATTGTAGCAATTCTTAGGGCGTAATGAAATGATCATTAATTTTTTCCGCGAACACCTACAAGCGGAGCCTCTGTCGGTGCCCGATTTGTCGCATTTCCCAAACAGGCGCCACTAATATGGTGATTGAATGCTCCATTACATGAGTAACTTAAAGGCTAAAAACTGTAGAAAGCACACTGTCCGTGGGTTGTCAATGTGTCATTCTTTGCTGAAGGCTTGCCTCGACTATGCACACCTTAAACCTGGTATTAGGCATTTATGACGAAGCGAAATTTTTTTATGTGCAGTAGTAAATGATAGGAAGTCCTTCCTGGAAGCATCTGTGTGAAGTGTATGAATGGGAGTGAAATGTGGACGATATGCAGTTCAGACATAAAGACAAAAAGGTCTAACATAAATATACAAATGTGAAGCATCTTTAGCACCTAAAAAGGTGCATCTTGTCCTTATAAAGTGTTGCAGAATCTCGAAGAATGTCAATCTTTTGCAGAAACTCGAAAGTTACCACGAATATAGGAGAAGCATATAACAGTTTTCTCAAAGACACCCGGTCACGTAATTTGATAGAAGATATTAACAAAAAATTTAATCTTTTTCGTATATAAAGTATACCAGCGGCAAAACACAATCAGTACCCTCAATAAAAGATAGCGTCGGTGATGCTAATGGTGATAGTTGTGGTAATGCAGATTGATAAACGCAGCTTTCCGAAATTCCTTCGCCAAAGAAGACGAAGCAAATACTCCACAATTCTAATCAAGAACAACTGCCAGCATGCGTACTTCTGATATAGATATCCCTGGAGTATTAAAGCCACTTGAATCACTTAACAAAAGAAAGTTTCCCGGTCCCGAATGTATACGTCAGGTACTTACGAATGATCTAATGTTTGTTAATCTAAGGGACTGCTACTGTTTCAGTTCATAGGCTTACAAACTACTTTAACTTATGCTAAGGACAACACACACACACACACACACACACACACACACACACATTCCCGAGGGAGGATTAGAACCTCCGACGGCGAACAACCGTGCGCTCCGCTGCCAGTAGCCTTAGAACGCTTCGTCGTCATACCGCGGCTAGGTTAATTTTTCAGTATGCTGATTAAATAGCCCCATACATATTTATCATATACAACCGCTCGCTCAGCGAAAGACCCCTACCCAAACAGTTGCACAGGTAACTACATTATTCAAGGAGGGGAGTAGGAGTGATCCGCTAAATTACAGACCTAAAACATTGACGTGTGTTTGCAGCAGGATTTTAGAACATATACGAGGCGTGTTTTGGAAGTAAGTTCCGATTGTTGTAGACACTGGTAGTTCGCTGGCATACCACAACGAGCGCGTGCGTCGTGTACCGGCTTGCCTCAGGAACAATAGTGCTCGGTGTCAGCTCTGTAGCTAACGTGCACGGTTATGTTCTATGCTTTCAAAATATTTAAGACTATCAACTCGCCCGCCGTGTGTGTGGGTCCCTCAGTAATATAGAATTTTTTTCCCAGCAAGGAACTAATCTGCTGCAGAAATTCATCAACAGATTTTCGAAGTGGACGGTGATACTGTTCTGAGTGAAAGCAAAGTTCAGACAATTTGGTCGCTTCAGTTGAAGTAAGGATTCGTGAGAACAGGCGTTCCACCTCCACCTCAGACAACACCTCAGTTGCAACCGTTACAATGATGACGACGACGTGAATACTGCAGTGAACTCTTTGTTATCGGGGCAGGCGACAAGATTTTATGAAGAGGGTAATTTAAAATTGGTAGAGAAGTATGATAAATGTTTGAACAAACTTGGCAACTAGGTCGAAAAAATAGAGTAACGTATGTACTTTCTGAAAATAAATTTACCTTTTTTGAAATGACGTTTCGTTGTGTACTTACGTTCAAGCGGGACTTACTTAGAAACACTGCCAACACGGCTTCAGAATGTATCGTTCTTCTGAAACGGCTAGATATGTACTCACAGGATGTAATGACTGCTATCGACTAGGGATGTCAAAATGATCCGTATTTATAGCCTTCCGTAGGTTTTTGACATTGTACCTCACAAGCGCGTTCTAATCAAATTGAGTGCTTGTGGAATATCGCCACAGTTGTGCTATTGGATTCGTGATTTCCTGACAGAAAGAACACAGTACGTTGTAACTGTCGGAAAGTCATCGAGTAAAACTCTTCCTTTGTATACGATTTAGGAGACAATTGTGAAAATACCAGCAAGATGGGTACGTGTGAGAGCGCGATATAATTCTTGTTAACGACTCTGCTACAGTGGACATGGTTTTTCTACTTTAAAAACCTATACCGCAATAATTATTGAATGAAAATGTGTAAATCATATTTAACCAACCAACTTCTGTATTTCCCTATCTGGGAGTTACTCCTATGCAAAAAAAGTAGCAAAATGTAAATATTTTAGCAGGTCTCGTATGTGCTTATTCCACCTTCAGTTTTGATCTATAAGCCCTATTTATTATTTCTTCGTTGTTTGCTAGGTCAATACAGTACGGTTGGATTTCTTTACAGAACCAAATTCTAAAAGTTTAAAATTTTCAAAGTTAAAGCTAACCCATTTGTTCAAATGTAGTCTGTAGCATTCACAATAACATCAATTATTCTTTCGTCTGTTTAACCCTTCTTCATGTCTCTAGCCACCCATATTTGTGTTTGCTGTGATTTCCCTAAATTGCTGCAGGTAAATGCCGGAAACTAAAGTTCATGGTGAAGAATTAAAAACATTGCGGATTGCCGATGACATTGTAATTCTGTCAGAAACAGCAAAAGAACTGGAAGAGCAGTTGAACGGAATGGACAGTGTGCTGAAAGGTGTGTATAAGGTGAACATTAACAAGGGAAAAACTAGGGTAATGGAGTGCAGTCTAAGAAAGGTGATGCTGAAGAAATTAAATTAGGTAACGAAACAATAAAGGAAGTAGATGAGTTTTGTTACTTGGGCAGCAAAATAACAAATGATGCTCGCACTACAGAGGATATACAATGCAGAATGGCAATGGGTAGAAAAGCGTTCATGAAAAAGAGAAATTTGTTAACATCGAATATTGATTTATGCCTAAGGAAGTCCTATCTGTAGGCATTTGTGTGGAGTGTTGCCTTGTATGGGAGTGAAACATGGACGATAAGCAGTGTGGACTGGAAGAGGATAGAGGCTTTCGAAATGTGATGCTACAGAAGAATGCTGAAGATTAAGACGGTGGATCACGTAACTAATGAGGAGGTACTGAACAGAATTGGGGAGAAAAGGAATTCCTGGCATACCTTGACTAAAAGAAGGAATCGATAGGTAGGACACATTCTTAGACATCAAGGAATTGTGAATTTAGCGTTGGAGGGAAGTGTGTGGGATAAAAACCGCATAGGAAGACCAAGAGATGGATACAGTAAGCAGATTCAGACAGATGTAGGTTGCCGTTCTTATATGGAGTTGAAGAGGCTTGCTCAGGATAGGGTATTGTGGAGAGCTGCATGAAACCAGTCTAAGGGCTGAAGACCACAAAAACAACCACAAATGCCGGGATGTTTCATTTCGAAGGCACGGCCGATTTGTTTCCTGAAAGAAAAAAAAACCGATCTTGTTCTCCGTCTATAATCATTACGTTGCTTGCAGGGCATGAAACCTTAATCTACCTTCCTTCATTTCTATCGTCTTCTTTCTATTGGCAATTTGACAACCATTCTTGTCATGGTGTGCCAACATATGCATACTTCTTTTTCGTTCAACTAAAAGGGTAGACCATTACCATAAAGCAAGTAGCCGTGTGCTATTACGGGAAGTAGGCGTCTCACTCCAGTGGGAGCGGTACTTGAGAGGTGCGTTTATTTTGTGTCTGCGGCTCGCTTCCGCGGGGTCGTGACATTTGAATTCATTTTCATAAAATTTACTACGCTCGTGTAAATGTTTATCATTGGCGTAAGCACAAGTGGGCCTAGACGCAGTTTCATCTCTCCGGAAAATAAACCGGCCCCGCTGAGCGAGTCCTGTCGCCGCCTCAGCGGAGGGCAACGTTCTCTGCCGCCGCCTCAGCGTCCCGAGACCAGCGAACCTGCCAACAGCGGTCTCTCTCTAAAGGAGTCTGTGTCGTCGCATAGTCGGTGTGATTCTATCGAGTGGACTGGAGGGTACAGGTGTATTACTATGAACTGCCCGTCTATTCAACAAAGTGTAATTACGAGACAGAGTAATACTAAAGCACTCATAGTACTAGCGAACACTTCAGTGTTTCATAATTGCTAATTACGTATGAGAATTGGATATACCTCCAAATATCTCTGTCATCGACTTCTTCCCCTTCCTTTGCCAATCTGCTCCTTCCTATCCCCTCCCCTACCCCGTCTATTACGCCACTCTACCTCTCTTCCTTTCCACTCTCTCCATATTCACTTACCATCTTATTTTTGCACCTCTGTCTATCTCTTCTACATATCTCCTCCTTCCCCACATTCCTCTCTGTTTCTTACCCTCCTTCTCCGCCCATCTCTTCTGCCGTCATTCCCTAGCATTGAGCGTCAATTTGTTGTTATTGGAAACGAAAGTTTGGTCGGAAATAAAGGTTATTTAAATGAATAAATACATGATTGGATTATGTTTATGGTAGATATGGAAGACATCTCGCTAACTAAAGATTGTCTGTTCAAAAAATGTTCAAATGTTTGTAAAACTTATGGGACTTAACTGCAGGGTCATCAGTTCCTAAACTTACAAACTACTTATGAACTGACTTATACTAAGGACAGCATAAATATTCATGCCCGAGGGAGGATTCGAACCTCCGACGCGGGAGAACACGCGATACATAACGCTCGGCTCCTCCCACGCGGCAAGGTTGTTTGTGCCATACCTTGATATTTCTGTTAGTGTATTTATACAGAGTAAACCTGCGGCCGGTGTGTGTCAGAGGTAGTAAATGAATCATCGCCGATTTTAAATCAGTTTTTTTCAATCAACCGGCTCTGTCCTACAACACCGCTACGTGACAAAATCAGCTCATTTGGAGGTCTTTTAAATTCGAGACTAATTTCCTGCATGAGTGCACGGACTTTTCATTTTTTATTTATATTTTATTTTTGTCAACATGTATAACACCGGAGTTTCGGCATCAGCCACCATCTAATTTAGAAAACTTCTGAATTTGTTAAGCAAAGCTCCGTGTCACTGATGAGATCTGTACATATTAGGGATGTCAATCGGTAAATATATTACGACTGACACAGATTTCTGCTTCACAAGTTCAAAGCTTTAGATGGAAGATGCCGAAGAGTCGTTATAAATGAAGATAATTTCAGAAGTCCGAGAGAACACATATTCACATATATTCAGTTTATACTGTTTGCCGATAACGAGCAATGATCCTTTCTTAAATGCGGAGGCAGTCCTATCAACACCACGTAGAGAGAAGGCCGCGGCGCTCTCTTGTGACGTCAGGCAGAGTAGGTTGCTCGCGCATGGCTGACTGGCTCGCTGCTTCGGCATAGTGGGCCATGCCCCAGCGGCTACCCAGTCAGCTATGCGCGCGCAACTTAATCTGCCTGACGTCACACGAGAGCGCGGTGGTGGTGCTCCAACGCTCTTGCTCTTACGATGATCAGTTTATAAAACTACGAATTTGAGTAATAGTGGGCAGGGTAAAGTTGAAGATTTGTAGCTGACAGGAGGCTTATTTAAGTAATCCATTGCAGGGGAGATGATTGCTGTGTCCCCAGTGGTGTAGGGGTCAATACAGCTGCCTAGAAAGCAAGAGACTCGCGTTCGAATGTCGCGTGGGTACACATTTTCAACTTTACCTTTTGTATCCCATCCTCGTCGCCACTTTTGTGCCGCGATTTTCGCTGGTTGTCGTAGGTATCGGGGGCCGAGTAGAAGTATGGACGCTTGTGAAGGTACGGAGGTGACCAGCCAGTGGGACAGCAGAAACTAGAACACTAGACTAAATTAGAACAAGATATATATTTCGTGGAGCCTTGGTAATACTTAACTTTTACATAGTTCTTGACGGCAGAATGCTGATACATAGTTTAGATAGAGGCCTGCCTACTGATGATTCCTAGTGCCTATCCGATAGCCAAGTCTTAACTGGTGTCTATCTGATTCCCAAGTGGCCGATGCAGCAGTCGTGGCCACGAGCGGAGTTGCAGCTGAGGGCGCTTGTGGCTGACGTCGTAAGAACGCCGCGCCGTGCGTGCATGGCGGCACGCGGAGAAAGTACGTGGCGCGCACTTCATACTTGTGCGACACCACATTACCCATTTCGCAGTTAATGTCATACATTCCATGAATATGAAAGATAATTTTAGCGATATAGTAGGATTTCTTCCTATGTTTTAAATTTTGGCTCAATACTAGATGCCCCCATCCCTTTCATATCGACTCCAATGTCGATTGGCATATCGGACAACCCCTTCCTCTACATGGAGGCCATAATTGTACTCATTCCACCCATCCGCTGTCTAGGAAGGAAGGAAGCTTGGAGTTTAACGTCCCGTCGACTGCGTGGTCATTAGGGATGGAGCTCACCCTCAGACGGTTTGGGGAAGGATGGGGAAGGAAATCGGTCGTATCCTTTCAAAGGAACCGTCCCGGCATTTGACTGGAGTGATTTAGGGAAATCACGGAAAACCTAAATCTGGATGGCCGGAGGTGGATTTGAACCACCATCCTTCCGAATGCGAGTGCAATGTGTTACCACTTGTAATGTTCTTCCAATTTTTACCGAAATCGACGATTGGAAAGTTTTGTGGTACCACTAATATAGACGCAACCTGTAACAAAAGGTGTCTGTATACACTCGTAACAAAGAATAATTATTTTAATGTGTGTTATTATCTTTGTACAATTAAATTATATAAATGTATGTAATGTTAAAAAGTAATCTTGTTGTATCTTCTTGTATCTGGTTGTGTCTTGTCTCTTGTCTGCTCCGGTCAATTCATGTATCGTGATGTGATTGTTTTTGATGAAAATAAAGGAAACATTGTAATGAGATCTGTAAATGTGTTTGAACATTTTAAAGTCTTAAAATAAATGTTTTGTGTCCCAGCCTCGTCGCCGCTTTTGTGTCTCGTTTCCGTCGTAGGTGTCGGTCGCCGAGTAGAAAGACCGACACAGGAATAAAGGATGCGCGCTTGTGCAGGTAGGAGGTGACCAGCCAGTGGGACAGCAGAAACTAGAAACACTAGAGTAAATTAGAACGAGATATATATTTCTTAGAGACTTAGTAATACTTAACTTTTACATAGTTCTTGATTGCAGAATGCTGATACATAGTTTAAATAGAGGCCTGCCTACTGATGATTACTAGTGCCTATCCGATAGCCAAGTCTTAACTGGTGCCTAGCTGATTCCGAAGTGTTAACTGGTTCCTATCTCAGTCCCAAGTGAACGATGTCGTTCAGTGGTGGCCACGAGTGGAGTTGTAGCAGAGGGCGCTCGTAGCTGACGTCGTAAGAATGCCGCGCCGTGCGTGCATGGCGGCGCGAGGCGAAAGTAGGTGGCGCGCACTTCAGACTTGTGCGACACTATAAAATGTATTAAATGAAATAAGTGTACGAACTTTAATTAGTTAGAAATACCCTGATCATTTATATGAAATGCTAAAGAACACCATTAGCATTTGTTTCAGCAAGGAGCTAACGACGCAGATAACATTAACCGCCGCCATTACGTGGCAAATATAGAATTCGTAACTGATAAAGCAAGGATGGTTGGAAAGTAGGGCTTAATAATAAATAATAATAATATTCTATTTCACCTCTGCAAAAACAAACTGAACTTATTTAAAAATTACGCCAACTTCTGTGGTAATGTTGGTAAAATGTGGTATCTTACAAAGATCTATAAATTACGATGATTATTCAAACTTACTATTATTATCATTTTAGTGAAAAGTGAATAACATTTTATTAAATAATTTCCTGATAGCCATATTTTAAAATGTTAAAAGACAGTTTTCTTTTAGCTTCAGTGAATTCAGACTTTACGATTTTACTTCAAGTTGTTCAAATGTTCAAATGTCTGTAAATCTATCGGACCAAACTGCGTGGTCATCAGTCCGTAGCTTACAAACTACTTAAACGTAGGTAAACTAACCTAAGGACAACACACAGACCCAAGCCCCAGGGAGGACTCGAACCTCCATGGCGAGCAACCGCACGCTCCGCAGCGAGACGCTTTAGACCACTCGGCTACTCCACCGCGGCGACTACTTCAAGATGGTCTTCAGTTAAAGTTTCAATGATATACGTAACTGAGAATAATACTTAGAATTTTAATATAAAGGATAGGTTCCACATTGACTTCAATAGGAAATATTAATAACATTTGCCGTTGAACATTATTTTATAGCATTTAATGTGGGACTACTTTGTAAGAATACTCGCACCAGTTGAAGACCGCCGCGGTGGAGTAGCCGAGCGGTCTAAAGCGACTATGCCGGGCGCCGTGGCTCGGTCAGGGGGCTAAGCGCCCTCTGTAATAAAAAAGCTGAGCTAACCATGCATTGAGCAACCACGAACAAACTAAACGACCGCGAACCAAAGATCTACCAGATGTAAAAAAAAAAAAAAAAAAAAAAAAAAAAAAAAAAAAAAAAAATTGTCTCGCTGCGGAGCGCGCGGTTGCTCGCCGTGGAGGTTCTAGTCCTCCCTGGGGCATGGGTGTGTGTGTTTGTCCTTAGCTTAGTTTACCTAGGTTTAAGTACTTTGTAAGCTACGGACTGATGACCACGTAGTTTGCTCCGATAGATCTACAAACATTTGAACATTCTTTTTCTTTCTCTCTCTCTCTTTCTCTTTTTTTTATTTTTTTTTATTTTTTTATTTTTTTTTTTATCCGCCATCAATTAAGGCTCCTACTGCTCGTCCTCCGTGAATAAAACGAAATGGAAGCTGGCCGATGGCTTGGCAGTGCGGAAGATCTAGACGGGTGTCGCGATGCGGCAGCGCCGGAGTCCATCAGGCCGGCCGGTGCCCTGTGGTGCGGTCGCTGTTTACCGACGGCGCGGCGCCTTTGTAGCGGCCGTATAAACAATAGCGGGCACGGGGACCGCAGCACACAGCCTGCCGGCTGCTCTGGGCATCTCCCGCTCTGCTAATTCGAGAACACCTCCGCCAGTCGCGCCGGGACCAGCCAACACCGACTGAGGGGTAGGCCTGCGCGCTGCCGTGTCACGTCATGCGGAATAGACTGATGCGAGACGGGCCGGTCGCGGTGTTCAAGAGTCTGCGGCGCGCCAGTCATGGTCTGCACGGCCGCTGCGGTCGGGGGTTCGAACCCCCCCCTCGGGCATGGATGTTTGTGCGGCCTTTAGTATAAGCTAGTTCATAAGTGGTTTGTAAGTTTAGGGACTGATGACCCCGTAGTTAAGTCCCATTAGCTCTAAAAACATTTGAACACTCTTTTTTTTGCGAGGTGGTGCGCTGTGCCCCATCAGCCAGCCAGAAAACTACGCGATCGCGACCTACTGTATGTGACGCGGCACGGCAGCGCGCAGGCCTTCTCTTCAGACGGTGTTGGGTCAGCTCTCACTGCTCGTCCTTCAAATGTTCAAATGTTTGTATAGCTTATGGGACTTAACTACGGGGTCATCAGTCCCTAAACTTACAAACTACTTATGAACTAACTAAGACTAAGGACGGCACGAATATCCATGCCCGATGGGAGATTCGAACCCCCGACCGTAGTGGCCGTGCAGACCGTGACTGGAGCGCCTTAGTCCCCTCGGCCACCGCGGCCGGCTGGTCGTCCTTCCCTAGTAGTTTCGGATGGCTCAGTGGCCAGCAGTGGCGTATATTATGAGCTGTCAAACCTATCACCGAAGCTCATATCAGTTCTACTCGATGACTTTCCGCAAATTACAACACACTATTTCCTGTCTGACAGAAAATTAGGAATCTAATCGCACAATTGTGAAGTTATTCTGTAGCCGGCCGCGGTGGCCGAGGGGACTACGACGCTTCAGTCACGGTTTGCACGGCCACTACGGTCGGGGGTTCGAATCCCCCCTCGGGCATGGATATTTGTGCCGTCCTTAGGATAAGCTAGTTGATAAGTAGTATGTAAGTTTAGGGACTGATGACCCCGTAGTTGAGTCCCATAAGCTTAAAAAACATTTGAACAATTGAATTGAGCAGTATTGTCGCTAACATTTGAACATTTGATGTCCCTTATCGATAGCAATCATCATAAGAACGATACTTTCTGAATCCTTGTTGACTATGGGTCAATAGGTCGTTCTCTTCCAAGTAGTTCATAATATTTGAGGAAAATATGTGTTCTAAGATCCTGCTGCAAACAGACGTCAATGATGTAGGCCTGTAATTTCGCGGATCACTCCTACTGCCTTTCTTCAATATTGCCATAACCTTTTACAGTCTTTCGGTAAATTTAAGTAAGTACAAATTTCCTTGTCTTCTTCCGGTTACGTCATGTCAAACAGCTCGAAATTTCGTGCGTTCCTAATCGCTCAAGAGACCGGCAAGTGGTTCTTCAAGAGATATGTCACGATATGATGTGCAGTCGCGCTACTGTAAAACTTTTCTATCGCCTTCCTCTATACTTGAAGTATGTGCATGTCACGTACCGTATATTGCTTACAATGTACCGCTTATCTTATATTGCCTTACTATGAACAGCGCCTTAAAGGAAGAAGTGGCGTATATTGTGGGCTATCATAGCTATCACCGAAGTCCATATCTAAAGCAACCAGAAATTAAGAACCAATATTATCAAAAATGGCAACAGAAGCCAGTTTCGGTCTCGAAGAATTAGCGCTTAGTATGGAATGTGTCGTTCGCTTCATTCCAACAGTGGGAGAACAAAACTTCGGAGCCCTCTGCCGCAATCTTCGCTAAAGTGAAGGAAAGGGAGGGGTGGGGTGGGGTAGAGCGGCCAAAAGCGCGCCAAAGCTTCGGAATCCCTCGTCGCAACACAAGCACGAGTGCTTCCGAAATGTGCCAAACGGACACGAATGCTCTTGGGAAACTCCGCATCAGATTAAAGCAACGAAGAGTGTGTATGTTACGTTTCACAACAGCTGTCTTGGTGTTATTTATTTCGTAGTGCGTTGTGTACTTTGACAGTTCTTAGTGCTAATTCTTCAAAATGGATGGGTAATGTATAATTAGTCGGTTATTTGGATTCTCCGTGCATAAATATGTAATTTTTGTATAAAACATTTTTTTTCGTTTCACGATAGATGGCGCTGTAATAGGCAAAGCTAAAAATGTGGAAATTGTTGAAAATCGGTAATATCTCAAACAAACACACATCACATCAGGAAAATAAAACAGTACAGTTTATCATGTTTCTGTTAATGCTACCTCATGACGTCTCCCACTATCGAATGAAACACAAACTACGATCATGCTATCAGTCCGCGGCCAGGCAGTTTGTTGTATTTCAATGACTCGGCCTGTATCCACCTCTACGCAATTGTTCCCCGATGTTAACAATTGCAGAGAGAGAGAGAGAGAGAGAGAGAGAGAGAGAGAGAGAGAGAGAGAGAGAGAGAGAGAGAGAGAGAGAGTATGTACCATTTTCTGGTACTATGACGCCCACAGAAATGGTGAAGAAGCTCGTCACAGGTGTGCTCTACTTTCAAATGTTTTTTAAGCTTATGGGACTTAACTACGGGGTCATCAGTCCCGAAACTTACAAACTACTTATGAACTACTTACGAACTAGGACGGCACAAATATCCATGCCCGAGGGGGGATTCGAACCCCCGACCATAGTGGCCGTGCGGACCGTGACTGGAGCGCCTCAGTCACCTCGGCCACCGCGGCCGGCACTATACTTTCATTTATGCCAATTACTGCGTCATTTACCATGAAACGAAGAAAATGTTTCATGTTTTTACACGAAAAAAACAAAACTGCAATAAGACTAGGCGTTCCTATATAAGATTTCAAAGTTTCCTCCCGCCACCCGGGTTTCGCTAGGGGGTTGGGGGCGGGTTTAGTGTCATTGCATGTCCCCCTCACCGCTTCAACATTTGCCGGTAACCGTTTCTTCATTTGCTGATAATTTCTTGAGATATTTGGCACGGTCACTAACAATATCTCGGAAACAGCGCAAATATAGATTTTTTTCTTAGCATTTTTTTCTCGGTACTAACTTAGAAACTGAGTAGTAGTGATAGGCCAAGTTACAAAATCAGAATCCGCCACTGGCGGCCAGGTGCAAGTCACTCAACAGGAAACAGCGCAAGATATCGATTTTTTTTCTTAGCATGTTTTCTCGGTACAAACTTAGAAAGTACGTAAAGAAATTCGTTAAACTTTGTTTACAATATAAAAAATATTCAAATGTTTGTATAGCTTTTGGGACTTAACTACGGGGTCATCAGTCCGTAAACTTACAAACTAGGACGGCACAAATATCCATGCCCGAGGGGGGGATTCGAACACCCGACCGTAGTGGCCGTGCAGACCGTGAATGGAGCGCCGCAGTCCCCTCGGCCACCGCGGCCGGCGTTTACAAAATAAATCAATCAAAAGTGAAGGCCGTACACTCCACTAAAACACCTTGGAATTACGATTCTTCAGACTGAAACTGGAAAGAACACGTAGATAATGTCGTGAGAAATGCGAACCACAGACTGCATTTTATTGTAAAAAAAAAAAAAAAAAAAAAAAAAAAAAAAAAAAAAAAAAAAAAAAATTAATTGGACAGCTTATGGGACTTAACTACGCGGTCATCAGTCCACTTATTGACCATATCACGAGGATCAACAACGCTAACCGTGATAAGTTTTGTTTTAAGCATGTTACTGGAAATACAGTCAAAAAAGCCATTATGCGTATTACATCAGCATCTACCGGGGATGATGGTATCACTATCCAAATGATAAAGCTGATTATTGATCCACTGCTGCCCATCAAAACAGATATATTTAATCAGTCCTTAGCCACAAGTGTTTTTCCTGATGCATGGAAAGGTGGACTAGTTAAGCCACTGCCAAAAAAGGGCATTGCCACAGCACCCTCTGATTACCGACCTATCTGCATTCTTCTGGCACTGTCCAAAGCCCTAGAATATATAGTACATGATCAGCTAACCAGCTACTTGACTACTAATAAACTTCTTGACGAACACCAATCAGGTTTTCGCAAATATCGCAGCACAACATCTGCTTTGATAAAAGTAACAGACGATCTTAAGCAGGCAATGGATAGACAAGAGGCGACTATTATGTGCTTCTTAGACTTTATCAAAGCTTCCGACACTGTGGACTTTGATATTTTACTTGCTAAACTTAGCAGTCTAAATTTCTCTCAAGGCGTGGTGCAATGGTTTCGCTCATACTTGACATCGCGTCTTCAGTGCGTCATTTCCGGCACCGAAAAGTCACAGTGGAGAAAAGTTCTATCAGGCGTACCACAGGGTTCGGTGCTAGGTCCACTTCTCTTTTCATTGTATGTAAATGACGTATCATCGGTCTTGTCCTTTTGTAAATACCACATGTATGCCGATGACCTCCAGTTGTATTTAAGTGCAAAACCAAAAAACCTGAAGGCAGCAATCGAGAATTTTAATTCTGACCTATGTGCACTATCAAAGTGGGCACAGAATATAGGATTAAAGCTCAATCCAAGTAAAACACAAGCGATTCTGGTAGGTCATCCTAGACTCATTAACCACAAATACCGCGAATCTCAACCACCATTAATATTAAATGACACACCTATCTATTTTTCGCCCTCGGCAAAAAGTCTGGGAGTGATAATAGACGACAAACTAAATTGGGCTGAGCACACAGCCGCCGTGTGTAGGAAGGCATCAGCATCTCTTCATGCCCTACAGAGATATAAGAAGTTTTTTCCTCTCGATCTTAAAAAGAAACTTATACAAACGCTTGTAATTCCAATTATTGATTACAGTGATGTTATCTTGCAAGGTCTCTCTTGGGAAAGCTCACGACCTCTGGAACAAATCTTGAATGCCTGCGTTCGATATATATGCAACATCCGTCTCTTTGATCACATTTCACCATCTTATAAGCAACTATCCTGGCTCCGTGCTGACAAGCGCAGAGATTTTCATACACTCTGTTTCCTCTACTCTCTTATCAACGTACACTGTCCCTCATATCTTTCCTCGACCTTAACACTCTTATCTGATCAACATAAAAGAACTACTCGTTCATGTCAGAGCAAAACCCTTTCTGTCCCTATCCATCACTCAGCCGGTTTCTCAAAATCCTTTTCAGTAGCAGGAACCAGGCTCTGGAACAATCTACCTCAGTATATCAGAGAACTGAATAACACTGCCAGCTTCAAACGACAGTTAATGGATTATCTGCTAAAGCAATAATGACGCCAGTCTTTTTTACCCTACGGTCCAGGTACGTCACATCCATTTCTCCTCCCAGATATTCTTCAACTGACATTGCTCTCGCCAGGTACAGCTTCTGTCAAAATTCGCCATGCGTTAACCAGTCTCGATATATTCAAAAGTAAATATTGTATCTGTTAATATAAATGTTATTACTTCTATTATTACACCAGCAGCAGCAGCAGAAGGTGTCTCAGTAGTACTGTTAGTATTAATCCTATTTAGAGTTAAGTTATTACATATGTAGGGTTAAGTTATTACCTTTTATTTACATCCTTTTACATGTAATCAACCTGTATAAATAATGTTATTAACTGTTCATCTGTAAAAATCATTATTATGTTATAGGTAACTCACATGTAAAGAAATACTGTATGTGTAAAACCCTGGTCCGATGTAAGAGAGGGCCTGATGGCCCTAATCTGATCAGGATAAATAAATAAATAAAATAAATAAATAAATAAACTTACAAACTACTTAGAACTACTTACGAACTAGGAATGCACAAATATCCATGCCCGAGGGGGGATTCGAACCCCCGACCGTAGTGGCCGTGCAGACCGTGACTGAAGCGCCTCAGTCTCCTCGGCCACCGCGGCCGGCGCATTTTATTGTCAGACCCCTTAAAAGATTCAAGAGAACTACTAAAGTAACTGCATGCCCTACGCTTGTCCGTCCATTTTTGGAGTATTGGTGCCCAGTGTGGGCTCCTTAAGAGGTGGGTATGACGTCGGTCATCGGAAGAGTCCAAATAAGGGTAGCTTGTTTTGTATTGTCACGATACAGGGGAGGCAGCGTCACGGAAATGGTACATGATTTGTGATGGGAAAACATATTGTTGACCCCCACTTACATAGGTAGAAAGGATCACCAGAATAAAATACGAGAAATCAGAGCTCGAACGGAGAGATTCCCGCACGCTATTCGGGAGTGGAATGGTAAAACTCGTCCGCTGTTCTTTTGACTGTTAACTACCCGTGTTTGTGAAGTTAACAATTGATTGCTTGCTCACAAAATCTAATTACGGTGATAGTCACACAGCGGCGGAAGTATACAGTTGCCTTAAGCAAAACTCTGATTCTATAAGTTAAGCAACAGTTCTACCTTTAGTGTAATCTTTAGAGGAAACTGCACACAATTAAATAATGATCTGCAGTCATGGATCTAAATCAAAAATAAATGTCGGCAACGGAAACGCAACTATTATCTACTCCATAAGGGAGCAGAGACACAAGATACATGAATAAATAACCCCACATTAATTCAAAATAAATGGTAAGGGTAGAATTTAAATTAGCACAAAAGGATTATAGTTTAACAAATTAATTTATTGTTCAAAACAACAACAACTAGGGGGAAGGCCATTTTTTAAAAAATACAATAAAAACACACCTTACAAAATATTCAAAATATCCACAATTACATGGCCCTAAAATTGCCCACCTGCAAAGTTGAGTACAGGTTAATTATGATCACGTTTCACAGGGGGGAACGGAGGAATTGCAGCACATTCACACACAGATTCATACACCAAGCCATGCAGGTACTTACCAAGAACCTGACACCAATACACCAAGACGACAGCCAAGCAATGTGGAGAATGAAGGTCGAAAGTTCACTCACGCACAGTGAAATAGTACTTCGCTTCCATAATGTGTCAAGCTAGTGGCCTAGGCTCATGATAAACTATCAGAAACAAACGCACTCGTTTTAAGACCACAAAGTGCGGTGCACAGACGGAAGTTAAAGTATCTCTAGAACTTCTAACTATACATTAAATCAATATTTCATTAAATAATATCTAAAAACGGTCGCTCTGGCGTTCGTTTAGCACAGGGATAAGATAACTACAGAAGGTTAAAGTTGTTAGATCAATACAACACTCTACAAAGTCGGAACACAAAATATGCATAAAGAAAAAGATCGCGAAATATATCGTGTAACCATTTTTTCTGATGAGAGGACTGATATCTATTAGATAAGCAAGGTTACAGATTGCTACAGCACAATACAGAGTTCGGTCACAAAAATTCAGATAAGTGAAAAATTCTATTTCATGAAAATTAAAAACACGATAGACGTCGTGCAACGGTTCTTTCTACACAGAGGAAAAAGATCTATTTAATGGTAATAACCATGACAGGGAACACGCTAATCGACGCACACGTGGGCCGACAAGTACACAGATTACAACTTGGAATGGACAATTTTCGGGGAAAATTATCACGCTATACTCACTAGGAAACACCTAATTAAATTAGCTATACAATTATTAACCACTCATGTGCACTGAATGATGGAAAAGCTAAAGGTTTAGTCTAATATCGTCCACGTGTTCTGTCGACAAAGTATGAACAGTATAGGCACCTCGAATCCCTGAAAATATTAGAATTCAACTACTACAAGAACGCGAAAAACATTGAACATATTTAAACAGGCAAAGAAGTGATTTAAAAGTTATAAAGTGCAAGAACATTTGTGTTCCAGCCTCGTCGCCGCTTTTGTGTCTCGTTTCCGTCGTAGGTGTCGGTGGCCGAGTAGGAAGACCGACACAGGAATAAAGGTAGCACGCATGTACAGGTACGGAGAGGAGCAGCCAGTGGGACAGCAGAAACTAGAAACACTAGAGTAAATTAGAACGAGATATATATTGCACAGAATGTATACAATACTTAACTTTTACATAGATGTATAGCAGAATGCTGTTACATAGTTGAGCTAGAGGCCTGCCTAGTGCCTATCTGATAGCCAAGTCTTCACTGGTGCCTATGTGATTCCGAAGTGTTAGCCGGTTCCTCTCTCAGTCCCAAGTGAACGAAGTCGTTCAGTGATAGTGGCCACGAGCGGAGTTGCAGCAGAGGGCGCTCGTAGCTGACGTTGTAAGAACGCCGCGCCGTGCGTGCATGGCGGCGCGCGGCGAAATTAGGTGGCGCGCACTTTGGACTTGTGCGATACCACAAGAACTGTGCTAACGAAACACCATCAGAGCCTCGAAATCAGATTCCAGCAAAAATCTGCACAAAATTAGCAATCCTGTAGGAAATTAAGCAAAATCTCACTATTACACATAGTGTAGCTGCTACTCCCAGAATTAAACTCGTGAAGTGGCATAAGTACGACTAGGGAGCCTGAACTAAGTCGAGCCACGAGGCCACAGCAGAACCAAACCCAGAGGTACTTACCCTACCAGGAACCAAGAAGTGAATGAATAGCACTCTTGACCACCGCTTAACCAAGGAGGGATAGGGGAGGGGAGCCCAGAGAGCATCACCGTTTGTCAGGCAGGTAACCTGACCAACGCCCAGCAAAGGAGGTTAAGAGCAAGCTACATAAGGAATCTTTGCTAAGACTGGGTTCTGCTCAGCAGTTTGCAAACCTACTTCTCGCCCAGAGACATTCAATGCCCAGAGTTTGAAAGCAACGACGACACAAAACAGACGAGGTGCGCCTAGCACTTGCTAAACTTTCTAACATACAAAGTTTCGTTCATTCTGTGAAAGCCAGGGCCAGTGGAAGCACATCGCAGTACACACTAATAGATATTTGGGGCCTCATCTACACATAGACACTTAGAATTTTACATACAGATAAAACTAAATCAGCTATATACTGCCTAGTATCTCGCATATTGCGAGTAGTGTGTCTTGCTATACTCAACAACAAAAAATGTCTGAAGCTCGTCAACATTTGTTCATGGGGAGTCAATTAAATGGAACACGTTATGTGGACATGTTTCAATGGGAGATAAATAGTATAAAGGTGGTGCGATGACCCCTCTGCAGGCATTTACATGTGATTTGCAGAGTATCCCATGTAGATGTAGATCACGGTGACGACCGTATGTGGACTTACTGGACCACATACATCGATGCTCTTCTCTCAGAAACCGGGTCGCTCCCACGCGGACGCTTCAGCAGAAAGTGGCGATCGTGTGCGGTGACGTCACGGCGGCGGCGCCGCTGGCGCTATATGAGACGAGCGGACACTTGAAATAGCGGATCGCCGCGACACGCCGGCGTCTGGCGTGGTTTATGCTTCCTGCGTGTGTGCCGCGCCACGCCGCTTATAAATAGACGCCGTCCAGCGGCGGTTGCGAATCGGAGGGGCCAGTGGCTCGTGGCGCCGGGGGAGCAGCAAGTGGTTGTACGCTGAGGCGGAGGTGGACGTCACCAGTGACGTCACCGTGGGGCCTCCCTTCACGCCGCTCTGCTTGGAACACTTACGGCACACGGCGCACTCATTTGTAAACATACCGGAGATTACGCATGTTTGAGCTATACAGGCTGACTTTTTACACGATCTTCAAACTCTCTAGATTCATAGAGGAGAGCATACGGAACCAAAAAAAAAAAAAATTGCAGTGACATGTTTTACGGCCCACTTTACATTTTGTAGTTTTATAAGTTTTTGTAAACATTTAGGATCAAAATAATAATCTAAATAATAAAAAATTATAATGATATTGATTACGACTCTAGTGTTGTTGTTGTGGTCTTCAGTCTGGAGACTGGTTTGATGCAGCTCTCCACCCTACTCTATCCTGAGCAAGCCTTTTCATCTCCTCATAAGAACGGCAAACCACATCCACTTGAATCTGCTTACTACACGCGTCTCTTGGTCTCCCTCTGCGATTTTTACCCTACACACTTGCCTCCAATGCTAAATTTACGATTCCCTGATGTCTAAGAATGTGTCCTACCCAGCGATCCCTTCTTTTAGTCAGGATCTGCCAAAAATTCCTTTTCTCACCAATTCTGTTCAGTACCTCTTCATTAGTTATGTGATCTACCCACCTAATCTTCAGCATTCTTCTGTAGCACCACATTTCAAAAGCCTCTATTCTCTTCCTGTCCGCACTGCTTATCGTCCATGTTTCGATCCCGTACTAGGCAACACTCCACACAAATGTCTTCAGAAAAGACTTCCTTACACTTATATTAATATTCGATGTTAGCAAATTTCTCGTTTTCAAAAATGCTTTTCTTCCCATTGACATTCTGCATTTTATATCCTCTGTACTGCGACCATCGCATGTTATTTTACTACCCAAGTAACAAAACTCATCTACCAACTTCGTTGTTTCGTTACCTAATCTAATTCCTTCAGCATCGCCTGATTTTCTATGACCGCATTCCATTATTTTTGTTTTGCTGCTGTTAATGTTCATTTTATACGCTCTCTTCAACACATTGTCCATTCCATTCAACTGCTCTTCCAGGTCCTTTGCTGTCTCTGACAGAATTACAATGTCATCAGCAAAACGCAATGTTTTTATTTCTTCCCCTTGAACTTTAATCCCTATTCCAAATTTTTCCTTGCTTTCCTTCACCGCCTGCTCGATGTACAAATTGAATAACATCGGAGAAAGGCTACAACCCTGTCTTACAACCTTCCCAACTGATGCTTCCCTTTCATGCCCTTCGACTCTAATAACTGCGGTCTGGCTTTTGTACAAGTTGTAAATAACTCTCCTTTCCCTATATTTTACCCCTGCTGACTTCAGAATTTGAAAGAGTGTATTCCAGTCACCATTTTCAAATGCTTTCTCCAAATCTACAAAAGCTATAAATGTAGGTTTCCCTTTCCTTAATCTTTCTTCTAAGATAAGACGTAAAGTGAGTATTGCCTCCCGGGTTCCTATGTTCCTCCTGAATCCAAACTTCGTATTGTGGTTATATCCATGCACCAACCACGTAATATTCTTTCTTGCCGCATTTTAACAAACAGCCAAAATTATATAATATTTGAGTTTAGCTTTGACAAACATACTCTTGAACTTTCACCTCTTCGAACTATTATTTTAATATCTCTTCCACCGGCCGCAGTGGCCGAACGTTCTGCAGTGTGCCAGTCACGGTATGCACGCCCGCTGCAGTCGGTCTTTCGAATCCCCCTCGAGAATGGATATTTGTGCCGTCTTTAGTATAAGCTAGTTCATAAGTAGTTGTAAGTTTAGGACTGATGACCCCGTAGTTAATTCCCATAAGCTCTACAAACATTTGAACATTCGAATATCTCCCCCACATATTCATTATATTCTTCCGTTAAAATATTATCACCTGTATTGCCATAATATTTCAAAGTTTATTTTCTTTGCATGTACTGGTTACGAATGACTATACCGTGGAACGAACAGCCGCGGTGGAGTAGC
Organism: Locusta migratoria; assembly: GCA_026315105.1. NCBI lineage: Eukaryota > Metazoa > Arthropoda > Insecta > Orthoptera > Acrididae > Locusta > Locusta migratoria. The sequence goes on along the minus strand of CM048749.1, from coordinate 275,215,143 downwards.
CGAGCGGTGTAAAGCACCTCGCAGAGTAGCGCGCGGTTGCTCGACGTGGAGGTTCGAGTCCTCCCTGGGGCATGTGTGTGTGTGTGTGTGTATATGTGTGTGTGTGTGTGTGTGTGTGTGTGTGTGTATGTGTGTTGTCCGTAGGTTAGTTTACCTTAGTTTAAGTAGTTTGTAAGCTGCGGACTGATGACCACACAGTTTGGTCCGATAGATTTACAAACATTTGAACATTTAGTAATTAAAACTTCCGGGCTGAGAGACCGTGGTCTAACAGTAGAAATTTCTTCCCCTGACGTTTCGTTGCCGGCTGCGGGCAACATCTTCTGAGGTGAGTCGACTCACCTCAGAAGATGTTTCCCGCAGCCGGCAACGAAACGTCTGCGTGACGTGATGCGGCATGGCAGTCGTTCTCTTCAGACGGTGATGGTTCAACACCATCTGTAATAAAAAAGTGAGTAAATTTCTCAACGAACAACCCTGAATGAATATGAAGAAACGGCCGCATATATATTTCCTCTTGCTCCCTAAAAGGTTTTTGCACACTCTTGTTAACTGAACACAACTATTTTCTGAAACATTCAGAGTTGTTCAACGGTAACAGCGCTTTCTCTGAAAAGTACATTTGTTGTGATTCAAGAACATGCCATGAAATACATAACAACGAATTGTAAACATAGACTCCTTTATCACATGTACATAAACTGGGGAGATACTTTTAAAATGACTGTTGTAAATATAACAAATAACTTTGTATATATGGTAAGTACCTGAGTTATGTGGAATTCAGTATTACCACACTTATTCCGTTTTTTATTTTAACTGTTAAAGAAAACGTAATTCCGGTTTGGAATAGAATATTTGCTATTTATTTTACAGAGTAACATGAACGAATTCATAGCTGAACTACAGGAAAGGTAATAATATCTACGTTAAAACCGTCATTAGCAACCATGTCAAAAATTATTGTAGATGCAATGATTCTAATTAATGACTTTCAGTATATTCCATAAATAGTGAATTAAACGCTTAGGAGAAAAGATAAAGAAGGTAATTTGTTGCAAAGTATACCCTTGCCTTTCGTTTCATCAAGGAACTACATTTGCCACAAAAATCTAGAACTTCCTTTATATATACGAAACTACCTGTTTCAGCACGTTGGTCAGTAAGTTCATTATTACAGTATCCTCACAGTTTACATGCATATGCTTCAGAAGGCCATTGTTCAATTCGTTGTTGCGTACTTCATGGCATGTTCACGAAATAGCAGAAACACGCAAATTAGAGGGCGAATTTGTACATATGCACAACTCTAAACATTGAAGAACAGCTCTATTTAATTAATAAGGTTGCCCGAAATCCTTTTAGGAAATATGGAGAAAAAAGAACGACTGTGAACATTCGTTCATTACAGGACAGGTTACTCTGTAACTTCAAAATTTTGATCTGAAGATGGGCAGCTGTCCCGAAACCGGTAATGTTTTGGAAAATACAAGCGATCTGGAGACGGATATTCAAGAATTTTATTCATATAACGATCGCAATAACTCCCTGAAGACTAATAAGTCTTGCTTTGATAAAAAAGAATTTTGTTGTTGTGGCGGGTTCCGAACCTCTGACCATGAGTATTACACTCAAACGCGCTAGCCTCTACACCACAGGTAACAACTAAAGTATGCGACCTTATTTTTTGCACTATTAATGGCGGTTAACTGATACTTATATGGCATTTTTAGACACTAGATTATCATTTATCGTACGAAGAACGACGCGTTTTTGTTAATTCTTCAATGCGCCATTCTTTAGAAATGACAACGGACAAGTTACAATAAGAAAATCATCAAATACTCAACGCAGGATGGTGTATGGCAGAGAGAGTTCTGGGCGAGGAATGTCACGTGACATCTCCGGACGGCTGGTTGTCGTTAATTCAGTAGAGAATGTCAAATCTCCGTTAGTTTTGCAAATATCTCTCAAACGATACGAGATATGAAGGGGAAAAAAACATAAGAGAACAAAGTTGTAGAGAATTTTCTCCTCTACAAATTAGGTTATTCAATTTTCGTGTCAGATGAACGGTTAGGCCGTTATTTTCATTAAATTTCGAGCTGTCAAAAGTCGATTGCAAAGGCCCACTTTTAGTGTTACTACCTAACCTAAAGTGGGCCAACATTCTAATGAACTTATGTGCGGAAGAGCATGGTTTCTTTGCTTAGGCCTATATTCAATCTGACACTGCCACACTGTGGACCAATACGCACTGTCCCATTTAGTTACAGTATGTGTCCAACATGGTTTCATGTGCTTAAAGCATACGTGTAAGCGGCAGAGAATGCTCTTTCTCAGATGCTCACATCGGCCCGGCTCTATTCGAACAGTGTCAAAGGCGGCATGAATACAGTTTCTATATCACAGATGGGCTCTGCATACAGGATACTTTTGAGATGGCCCCATAACGATAATTCTCACAGGCTGAGATGCGATCCTATGAACAAGTAGGCCATGAAATTGGACCTCCTCGTACGATGTATGGATTAGAAAAGATACGACCGGACGTTAATGGAGAAGCGGGCTGAAGCACCGTAATGTAGCTGCCAGAAAACCCTATGAATCGGTGATGGTAACTTTTCACAGTAGGAGAGGTAAGTCACTCGCAAGAAACGCAGATGTGTCTGGTCTGTTTAAAAACTTGGCATACTGGTAGAAAATACTGTCGCAAGTGTCCCGTCCTACGTATTCCGAGTCTTTTTTATTATAGTCGACATGATCGACTGGAGAATGTCCGCAACTGCACTGTGTTGTTTTAAATGTGTTTATTTCCGTCACCAGTTGCAATATAATTGTTTAATTACATGTTTCGATCACTTGGATCATCTTCAGATCTGAGTTGGTTTATGTTGTAGGAGGCGATCCAATTATGATATTGTTCAAACGTTCAAATGTTTGTATAGTCTATGGGACTTAACTACGGGGTCATCAGCCCCTAAACTTACAAACTACTTACTAACTAGGACGGCACAAATATCCATGCCCGAGGGGGGATTCGAACCCCCGACCATAGTAGCCGTGTAGACCGTGACTGGAGCGCCTTTGTCTCCTCGCCCACCGCAGCCGGATATGATATTGTAGAAAGATATAAAAAAGCCAAGATCGCTGATCATCAAATAGTTTGCTATAGTCACTCACTGTGATAATTATGTTTTATTATTACGACATAGTGCACCTATGCACTATTAATTAAGTTGAATAGCAACTGATTGACATTAAAAGATTATGGCCTTGTAAAATGATTTTATTGGACCAGATGATGCTGACATAGTTCAGCGAAACCGGTCGTCTTGAATAAAAATTGATGATCAGCGATCTTGGCTTTTTTATATCTTTCTACAATATCTTCAGATCTTATAGTTGCGTCCGCAACTAGTCTGGCTGAGTACTAATTAGTAAAATATTCCGTAAGTACCGATGTTGATGATTTGCTGTCACCTTACAGTTGGGGTCCTGCGTACTGTCACACAGATGACTTATGAAACGAGCGGTCTAAGGCGCCTCGCTGCAGAGCGTGCGGTTGCACGCCGTCGGAGGTTCGAGTCCTCCCTGGGGCATGTGTGTGTGTGTGTGTGTGTGTGTGTGTGTGTGTGTGTTGTTCTTAGGTTAGTTTACCTTAGTTTAAGTAGTTTGTAAGCTGCGGACTGATGACCACGCAGTTTGGTCCGATATCTTTACAAACATTTGAACATTTGAACTTATGAAACCACTCCGTGTAGTAGTGGGCTCGTCTGTGAATACGATGGTTGACCCAATTACCGAAATCGTGGGTGCCTGGTGAATAAACGAGTGCCAAATTGCTTCCGATGTACGAAGTTCGTCACTAGTAGGCCCTACAGATTCTGTATGTGGTAAGCGTAGTAACAACATGCATGGAGAATGGTACACTGCGTATGTCTAAATAAGTCTCTGTAACAAACTATGAACTGAATAAATGGTCTCTAGCATGGAAACCGTGCATTTCCGGACGTAAGTTCATTAGACCTGTTTTGATCGTATGTTTGTAAAACTATTGCACAAAACTGCTATGATCATCAAACTCTAGACTTTCAAACTTCATAAATTAACCCAAGGACAAAACACACACACACACACACACACACACACACACACACACACACACACACACACACACACACACACACACATATACACACACACATCGATGCCCCACGGAGGACTCGAACCTCCGAAAGCGAGGAATCGCGCGCTGCAAATCGACGCGCCATAGAACGCTCCGCCACTACACCGCGGCCCTCTTTCGTTCTGTATCCTCACATCGAATCCGTGCGGGTTGTACACAGTGTAAAAATCACCCTCTTAAATAAAAATCATTTAGTATTTTGTCTAATGACGGAGAGTCCGGGTTGGAATTAATAATATAGTAATAAGGACAGTTTACAACTCACTGCAAAGACGTCGCGACGAGCTGCAACAGGCACATACAAAAGACACACACTTCTAACACTTTCAGCTATCGGCCATGGCCTTCTTCAGAAAATAGAACATTCACGCAATTACACAGGCACACAACACAGTCATACAACCATCACCTACGGCTGCTGCAGTTCGAAGTTGGCGACGGTTCTATGATTTTGTTGTGTGCCTGTGCGATTGCGTAAATGTTCTATTTCCTGAATAAGGCCATGGCCGATAGCAGAAAATGTTGTATGTGTGTCTCTTTTGTATGTGCCTGTCGCAGATCGTCGCCACGTCTTTGCGGTGAGTTGTAAATTGTCCTTATTACTATATTTTTAGTATTTTGTCTATAACAGCAACTATTTTATAGTTGCTATTTAAAGAATCATCAACTACTTGCAATTGTTACTTGTTTTATTATAACCGGTTTCTGGACGTAGTGCTCTTAATCTGAGAAATCGGACGAAGTGTCGGAAACTGTTTCCATTGTAAAACAGTTTTTTTTATTGTTGCTCCTCCAAAAGTGGGAATCATTGGCTATGTCAGAAATCACTGGCCGCGAGCTAATAATCTTTTCCTTTTGGACGTGAGATAAATCCCTTCGTTTCCCCGTTACGAAAATGCGTGCACTGCTTCGCGCGTCCTCCCTGTCCTCTCCTCTGTTGCCCTGTTACGGTTTTCAGAATATCTAGTACCACCTGCTATCTGCTGAACAATGAGTGGCTGACTAAGGGGGGGGGGGGCGAGGGGGTGGACCGCCCGGGGCCTCTCGCCTTGGGGGGCCACCAAATAACTCTAAAGCACATCTTTATATATATATATATATATATATATATATATATATATATATATATATATATAGAGAGAGAGAGAGAGAGAGAGAGAGAGAGAGAGAGAGAGAGAGAGAGAGAGAGAGACTGCCCCATGTCACTCGTCCTGGGGGGCCATGGTCATCGATCGTTCATGTCTAACAGCAGCGCTGGTCACAGTGACGCAGGTGTACCGTCTATTACAGCGGCCACCTGTTGAACAACAACAGCGGGAGTCCGGCTCTCAAATCTGTAGCCCGAGTTCGAAGAGCCGTCCGAAACTCACGCTGCAGCCGTCTGCCTTTCCACGGAGGGTTCGATTATGAGGGCCAGGTTTCTTTGTGTGTGTGGGTTGGGGTAGAGAGCCTGTATAGGGAGAGAGTGGCCATGAGTGATGTCGCTGCTGATTGGCTAATAACCCAGGACGCCATGTTTTTACTAGATTTTGGCGGGCTCTGTACGTGTATGAATAGCTACAGTGTGCGTTTCTGTATTGTTGAGTGTCTTAAAAGATTTTGACAGTGACTTCACTTTACAGTTACATGCAGGTCGTATTACTGTAGCTGCTGCTCATCTTTTGCACGTCTTATGTCGGTTCTATTTACGTAAATCAACATATTGTTCGTCCGTCGTTGACGATAACTTGAGAACTTCGCGGCATTTTTTAAGATTAAATATTGATCTAAAATGATTTACTGACTGTAATTAATAATGTGTATTACATAATCATTGAAAACAGTCAAGAGAAATACTTCGTCATTCCTCTGCTGGCTGTAAAAACCGAATTGAATGTTGCTCTAAGATGCTTGTGTTCGCAAGGTATGAGGAAAAACGGAAACAGCAGGTGGTGAAAGTTATTAGAGAAAGCGGTAATCGTAAAGGCGACTTATGGAAACCGACGAATTATTCCTATCTAAGTAAATATTTTCTTCTTCGCCCCCCCCCCCTCTCCCACCCAATGCAAGGAAAGCATACACGAAAATCAGTAATGGAACATCTGCTTCTGCAATTACCGCATGGTGTAGTGGTTGTGTAGTGAATCAGATAAGCGGTAACTTTTTTAACAATATTTTCTAGCTCTTTCTTAGTTCATAGTTTTGGTTTTTGACATGTCATGTGCTACAAGGTATGTTTTAATATAGCTACGTCCCCTCTCTATTGGCTCTGTATTATTGGCTATTCACAATAATTGATTACGTGATATAATATGGAAAAGGTAGGGGGAGCGGGTCTGTTGACTCGTTGTAGATATTCAATTACCTATTTTGCGCCTGTTTCTGCTGTTTCAGTACAGATAGTATCGGTAAATTTCCGATTTTCTCTGATAGTGTGTTCATAAAAGTATGTACAGAATGATGGTTTTGGTATTTTTCAGTCTAGGAAAATGTTATAAGATCGACAGGAGCACGCTTAAAATGCATTATGTTGGTGTGGAAAGCGATAATAACGTTCTAATTTCGGCGATGAATATGCAGGCAGAAAATTCTGAAACAGCAACATTTTCTTTGGGATATGTAACATGAAATACCTCTCTTTCTTTTTTATTAACAGCCAACAGTTACCAGAACATTGTAAAATATGGTATTAATATTCGACAGTCATAGAAACCGTTACACGAGACTTAATTGCTTACGAATTTATTAGGCCTGTATAAACATATATGTATGGCATTTATTTAAGCTAGTACTGATTAGTAAACCAGAAGATGTGCTTTGGTCTCATGGATGGAACTGATGGCTTATTTTAGTCGTTAAGTGGCTGCATTTCTGCCTGGGTCGCTATGTAAGTGCACGTCCCGCAGGCAGTCTGGTAAAAACATGGCGGACACCGGCCGGTTGGCCACTCTCTCCCTATATAGGCTCTCTAGGTTGGGGCGGTGGAAGAAAGGAGAAAAGGGGGGGGGAGGAGATCGCGGCAGCTGAGAGCTCTCTGGTGGGAGCGGCTTTCTGTGTCGTGCAGACGCCGCTGTGCGCTGTGTCAGCTGGAAGTGCGGCACGCCACGACCATCTTTCACGGTCAGCCACCGAGGCCGCCGCCATCAGTGTTGTTGGCTCAGTGTGCGTCGGCTCCAAGGTATGCCAGTTTGGGCTTCTTCACTGTCACTGGTTAGCGCTGTATTACGTCACTCGGCAGCAAGCCGCTGTATTATAAGGCCGCCGTCAACACATTTTCTCGGTCTTTTCTTTCCTCATTCGACAAAGAAACATTGCTTTTAAGCCGTGGAATACGCTTGTGATTAATATATATGTATACTAACATACAAAGTTTTGTGTCCCAGCCTCATCGCCGCTTTTGTGTCTCGTTTCCTTCGTAGGTGTCGGTGGCCGAGTAGAATGAGACCGACACAGGAATAAAGGATGCACGCATGTGCGGTACGGAGGTGAGCAGCCAGTGGGACAGCAGAAACTAGAAACACTAGAGTAAATTAGAACGAGATATATACTGCACAGAATTTATACAATACTTAACTTTTACATAGTTCTGTACTGCAGAATGCTGATACATAGTTGAGCCAGAGGCCTGCCTAGTGCTTATCCGATAGCCAAGTCTTCACTGGTGCCTATCTGATTCCGAAGTGTTAGCTGGTTCCTATCTCAGTCCCAAGTGAACGATGTTGTTCAGTGGTGGCCACGAGCGGAGTTGTAGCAGAGGGCGCTCGTGGCTGACGTCGTAAGAACGCCGCGCCGTGCGTGCATGGCGAAAGTAGGTGGCGCGCACTTGTACTTGTGCAACACCACACAAAGGATTGAAAAAGAAAAGCTTCCAACATTATGAACAACTACCTAACCCGCCCCGCCCCGCGACTTGGCAAGGGTAATATTTAAACGTCTTTAACTCGAGAACCACTGAACGTATCGTGATGAATTCTTTTTTTAATTGTAGAGCCCATAAAGATCTAAAAAAAAGTCCGTGAGAGCACATGTCTAACTTTTATAGATTTCCCACAATCACTATTTATGTTGCCCGAAGCCATCCGGCTCCGGCACCTTAGGAAAGAAAAATAGTAGATATGCTTCACTCGTAAAAGTTAGAGATATGCTCTCGCAGACCTTTTATTTTCTTTCTTTTCTTTTTTCTTTACACCTTTGTGAGACCTACAATTTAAAAGAAACCTCATCACGATACATTCAGTAGTTCTCAAGTTATAGAAGGTTAAAGGGACAGACGAGAGAAAATGTGCTTCTGTTTTATATAATATTATATTTCACTCACTGAGAGTGCGAATTTCGAAATTTTACTATCCCCATAACCGTTGACGAAGTTGACGCAATCGACTGAATGGCTTTCACAGGCATAGCATACGGACAAACAGAGGCTTTCATTTTTATATATTAGATAAAGAAAACTTTCGTGACAACGCAAACGTAGCAGCCGATATATGGAAAAATTGTTCCCTAATACAAGAAAGCTACTTTCTATCCGAACATTTAACAGGTCACGAAACGAGCGACCGCAAAACACAACTTCCTGCTTGCACGTTTCATAAGTATACTGCGGCAACTGCTCGGCGCTTGCTGCTGGTGACGTCACAGAGGCAAAGCGCGCGAGTCATATTTACACCCCCCTGCGTCGGCTCCTGCACGGGACCTCATGTCTTGCCTCTACCCATTCAGGACACAGCACCGAGTGTACAGACATCGGAATTGCACTAACGTAAAGGGGGACGGAGGTTCCACATGACGCGGTTCAACGAGTGACTCAGGACTGCTGCAAATTATCTCTCGAAAGGCCAGACTGAGGTTAGACGTTTAGTTACGTTATCGGTGGGCGGAAACAGACAGCATTCATAAACTGAATCCGTGTATGCGCACTAAAGGCGAACTGAACGCGCATGTACACAATATATTGGTGTTGTTAATAGAGCCGTGATTTAAAAATTAAAAAAATAAAATTAAATTAAAAGTAAAATAAATAAAATTAAAAATAAAATAAATAAACCTTGAAAGAATGGAAATAGCAAGTTCATTTTCTCAGAACTTGTACATTAGTATGTTCTGCAGAAACGATTAGCTCGCGGTGTACAACATGCCTGGTAGAAATTTATTCTACATCTACATCTACATGGGATACTCTGCAAATCACATTTAAGTGCCTGGCAGAGGATTCGTCGAACCACAATTATACTATTTATCTCACATTCCATTCTCGAATAGCGCGCGGGAAGAAAGAACGCCTGAATCTCTCCGTTCGAGCTCTGATGTCTCGTATTTTATTCTGATGATCATTTCTAGTAAGTGGGAGTCAACAATATATTTTCGCATTCGGAGGAGAATGTTGGCGATTGGAGTTTCGCAAGTAACCCACGCCTCAACGATAAGCGCCGTTGTTGTAATGATTCCCATCCCAGATCCTGTATCATTTCCGTAACGCTGTCTCCCCTGTATCGTGACAATACGAAACGAGCTGCCCTTCTTTGGACTCTTTCGATGTCCTCCGTCAACCCACCTGATAAGGATCCCACACTGGGCTGCAATACTCCAAAAGTAGACGGACAAGCGTAGTGTATGCAGTTTTTTCTGTAGTTCTGTTGCATGTTTTAAGGGTTCTGCCAAGAAAACGCAGTCTCTAGTTCGCCTTTCCCACGATATTATCTACGTGTTCTTTCCTATTTAAGTCTGAAGTAATAGTAATTCCTAGGTATTTTGTGGAGTTTACTGCCTTCACATTTGATTGATTTATCTTTTAAACAAAGTTTAACGGATTTCTTTTCGTACTCATGTGGACGACTCCACACTTCTCATTATTTAGAGTCAATTGCCAATTTTTACACCATACTGATATCTTATTCAGATCGTTCTGCAGTTGGTTTTGATCTTCAAATGATTTTACTAGACAGTAAATGATGGCGTCATCTGCAAACAACCTAAGAGAGCTAGTTAGATTTTGCCCTAAATCGTTTATGTAAATAAGGATCAGCAGAGGACCAATAACATTACCCTGTGGAACGCCAGATATCATCTCTGTTTTTGTCGATGCCTTACCATCGATTACTACCAACTGTGTCCTATCTGACAAGAAATCCCCTATCCAATCGCAAATTTGGGGCGATATACCATAACCACGCAATTTGATTAAAAGCCGTTCGTGAGGTACGGTGTCAAAAGCTTTCTGGAAATCAAGAAATATGGAATCGATTTGCGAACCTTTGACGATAGCACCCATCACTTCGTGTGAATTAGAGATAGTTGTGTTTCGCATGAACGATATTTTCTAAATCCGTGTTGACTCTTGTAATGAAATAAAAGAGTTTATCAAGAGGGGAGAAAATAGTCACTGGCCGAGAGCAAGTCTTCATATACGATTTTAACACTGTCTAGTTGGAAAGTTCCTAACAGTTTCTCAGTACAGTCTTCCAACCTCTTATGAATTTCCCCTGCTGTAACCTCACTGCTATTACTAAAGATGTATGCACTTATGGTCCTATTTGCAGCTTTCGGACCTCTCTCGGCACATTCCGCCTGTTACTGTGCTATGCAGACATTCCTTTCATTGTTTTGGATCCAGCATTTTTCGTCATTATGACATTGGCAACCGTCATACCGTAGTGAACTGGGGAAGCTTTATTGACATTTCAGCAGTGATAATTTTCTCGAAACCCAAACCTTCCTCAAGCTCTAAATTAGGAATGAATCGTAATCACATCACTCTGCCCATCAAGCAGAAACTAGAAATCATCCAACGCTTGGAAGGCGAAAACAGAAATATTTTTATGTTTCAATTTAATATTGTTATTACATTTTCATAAATACAGCAATTGAAGAAAAACATTACTTTTACTGGCATACTTTTTACAGTGGTAGCACTAGGCAACGGTTTAAGTGAACATATACCTCTAATTAACGTATTTGGTAACAATATTATTTCACAGCAAATGTTAATTTCAACTAACCTCCTTTAGGGCATAGACAGACAGTATATTGTCGAGATAAGAGTTGCTTAAGAAAGCCAAATCCCGAAAACTTACCCGTAAGTAATATTCACGGTGTCTATTCGATCCTTAGTCCAAATCAATATTTCGCAAAATATTGAAAATCTGTTGAAGATTTTACACTATTAAGAGCCAAACAGAGTTTGGCTGTTCAAAATGTGCACTGCAGATTTACGTTAACTATGAGTTAAGTTTATATTGTTGTATTGATTACAATCAAAGAAGATCCAAAACAAAATTATCCTGTAGGAGACACATAAGATTCCTGGGTTAATAGGGCTAATCTAGTTCCTTTTGCTGACGATACAAATTTAGCTATCACGCCTGACAAACAGTAATTAACTGATGAAATTGTCAATGATGTCTTTCAGAAAGTTAATAAGTGGTTCTTTACAAATGGACTCTCATTTAACTTTGATAAAAACCAGTATTTACAGTTTCATACAGTAAATGGTATGATACCATTAATAAGTTTAGACTTTGAACATAAAACTATAGCTAAGGTAGAATATTCAAAAATTTTAGGTGTTTGCATTGACGAGGGATAGAATTGGCAGAAACAAATTAAAGATCTGCTGAAACATTTGAGTTCAGCTACTTATGCTATCAGGGTCAATACAAAATTTGGTGATATACATCTATATAAATTAGCTTACTATGTCTGTTTTCATTCATTGCTTTCACGTGGAATCATATTCTGGGGCCATTCAACAAAATATATATTCACTAATGAAATCTGTTATTAACAAGTTATTAACAATCCGGCAATCGAAAGTAATAGCCTTGTACACAGCTATAACTTTAGGAGAAAGGGTGATGTTCACTATTCTAGGTAAAATTTAATCTTTGACCATAAAGGGGTGAATTATGCTGCCACAAAAATCTTAGGTCACTTACGAAGTAGCACCAAAAGTCTGTCAGAAGGCAAACTGGTATTTAAAAAGAAATTAAAGGAATTTCTGAATGACAACTCCTACTACACTCTAGTTGTAATTTTAGATCAAATGTTCAAATGTTTGTATAGCTTATGGGACCTAACTACGGGGGTCATCAGTCCCTAAACTTACAAACTACTTACCAACTAGCTAACACTAAGGATGGCACAAATATCCATGCCCGAGGGGTATTCGAACCCCCGACCGTGGTGGTCGTGTAGACCGTGACTGACGCGATTTTTAGATAAAACTATAATTTCTCTCACTAAAAAAGAAAACAACTTAAAATATTTAGTGTCATGTATAGACACCATTTATTAAACTGACACGTTCCATATCATTGCAGAATGTCCTATATCTGATCTATGAAACAAGTATTAATCTGATCTAATCCCATACTGTGAATTAATTAGAACGACCAAACCGGATTATATATTCAAACATTCTATTACTTAGATACGTGCAAATTTAATTCACTGAGCACCGTTACGTGTCATATCTTCTGTTCAAGGTTTACCGCATCAGTATTTAACTATAGTGAAAATTAATATAAAATTCACGCAGCGCGAAGGCATATATCCGCGTTACGACTCTGTCTCCTGCTTCTTTCAAAATACTCCTTCCGAGCAACATGCAGAGTTAGCAGGCAACTGTATTCAAAATTGTTAGACGCACTGAAAGCCTAACTTGAGTTCACACACCCCACAACGCGCACAGGACAGATTGATCCATTGATGTGCCAGACAAGCCGTACTTTCTTTACTCAAACAGTAGGAAGAAAGGACGGAAGCAAGGGGGGCATGAAGGGTGGGGCTTAATGTCCCGTCTATATCCAAACAGCAGGCTCGTCTCGCCGCCCTCGGCCACTGCGGCTACCAGAGAGTATCTATTGGAGCTCCGTGTTTGACAGCTGCGCTCCGCTCTCAAGTGGCCGCCGTTCCTCTTGTATAGCACTCGCGACAGCGTCCTGACATGTAGCGTCCCTCTCACTGGCTTCCCTTAAAGCAACTCGACGGCGGCCGACATTTTTGAGTCAATCGACTGGGTGCTTTCGTAGTGCAACACAGGCCCGCTGTATTACAACGATTTTATAATCACTTGTAGCTGATATACCTGGTATTTCCGGGGTATACAGAGTGGTTCACTGATAGTGACCGGGCCAGATATCTCACGAAACAATCATCAAACGAAAAAACTACAAAGAAGAAAACTTTTCTTGAGGGGGTAAAAAAGATAGCGCTATGGTTGCCCCGCTAGATGGCGCTGCCATAAGTCAGACGGATATAAACTGTATTTTTTTTAAATAAATACCCCCATTTTTATTATATATTTGTCTAATATTTAAGCAAATATGAATATTTATTTGGAACACTACGTCGCTTTGTGATAGATGGAACTGACAAGATTCAAAAACATATAGCTCACAATTTTAGACGAACAGTCGGTAACAGTTAGGTTTTATAAATTAAAACACCGAATATAGGTACCTTTGAACTTCATTTCGGTTGTTGCAATGTGATACGTGTACTTTCGTGAAAATAACACATTATGACAACGCATGCTGTTACAAAGTGATTACCTGTAATTACCTCATGACTTCAATTAGTGCTCAAAATGATGTCCTTCAACTTCAATGCACTTCAATGCACTTGGCAATACCCATACCGAAATTCCTCTCAACGCTGAGTAATTTGCCTTCAGTAATGACTTCACAATGCGCTGACGCATGTTCAAATGTTAAAATGTTTGTAAATCTATCGGAACAAACTGCGTGGTCATCAGTCCGTAGCTTACAAACTACTTAAATTTAGGTAAACTAACCTAAGGACAAACACACACGCCGATGCACTAGGGAGGACTCGAACCTCCGACGGCGAGCAACCGCGCGCTTTGCAGCAAGGCGCCTTAGACCGCTCGGCTACTCGGCACTGACGCATGTTTTCAGGGGTTGTCGGTGAATCACGATAACAAATATCCTTCAATTTTTTCCACACAAGGAAATGTAGGGATGTAAGATCCGGTAAACGTGCGGGACAAGGTATGGTGCTTCTACGACCAATCCACCGGTCATTAAATATGCCATTTATGACCGCTTCCGAGCGGACTGCGGTGCGCCAGTCACTGTCTGCACGGTCGCTACGGTTGGGGATTCTAATTCCCCCTCGGGCATTGATGTTTGTGTCGTCTTTAGTATAAGGTGCCGGCCGCGGTGGCCGAGGGGACTGAGGCGCTTCAGCCACGGTCTGCACGCCCACTACGGTCGGGGGTTCGAATCCCCCCTCGGGCATGGATATTTGTGCCGTCCTTAATCTTAATTAGTTCATACGTAGTTTGTAAGTTTAGGGATTGATGACCCCGTAGTTAAGTCCCATAGACAATACAAACATTTGAACATTTTTTTAGTATGAGGTAGTTCATAAGTAGTTTATAAGTTTAGGGACTGATGTCCCTGAAGTTAAGTCCCTTATGCTTGACAAACATTTGAACATTTAAGACCGTATCAACTGCACGCGAGTCATGAGCCGGACATCTATCATGTGAAAGTACATTGCCATTTTCTCCTGCAGTGGAACGAAGTAAAATCGGTAGAACATTACTTACTAAATAAGGATAAATTTTACCATTTATAGGGCCATCTATAAAATAGGGGCCGATTATCCTTCCTCCCATACTGTCGCACCATATATTAACGCGCCAAGGTCGTTGATGTTCCACCTGTTGCAGCCATCGTGGATTTCCGTTGCCCAGTAGTGCATGTTATGCCGGTTTACATTAGCTCTGTTGGGGAATGACACTTCGTCACTAAACAGAACGTGTTAAAAATTTGTTATCGCCCCGTAATTTATTTTGTGCCCAGTGGAAAAACTGTACACGACGTCCATGTTGTGGTGTTGCAAAAGTCTGAAGTTTTTACGTCAGCCACGAGCGCCCTCTGCTGCAACTCCGCTCGTGGCCACCACTGAACTGTATCCATCACTTGGCTATAGGACAGGCACTAGGACTCATCAGTAGGCAGGATTCTACCTAGTTAAACTTTGTACCAGCATTCCACTAGTCTGCTGACCTCCAAGTTCAGTATTGTATTATTTCTACGAAATATATATCTTGTTCTAATCTAGCTTGGAGTTTCTAGTTTCTGCTGTCCCACTGGCTGGTCACCTCCGACTCTGTACCTGCACACTCGTCCTATTTTTCTGTGTCGGTCTCTCTCTACTCGGCCACCGACACCTAGAACAACCGGCGGAAACGAGACACAAAACATGTCGTTTTTCTGTGACTGTCCATCGGTTGTTACCTTACTATCTGTTCATTTTTTTTTTTTCTTGCAGGTCACTACTTACGATATAATAATACGTCCTTGACTGTCTTACAATAACATAATTTTTCAGATTTGTAGTATGTAATCTTAGGGAATTACTTGAGATCAATAAATAGTGGATGAATTGAGTCTCGTAAATCACGAGTCGCGTGATGAGAAAGTTGTTGTGACTCATTGTTTACGACGTCTTATATCTTGTGTCGTGTCGTAGGCAGTTGTCAACCCCACATCGATTGTTGTCTGATAATGAGCAGTATGTGTACCAAGTTTTGATGAAATTGGTCCATTATTTTAGGAGGATATGTGGAAAAATAGCGCCGGATATAGCAGTTATACGGAAATTTCGATGTTTATGGCGTCACATCTCCTCAAATATGTGTCGTACAACATGTAAATTTTAAAGTAAATTCATTGATATATGTGCCTAATGTCTGCGAAATATATCTTGAATGTTGTTAGTAGTAAAGATGTAATAAATCGAAACCTCTTAAGTAATTATGCGTTTCTCCATCAACCAAATTGTTTGTGACTTCATATCTTATGAACCACATTTCGAACTCTGATATAGTATCGAAGGAACATTCAACAGTATGTATATGTACCATCTGTGAATTTTCTCGCGAATACAATTTACAGTGTAGATGTAACAACTTGTAAAGTAATGCCAAATGCCATAGATATACATCATGAACATCGAAAAATTAGTAAACGATAAAGTTTTTCCCCTTTCATTCTTTTGTAGGGGTTGTCAGCGTGAAAAAGTTCCTTAAAGATTTGAAATTATATTCAAAGTTTATTGCAAGTCGCTAAGTGCTCCCACGGAAAATAGTTGACGAATAAAACCCGCTATCACGCGCCGCAAGAGGGGGCAGTTTTCATTGTTTATGACATAAATCGTATGAACTATGTATCATAGGTAGTTTTTGCAACCATAGCAAATGATTCCTGACCTTAAACAATATTTGTACGAAATTTGGTTCAAATCGGTCCATTAGTTTAGGAGCAGATGTAGAATTTTTTCGCATGAGGCGGCCGTTCTCACGACTGCCATTGTTTGTGACGTTGTATCTCCTTACGTATGTGTCGAAGGTGGTTCTTACCCTGACAGCGATTGTTGCCTGATAGTAAGGAACATGAGTACCACGTTTGGTTGAAGTCTGTACCGTAGTTTTAAAGGAGATGTGGAACACACACACACACACACACACACACACACACACACACACACACACACACACACAGCCTATTTTATAAAATGTGAAGATACAACGGAAGTGAAAGTGCAGATTATAACTCAGTATTAAATATGTACACCGAGGCTAAATTTTTCTTCAGTGAATGAGGATTTCACAGCACAGTGTTGCGTGGAGAGTTGCATCAGAGCAGTCTTTAAACTGAAGACAACAACAACAACAAAATGCTACAAACAGAGCAGTACCAGTCAACGCGGTGTAATTTGTAATCCATCTGCTACAACAAGTTCTTCTACACACGATTTCATTAGCGTATAACAGGATTGATATCAGAATCAATAAAGTGTGGAAATAAATATTTAATTGCTTTTTTAAAATATTTTCAAACATTTTGTGCAGGAAAAATAGCCGTCTTTTTCCAACTGTAATTAAGACCAGACCGGCTTCGCTTTATTTAAAACATGTTCTGTGGCCATTTGTAGCCATATATTTATTTTAGATTTTTGTATGATTTTTAATTTTGGTCATGAGCAGTATTCATTTTAGGTCTTTATATTTATCTAAATATAATTAGTTATTAAGATGAATCAATTTTTTCTATGTTAGGATCCTCATACTTTTTGTATTGCGTTAAAACTGGCACTTCAATTGATACTACATATTCTGAGTTATTCTCCGTTTCAAAACTGCCAACAACTCGCAATTTTGTGTGTTCTAAACGGATATCTATTAGTCTTCTCTTTCAGCTGGTGTTGTTTGCGTTCCTAAATACACATTTTCTCGTTATTTTTTTATGTGTTGAGTTCTGTTGACGAGGAAGTACTGTGATTGTGTTGTATATGTTGTGTATCTGTCATCGGCGGTCTGTGTGCATCAACTGTTTTATTTATTCATTTTTCTTATTTGTAAAGAGAGTGATGTAATTTTATTGTGTCTGTAGATATGGGTGTTTTTCTTCCTTCTTTTGTGTCTGGTTACATATGTTTATGCGGTTCGTTTAGCAGGAAGGGTTTTCCTTAGAACAGTTTTTGAAACGAAGGATGATTCACAATATTTATTACCTTTATAAGTATCAGTGTTAGTGCATCAGCAAATGAATGAAGAGGGCGACATAGATAAAAACAAACTAAGTGAACTTCAAAGTTATATGAAGCCACGGCACAAGAATTGTGCTCGCCAAAAAGAAAAATCATACACAAATGTAAACCAATTATGTAGTTACTGTTAACCACTGAAGAAGCTTCTAAATAAAACTCAACCCTTCTTGGCTCAATTAGACTTCTATTAAGAGTTGCAGAAGACGGGTAAGTGTCATATACGAAATGTCTGTATAGATAAGTTGAGTGTGTATTACTGTATCATAAGGGAAACCTCCTTTTCGTAACAATAAATACGTAAATACATAGGATAATTTATGTGAACCGAAAAATAAAATTTAAATTTAATCGTAGCTCTGACTTGAACCTGTGTGTCCCACTTATTAGACAGATGTGCTATGCTATACACCATGCCGTTACGTTGGTTACCACAACTGCACGAATTACCGTAGTTCGTTTACCTCCTCAGTATAGTCATTCCACCTCAAGTCCACCTTGATGAGGTAAGTAAATGTCTTAGCACTGCAACGGGCTTCGCATCTGACACACAACTCAGACGAGTCCAACCACGTCAAAAGGAAGTTCTGAAGTAATTACTCGCGAACAATGCAGGCGTCTCTAGAGGTAGATGAAGTGAAAAAGAAAAACAAGTTAAACGATTAAAGGCACGTTAATAAAAAAAAAAGAACTTATTTGTTGTCAAGGATATTTACAAAAGTGAAATAAATCAATGTAATAGACACAAACTACATATGAGTCAAATACACTGCACAAATGTTCAAATGTTTGTATAGTTTATGGGACTTTAACTACGGGGTCATCAGTCCCTAAACTTACAAACTACGTATGAACTACTTACGAACTAGGACGGTACAAATATCCATGCCCGAGGAGGGATTCGAACCCCCGACCGTAGTGGCCATGCAGACCGTGACTGGAGCGCCTCAGTCCCCTCGGCCACCGCGGCCGGCAAATACAAAAAGTGACGCGCACGTAAAGAATGATATAATATGAGCCAGTTTCAGTATATATGCATACTATTGATGTCTAAATTATTAAGTTTTTACGGCTCTGAAATGTGTGGAACGCCACCAAATTGTATTCATGATGTCTCCGATATGTTGTTGCTAAGTTGTTACCAATCAACTGGCATGAGTCAGAAAATGCAGCAAGACGTCTACGCATAAAACGAAGCTTCTGCGATCCATCGCAGACGCGTTAGACAGCCTATTTACCAAATGCACCCATTTGATGGACGCCGCATCTTTAGACTTTGAATTGGGATGGACCCAATAAACTTTTATCGGAATCAATGGGTACATGAGGCCACTTAGTGATGTCGTGCAGGTTTTCTTCAACCCGGGAACACCACGTTAAGGTAAGGCCGTTGTATAGTGCGTCAAGAATTGCGGGATCGCACCATCTCGACACCTGACCTCCGCGATCATGTTCTGCAGACCCTACAACTTCCTCTAAATTTCAGAACAATGTCTTTATGACACACATCTGCCTCAGTGGGATCCTACCGCCCCAACCGTTGGGTACCATTGATAAGAGAACACCATCGTCGTCGTTAAAAATTGTTCTGTGCACGGGAGACATCGATAGAGGACAAATGGCATTGCATCATAGTCATTGATACGTAGTGCATCTTAATATCCTCCAGTGAATAACGGGAATGGGTTTAGCTATGACAAAAGCAGAGAGAAAATCCTGCCAATAACGTGGAGACATTCACACGTATAAGTCCTCGTATCACTGAGTGGTGAGCCAAGTGATATGTATTCAGGTCACCTCTAATCGTGTTCCGGAAGATATTTACGTCACAGCCCTACGTCACAGACAGTTTGCGCCCGCACTTCTTACCAACGATGGCACCGTAGCCCACGATATACGCTCGTCCATACGCAGCACCTATGTCTGTGGACAGCATACAGATTTCCTCAGGTGGTCAGCAAGGTCACAGGTGAGCGAGTGTTGGATGACGTTGGAAGGGACATCCGTGCCAGTACCAGTCCGTGGTATCTAGTTTGACAGCTGCAATGACGTTGGACAATCACGCCTCAGGGAGTGATACAAAGTCAGTCTGATACCATTCCCAAACTCGTAAGGGTCTGCACTGCGGACAGAGAGGGTGTCACACCCCATTGACTTGTCACCAACGTTCCACCTGTATCTACCAACGGCTATGTCTCTTCCATCCCACATGGTAATCAGTTCAATGTAGTCACTTGTTACCTTATCACTTCATTTCCAACCATTCATTTCTTGGTAAATCGCTTCTTTGTCAGGCAGTGTAAATAGGCTCAATTATTTTAGACCACTAGAAGCAACTACACAAATTGGGATGGTATCGACAAAATTACAAGACCCGCACCTTCCCTGTAAGTTAATATAATAAGTGTTGTAAATCATACCTACGTAAACTCTACAGAAACCACGCAGCGTTGGAGTGGCCGTGCGTTCTAAGGCGCCTTGCTGCGGAGCGCGCGGTTGCTCGCTGTCGGAAGTTCGACTCCTCCCTTGGGCATGAGTGTGTGTGTGTGTGTGTGTGTGTGTGTGTGTGTGTGTGTGTGTGTGTGTGTGTGTTGTCCAAATGTAAGCCTAGGGACTGGTGACCACAGCATTTTAGTCCAATAGGCTTACGAACATTTGATATGACAGAAGCGTCGGAAAGGACAACTAAATACGTGGAAAACAAAAAATAGTGGCACTGAATCTATTGGGCCAATCTGCTATGGTCATCAGTCCCTAGACTTACAGACTACTTCAGGTAACTTACACGAAAGCCGTCCTCACACGGAACTCATCGGTGAAATACAACATTTGTACCAGCTGCACTTCTCTTGCTCTGTCATATATATATATTTCCCAAGTCTTACACATTCTGCATATTCAAAAATTTCGCATGAGCGATATTTTCTGAATCCGTGTTGACCTTGAGTTAATGGAACATTCCGTTCGAGATGATTCATAATATTTGAATACAGTATATTTTCCAAAACTCTGCTGCATATTGGCGTCAATGAAATATGCCTGCAGTATAGTTGTTTACTACTACTGCCTTTCTTGCATATAGGTATTCAGGTCGCCTGTACAGCTTTCCAGTCTTTTGGTACAGATCCTTCTCTGAGCGAGCGATTTTGTATGGCTGTTAAGTAAAGAGCTATCGTATCATCATAATCAAATAGAAATCTAAGACTTGTTCTTGTTAAGTGATTTAAATTGTTTCACTACTCCCAGGATATCTACTTCAATATTACTCATTCTGGCCCCTGTTTTTTATTCGAAATCTGGAATACTGGTTTTGTCTTTTTTGGTGAATGAGTATCGAAAAGCTGTGTTTACTAACGCTGCTTTAGTAGCGCCATCATCGGCAGTATCGCCATGACAATCACATAGCCAAATTTTTAACGTATTACTGTGGTAGAGTGCCAGACTACAAATCCAACGGTCGCGGGATCGATCCACGCCAGGTCCTAGGATTTTTATCTGTCACTTTCTTCTTCTTTCACCTCTGGATGTGTTGCTGATGTGAAAAATACCGAGTAGCACCGTGGTTCGGAATCCGCATTAAACCGTAAGTCGCTCTATAACTGGTTGTATAAGTCAGTTTGAAGGTCGGAGGATGGCAACGTCGTAGCAACTCCAAATAGGACCATGCCTAGTAAAGCACTGTGGTGTTGAAACCAATCTTCGGACTGTTGCCTGTTTATATAATGGCTTACCCAAAGCACAGGTTCGCTGATAGACACAAAGAAACATAAATACAAACACACACAAACATTCCAGCTTTCGCAACCGTTGGTCGCTTCTTCAGGAAAAGAGGAAGGAAGGAGAGGAGTAAAGGGAAGGTTTTAAGGAAGTGGAAAAGGAGTCATTTCAATCGCAGGAGTGGAAGGACTTACCTTAGGGGAAAAAGTAAGATAAACAAATACACACACACACTCACACATGTCCACACACAAACACACCTGGCAAACATTTGTAGAAAGCAAAGAAGTTGGGTTGGAGAGGGATACCACTAGAGGCAAGGCTCTGTCCACAGAGTCGACGCAAAGATGTTAAAGATGGTGATATATATAGGGTGTTTCACTAAGTGTGTTTGCCTCTATAACTTATAAAATAATAGGTTACGGAATATTTTAATGCGTTAGGTCAACACAAGAAATGTTACACTTTCTGCGGAGCTATGAACATAGTTTTTTGTATCATTTTCTAAAGAGTTACACCACAAAGATATAATTTTTTAAATGGCACAATAGTTTTAGTTATCGTGTATTGGATTTGTTTAAACCAGCTGCGTCCAAATCATTTTAAACTACATTCCTACCACTGTTAGACTGTTAGTTTGGGAGTTACAACCCTTCAAAGTTCCGGGGGCGGAGGCTGCGATAGCGTAGCTGACTGGCCGAGTGGCTATCCCCTGGGGCACGGCCCACAGTCTCATGACTACCAGCCAGTCAGATACGCTGTCGTAGCCTCCGCCCCCTAAACTTTGAAGGGTTGTGGCTCTCAAACTAACAGTGATAGGAATGTAGTTTGAATTGATTTGGACGCAGCTGGTTTCAACGAATCCAGTGCACGATAGAAAAAAAAACTGTTGTTCCATTAAAAAATTGTATCTCTGTGTTGTAACTCTTTGGAAAATGATACAAAAAACTATGTTCATAGCTCCGCAGAAATTGAAACATTTCTTGTGTTGACCTACCGCATTAAAATTCCCGTCATCTATTATTTTATATATTACAGAGCAAACACACTTAGTGAAACACCTTGTATATTGCTTTAGGTGGAAATTTATGTTTGCCTTGCCTCCGAAATGTATGGTGACATAACTGATTCCCTGCGCTTCACACCCGATATTTGCTGGATCATTCCCAGACCAGATCTTAATGGCGACCGACGAAGTAGCTGGAGGCGGAATGAGACACGTGCTGGAGACAGCCAACGTGGCTGCCGGAGCGCAGAGGGCCGGTTTAGTGGAAGCCGCCGAGTATGCAGAGTGCGGGGCCAACTTTGGCTATTTTGAAGTCTTCCTCAGTGGGCGGCAGACCGGGGCTCAGCGCAAAGTGGGTCGCGACTCGCAAAGCCGGCGGAAGCTGATAGCCCGGCGGCGATTGCGTGGAGCGTGCCGTGCGCATGCGCACCACAACCGGCCAGGTACCTGCCTGCCGGCGCCCCCGTCCACCTCTCAACGTCAAGGTCTATATAGGAGAGGTCTGGTCACGCTACCGTGATCCTTTGCGATGGCGGCCATTTTGGTTCTAAGACGCGGATCTAGCAGACTGTATTCCAGTAATGTTTATCACTAGAAGGTGTTAGTTTACATAAAGCTATGAATGTAAAATTGCGACGGAGTATAAAGGTTAAAAAGAATGTTGCTACATCCATTGCCAATGCAATGTATATGTGGTAGGGCGAAAGATACATCATTATTGTGAGGAAAAAGTAGCCTTTTCATTAATAAAATTCAGCTTATCCCCAATCGTATCTGTGTAACATGAGGCTGGTACTCGTTTTCGCCTAATATATATTTTTTACTTTATTTTCTTGTCGAGTTTCCATTTGGTATGGTATAGACCGGGGGTTCCCAGACTTTATTTGTCTCGTAGGCCCCTTGCAAACTTTTTCTGCCCTGTGTAGACCCCCTGCCTTTTATGTACTTAATTATTTACGAATTCCTAACTAAAATTGTGTTTTCGCACCTGATATGGTGCTATTAACTATCATAACTTTAACCGTAACAGGGTGGAGTGAAAAACAAGAACAAAGGAAAAGAAAGATATTAAGTATCATATTTATTTATTTAAATGACACAAAATGTATATTTAAGAAAACAAACATGCAGGCTTTTAATGGGAGGGATGTGGCTGATGCTATTTCAGTAAATTATCAACATTTGTTTTGTTTTGTTAGCTTTAACCTTAAATCTCCTATTTCAGTGACTTCCAGCCTATTTCCTCCTTTTTGTAAGAAAACTGGCAACTGTTTCTGGCGACTGCTCACATCGCTGAGAGGTAAAGGATGTGTTTAAACGCAGACTGAAAAATTCCGTGGTATGATTGTTTTTCGAACCCACGACCATTCGGTTTCCAGTCGAACGCTCTACTCCGAGACCATCAGGAGTATAAAAATATGGTCATTCATCTATATTTCTTTGACCGTCCTTTCAAGTGTAATGAATGATTTAAATACTGTACGGTAGGAATTGCTACACGAAATGCAGAAAAATTGAAGAAGCCCACATTTACCCAGGCGACAATACGTTAACATATCCGTTGCTGAATGACGAAACATTTGCTGGCTCTTCTTATGCAGGTCCCAGTCCTCTGAGAAGCGCAAGCAATAGTAGCTTAGGTAGTGAAGATACGAAAATAATAAAGTAGCTGATGTTATCGTAACTGAAAAGTATGCTCAAGTTCCTCTTCGGAGATTTGCTTTTAATAAAATGTAATATCTTTATTGAAATACATGTGCACGTTTAAATTGTAATGCTTTACAAGTTAGAACGTATACGTCATAATTGTCTGATCTCCGCACCCCCCTCCCCCCCCCAAAGAAAAAGACCAAAAACTTTGTGACTACTGGCCTGCAGCAGGAGACCGAAACTGCAGTCAATGAAGAGAACAGTCACATACAAGGGATAAATCTTCAGCATTGTAAGAATTTTGTCGCGACCTTCCTAAATGTGAACCACTATCATAGTCCCCCATTTATAACAAATAGCCCCCCCCCCAATTATTTTTCCGCTTATTTGGCCCCTTGCAGGTTGGAGTAGACCCCTGGGGGTCTATAAAGACCACTTTGGGAATCACTGGTATAGAGGAAAGATGAACAAAAGTTTCTTGTGTTGAACTACCCGAGAACAGTATCTTACATGGAATGACGACTTCCATTCATACGAAATGTTCCTAGTGTGTGTTCAAATGTTTGTAGAACTTATGGGACTTAAACTACGGGGTCATCAGTCCCTAAGCTTACAAACTACTTATGAACTAGCTAAGACTAAGGACGGCACAAATATCCATGCCCGAGGGGGGATTCGAACCCCCGACCGTAGTGGCCGTGCAGACCGTGACTGAAGCGCCTCAGTCCCCTCGGCCACCGCGGCCGGCATCCTAGTGTGTGTTTCCAATGATTCTACTTCACGTCAATGGAAGAAATTTCGATATACTAAATGTGTGTCGGGCAAATACAGGGCAGATTATAGTGTATTAACTGAAATTAAGTTCGAAAAGGTAGGTGTGATAACGGAAGAAGACCAACAAAGTCACTGCGCCAAGTGAAAAATTACGTATCTCAGATTTATTTATGTAAAGTTAATGTATTAGTTTTACTTAACAATTTCTTTAGTCGTCCTCGTCGGCATGTGTTTCGTCCTTCCCGGCCTGTCTTTCAGGAATGGTTCTATCAGGACGGTTTGAATTGCGTTGACGTCTAAAACAGCTATACTGATTAGTAATAAAAGTTTTATTTACTGAACTTTTTACAACAATCAACTTCTAACTGTTCTTCTCTTCTCGCGGCGACGTCATCGTCTTCCTCGATGCTAGCTACGCTGAGCCCTAGTGAGTGCCAATTTTTGCGCCGAGTTCAGATGCAGATGGGCTCGGCTCGTCCAGACGCATGTCGGCCTAGATATAGCGGCTTATAGAGGACGCGCTTCTCCGCTACTCCCTCCAAGAGGCGCGGCACCGGCGTGCGATTGGCTGCCGGTCATCCGCTACCATGTTCACGATCGTTCTCGTGCGATTGGCGTGTGGCGTGTGGCGCTGACTTTACGCCACAACACAATTAGTTTGATTACGGTAATTAATGTGTTTAAACAATTTTCATTATTTGGTGAAGTGTCAACTGAAAAAAGTATTTACAAAAATTCCAGCAATTATAATCGAAAGTAACATAACTTTTATTTTGGGTGGTCATCGTTAATAAACATAATATTTACAGAATACACATGAAACTATTTTTAACCAAGACATTTTTCCGAAAAGTGCTTCAGTGCAAAGCATACATCGTTGGTTATCCAAACCTGTTTAATCTTCTCGTATACTGTAACCGAAAATATTTGATGAGAGTCTTGTCTGTTCCTACAGATACTTTCTTTTCAGATATTTTAGGAATTTAAGTGGTTCACCTAGCCAGTTTTTCCCTTGAAGTTTGAGCCAAATTTGTGAGAATCATCTTGTGACCCCTCCTGTTAAGACTGAGGATTACCAGTATTTTATTACCAAACGTAAGAATATAATTTCAGACTCAAACAGTACGCAAACTGGCTGCAGAATAGTAATCATTTACGACTGTCTTTTCCTAGCTATAATGCACAGTGTCGTCTTCTCAAGAAACAAAATGGCTGCTCCGTAAGGAACGTTGGTGTCCAGACGTGCCCTCTACAGACGTTGCTCAACGTGGACCTGCACTGCAAATGACGCATCCAGACGGCAAACGCGATCTGCATATACATCGACACCTACGTAGCGTCTCTGCAAATCACATCGAAGCGGACGGATTTAATAATATTTCCAAACATCAGTGTTTTTCAACCTATGGGTCGTGACCCCCTGGGGGATCGGAAAATCTTGCTCTGTGTTTGGGGGAGGGGGGAGGGTCGGGGGGGGGGGGCGGATGCAGAAAGATGCAGTAGCAGCACGTTCGACAGCAAATCTACGTTTTGTGACGTTCAGCTACTATGGCAGAAGTGCCGCACGGGGGTGACAGGGTTTCGTGAAAGTCGCGTAGTTAACAATAGCTTTCATGTGAGACGTTTCATGTGGCACTTAAACGGATATCAAAAGTGTCACAACTATAAAATGTACCTATGGCACTTTTGATTTCTTACGATGGGCCGGCGGAAATGCAAAACAGTGAAGCCATTTTTCCACTTCATGATGACTCGATAATTAAGCGGCTCAACAGCGTTCGAGTGGTACTGCTACAGCTATTTGCAAAGGTCGCAAACTTCTTGTAAGACTTTGTCTCGTGTTCGAATATTGTTGTGTCAGAAAAACAGTCAATACTTAACAATACGTTTTTACTACTGGATCATAGTAGTTTGCAGCTGGTAACGAGTTTTGAATGCAATATTTTGTTAATCAACTACTAACAATAGCAATTATTTACTGGATCATAGTATTTTGCTGCTGGTTAATGGTTTTTGGTACTCTTTCAAAGTAATCCAAAGTTTATGAGCATCCATGAGATATTAAGAAATGATAAATGAACTTTGATGGTTTCATGCTCGCACATAACACGTCACCATATTGAGATTTTTTACTCGTGACAGCAAAACCATACATCAAATTATATATTTCATTTTTGATTCGTTTCACAGACCTGAATAGCTGCACAGACTTGGATAGATCTAAGAAAGAAAATTAAGTACTTTGCCTTTGGAATCACCGACATAGTTTTAATACAGTCCTGGAGGATATCGGACATTTTTACTCATAAAGGGGGTGGAGGGTTCAAAAAGGTTGACAAACACTGCCCTACATTCAAATTTTGTTAAGCTTATGGGACTTAACTACTGGGTCATCAGTCCCTAAACTTACAAACTACTTATCAACTACCTTATACTAAAGACGGCACAAATATCCACGCCCAAGGGGGGGATTCGAACCCCTGATACGATACTCCAATCGCCAACATTCTCCTCCGAATGCGAAAATATATTGTTGATTCCCACTTACATAGGTAGAAAAGATCATCAGCATCAAATACGATAAATCAGAACTCCAACGGAGAGATTTAGGCGTTCTTTCTTCCCACGCGCTATTCGAGAATGGAATGGGGGATAAATAGTATAAAGGTGGTTCGATGAACCCTCTGCCAGGCACTGAAAAGTCATTTGCAGAGTATCCCATGTTGATGTAGCATGTTCGTATTCGGATGAATAAATTGACAGCAGAGCTGGATTAGCCGAGAGTTCTAAGGCGCCTTTCTGCGGAGCTTGCGATGCTCGCCGTTGGGGATTCCAGTCCTCCCTCAGGCATGGGTGTTTGTGCTGTAAATAGCGTAAGTTAACGCGACTCGAGAGTCAAGCATGATGCGGCGTTGAGTGTCGGAACACGCTATTTGCGCGTTTCATTAGTTTCAAACGTCATCTTCGCTCCACATTTGCTCCGGGTGTTATTGGACAATTGCGATGAACCAATGATATTCTTTTTGTGACTTTTCATACTCTTCGATTTTGAAGGTGGAAAAAGAAGCCTTGTGTTTGCTGCTGTTGCTTTTATTTCTCCCAGACGCTAACACTTTTTCTCACAGTTGTACACATTTTGGAGGTGTTTAGCAGCCCTGATTTACTTTCTGTATTTTTGTGTTTCATTTGTTTCGATCCAACATAACGAAATGTATGTTGGTTGCTAACCTTTGTTAGTGAACGAAGAGTAAGAATGCAAATGAAACAGAAGAATAAGGAGAGGGAGAGAGAGAGAGTTCTTTGTGTGAGTGTTTGTGTGTGTGTGTGTGTGTGTGTGTGTGTGTGTGTATGTGTGTGTGTGTGTGGTAGGTGTCAGAGACAGGGCGAATAGTCTTATTTTGTATGTGTCTGATTGCAATATCTGTATGAGGGTGGTAGAAATGTTGGTTTTTAGTTTATTTCTGTATTGATTTAAATGATGTGTGAAAGGGAGAGGGGGATAGTGAGAGTCTGAGGGATTGGGATACGTAACAATATATATAAAAAATTGTATTTGTAGGTCCCACTAAAGGTGCTTTTAAAATAGAAAAGGGGAAACGCGTCTGGGAGATATAAAAGTAATTGTAGGAAACAGGAGGCGGTTTTATTCCTTTATTTTTTATTTTACTTTGTTTTTATTTTTTTTCCACCTTCAAAAACTAAGAATTTCGCCGCATGCTGCGAAAGATGGCCACCCAAAGAAACTACTTGCATGCTCTTCCTTGGGAGAGAAGTGACATGGTGTACCAGTTTAAAAAAAGACAAAAGTTTTTGTCGAAAATAAGATTTAATTTTTGGATTGTCTTATTGCACTTACTTTCATGAACGTTAAAGTTGTTTCTCAGTATGTGTTCCAGTGACAGGGATAGTTTCTCTGAAATACCGCTCTATGGAGGTATTTGAGGCCCAGTTTATAATCACACAGATTAAACTGCGTAACTCCGCCTGACTGTACGCGGCTTCAGTGCTCCTTGGTGACGGCGTATTTCCGTTTCCGGCAGCCTACTGCCCACTCCTGCGTCGCACTTCTAGGGATTGCCTGTTATCCGCTGGCAGGTCACTGGAGGGGGGGGGGGGGAACAGGCAGGAATGCGGAAGTAATCTCCACCGGCCTTCATTAGCGAACAATCCGAGGCCCGCCGTAAGTGGTTTACCGGAACCAATAAAGGACCGTCTCAGGGTGGCTAGCGCGGCGCCAAGGAGACACTGGGTGGTACAGTGAGAGAGAGAGAGAAAGAGAGAGAGGGGGGGGGTGAAAGGACAGAGGAGGGAGGGAGGGCGTGAAGAGGTTAGAAGGGACGCACAGAGGATGCAAATAACAAGGTTGGAATATTTGTGTCGAAGCAACATCATTTTACTTTGAACTGTCAAGCCACGAACAATGGAACATTTGTTTCAAATTTTGTGACAGCTGAGTTCTAACTTCTATTACGTGATTTGTTTTAATTTATAATTTCTGATGAAAGCAATCGTAGTTATTGCCGAAACCAGGAAAAATAATTTTAATTTTGCGACCAAGGGCTATATTCTTCAAAAAATGTTCAAATGTTTGTAGAGTTTATGGGACTTAACTACGGGGTCATCAGTACCTAAACCTACAAACTACTTATGAACTAGCTTATACTAAAGACGGCACAAACATCCATGCCCGAGGGGGGATTCGAACCCCCGACCGCAATGGCCGTCCAGACCGTGACAGGCACGCCACAGACAGCTCGGTTACTGCGGCCGGCGCTGCATTTTTATCCCTTAACCATGCAAATCTTCCTCTGATTTTCTATTCATTTTCGTCAGCGTAAAAATATTCAAATGTACCGAAAATCAGAAACCAATATTCATGAAGAGAAAATGTATTTATAAAAACAATGGGAGAACTGAAAATGTCAGCTGCAGCGGAGTGACCGAGTACATTGAGGCGCTATGCTTTGATGCGCGAGGCCATTCCCTGTTGGCATTTCGAATTCTCCCTTCGGCATGGATAATTGTGTTGTAGGTTAATTTATAAGTAGTTTGTAAGTTTATGGACTGATGACCCCGCAGCTAAGTCCCATAAGCTTGACAAACATTTGAATTTTGTAAATGAGACCGAACTTGCGGTATTCGACCGCCAGGAAGACAACATTGATAGTGCACAACACGCCATGTCCTAGGAAAAGAAATCATTAAACAGAAAAGAAAATGACGAGTTCAATTGGACGATTGTACTACAACTAAATGTAAAAGTATCAAGAAAATTCTGCTGAACTACATAAGCGATATTACCTCACATTAGTCCATAAGATTTCGCGAATGCAGCCGCGTAAAATTCACTTCTGCTGATATATCGGCCGCGTACCTTCCGGCCATCTTCAGAGTGAGTCGAAGACTGTCGACGAGGTGCCGGGCGCGGCCTTATAAGCCTGATCGCGGTGGCAATGCGCGTGCGCGACATAGATGGTGGTTTACTGCATATCGAAGTACACGCGCGCGCCCCCCGTGGCGGAAGCGCTCCGGTGTTCACTTATCGATACATGCTCGGCGGCGGCAACACCTTCACGTCTTCTTTGTGATTTCAATACTCCAAGTGCAAGGTTCCAAGCTTTGTCTAAATTAAAACCTTTATCTCTGTTTAATAAGTTGTTGGCCAGTCTAATTTCAACAGCTTCCTTAAATATAGCATCCCAAAACGAAGATATGGGTGTCAAAATCTTCATTGAATGACCAGTTTCAATGCAATGTTCAGCCACAGTTGACCTGTCTGGCTGTAATAGGCGAGTATATCTTCTGTGTTCAACACATCTCTCGAGGACAGTACGTATTGTCTGGCCTATGTATGAATTATCACAATTTCCGCAAGGGATCTGGTACACACCTGACTTGCGAAGCAACAAATCATCCTTCACTCATCCGAGTAAGGCTGCAATCTTCACTGGTGGCCGGAAGATAACCTTATCACGATGTTTATCGAGAATGCGGCTTATCTTTGACGAAAGAGCGCCCACGTAAGGTAAGAAGGCTCTTGATCTATAAC
Organism: Locusta migratoria; assembly: GCA_026315105.1. NCBI lineage: Eukaryota > Metazoa > Arthropoda > Insecta > Orthoptera > Acrididae > Locusta > Locusta migratoria. The sequence goes on along the minus strand of CM048749.1, from coordinate 275,184,204 downwards.
TGTTATTATTATTATTATTATTAGGGAGTAGTGGTAGCAACAGTTATTAGTACCTGAAACAAAATACGAGCGTATCACAAAATAAATTTTAAGTACATTTTCTATTTCTTGGCCGCGGTGGTATAGCCGTGCACACTGAGGCGCCGTGTTGCGGTGCGTGCGGCCGTTCGCCGTCGGAGTGTCGAGTCCTCCCTCGGGCATGGGTATATGTGTTGTCCCTAGGTTAGTTTAACTTAGTTAAGGTAGTTTGTAAGTTACAGACTAATAGCCCATAGATTTACAAAAATTTAAACTTGTTGTTTTTTCTCTATTTCATGAAATTCGATCCAAGATCTTCAACATGATCAAAAATAAATAAATTCCAAATATTGAATGAACGGTTGTACTCAAGTAAAAAGATATATCTCCGATTGCAGAATGTAAAATTACAAAGTTGTTGAATTTCACGTGATTATTCGACTGCTATTTTTTACAATTACCGTTTTGTTTACGTTTCGAGAGATGTCGAAAACTCCGTTAAAGCCCTTGGAAACCTTATATTCTGTCACTGGTTAACGCTCACGTTCCCGAAATTGCTGCTTAATGTATGTACAGCGTGCGGTAAGCTGAAAAGAATTTGTTAGAAAATTAGAAAAAAAGGGAGATATTTTTTTTTTCCTTTTTTTAAAGGTCTTTTTGGAATTTGGATGGATAATCTTAGGGGACCGGCCCCAGTGGCCGAGCGGTCGGCTGCGCTCCAGTCACGGTCTGCACGGCCGCTACGGTCGGGGGTTCGAATCCCCCTCGGGCATGGATGTTTGTGTCGTCTTTAGAATAAGGTAGTTTGTAAGATTAGGGACAGATGACCCCGCAGTATAAGCTTAACAAACATTAATCTTAGGGGATCAACTTGCAGTTACGGTTTTAGACTTACTCTATTCATGAAGATTTGTAATAACGGTACAATTCCATCAATTAATTGGTAAGATTTTGATATTGTTAGCTCCTAAGAATGACTTCGCAGAAATTAAACTTTTATTTTACGTGTTATTCTATGTCAGTTTCTTTGTTATGAAAATAATGTTTATAGTAATGAATTGATGACTTTTTTCACGAAATTTAAAAATAAAATAGTGTTACTCGAAGAGCAACTGCTATAAAAAATCTACATCCAACCTGAAAATGTCAGTTATATTCCCAAAACAGTTTTCACATTTTATTTTATAGCTAGCAAAGCCGGCAACGCTTCGCAGTAGCTAAAGTGTATGGGAGATATGTAGCAATCTCTTCTCCCCTTCCTTTGCCCTTCTCCTCCTCCCCCTATCTTTTCCCATCAACTTCACACCACTCCCTCTTATCCCACTCCATATTCATCTCCTACTCCTCTCTGCGTCTGTATCATCACCCTTTTTAAATTCATTTCATTTCCCCATTTTCTATCTCCTCCTTGCACGCACTATGATCTTATTTATTGTTATTGCAATCGGGACCTTGATTGGGAATAGAAGTCAAACTGGACGGGTAAATCAATTGGAAACGGGTTTTTAGAGAGAACTTTCGAACTGCTTTATCTGTGACATTAGTAGGTTTAATGGCCGCACTTTTAATGGTTGTATTGTACGAAAAGGTACGATTATAAATGTAGGCATAAAAACAATTTGCCTGTTTTATGTTAAAAATGACTGGGAAGAGGAAAACAAAACCGCGCATGTTTACAGCACAGCTTAGCATGTTTTTCTAGCAGCGGGCAGAACAGAAATGCTTTTTATAACCGTCACATGTGGCCATCTGTTTTGTCGACGACCCAAATTATTTCGTGCGTAAGCTACAACTGAGCGAGTCGAACTCGATTGTAGCCGTTATTCCAGAGTCATAACGGATAGTGCTTGAGAATTTCTTTTCAATTTACCTCCAAGCGCTGTGTACGATATTCGTCGGTCTCATTGACTTCTACGATCACCCAGTAAGATTGTTTCGCGCATACGTCGTCCAATATTACGCAATGGAGGCATTGTTCTAAAAAATCACGATCTGTACTCAGTTTGTTCGTAAGACTCAAAAATAGCACCAGCCGACATCAATTCTATCTTTACAACTCTCCAAAGGTATGATCACCACCGATAACGCCATGGAAACAATGTTTTACAACTTCATTAGTTTCAATACTTTTAGTTTCAAGAAATATTGGGTTATGTTTTATTTTGTGTAGTGTTAATAACTGTAGTAACTAGTTTATAAAGTGAAGCGTGCAAGCGGGTAGTACGTCAGCGAAAGTGGACGTTGGAGTCGTGGTAGTTAGCACGCCAACTTTTTCTTATACGCTGGACTGTTTTCTTTTTCCTTTTTTTATATATATTTTGGCAGAAATGGTTAACTTATTAAGAAAATGTAATGCAAGTGTAATGCAAGTATCATGCATACAAAAAACATTTAAGATATGACGTACAAATTTCTGCGGTATTATTTTTATTATTATTACACGTAGAAAATGCAAAATATGTAACTAATTTTTAGTGTTTTATGAGGTATTTCATGGGAAAATGTGTATCACATCTGTGTTTACCTCATCGAGCTATGGCACTGTAACTACAACTTTTGTGCGTGTTGTAGGAACAGAGGTATGAAAGCTTTTGCATGCACGGGCTGCTTCGAATCATATTTCGGAGCCAAGCACGCCGCTCCCCCCTCTCACCCCAAATCTGTCACTCTCTACATCTAACGATCCGTACGATGACACACTTCACTTTATTACCCAACTACTTCAGTTAATAATACCAACAAAATAGTGAAATCTTTTTGAAGAGTTTAGCTCAAATTATTCAATATGCCCAGTAGATACTTAAAAAAGAAAAAAAAAAAAAAAAAAAAAAAAAGGATAATAGTGTTCTTGGCTTCCGAATGTCAAGGTGTACTAATATTATATTCTAATGTCATCATTTCATTTCCTTAAACGTTATTTTCATAAAATAGATATTGCCATTCATTTGAAAAAGAACACATCCAATTAAAGCACAAACTCACCGAACACATTTTTAGGTCTTCAAAATTATTTAATATCTTGGTAGTACAATTCTTTATAAAGATTATTTTAATTGATATATTTAAAAATATATTTTTTTCAGTTTTCCAAACAAGTACTTACCGCGCCCTATACTTGCAATAAATTGCAAATTTGGGAACCTGAACGGTAACGAGTAATAGATTATTTGATTTCTAAGGGTTTTTAACGGTTTATTTCGATACATCTCGAAACCTTGCAAAAAAATTGTAAAATAATGTATTTGGATAAATCTTTTCAAACCGGACGTCTTTGTAAGTTGAAATTCAACGATAAGGGGCATAGATTTGTACTTACTTAGAAAAATCAAAATTTGTTAATTTTTGGCCCAGTTCATAATTTCCTACAAGCTCATATTTTATTTTTTCCAGGTAATAATTTTTGCACATTTAACATCAGGTTGTCATACGAGGGTCGCTACAAAATAAATTTACACCTTTTTTTAATACAGTTTTTATTTTACATGTTTGAAAGTTTTACAATGTGTAGATACATCCTTTAGGAACAATATTTTCCTTTCTCCACATAATCTCCATCCCTGTCAACTGCCTTACGCCATCTTGGAATCAGCACCTGTATACCCGCACGGTAAAATTCTGGACCAACACGTTGGGGCCACTGCTTGGCAGCGTGCACAAGGGAGTCATCATCTTCAAACCTTGTATCACGAAGAGAGTCTTTCAGTTTCCCAAAGAGATGACAGTCACATGGAGCCAGGTCAGGACTGTAAGGCGGGTGTTTCAGTGTTGTCCACCCGAGTTTTGTGATCTTTTCCATTGTTTTTTGACTGACATGTTCCCGTGCATTGTCGCGCAACAGCAAAACACCCTGCTTTTGCCGATGTGGTCGAACATGACTCAGTCGAACTTGAAGTTTCTTCAGTGTCGTCACATATGCAACAGAATTTATGGTGGTTCCACGTGGCATGATGTCCACAAGGAAGAATCCTTCAGAATCGAGAAACACCCTAGCCATAACTTTACCAACAGAAGGTGTGGTTTTGAATTTTTTTTTTTTTTTTTTTTTTTTTTTTTTTTTTTTTTTTTTGCATTTGCATGATGATACTCCAATGATTACCTCTTCATCTCTGGTGAAAAATGATGGAGCCATGTTCATCACCTGTCACATTTCTTCCAAGAAAATTAATCTCCACCATTTCCGTACTGTTCCAAATGTTCGCTGCGTTCCGTTTTCGTGTTTCTTTGTGAGCCACTGTCAACATCCTGGGAACCCACGTGGCACAAATCTTTTTTTAACGTCAACACTTTCAGTATTCTGAAGTTTTCCTCCTATCCCAACGTAGCGTGACAATTCCTTCACTGTGATGCGTCTGTCAGCATACACCAATTCGTTAACTCTCTCCACGTTGTCCGGAGTGTGTGCAGTGTGCCGCTGTGATGACGATCCTCAATATTGCCGTGCCCGCTTTCATCACGTAACCTGCTTGCCTACCGACTGACTGTACTGCGATCGACATCAGCATATCCATACATCTTTTTCAATCTCTTCTGGATGTTTCCCATTGTCTCGTTTTCACAGCACACATGGAGAATTTCTAGGAGGAAGCCCTGGCATCATTTGAATGGATACCTACTTACTTTTTCCATTACGTGGACGAAACTTTCGTCACCTGGCCTCATGGTATGGATAAACTACTTGACTTCCTTACACATCTGAACTCCATACATCCCAACATAAAATTCACTATCAAGACTGAAACGAGGGTAAATTGCCGTTCCTTGACGTTTTGGTCAAGAGAAGAGCTGATGGCACCCTGGGTCATGATGTGTATCGGAAGACAACGCACACTGATCTGTATTTACACACAGACAGCTGTCACCACCCTACACAGAGGAATGGGGCAGTTAAAACTCTAGTACATAGGACGCGCACTATCTCCGACGCAGAGAGTCTACCAAGGGAATTGGAACAACTGATTACTGTATTCCGAAAAAATGGGTACTCATAGTGGCAGATTCAGCAGGCTCTCCGCCCAACCACTACATCACAACCTGTGGAAACGGATGAAAACACGAGAGAGGATGCAGGCACTGCGTTCCTTCCATATACTGGCGCACTCTCGGGGAAGGTCGCCCGCATTTTGAAAAAACACCAGGTTGGAACTGTTTTTTGTCCCCCGAATAAAATTCGTGCACTGGTGGGGAGCGCCAAAGATGATCTCGGTTTGAGGAATGCCGGCGTGTACCAGATTCCGTGTCAGTGTGGAAAGTCATATATTGGACAGACGATGCGTACCGTCGAGGATCGATGCGTTGAACACCAGAGGCACACACGATTGATGTATCCGAGCAAGTCGGCGGTCGCTGAACATTGTTTGTCGGAGAATCATGCGATGGAGTATGAACGCACTAGGATTCTTGTACAGATGTCGAGATACTGGGACTGCGTCGTTAGAGAGGCCATTGAAATTCGCACAAGTGACGACCTCATAAACCGTGACTGTGGCTATAATCTTAGCAAAGCTTGGGAACCAGCTATTGGGTTAATTAAGAGTAAATCTAGCAAACGTAACGAAGTGACGACCACGGCGGACAGAGCCCTCACACCGACGTCATCTCAGACGCCGCCGCAATCGGTTCCACTACGCGGGCCGCGGCGCGGGGCGCGGACCGCGGAGGGGTCGCTCCGCGGGCCGAGGGTATTTAAATCACCCGCTACCGGGCTAGAACCCAGTTCCCTCCGAGCCGCCGTAGCGTGCGGATCTCCGTGCCGGCGCGTTTCCAGGAGCTCAGTCCGTCAGTTCACCTGATGATGGCGACATGTATGATCGCCGAAATTTGTGCCCGTTGGACATAGACGGGCAGTACACCCGTGGATATTTTGATTATGAAATACGCCGGGAGAAACTCAAGAATCAAAGGTTGAACTATGTTTTGAAAACAAGCGAAAAGGATGTATCTACACACTGCAAAACTTTCGAACATGCAGCATGAAAAACTGTATTAAAAATAATTGTGTGCATTTCTTTAGGATTGACCCTCGTAGAATCCTAGCTTTGTGTAGCTGGCAGAATGGCCGCTATGAGACAATGGTTTCTGTTCCGCCGGTCAGCCAGTTAGCTACTCGATGGCCAGCTTACCTGTGTGATGCAACATAACAGTGCTTCGGCTTTCTCTTTACGCTGTGTTGGGCGCGCACAGGCCCCAAGCTATGGGCAACACTTTCTTTATTAACTTTCTTGTTAGCTCACATCAGCACCCTCACTCCTTTACATCACCTGCGTTTTCAGAGGCTAGAACATTAAATTCGACCATTGTACGTAATAAGAGCATGGTTTTATCACTAAAATTAGCAAATAAGGCCATATGAACTACTGGTTACTCCCTGGTACAAAGCCTTGTTCCTGGCCAAACTGAGAACTGACTCCTTTAAATTACTTCAATAACAGGAAGTTAATACTAGAGTGGTCAATATACATAGCAGCTCACACGTTATTACACACAGACATTAATAAGCAAGCCACCACAATTAAAGTTATCTTAGAAAGGTGGCTAAGATAACATTTATGGCACAACGGATTTTAGACGTAAGAAAAATTGCATCTGATCTTATTTTCAACACTTGTGAAGAACAATATTACATAAAAGAGGGGAGGTGCTCTAAAAACTACAATTTATTAGCAACTTACGGATTATGCAGAACTTAGAGTTGTTCATTCAGATAGAAAACAAGCAAAATGGGGAACCAATTTTGTTAATACAATAAAAATGCATGTCTTACATGGATTATTGCGGACGGTGCCCAGCCTAAATTATACTTGATATAACGCTACTGGGGGGGGGGGGGGGAGAAGGAAGGATTCACAAACTACTCTCATTCTCTCACACACACGCAATGCCACAGCGAGACTCACTAAAATCAACGTGCTGAGACGAGGCGGGAGCAGGCGCCGCTATCGTAGGCGAAATTCAGCAAGTCGGAGGTAGCACAAAACACAATAAATAAAACACTTTGAAGCTGGCCTTCGGTCTGTCGTGCCTGTTTTGAGATGGTGCACGTGTATAGAAAAGTTATATTACATCTGAATTGGACCGGGAGCAAACACGCTAACGGAGACACACGGCTACGTTACATGAACGCACTCCACTGAAGGTGAAGTGGTTGAAAATCGGATTCATTATACAAAATCACGGTCTGATAGAGATCGATTTAGGTACTGGTTTTATATTAGAAGTAGTGTGAAGTCAGGCGACGGATGTCGGAACTCGAACTCAGGTGGTTCCGAAAACCGATAAAATTGAATCAATTCACTTTCCGAAAAATAAAAAAAATTAACTACATCATTAAACCCATAGAAATGCTTAGAATTATATAAGGAAGCGAATGAAATATAACTACACGCGGTATGGGGCGATTACAGAGACGGATGAGGTCCTGTCTTAGAAAAACCACAAAAGTGAAATAATTAACATCGGAAAAATAAGAATTACAGCATGCAACCCATAGAAATGCTTAGAATTACATAAGGAACCACTGAAGGAGGTTGTACAAGGCTCAGAGAGAATTACTGACAAAGACAAAGTGCGTACTACAAGTCGGAGAAGAAACAGCAAATTAAAGTAGGTGGGGAGAGAAGATCGCGAAATATTAGTGGAAATCAGAAGGATACCCGCATAATTACTTGCCTGATGGGCATGGAACAAACAAGAGTGGAAGCTGAAGGCTCTTTTCTATGATCGAACCATGTGGAACACTTATCACTCATGGAAGGAAACGATGAGAAGGATCTTACAGGCACTACAAAAATGAACATATCACCTATTAGAAATCGGGCCCCACAAAGTTAGAAAGTACTTACACAGAGTTCATACACCACTACATGATCACAAAAGGTTTTACCATATCAGGCCATTATTAAATTGCAACTAGGATCACACACACCGCGTTTATCTATAGTAAATCACTGAATTGAAAAACGAGTACACATTTCCGCACATGATCGGAGAAAATATTCCAAAAAATGATTCCAAGTTCACGAAGTTAAACGTGCTAGTCAATGAAACGCTACCCACTCCAGAAACAAGAACAGAACCTCACAAGACGACCAGCCCAGAATGACCAGATCGAGCGACCACAAGACGCGGAAGCCAACGGAAGCCGAAAAATCCAAGAAACAGCGGTGGTGGGGTCGGACAGCGAGACTCGTGCTGGAGGAAAGGCTCACCAACTAGCTCGCAACAAAAGGGTGTGAAAACCTCTTTGGCAGTATCAGTAGTTATCGACACTGAGCCAGAGAGAACGATGAAAAGCGAGCTATCACTCCCCGCATTCAGACAGCCACAGATTCTTGTACCAACTTAAAAGTAAAACAACTGCACATTCTCACAGGGACAGAGGCGTAGCAGAGAAGCCGTACTGATGCCACATTAACTAATATAATAATCAATTATTAACATAACAAAATAAGAAAAACCTACCAATATTAACTAATATTTTAGCACATGAAATAAAAATGCGGTCCAATTCAGATGTAATTTAACTTTGCTATACACGTTCACCATCTCAAAACAGGCACGACAGACCAAAGCCAGCTTCAAAGTGTTTTGTTTATTGTATTTTGTGCTGCCTCCAACTTACTGAATTTTGCCCATGATAGCGGCGCCTGCTCCCGCCTCGTCTCAGCACGTTGATTTTGGTGAGTCTCGATGTGGCGTTGCGTATGTGTGAGAGAATGCGAGTGAATCCTCACACCCCCCCCCCCCCCAGTAGCGTTAAATCAGTTATAATTTAGGCTGGGCACCGTCCGCATTAATCCATGTAAGGCATGCATTTTTATTGTATTAACAAAATTGGTTCCCCATTTTGCTTGTTTTCTATCTGAATAAACAAGTCTAAGTTCAGCATAATCCGTAAGTTGCTTATAAATTGTAGCTTTAGAGCACCCTCCCTCTTTTATTTAATAATGTTCTTCACAAGTGCTGAAAATAAGATTGGATACAATTTTTCTTACGTCTAACATCCGTTGTGCCATAAATGTTTTCTTTGCTTGAAAGGACTGGGGGTTCAAGTTTTAACAAAATGATAATCTGACGACATTAAATAAATTATAACCTTACATAAATATACAAGAAATATTTGGAAGACGACAGACGGTCGTTGTCGGCGAGTCCAGCAGCAGCAGTTCCCCTGATGATGGCGGACAGGTGTTCCGCCGAAATATTGGGTCAGTTCGACTTCAAAATCCGGCAGCAAACCCGAAGTAACTATGAAGAACTATTACGCCGGGAAAGCCTACGAAACTACAGAGCTGTTGTTTTTCCTCCCCCTGTAATGAGGTGAGTCAAAGAGCCTCTTAGAGAGTGAGGGTACTTCGTCGAATGCAAATCATACTGAGAGATTTTGATTTGGTCCCTCGAGTTGGTCAATATTGTCGTCGTTGTGTGATAATTGGATAGTAGGGATTGATGATTCATTAGTTCAGTCTCATTAGTCGATCAGGCGAGCCAAACCAAAATGAAAAACATGAGCCTTTGTAAATTTCTCTTTAACCATTCGGACCCCCCCCCCCCCCACTTTGGCAATATACTGGCTACGTCACTGACAGTAGGGACTGATGATTCATTATTTCAGTCTCATTAGTCGATCAGGCGAGCCAAACCAAAATGAAAAACATGAGCCTTTGTAAATTTCTCTTTAACCATTCGGATCCCCCCCCCCCCCACTTTGGGAATATACTGGCTATGTCACTGACAGTAGGGACTGATGATTCATTATTTCAGTCCCATTAGTCGATCAGGCGAGCCAAACCAAAATGAAAAACATGAGCCTTTGTAAATTTCTCGTTAACCATTCGGACCCCCCCCCCCCCCACTTTGGCAATATACTGGCTACGTCACTGACAGTAGGGACTAATGATTCATTATTTCAGTCTCATTAGTCGATCAGGCGAGCCAAACAAAAATGAAAAACATGAGCATTTGTAAATTTCTCTTTAACCATTCGGACCCCCCCCCCCCCCACTTTGGCAATATACTGGCTACGTCACTGACAGTAGGGACTGATGATTCATTATTTCAGTCTCATTAGTCGATCAGGCGAGCCAAACCAAAATGAAAAACATGAGCCTTTGTAAATTTCTCTTTAACCATTCGCACCCTCCGCCCCTCCCCACTTTGGCAATATCCTGGCTACGTCACTCTCAGTTGGGATTCGTGATTCATTAGTTCAGTCCCGTTAGCCGAGCCTCGCATGCGCAGGCGCTGGCCGCGGCCACAATCGCCCCTCTGTGGCCGCCGGCCGGCCACTTGCCACTGGCGCCTATATTTAGCACTGCGGCGGTCGCCGCTTCCGGGGCCACGTGCTTTCTGTTTATTGCAAGCGGAAATAGACCGACGCGCCCTCCCACTCGCGTTTCGACATTTCTCCACTGTCGAGAGTCGTCGTCGCGACGCAACACCTGTTTCTCACTGAAACCCACTTCCCGAGGCTGTGGCGCTGTCATCGTTCCACCTTTCAGCGGAGCTAAACACCAGAGGACGAAAACAGCCGCTCCATACACTACCGACGTATAACCGTCAGAGCTGTCGTCGCCGCAGTGGAAACCGTCCGCCGAAGGAAAGGGACGGTGGCATATTCCGGGGAGATAGGTGCCTGTAAATTAAAACGACTCACGACATTTATTATTTGACGAGTTAGCCGCAATAACAACGTCATTAGCTGATTACTAATGTGTTATGACCCGTGCTGATACTAGTATCGGTGGAGAAAATGGTTCCAATAGTTATTTCAACAAGTGGATGACGAAACCGAATTGCCGGCCTTTGTAATGTCCTTCCTGTTCGATTACTTTGTGACAATAACAATGTGTATCTAATGAAAGACTATTTAAAATGCGCCACTTGTGTAAACAGGAGATGCCACCAAATACATTTATGTACATTTACACGCAACGACTATAAGGTAATTATAATAAAAATATTAATATCTAAGTTATAAAAATTATATAAATGTATGTTGCCCAAGAAACTGTTCTCTTTCTTCTTGTTCTTCTGATTGTCGATGTTGTAGGACGTATGAGAAAAAGTATAAGTTTACATCAGGCGCAGAGAGAGAGAGAGAGAGAGAGAGAGAGAGAGATGGGATCACTTATAAAGAAGGTGTGTAAAAATGAAAAATATAGGTATTAAAAATAATAGGTGGATGGCTACTTCAATTAGTGTTGGAACATTTTAACTCACTTTCAAGGGATTTCTTTTAGAAACAATGTGAACAATTGTCGCATTGAAGAGCCAGCGGCCTGGATTGCAACATCCTGCCGCCATTACTTTACATAGACATGAAAACAATAATTAATATAAATCAGGGGCGGTGGTAACCAAACTATTAATGATTACTAATTTTATTTCAGCTTATCTGGACGAGACAGTGAACTTGCAAATATATATAAGTGGTTAAGATAAGTTTACGACAAAGCTATGGTATGAGGAAGTGCAGATTGTGACGTGTTATTAACCTTTAACAGTAACTTATAATTCAGACTAGATGAGAAGGATGAAATAATTATCTCGTTTAAACATTTTCTTAATAGACAGATTTTAGAAAGCAGTTATAGTGAGTTAGTTTTAATGTCAGGGGATTTTCATCTATTTTTCATTGTGGTATGTAGATATCAAACCGTAGACAGTGAAATATAATTTCTTAAGATCACTACACAAAACTACCCTAGCTTTCTTGCAGGTGATTAGTTCCACTTAGCATTTCCAAAAATTACTAACAAACTTCAGTGGAAAGATATTTTACCATTAGTTATGTGGAAATGTGTTGTAAAAATACTCGTACAAATCAGGGACCTTAAGAAAAATTTAATCCATACTGTGCTAGCCGAGAATAAAAAGGAATAAAGTAAATAAAATACATAATAACCTAGCAAAACAAATCTAATAACCAAAATATCTATTAACGAGTATTTTTACAGCTGCAGTATATTCAAAGAATTTTTATAAAATGCATCTCCAAACAATTTGCTGCTTATGAAACCCTTAGAAATCGATTACCTTCAATCGTAGATCAAAATCATGGACAAAAAGGTATTGAAACATTACGAAAATGCATTAGATAAAATCAAATCTGGTGCATAACAACACATGTCAGTTTCACCATCAGAGGAGAATTAACTCTCATTCTTTTCTGTTGTGTGTGCTTCATAGATTTGATAGTTATGTACAACACAGTTTGTTGTTTTCGGTGAAACTGGCTTGTGCTGTTATCAGCCAGGTATATTTTATTTGATGCTTTTTGTTACATGATTTAATACTATCACATCCATGACCGAAACTAGCCGATTTTTAAGGATTTAATAAACAACTGGTGGTTTTAAGATGCAATTCATAAAGTATCAGCTGATATAACCGGTTTTCCCGGGTGTGTATATATTTTCCCAGTCTTATATTAGAAACGAAAATAAAAATTCGGAAAAGATTTCATCTTCATAAATTCATTAAAGCTTTGTAGTTATGAAACAGTAAAACGAAGAAATGTGCTGCTCGATACTTATCATATATCCTTGACTATGTGTCCTACAGTAATATAATTTCCATATTTGTAGCGAGTAATGTTTGGGAACAAATAGTGGATGAAAGAAATCTCGTAAATTAATGGCGCGTGATGGGAAAGTTTTTGTGACTCGTTAACGACGTCATATCTCTGTCGTGGGTAGTTTTTAACCCCACAGCGATTGTTGTCTGGTAATAAGCAATATTGTACCAAGTTTAGTTGAAATCGGTTCATTATTTTACGAGGAGAGGTGGGAAAATAGCGTTTGATGTAGCAGTTATTGGTAAATTTCTTTTTTTATGACGTCATATCTCCTGAAATATGAGTCGTACTATGAAATAAATTTGAAGATACATTCAGTGGTATATGTGCCTAATGTCTGCAAAATACGTCTAGACTGCTGTTAGTAGTAAAGACATAATAAATCGAAATCTCATGTGTGATTATGCGGTTTCTCATTAACCAAATTGTTTATGACGTCATATCTCATGATCTATATGTCGCATATCGAAGGATCATTCAGTGGTATGTATGTGTACATTCTGTGAATTGTCTGGCGTATAAAATGTACAGTGTAGAAGTAATAACTTGTAACGTCATGCCAAATGTCGTAAATATATATCATAAACATCGGAAAAGTTGTAAGTGATAAACTTTTTTCCTTTCGTCATTTTGTCGCGGTTGTCAGCGAGAAAGGTTTCGTAAACATCTGAAATTATTTATTGCAAGCCACTAAGTACTCTGATTGTCAAATAATTGACGAATAAAATCTCAATAACACGGGCCACAAGGTAGGGTATTTTTCATTCTCTATGACGTCATATCGTATGAACCATGTATCGAAGGTGGTTTTTACAACCATAGCAAGTGATTCTTCACCTTAAAGAATATTTGCCCCAAATTTCTTTGAAATCGGTCCATTAGTTTAGGAATAGATGCGGCCGTTTTTCACGACTGCCACTGTTTATGACGTCATATCTCCTGACGCATGTGTCGTCTGTGGTTCTTACCCAGACAGCGATTATTGCCAGATAGTAACGAACTTGTGTACGAAGTTTGGTTGAAATCGATCCAAACACACACACACACACACACACACACACACACACACACACACACACATACACACACAGTCCAGTTTATAAGATGTATAGATTTGACGGCTGTTAACTCTCACCTAACCAAAACACTGTGGTTTTGAAAAAGCCTCCAAATCGGGAGGAATTTACAGCTTACATTTCGGCTGACGACATTTGCGCATGATTAGTGCATAGGGCAAGCACACGTCGTAGCGTCAGTTACGCTCTCCCCAAGCTCAATATAATGGGCAAACAGGCGACCACGTTGACGTACTGAAAGTGCTGTTGTCTGAGGTTGTTTTGTGTAATTAGTTTCAGAATGTCTCGTAATGGTCAGGAAGCTACTATCGATAACGTTCTGGATTCCGACCGAGGAAAATAATGATTGCTGATTATTCTTTAGAGCAGTGTTTTTCAATCTGTGGGTCGCAACCCCCAGAGGGGTCACAAAATCTTACTCGGTGGTTCGCCGTCACTGTTGCCCAGTGTGTGTCTGAACACAAGCGATTCAATAAAAAAAGAAACACAGCTTAATGAAAAAGATAGTATTTTTCGTTAGCATTACGTAATTCCTTGTTAATATTAATCCTGCTTTAAAGATAACGCAGTAGATAGTTTCGTAATAAATACAGTGTTAAAGAGGAATAAATGCAAAGCATGAAAACCGTTTTCAGGAATCAGTTGATAACTAAATGCACAAGTTGCAGTAGTAATTGTTGATAAATTTGCACAAACAATCTTTAAATCAAAAATTGACCACACAGTGAGATATTCCTTAACGAATATAATTCCGTCGTGTGTTACCCGAATTGAGAAACAGTCGTTTTGCAAAATATGCTCTGTCGGAAATCGTGTAAAGATACAAAGCATTCCATCCAAAAAAAAAAAAAAAATAAATAAATACAAATTCATTCTGTGTTATATAATTCTGTAAATTATTTCTTATAGGAAAGTTTATACTACTAATATTAATAAATTATTTCTTTTAAAATAATACGCATATCTAAATTGAGAGACTGGTTTCTGAGTGATTATTCATTAGTTGGAAGAATAAGTGGAGTATCAATTAATTTTTAATGTGTGATGTACTTGAGTCGTTATTGTTTAAATTATATGACTGATAATGTAAATCTTACGTATCTTTAGTAATTTCGATGTTAGGGGATTGGTAGTTATTTACGGGCCAATCAGGGTACACTGAATCTAAATAAACTTCAAATACTAGTTACCAATTTTATATCTATATATTTCACGAAGTTAAACTTACATTGCGTCGGTTTTAACAAACAAACAGTAGCAGACCATTTTTATTAATCTACCTTAAAACATTTTAGAATCAAAAATACTTTCTTTTGTTCAATCAGAGTTATTTAATGCTAGTTATGCAATTAATCTGTAATCGATATTTTCTTTGTCATATCCTGGATCGAACATAATACAATGCATTTGCGGAATAAAATAAAAAATATTTCTTCTCCAAAACTGAGAAAGAAAACAACGTTAATCTCTCTACTCCCCTACTTATTGCTTGTCTGTTATCATACGTATTTTCACAAGTAGTCTCAATAGAAAGAAAATTACATTCGTTCGTTTTGAAATCTCTCAAATAGTAGCGTTATGGCAAAAGGAGAAACATCCGCTCCTACAAAGAGAGAAACCTAAATCCTTTGGATAGAAATTCCATTTCCCAATACAATAAATATATATTCCATTAATACAAACAGGTTATATACAGCGAAACATTATGTACATCCCTCAGTTGTTTTTCTGCAACAACATACGAATAAATAAAAATAATTGCATATTGCAGTTTGAAAAGTAAAACTACCAAGAAATATTATAAAGCGTAAGAAAGAAATTTCGCGTTCTCGATCCGTTTCTAAAAGACAGAAAACGGTACTGAAAAGTGAAACTACAGACGATAGAAACTTCAAAATTGTAGACGTTGTTTATCTTACACTGTAGGAATCAGCGATTTTTCAATATTACATCCAAATGGAGGTGAAATTGGGGATGAACCGTTGTTTGAAAATACGTTACTATTAAAGCATTTTTGAAGTAAGAAATACAAAACTTCTGATTTAGATTTTTCATTGGAATTTTAAAAACACACGTTTCGATATTTTGGGTAATTCAACCATTAAGTGAGTGAAAAAAGGGAAGATCTTTTAAGGGTGCTACTAAGACTATTTTGATGCTACAAATGCGAAAATTTGGATTTGGAACCATGGTTAGAATTTCTTTTAACGTGTTCCGGATTTTTTGAATTCTGCCATCAATGGTACAATAGGGAGTGGTACGTTGTATCAAAATAATTAGAAAATCATTTTTAAATCTAAATCCATGAAAATTTATATTTTGAAGTAGAAACAACCAATGAGACAATCCAGTCTACGCGTGCGAAGCAGCGAGAATTGAGATAGTTGTTGAATAAAAATTGAAATTGAAAGTGGCTTTTCTGAATGAAGTGACTAAATTTTGCTTCTGATTTACGCTATCAGAGTTACATATATAGTTATCTCCTGTCCACGTATCAAATGGAAGTTGGCAAAAGTTCAGGAAACACTGTTAAGTTTCATACACTCAAGTGAATGGAAATCATCGATAGTCTTTAAATGAATATACAAGCAAGCTATTTTAAATTCACCGCCACTCGGATTGGGTGTGCAAAGCAAAGACATTCCTGAGACATCAAGTATATTTTGTGAAATGGATTAGTTTTTTGCAATAATATTATAACCATTTAAAATGTGCTGTTGAGAAATACCGTTTTATAAGCTTTTCATACCAGTGAACGAACTTCTGCAGCATCACGACAAACCAGAGCTGAATCAATGGCTTCGGCAATTTTCTCTATTATCTGAATCCTACTATTGTCTTCACAGTGTTAAAATGAAGTAAAACTGGAATTCAAGGCCACGAGCTATGATTCCATTATGTAAAAGTATGCAGATTCTCAACAATGGGTATTAACAATGACTTATCGCAAACAATATGCTTATGCCGATATACTGTATCACGAGCCACGACGATACAGAGCGTTTAAAAATAAGAAATATGTACTGGGAAGTAATAGTGCTTGACTGGGTTGGGCAATTGACTTAATGAACACATCACGCAAAAAATAAAATAATTATTGAGAAATACATTAACAAAGACATCTGTTCACATCCAAAAACAAAAGCAAAGTCAGTACAGACAACAATGGTGATGAGTATATATTACAATAGTTCATGAATAACGTAAATCACTGGAATACTATAATTCACAAAGCTTATAGTTACTATCATGTGGGATTTTTACATTAAGAGTCAACAGTGCAACTAGGCTGAAACACAGATGATTAAATATGAAGTTTTTCTTTTAATGTGTTTTGTTCATTCATTAATTACTACAGGTCAGAAGATGTACCACATGCGGCAATATCTTTCATCATCTACCCCAATGCGCAAGAGGCTGCATTTTCCAATCATGAGATTTTTGTACTACGGTTATCCCCCAGATACATTTCGCTGTGATTTCTCCATTGGTCTTGATGTGTATTTCATGTACAGCAGTGTATTTCTCGTACAAATGATGCATTATCGAAACGGTGGTCCGTTTTGTGCCCTTATCAAAAACATGTCATGGTGAGCAATTAGAAGACTAACAAGATCTTCAGTAATCGGTGGGAATGAGTTGTAAATGGTACTGGAATCGAGATGAACTGAAGGCGAATTAGGCGCAGCAGCTGAGGGGGTGGGGGGACGATAATGACAACGATGTCGACAGAAGCGATGTGGAGGTGGGTAATGACAATATTAAATGACGTGCGTGTTTCTGCATTAGGTCTTCACTAGCAGTGGATGTAAATGCGTTGAAGTAATGAAACATATGGACGTGTACCCTGACAAGTCTCTAAGTAACCTGATTGTATGTCCCGGGTAATAATCTTACCTGCTTGTTTAGTTAATTCTCAAAAGCTCCTCCCCCCTCCCATCTTTCAAATAATTTGAACGACAGCAAGAATTTATCGAATACGTGGTTTTCATCAAACAAGTGTCACAGGCCATCCGCTGTTCCTCACCCATTTAAAAGGTCTGGGACATAACCATTGTAGCGGTCTTGGGTTGCCTGCAGAAGATGCTGTGATTCACTGTCTAGTAGAGACATCAGAAGATCAATACCAACTGAAAAATGGCCTGCTCATTTACAGGGTGAGAAAAGTGACAGTTGGCTCTATACTAAGTAAACAAGGAGGTCATCCGCGCGAGTAGCAAATTAAATACATTAAATCTCGGTTACGCGATAAATCGCACAAATATCAACGCTGTAAATAAGACTAATGACCTACAAATTATAATAACAAGCAACTTCAAGTGGAAAGATCACACAAAGTACTATGAGGAAGGTAAACGAAGGACTGCGCTTTTATCAGAAGAACGTCACGAGGCGACACGGAAAGTAAGATTCCATATTTATTAAAAAGATAAAAATAGGTCAACCCAGTTGCATGAAAAACTTTAATGGGTTAGAGGTGTAGCAATGTTTAACTTATTCTTCAACATGGTCACGAAAAGCACTGAGACACTTGTCATACCGTGTGATCAAGTTTCGCGTTGCTGTGTCGCAGAAGTCTTTCGCCTGTGAATGGAAGCAGCTTGTGGCAGTCTTCTTCAGCTCTTCGTCGTCGTTACCGCACTTGCTGTGCAGGAATTCCTTGAGGTAAAATAAAATACGTAAATAGCTGGGAAAAACAATAGGACTTTAGGCCAGATGATTAGACAGCTCTAAGCCTAACTTGTGCAAAACAGCTGCTTCGCGCTGAGCCGCATGGGAACGAGCAATGTTATTCAACAGTACAACACCTTCAAGACACACTACATCTTTTATTTCACCTCAAGAAATTTATGTCAACCGTCCAGCATTTTGGTATTGACGAAGGACTATAACCGATTACCACGCGCTTCTTGCGTTCAGAGGTGGATGACTTCTACGACTCTGGAATGCTAATTTGATGTCACTATATGAAGTCTTTCATACTTGTGGTAACTATGTCGAAAAATATCTCAAACATTGCTGTACCTGTTGCCCATTAGGTTTCCATGCAACTATGCTTTTTGTTTAAAAATAGGGACTCTTAGATTCTGTATGCACCTTATACGTTACCCTTGTGCGCCCTCTACTAGAGTACTTCTTCACAGTACAGGATCCTTGACATATAGTGTTGATGGAAGATATCGAAAAAGTCTAATGTGGCGCAGCTCGTTTAAAAGTAGTGTGTGTTTGAATGGTAAAAATGTGTGGGGCGAGCGTGTCACTGTTTGTCTTAAGCGACCGTCCCCGCTAAAATTCACAAATAAATGTTCTGTTTTGGATTTGGTTACAAAATAATTTGACTAAGCAATGAGACTTAGTACCTTCCTTTCCCCTGTTAGAATAAATTGCAACTGACATAGGATGCAATGATCTTGCGTAAATGTGGTTTAGTTTGATGCGCAACGGATAACACTTTAAATTGTACAGTGGTTAATAAATTAACAGTAATTAAACTCGTAAGTTGTCTACACATTAATCTCGTGTGTGAGAGGCAATGTAAGCAAATGAAAAATTCATATCTGTTAGCGAGCACCATACACCAGTAGCCAGACTATACATGCCCAATTCGACTGCGAAAGCCAACAAAAAGAGCATGCTACTACAGTGATAATTTTGTTGGTTGAATAAACAGGATGTCAAACAAAGATATTTGATATTAATTAAATACCAAAAATCACTGCACTTGATAATGTGCCTATCTGAACGACAATTACCATACTGATTCAGCGTAATAAAAAATGTCCTACAAATCTGGTAATGGTTTCAAGTCTCACTCACTGCAAATATTTCTCATCTCTTTACATGACCTACTTCTCTTCTGATCAGACAAATCACTTTAATTGTTACTAACATTAACTGACTTGACAATCTGAACTTTCATTAAAACTGAGAAAATCTCTATGAACTATGAACTTTACTGGATTTATGAACAAACTACTTCCTGCTCTCATTTATCATGACAAAATGCCTACACTGAACTGTTCTAATTAATAAATAAATTTACAAACACAATAATTATGCAACACTATCATAAGAAACAATTATCAGAACGGATAGCAATTCAAATTGGTGAAAGGAACGAGGTTAAATAATAAATGCGAGCTGCATTAAACAGTATTTATTAGCAAAAAGACAAACACCAACTACCATAGTTCAAATACAGACTAGCAGACATAACAATAGAAAAGTACACTTTACCTTATTTGAGACAGATTAATTTCTATACAAAATTATAATCTGCAGACTTGGCCACGACTCTTCAAAACTCTCTGAATTTTTTTTTACTCTTCGAGTCTAACACACAGACAGACTAACCCCACAGTTTCACGACTACAACTCTACCATAATGAGACGTCGACTCGCCTTCACGAAGGTCACACACCGACTGTCTACACGGTCACGCATCGACTCTTTAAACGCAAAAACTACGAGAGCAAGACATACTCCAAAGATAAAACAAAGTCTTTGGTTGACAGCAAAGAAATGAAAATAAGTACAGTATGTTATATCGATTAGTGAAATGGTACAAAATATAACATAAATTTGTTTTCTACAGAATTATAGCTTAGATTTTTCTAACAAAACATGCTCAAGGCTGTATGACAGGCAAAAATTAAGGGAAAATTATTTTGCGTACTCCTTTCACGTTATATAATCGTGATATACGGGACAATGGGTCACTCAAAAGATACACGAAATGGAGTGGCAGTACTTAAAACAAAATTTACGAAATTTCAATCACCAGCTTACTCCTCCGCATAATCGACATAAAATGAGAGATTAGATCTCTAAAGGAAAGATTTATGTGTTTGTTTTCCGTGCAGTATCGAGAGTGGGACGACAAATAAATAGTCCGAATGTAGCTATATGAACCGTCTGCCACGCACTTATATGTGAACCACAGGGTGGGTAGTCATAGAGATGTAGGTATAGATATCGATTTATCTCAAGAACTATTGAACCTCATATCGCATAATGATACATATATACGGTATATTTAGTGGTGTCTACAGACTTTGCTTCGAGTTGATTTAGAGGTAAAGGTTTAATTAAAACATTATGACTGATGCTGAAGCCTTACTCTGTGAACAACGAAAAAGTAGTAGGTAAACCATATTATCGATTTACTATTTTGCAGGCGGTATCAGCGAGCCGGCCGCGGTGGCCGAGGGGACTGAGGCGCTTCAGTCACGGTCTGCACGGCCACTACGGTCGGGGGTTCGAATCCCCCCTCGGGCATGGATATTTGTGCCGTCCTTAGTTGTAGGTAGTTTATAAGTATTTTGTAAGTTTAGGGACTGATGATCCCGTAGTTAAGTCCCTTAAGCTTAACAAACATTTGACCATTTGGTATCAGCGACAAAATTTTATTCCCAAAGATTTTTAACTAGACACCAAGTTGATTGGTGTCTCTGGGTACCTCATTATCAAATATAGATTAAATATAATTTGGGTAATCTGCGTACTGTGAACTAAGCTGCGTTAAATCTTTAATATTAGATTCTTAATTATGACAACGTATTTAACTACTACATACAATTGTATGCGATACTGGAAATAGAATTTTTCTGCGTCTTCCACTTGTTGGATAGACACTCAGCGTCTGGGCTTTGCTGTCTAGTTATACAGATGAGTCACATGAAGAGCAGCAACTTCCGCTAGCTTTACTCGGAGCTGCGTGAAATTCCTTCTCCCTTCTTTTTCTGCGCAAACGAAGATTGCTGAGAGTGGGTTTTCTGTAAACACAGCAAGCGTCTGAAGCAGGCCTTCAAGCCTCACACACTGCTGCATTGTGCCTAAGTGCCCGAATCGTTTCCACAGATCTTTAGATCTTTCTTGCGAGTAATCGAAGATGTGTTTCTGACATGCTAGCATCAGACCACAGGTTGGTCTTTGATCTATTATACAGAGTATTTCCCGGCTGACATCTTCAACTAAGTGCTAGTCTAAGGAGCACAGTAGTAAGACTGTCAGACACCACCACTGGGAGACGTCTCACTGTGTTCCGTATTTGGACTAAGGAAAATTGAGACAATTATTGAAATTTATGTCGGGCTCCATAAACTTTTCCCGCTAGAACGTGATTTACGTGTGTGGCTTCAGATTTCGGCGCGGAAGTTACAGCTATTATCACTAGAGCATTATATCTTCTAATCCTGAGTGTATCAGAAAACAGTACTTTATAGACGCCAACACCCTTATTTCATTATTTTAATCATACAGTGCACCGCATTAATATGTTCGAAAATCACGCATCCGGAATTTGAATTCTTGTAGGACCTTATCTCCGCGTTCTGTTGCTTACAGAGATAAGGAGTAAACTGTTTCGGATACCATTCAGCTTAGTAATCAATTGCATACATGTCAGACGTATTAGCATCCTTATGATATTCTACAGTACAGTGTAGCACAGGCAAATTAAGAAAATTTTCCACAGTACATATGCTCCGTGGTGCTCTTTATACGACCTGTAAAATCGCTATTTGGTCGTAGGTAGTTCCTGAGAGAACTACGGGAAACCATAATTTCCGGTTACAAAAAGCATAGATTTTTCTGATGGGCACTTGCATCAGTTTTATTCATTAAAATTATCAAAATAAAATATTGTCGAATATCAAATGATCGAAGTTACCGTACTTTCTCGCTGAATTACAGAAATCTATTTCAGCCGGTTTTGCTTAGTAGGACGCAACTATGTAAATAATGAACCAGAGACACTGGTTGAAATTTTAACAATATATTATGTGGAAATTTATCTAGAACGACATTTTCCTATTTTCGAAAATCTTTGTCCGTTTATATATATGGGGAAGGTTTGCAGACACCATGCTTCTTTCATGAACAGTTATATGTGGCCTGCTCCAGAGTGGGCAAAGACGAAAATCTTTTTGTACATACTCCAAATGGAAGTGCCAAAATGATGTTCATCACATTGCATTAACGTAAATGTACCCTTTTATTACGTGCAAAGAAATGGTTTTGTACGTTTCTACAGAAAACCTTATTTTAAATCCGGGATAGTATTATAGGTTTTTCCATAAGTTATAGCTTGGTATCTTTTCCTTATAACGGATACATTTCCTTTTTTTGTTATCTGTTATTTCTATCATGTAGCGTCAAATTACGTAAAGCAAGGAAACAGATTTTAAAGAGTAATCGAAATTAAAACCACTTTGCTTCTGGTCGATTTCATGCAACGAGCTAGAATTTCATAGAGTGGCGACAGGTCTTCCATGTTTGAGGCAAATTGACATGGCGTCCGCCATGTTATTTGGGGTATCAGCTAATAGCTGGTACGCCACACCCACTGGAGAATTGTACCTATTTACAGTTCCACGTTTTAAATAAAGACTGACCATTGAATATGGGTGTGCATCAAGTTCTGTCAGACTTTATCGAAACTAAGAATTGACGAGACTGGTAATATATTCTCCATAAATGCGGTAACGAAATATCACGAACCAGTCAGAAATACAGTTCCAGTTCGAAGTATAACAATTAGCTGAGGTTTGCAATAACAACGAAAGTGACACTGTGAAAGTATTCGTGTTGATTTTAATGCAAGTACATCGTCTAAACGAGCCGCGAAACATACACGAACAGTAATTGTATGTTCAAAAGTTTGTAGAGCTTATGGGACATAGCTACTGGGTCATCAGTCCCTACACTTACAAACTACGTATGAACTAACTTAAATTTAAGACGGCACAAATATCCATGCCCGAGGGGGGATTCGAACCCCCGACGAGGCATGGCCTCGCGCATCACAGCGTAGCGCCTCAATGCGCTCGGCCGCTCCGACGCGGTAGAAATTGTAACGACGAACAGTCATGACCACGGATTTGCATCTGTTGTTAATGTAGCAACTGCTTTCATAAAGTCTGGTATCCATTTATCTTGTATTTACTAAATCCATTAAGTCTACAAACGTGTAAAATTGCTGTTCCCAGGATTGGGTTGTGATCTTTGGTGGACGAAATTTGAGTACAAAAACGAAAGTGACAACAAAATAGTGCAGTTAAAAATGCGCCTTCCTCATCTGATACAAAAGCATTCCACGTCTAAATATGGCGCCGTTAATAACTTTCCTTGGTGTCATGCTGAAACGTTTGGTACGTGAAATTGACAACTGAATAGTGCAATAAAAATGCGCCTGGGTCAGCTGCCACTGAAGCATTCCACAGCGAAATAACGTTTGATCAATAACATTCGTTGTTTCCACGATGAAATAAGTACATATTTATTGTAAGGAACACGGACATGTACGAGTGAAAAATTCTGGCTGTTACTATCGCTTCCACACTTTGCACTGGTTACTTGTCAACCATGCTCGATCAATTATTGTCAACAACAAATAAAAATATTTTTAAAGAAGGTGTAGAATTAAAAAGTGTGTTTTCATCAACCACAGGAGCAACAGAAGAAGAAATATCTCAAAAACACAACAACACTAGGTAGAAAACTGAGCATTTTTTATAGCGTGTACTTCAAGGGAATTGCAGCGATAGGTCATCGAAAGCTTCACTCTTGGGGCAGCTAAGTGCCATTAGTTAGGAATTTTGTCTATGTATAGACAGTCTGAGCTCAAACAAGGCAAAACATTTGTTGTTCATGCATGAATTACTTGTCGCTTTATCACTTCGATTTGTGCATTTAAATGTTGAACACGCTTTAGGCATATTTCAGCAGCAAAAATTGTACAGACTAAACACATTAAATAAAATATACGCTAAATACAACACTTCAAAGTCAGCAACAAAATAAGATAGCTATGTAAAAGTGTATCAAACTCAATTTTAATTTAATACGACTTGAAACGATGCTCCTCACTTGTTCTGCCGAGGACGACGTTTATATTTTAAAAAGAAAGAGCAGGACACACTCTGACGCAAACAACCCACTATTAAAAACAACTAGCACTGATAACCTGCAGGGGATATGGAGGGAAAAGGAAGCGCGGGGGGAGGGAGAGCGCGCGATGTGGAATGAGGGGGGCGTAAGGTTGTTGTTGTTGTTGTTGTTGTTTATAGGGGACTAAACTACAAGGTCATCAGTCCCCTATTCCACGCAGTGATGTAACATGTGACGGAAGGAAAACACAGAGAGAATTCCTTGATGAGTGTAGAACGAAGAGAACACTTCACTGATACACAGAGGAGTGCACAAAAGGGATAAAGGTACAATGTCACAGCAGAATGAAAGGGCGTGCTGATCACTAGGATAAAACAGGTGAGCGAGCCATGCTGTACGCACTAAAAAACCAACTCAACCGAAACGGTAGAGGCTATCAATAACTTAAAGTCGGCCGCGGTGACCGAGGGGACTGCGGCGCTCCAGTCAGGGTCTGCACGGCCACTACTGTCGGGGGTTCGAATCCCCCCTCGGGTATGGATATTTGTGCCGTCCTTAGTGTTAGCTAGTTCATAAGTAGTTTGTAAGCTTAGGGACTGATGACCCAGTAGTTAAGTCCCATAAGCTATACAAACATTTGAACATTTTGAATAATTTAAAAATAGTGTAAAAATGAAGGTCTCTGAAGCAGGCAGAAGCGCCTTCAATTAAGTGGAATGGTAGAATCCAGATGCGCGAATAGCGAGGAAGGGTACAAGGAGGGGAGGGGGAGAGAAGGCACTACACGAAAGAGGAAGGGATGAGGGTTAGTAGGAGGGGTCGATGTCGGGCTGGAGGGCCTCATCTGGGAGAGGGAGGTGGCGAAAGTTACCCTTGGTCAGAATGTGGAAAGTGTGGAGGTTTAAGGGAGGGCTGCAATGATATAGATGCGGCAGAACCCTGGGGTTCAAGGATAGGAGAGACCAAAGGGTCACTGGAATCTATCTTTCCGGTGACGTAAACGATACGGATATGCTCCAGGAACTTGAGAAGGCGTAGAAAGTGCATAAGATTGTATAGGATCAGCACAGGGAAATGAAGGCAGATGCGATAATCTAGGTGCAGGGTGTGACACTCAAGGATTTGGATGGTTTTGTAATAAATGTGACATATGAGTATTGTTATTTTGATAGTAAAATAACACGATGGGCGCAGCACAGATTATATAATATACAAAACGGCAATGGAAAGAAAAGAGAAAATGGTTAACGGCGAAAGGAGAAGCTGGTAGATGCAGACATCCCGGAAGATCAGTTTGGATTCAGGAGGATCGTAGGAACACGAGACGCAATACTCACTTAACGACTTGTCTTAGAAGATAGATCAAGGAAAGGCAAAACTACATTTCTAGCTTTTGTAGATTTGGTAAAAGCTTTTGACAATGTAGATTGGAATAGATTCTTTCAAATTCTGAAATCAGCAGTAGTAAAATGTTGGGAACAGAGGGTTAGAAAATCCAAACAGCAGTTATCAGAGATGAAGGGCATGAAAGGGATGCAGAGGTTAGGAAGGGAGTAAGACAGGGTTGTAGCCTTTTTCCAATTTTATTCAATTTGTACATTGAGCAAGCTATAATGGAAGGAGAAATTTGGAGAAGTAATTAAAGTTCAGGGTGAAGAAATGAAAACAATGCGTCTTGCCATGACATTGTAATTTTGTCAGAAACAGCAAAGGACCCGGAAGAGCAGTTGAACTGGATTGTGTTGAAAGAAGCATATAATATGAACATTAACAAAAGCAAAACAAGGGTAATGGAATGCAGTCATAGAAAATCAGGCGATGCTGAAGCAATTAGATTAGGTAACCAAACAATAAAAGCGGTAGATTAGTTTTGTTATTTGGAGATTAAAATAACATATATTGGTCGCAGTACAGAGGATATAAAATGTAGAATGGCAATGGGAAGAAAATCGTTTTTGAGAAAGAGAAATTTGCTAACATCGAATATTAATTTAAGTGTAAGAAAGTCTTTTCTGGGAATTTTTCTGTGGAGTGTCGCCTTGTACGGGATTAAAACATGATTAGTTCAGACAGGACAGAGGCTTTTAAAATGTGGTGCTACAGAAGAATGCTGAAGCTTAGGTGGGTAGTAACTAATTAGAAGGTACTGAACAGAATTGTAGAGAAATAAATCTGAGACGTACCTTAGGCATCAAGGAATCGCCACTTGCCGGCCGCGGTGGCCGAGGGGAATAAGGCGCTTCAGTCACGGTCTGCACGGCCACTACGGTCGGGGGTTCGAATCCCCCTCGGGCATGGATATTTGTGCCGTCCTAGTTCGTAAGTAGTTCATAAGTAGTTTGTAAGTTTAGGGACTGATGACCCCGTAGTTAAGTCCCATAGACTATATAAACATTTTGAATCGCCACTTAAGCTTTGGAGGGAAGTGTGTGACTCAGGATAGAGAAGGGTGGAGAGGTACAGTCTCCGGAATGAAGGCCACATAAACAACAGATAAATACTTCATTCATGAAACGTCAGTATCCATGCGATACGCGTACGAAACCCATTGATACCGGGAAGAAACTGAACCCTCCCACCGATTCGCTCTCTTATTTTTCTCCGTCACTGATGGCCTTAACACTGAAGGGTTTTTAAATTTGTACATACCACCCTCCCATCTATCTCTACCGCACATTTTGTGCTGGCCATTATTTTTGCTACGAGTTCTGATTCCCGTATGCATTAAGTTCATCAGAAAACAACGTCTGTGAATCTTAGTGGCGACAGTAGAGGCAGCAACTTTCTGGGGACGAAGTGTGCTCCTGCCAAGTTAGGCCATCAGTTACTTCTGCTCCAATCGGCTCGCATTATCACAAAGTTGCGGAGACAACGGTTTCATTTTGTGCCGGAAACTTTTACGTGCAGACTTCGGTACTATTGGAACGGACTGCAGTTTAAATTTGCTTCCGAGTGCTGCCCTTCGCTAACTTTTGTAGCGAACGTTCCTTACACGTTCAGGGAAACAGAATCGAACGCATGTGTGGCAGAACATGGTTTCACATCATAGGTGTACTGAAAATTCTTACTTGACAGATTTCATAGTTTTTCTTTACATTTTTCTGCTTTGGGTGCTAAATTAATCAGGCGAAAACGTTTATACTGGGGCAAACGATATGAAATGATTGCGAAAATACTGACGACATCACAACAGAGTGCAAACAAAAAGAAAATGAAACTTTGATATCTGCACAAACTATGAATAACACTGCGGTAGTCCCTATCCCTGCTGCGTTGTGGTTTTAAACTTAGGGCATGTGGCATTGGGTAGAAAAATGATTTTCCTTTCGTCGTTATAAGCATCAGTTTTTCTCATTTTAGCTAAAATCAAGCACTAATTTTAGCAGTAGAGCAACTTCTTGTATTCCTGTTGAACATGTAGTAGTAAAGGTAACGCAATTTATGAAATCTTACAAATATTGCCGCGCGGGGGTAGCCGAGCGGTCTGGAGCACCACGTTGCAGATCACGAGGCCTCCAGCGTCGGAGGTTCGAATCCTCCTACGGTCATGGATGTGTGTGTTGTCCTTAGGTTAGTTTAACTTAGTTTAAGTAGTTTGTAAGCTACGGACTAATAACCCAGCAGTTAAGTCCCATAGATTTACAAACATTTATTTTGTTTTGATTAAGTAGACAATGTATATAGTCTTGACCACAATAATTTTTATTGACAATGAAGACAGGTTTCAACTCATTTCTGAGTCATCCTCCGGTCAGTTTTCTTGTTTGTTGATTACAAAAAACTTTTTTTGTTAAAAACCAAACATTTTAGTTAGAAATGAGAAAAGCCAGACGTTGTTCATAATGAGGAAAACGGCTTCCTGCTCCGAACCAGTTGACATAGATGTTGGTTTCAGTGTAACGGGATCATAGACAGTCTATTTTGTCTTTAGTACGTGGTAAGCTAACAACGAATCAGTTGCTTCCTGCGTGTGGGAACAAACAGTAAACCGATTACTGAGAATGTTGTTTGGACCTCAAAGATTTTGTCTTTTTATTATTCTGCAGTGAAATACCTTTAAAAAGGGGGATAAAATCCTCATTTTGTTTGTAATTCTTTAACCCAAGCAGAGATCCAGAAGACATTACAACTTTTGCGTCCCATATGTAAATGACAGTACAAAATCTTCTAATTGGTTCATCATTTTTCTCCACATTTGTAATTTGAAACATATATTTTGCAGAGTAAATTGTGGTGGAAACTTTGACAGAGAAAATAATTCTAATTTCTCACTATCATTTAATTTCTGGAATAGCCGTGATAACATTTTCATTGAGTTGTCGGTTTCTTACTATTAACAGCTTTCTGTTATGATAGAGGATTGAAAAACACGTTATTGACATTATTGACATTTGAGGAGACTTCGGCGCGCCAGTCACGGTCTGCACGGCCACTACGGTCGGGGGTTCGAATCCCTCCTCGGGCATGGATATTTGTGCTGTTCTTAGTATTAGTTAGTTCATAAGTAGTTTGTAAGTTTAGGGATTGATGACCCCATAGTTAAGTCACATAAGCTATACAAACATTTGAACATTTTTCGGACATTTGTACATACTACAACTTGTCCAATATCACACTGAGTGTGTGTTCAAATGTTCAAATTTTGTATATCTATCGGACAAAACTGCGTGGTCATCAGTCAGTAGCTTACAAACTACTTAAAAATTACTTTAAAAGAAAAACACCCATGCCTCAGGGAGGACTTGAACCTCCGACGGCGAACAACCACGCGCTCCGCAGCGAGGCGCCTTAGACCGTTCGGCTACTCCACCGCAGCGTGTGTGTGTATGTGTGTGTGTGTGTGTGTGTGTCTGTGTGTGTGCATGAGAGAGAGAGATACAGAGATAGATAGATAGAGAGAGAGAGAGAGAGAGAGAGAGAGAGAGAGAGAGAGAGAGACAGAGACAGAGATAGCTACCTGCAGCTACTAATGGGAACGGGGAAACAGTTTGTTCCTGGGGTCTCTCGCCATCTACAATGAAAGGCAATAACCAAGGAACATGCAGATAACTGCTCCAGCAGACAGACATAAAGACTTCATTCTCAGGGGCGGATAATCTCCTAAAGTAGGCCGCGATTGGACTGCGGGGGTCGCGTTAAGACGCTTCGGACGGACTTATCTGGTAAGGAGATTAATTTAGCCGGGCGCGGCTGTGTTCATGCATCATTCATCCGCTGACGGGGCGCCTGTATCTCTGGCTGAGCGGCCGGCTCTATCGGTTTTACGGTTAGCTCCGGCTGACAGGTGTTCACCGCATGAGTGATGGCCTCTTCAGGCGAGCGCGGGCAGACAACAAGGTGGGAGATTGGGCCCAGGCAGCGCGGGGGCGTCGTTTGTTTAGGTATTCATAAGCCCGCGGGAGGGGCACGCCGCGGGGGCGACGGGGAACTACCGAGCACGTCTACATCTATAAAAATCCATAAATGTATGTATGTTCCCTATGGACTCCAACTGGATCAGTTTTGATGAAATCTTCAGACCAGCCCATAGGGAGATGCTGTGAGGTTCCGTATTGATCGGATCAAGATATGT
Organism: Locusta migratoria; assembly: GCA_026315105.1. Lineage (NCBI taxonomy): Eukaryota > Metazoa > Arthropoda > Insecta > Orthoptera > Acrididae > Locusta > Locusta migratoria. Next base: position 275,154,074 of record CM048749.1, on the reverse strand, counting down.
ACTGATTTGAAGAATATAACGCGAAATATGAAACAGTAATTACACTTTGGAAAAGCTGCTTATTCTTTGACTTTTCAACATTACTTTTCCGCCTCGCGGGATGGCCGCGTGGTCTGAGGTGTTACGCTATTGACTGGGCGACCGTTTCCACCGGATGTTCGATTCCTCCCTCGTCCATGTGTGTGTGTGTGTGTGTGTGTGTGTGTGTGTTTTTGTGTGTGTGTATGTACGTGTGTTGTCCTTGATCGTGGCGGAGCTGCCGAGCGCATTGAGGCGCTATGCTACGATGTCCGAGGCCGTTCCCCGTTGGAGGTTCGAATCCCCCCACGGGCATGGATGTTTGTGCCGTCTTTAGTATAAGGTAGTTCATAAGTAGTTTGTAAGTTATGGGGACTGATGACCTCGCAGTTAAGTCCCATAAGCTTTACAAACATTTGAACATTTTTGTGTTGTCCTTAGTTTAAGTAATTTGTAACTGTAGGTACTGGTGACCGTATTACTTTGGTCCAATAGGTTTACTTCTACAACTACATGGATACTCTGCACGTCAAAGTGCATGGCAGAGGGTTCATCGAACCACTTACGATATTTCTCTATAGTTCCATTCCATAATAGCTCGTGGGGAAAAGGAACGCCTAAATCTTTCTGTTTTCAATCTGATTTATCGTATTTTATTATGATGGCCATGTCTCCCTACGTTGGTGTGGCGGAGCTGCCGAGCGCATTGACGCGCTATGCTACGATGTGCGATGCCGTTTCCCGTCGTGGGTTCGAATCCTCACACGGGCATGGATGTTTTTGCTGTCTTCAGTATTAGCTAGTTCATAATTAGTTTGTGAGTATAGGGACTGATGACCCCGCAGTTAAGTCCCATAAGCTTTACAAACATTTGAACAATTTTGTGTTGTCCTTAGTTTAAGTAATTTGTAACTCAAGGTATTGGTGAGCATAGCATCTTGGTCCAAATGGTTTACATCTACATGGATATTCTGAAAGTCACATTGAAGTGCATGGCAGAGGGTTCACCGAACCAGTTTTACGATATTTCTCTACAGTTCCATTCTCTAATAGCTCGCGGGGAAAAGGAACACCTAAATCTTTCTGTTTTCGATCTGATTTATCTTATTTTATTATGATGGTCATGTCTCCTTATATAGGTGGGTGCCAACAATATATGTTCGCATTCTGAACAGAAAGTTGGTGAAAGAAATTTCGCAAATAGATCTTGTCGCGACGAGTAACGCCTTCCTTTTAATGATTTCCACCCACAATTCTTGCATCATTTCCGTAACACTCGCCCCTAGATGTCGATAATACAAAACAAGCTGCCCTTCTTTGTACTTTCTCTAAACCGTCTGTCAATCTCAATTGGTGGAGATCCTACAATGCGTAACAATACTCCAAAATAGGACGCATTAGTGTGGTGTACGCAGTTTCTTTAGTAGAGCTCTTGCATCTTCTAAGTGATCTGCCAACAAAACGTAGTTTTCGGGTCGTTTTCGCTACAATATTTTCCCTATGTTCATCCCAATTTAAGTTATTTGTAATTGTTACTCCTAGGTATTTAGTAGAATTAACTGCCTTATAGCTCTGGCTGATTTATTGTGTAATTGAAGTTCAAAGGATTTCTTTTACTCGTCATAAGGATGACCATACATTTATCCTTATTAAGGGTTAATTGCCAGTTTTTGCACCAGACATATATCTTACCTAAGTCATTTTGCAGTTGCTTTCGATCTTCTGGAGACTTTACAAACCGATACATAACAGCATCATCCGCGAACAGTCTAAGAGAGCTACTCAAATTGTCTCCTAAAACGTTTATAAAAATAAGAAACAGTAGGGGCCCTATAACACTTCTCTGGAAAATGACAGATATCACTTCTATTCGATGACTTACCGTCAGTTACAACGGGAAATCACGAATCCAATCGCACAACTGTGACGATATTCCATAATCACTCAATTTGGTAAGAAAACACTTTTGAGGTACAGTGACAAAAGCCTTCCGTAAATATAGAAATACGGAATATAAATGTTGAACAATTTTTTTCATTAGGTGTAGAAAGGCACTGTTCCTATAGATATACCTGCTAAAACTTTGTCAACCGATCTTACTCTTCCATCCACCAGTCTGGCAACATATATTAAAATACTCGTAATAGCTTAGCAGACACAGAAAGCCGTCGGTAGAAGTCTATGAACCTCATAACTCTATGATACTTTTAAACCCATGAAACCAAATCATTTCCATAATATAATTAGTCAGAAACATCGATTCTTGCTAAAATGAAGGTTTGCATTAGGAACTAGCTTACCCCGGCCTCGCTTCGCTGTGTCTCACTCTCATATGAAATAAATAGAAAAGGAAATACTGTAACTCATGTGAACATAGAATCACCGAGAGAATGCTTCAATCATATCAATATCTTCCGTTAGGCTACTGTGAACATGTAAAACGAAACATATGATAAATATATTTTCACAGATATTCATTATTTTAAACCCATAGGAAAGATTACTTTTTTTGTCGTTCGTTTTCTCCACTTACATAACATATCAGTTTACCGACTCTGGACGTATAATTCACCTTAGTAAAAAGCTATTGTTTTCTACATTCTTTCTATCAATTTCCCATCCGCTATATCTATCTTCTGCTTCCCCACTCTTCATCCTCCCTCTATCTAATCCTCGGCCTCTGTTCATGACTCCGTTTCCTATCATACATCTTCAATCCCGTCTTCCATCTATCTTTATGCAAGTATCGTCTTTCGCTCGTCGTACCTATATAAGATGAAGAAATTAAAAATTAGGGAATTGCTTCAAATTACGTGTTATCTGCTGGAAACCATCACAAAGGTACTGTTACATAAAATTAAATGAAATAACGACGCCCATTAACAACTTTTTATTCAGAATTAGTTTCTATGGCGTTTTGATTTCCACTGCTAATATCATGATCGATTTTGCTAGAAATTAACCATTAAACAGGAACGTATCTAAAATGCGTTTCCACGAAAAGTTGTTACTTTAGTGTCGCATTTTTACCATAGCGCCTGACCGGTACGCAAGACAGACGTTGGTACCACTTTAATTTTCGAGGATCACTTATTTGGCAGCTGGAGAATTCAAAGCGTGCTCAGAGCTATAGCTAAGAAAACATATGCTTCCTTTTACCTCTCTTCATGGCTAAGTACACACATGATTTTCGTTTTACACGCATCTGTGGCAAAGCGCTTTTGAACTGTGTAAGTTTCATTAGCCTCCTTGTATGATTATAATCTAAAATCTATATGTCATTTTTCATGTTCGTGTGTCTGTATACTGGTTTCGATAAAATTTCACTTGCGGGAGCGGCTGATGCCAGTACCTCTTGACTGCTCTTTGAAAACTTAGTTTCATACAACGAGGCTAATAATGTTCCGTGTTTACCATGAAATATTACATTACCACCGAATGCCGCAACTGCCATAAGTAAAATTAAACCTTCGTTTCCAGGTAATTCTACGGTGGTAAACTTCTATCTTCCATTGGCAGGAATTAAGAAGCGCACATTCGATATATATCTTTAGAGACCCGGCTACTGTAATTGCAAATATTAATAGAAAGCATCTGGTTCCCGAGCGTTACTCGGAAATGATGTTTTCTGTAACTCAGAGGTAATTCAAAGGAGATACTTATCAGGTTGAATAATATGAATAAATCGATTTGTTGACCATAAAATAACCATTTAATGCAGTTCATGCTCTATCGTTAATGCATTTCTTTGCGAACCACTGTCAATAAATCAATTATCCTTGTAAACGGAACATTTCGTTGCCATCGACTATTATTTGGCACTCATGGAACCGGTACGTTCATCGTGCATCAATTCGTTGAGTACCAGGGTCTTCCTACCGGTCGTCCGACTTAGTAAGAGACTTTGTAAGTGACTCCACTGCGCTCCCCTTCGTAATACTTAGTATATAACAGTGGGACACTGCATAGACCACCTTCGATCGAGATGACAACGCGTAATATCTATAGACAAAAGGCAATGTTCCGAGTGATTGACTGGCTGACTGATTAAATCAATGACTCATCATCACCCATCCAAAACCACTGATGGTAAAAACATGAAATTTTCAGAGGGTGTTCATTTTACACCGTTGGCGTCGTTTAATAAACGTTTTTCGATTTTCCGTCCCTAAGGTGGTGAAATAGGGGATGAAATGTGTTTTGAAAATACGCTGTTAACGAGTCAATTTTCATGGTAGACCTACATAAATTGGTATATGGATTCTTGGTTAGAATTTAAAACAGGTTGTCTTTCAACTTTTTCTGGCAATTTGCCACTGAGGGGGTATTTGGAGACTTGATTAGAATTATAAAAAAAGCACGTGTGTAGCACCCCTCTCCCACTTCATCATTGCCTACCCTTCCTGTATCTCCTATTAGAAATCTAACTTAGAACTATGTTTAGTCTCCAAAAGTTCTTGAGAGAATGCTTTGAAATATTGATACAACGTACTACTGGATTACGCGCATGATTTCACACACCTATTTTATAAATATATATCATATACGAATTTATATAAATTTCACAATGTGGAAAAGTTGTTGCGAAAAATCGCAAAAGTGTCATATATATATATACGTTATATGTAATACATTAAATAAATAGGTATCTGAAAACCTTCCTGTGTTACGGTGCAACATTGTCACAAATTTGGAGCTCAATCGGTGAAGAACTTTCTGATATTTTCAAACACACTCACAAACCAACACAACACTTTTATATATATAGATAGATGATACCTACTGCACACTACGTATGTGGAAGCTTCATTGCTAATGTATCAATCAGTATATATATTATATTGAATTAATGATGATTTTAATACAAATACGAAAGCTAGCGTAAATTAAGCAATTATTGTGATAGATTACGAATATAAGTTATAACCATGCAGCTGACATCGTATATAGGAGAGGCTATCTGAAAGTAGGCAACGCCAACGATGACGACCTCTGACCTCTAACCAGAACAGCCGCCTAGCAAAGATTAACGGTTTAAAAAAAAAAAAAAAAAAAAAAAACCTTATGATCTAGATCGTTGAATTATGATCAGCGTTAGTAAACGGGTCATTAGGGAACCAAGACTTTTGAGAAATATGACCAGTCGTTCAACATACACGTCAGGGAGTGGCGCAGTACAAGGTTTTCGCGATGCCAGATGAAGGAAGAGGGGGATGGGGAGAACAGAAAGACCCAGAGCAGCAGCGGCCATTTCGGCGAGCTGAATCGTGTGTCGTGACCGGGAGCTTATGTTTGGCAGCAAGAGGACTCTAAAGTGGAATTGGATTTGTCGACTGCCTCTGTTCAGCTAATTAAGACTAACCGCACCTCGTGGCACCAAGGCAATAGTTGTTTTGGCTTCTGTCAAATACCCACACTCAATCATATGTATTTCTCACCAGATCCGTCGTACATTGCCTTAGGATTCATTACTTAATTGATACTTCCATCATATATACACAGGGTAGTCTATTGATAGTGACCGGGCCAAATATCTCACGAAATATGCATCAAATGACAAAAGTACAAACAACAAAACTTTTCTAACTTGAAGAGGAAAACAGATGGCGCTATGGTTGGCCCGCTAGATAGCGCTGCTATAGGTCAAACGGATGTCAACTCCATTATTTTAAAAAGGTACACCCACTTTTAATTACTTATTACACATTTATAAATATAAATGTTTTATTTGGACCATTGTTTTCGCTCTCTGATAGATGGCGTTGTAATACTGACAAACATATTGCTCACAATTTTATAAGATCAGTGGGTAACAGGTAGGCATTTTTTTCTTCTTTTTATTAAAACACAGAACGTACGTACTTTTGAACTTTATTTCGGTTGTTTCAATGTGATACATGTACTTTTCTAAAATTATCATTCGTTTATGAGAACCCATGCTGTTACTGGGTGATTACCTGTAATTACCTCATGAGTTCGATAAATGCTCAAAATGATGTCCTTCAATGCATTTGGCAATACGTGTAACGAAATTCCTCTCAGCAGCGAGTAGTTCATCTTCAGTAATGTTGGCACATGCATTGACAATGTGCTGACGTATGTTTTCAGGCGTTGTCGAAGAATCACGATAGCAAATATCTTTCAGATTTCCCCACAGAAAGAAATCCGGGGATGTAAGATCCGGTGAACGTGCGGGCCATGGTATGCTGCTTCTACGACCAATCCACCTGTCATTAAATATTCCATTTAAGACCGCTTCAACTACACGCCAGCCATATGCCGGACATCCATCATGATGAAAGTACATCGCCATACTATCATGCAGTGAAACATCTTGTAGTAACATCGGCAGAACGTTACGTAAGAAATCAGCATACATTGCACTTTATAGATTGTCATTGACAAAATACGGACCAATTATCCTTCTTCCCATTATGCTGCACCCGCCAAGGTCGCTGATGTTCCACTTGTCGCAGCCATCGTGGTTTTTCCGTTGCCCAATAGTGCATATTATGACGGTTTCGTTACCTCTGTTCCTGAATGACGCTTCGTCACTAAACAGAGCGCGTGAAAAAAATGTGTTATCTTCTCGTAATTTATTTTATACGCAGTGGAAAATCTTTACACCACTTTCAAAGTCTTCGCCATGCAAATCCTGGTACATAGAAATATGTTACGGGGGAAATTTATGTTGTTGTAGAAATCTCAACACCGACGTTTTTGATATTTTCGATTCTCGCTCAATTTGTCTGCTACTGGTGTGCGGATTAGCTGCAACTGCAGCTAAAACACTTACTTAGGCATCATCATTTGCTGCAGGTCGTGGTTCCGTTTCACTTGTAGTTTAACAATTCCTGTCTCTTTAAATAACGTACCTATCCGACGAAAGTACTCCAGAATAACGATCAACATACATAGCACAGACTCGTTGGACATTTTGATCACAATAGCCTTACATAAATACCATATCGACCTTTTCTGCAATTTGTAAACGACCCATTTTAACAGGAGTAATGTATCACGAAGCAAATAGCTTCCGCACTGGCGAAATGTTACGCGATACCACGTTTGTGACTATTACTGCGCCATCTATCACTAATCGAAAAAACTGTTCCAAATAAAACAGTCATATTTATTTACGTACTAGACGAATATGTAATAAAAATGGGGGTAGCTATTTAAAAAAATCCAGTTGATATCCGTTTACATATGCCAGTGCCGTCTAGCGGGCCAGCCATAGCGCCATCTGTTTTCCCCGTTGAAACCAGAAAAGTTTTGTTCTTTGTAGTTTTTTTTTTTTTCGTTTGATGCTTATTTCGTAAGATATTTGGCCCGGTCACTATCAATGAACCATCTGTATATGCACTACCGGAATTATAAATTAGTAACCCCTTTTACCGTTTTCAAACTCACTCAAGATAAATTGTCGGAGCAGTGGATACAGAATACACGAAATGATTACGCTTAAACATCAATACCTGAAGTGCTGCTGAGTTACCGGGTGTGAATTCCTCCTGAAACACCCATATTAGCAGGGTGTGTAGCCTCCACGTGAGGGAACGCAAGCGCTAACTGTGGCATCCATTCGACAATAAAGACAGGAACAGATCATTTCACGCATTCTTGATCACTTCACACAGTGAGCGTTTCCAAGTAGTACGTGTCACTTGTCGTCACATCACAACTACTCGAATGGAGACAAGTCCGGAGGTGATGCTGGCCAGGAAAGCTGTTAGACTTCTTGATGTGACTACGTAGGCTCTCACGGCATAATATTGATAATGTTCTTCTCGGGTTTCCTGCCGGATAAATACGTCATTTGGACACAATATTTCGGCAATCCACCTGGCCACCACCCGCAGTGTTGGTACACCGACTCGCCAAAACTGAGTACAAGCCCTTATATACGCCGCGGAAGGCCGAGAGCGCGTGCGCAATAGTGGACAATTCTGCCCTCTACGTTTCAACGCAGCCATTGACGGCGTAAACGATAGATCGTTATTCAGCAGATCTAAGGAGAGACTTTTTTTAATGTCAAACGATACAGGGTTCCACATTTTACTAAAAGAAAAACCCTTGTCTCTGTTTATAACTTACCTGAACTGACAGCTGATGCACTAGAAATAATTTTCGAGCCAACCTCTGACACCTTCCCGGATGTAAACGAGAAACTTCACAAAATTACAAATAAACTTAACCAGCTGTATGATAAATATGCGCCCATCAAAACCAAAAAAGTGAGAAGGAAACCCGCACCATGGCTAACTGATGAACTAAAACAGCTCATGAATCTCAGAGACACTGCACATCGGACATAGAAACTGCACCCTACATCTGAAAATCACACCTCGTACAAGCAGAAACGTAACAGAGTCAGCCAGGCTGTGAGAAATGCTAAACTCAGATACGCCCATTCATTAACCGACAACATAAATAGACCGGCTATCCTCTGGAAAAACCTGCGCGGTCTTGGTATTGGGAAAATAAAAACTGCAGCCGAACCCACTGTCTCCATTGAGGACCTAATCATTATTTCACAACGCCTACCACTTCAATCGATCACCAAACGAAACAAACACTTATTGACCATATCACGAGGATCAACAACGCTAACCATGATAAGTTTTGTTTTAAGCATGTTACTGGAAATACAGTCAAAAAAGCAATTATGCGTATTACATCAGCATCTACCGGGAATGATGGTATCACTATTCAAATGATAAAGCTGATTATTGATCCACTGCTGCCCATCATAACAGATATATTTAATCAGTCCTTAGCCACAAGTGTTTTTCCTGATGCGTGGAAACGTGGACTAGTTAAGCCACTGCCAAAAAAGGACATTGCCACAGCACCCTCTGATTACCGACCTATCTGCATTCTTCCGGCACTGTCCAAAGCCCTAGAATATATAGTACATGATCAGCTAACCAGCTACTTGACTACTAATAAACTTCTTGACGAACACCAATCAGGTTTTCGCAAATATCGCAGCACAACATCTGCTTTGATAAAAGTAACAGACGATCTTAAGCAGGCAATGGATAGACAAGAGGCGACTATTATGTGCTTCTTAGACTTTAGCAAAGCTTTCGACACTGTGGACTTTGATATTTTACTTGCTAAACTTAGCAGTCTAAATTTCTCTCAAGGCGTGGTGCAATGGATTCGCTCATACTTGACATCGCGTCTTCAGTGCGTCATGTCCGGCACCGAAAAGTCACAGTGGAGAAAAGTTCTATCAGGCGTACCACAGGGTTCGGTGCTAGGTCCACTTCTCTTTTCATTGTATGTAAATGACGTATCATCGGTCTTGTCCTTTTGTAAATACCACATGTATGCTGATGACCTCCAGTTGTATTTAAGTGCAAAACCAAAAAACCTTAAGGCAGCAATCGAGAATTTTAATTCTGACGTATGTGCACTATCAAAGTGGGCACAGAATATAGGATTAAAGCTCAATCAAAGTAAAACACAAGCGATTCTGGTAGGTCATCCTAGACTCATTAACCACAAATACCGCGAATCTCAACCACCATTAATATTAAATGACACACCTATCTAATTTTCGCCCTCGGCAAAAAGTCTGGGAGTGATAATAGACGACAAACTAAATTGGGCTGAGCACACAGCCGCAGTGTGTAGGAAGGCATCAGCATCTCTTCATGCCCTACAGAGATATAAGAAGTTCCTCTCGATCTTAAAAAGAAACTTATACAAACGCTTGTAATTCCAATTATTGATTACGGTGATGTTATCTTGCAAGGTCTCTCTTGGGAAAGCTCACGACGTCTGGAACTAATCATGAATGCCTGCGTTCGATATATATGTAACATCCGTCTCTTTGATCACATTTCACCATCTTATAAGCAACTATCCTGGCTCCGTGCTGACAAGCGCAGAGATTTTCATACACTCTGTTTCCTCTACTCTCTTATCAACGTACACTGTCCCTCATATCTTTCCTCGACCTTAACACTCTTATCTGATCAACATAAAAGAACTACTCGTTCCTGTCAGAGCAAAACCCTTTCTGTCCCTCTCTATCACTCAGCCGGTTTCTCAAAATCCTTTTCAGTAGCAGGAACCAGGCTCTGGAACAATCTACCTCAGTATATCAGAGAACTGAATAACACTGCCAGCTTCAAACGACAGTTAATGGATTATCTACTAAAGCAATAATGACGCCAGTCTTTATTACCCTACGGTCCAGGTACGTCACATCCATTCCTCCTCCCAGATATTCTTCAACTGCCATTGCTCTCGCCAGGTACAGCTTCTGTCAGAATTCGCCATGCGTTAACCAGTCTCGATATATTCAAAAGTAAATATTGTATCTGCTAATATAAATGTTGTTACTTCTATTATTACACCACCAGCAGCAGCAGAAGGTGTCTCAGTGCTACTGTTAGTATTAATCCTATTTAGAGTTAAGTTATTACATATGTAGAGTTAAGTTATTACCTTTCATTTACATCCTTTTACATGTAATCAACCTGTATAAATAATGTTATTAACTGTTCATCTGTAAAAATCATTATTATGTTATAGGTAACTCACATGTAAAGAAATATTGTATGTGTAAAACCCTGGTCCGATGTAAGAGAGGGCCTGATGGCCCTAATCTGATCAGGCTAAATAAATAAATAAATAAATAAATAAATAAAAATAATATAATATTGTCAGACAGACGAATTTCCATTGATTCTTTTAAAAAGCAATCTCGATAGCGAAACGCAGAGACAACCATTTGTGTCTCGTCATACTTCATGTACTTCATTTTATGTCCCTCAGTAAGACAGTGCTCAGCTATCGCAGATTTCTCTGCTTGAAGCGATCTTGTGTGTCGATGATATTCAGTGCATCGATCTTGAATTGTTCGGATTGTCTGATCAATGTAAACTTTCCTCAACTTTGTCATCCTTTACTGAGCCCAGGAGCGCTCTAAACTTAGCAGGTGGACGAAAAATAAATTGGATGTCATGCCTTTTCAAAATTCTTCCTATTTTTGAAGAAATGCTTCCATCAAGCGGTAGGAAAACCAGCGACTTGCACGTTTCTTCTTCTGGTTCCCGCGACGGTCCAAACTGAAAAGCACGGCAGATCTTTTGGTCAGTGTAACCATTCTTCTTGAATACAATTCTCAGATGCTCAATCTCTTTAGTCAGACTTTCAGCGTCTGAAATTTCAAAAGCTCTTTTTGTCAACGTACGCAGGACACCAGTAGACTGGTAAGGTGGATAATAACTTGTTGCATGCAAGTAGCGGCCCGTTTGGGCTTTCTGCAAACACTATGTCCCAAATTTCCGTCAAACTTACTATACACCATGACATCTAAAAATGGAAGCTTTCCATCTCTCTCCACCTCCATATTGAACTTAATGCTGGGATGAAGTCAATTAAAATGATCCATAAAACGGCTCAGAGCATCTCTCCCATGTGGCAATACCATGAAAGCATCGGCAATGTACCTCCAGAGACATGTAGATTTTAAAAAGTTTTCAACGCCGTGTCCTGAAAATCTTCCATAAATAATTTTTGTTTGTATAACTTATTCGACTTATCTACGTGGCCATCAGTCCCTGAACTTACAAACTACTTATGAACTAACTAATTCTAAGGACGGCACAAATATCCATGCCCGAGGGGGGGGGGGAATTCAAACCCCCGTCGATAGCGGCCGTGCAGACCGTGACTGGAGCGCCTCAGACCCCTCGGCCACCGTGGCCGGCTTCCATATATAAATGGGCGACTATGCAATTCTTGCAGACACGTTGCGCAACAACAGTGAGTCCTATTGGAACAACACATCACGTGCCTCTTGCAATAAAGGCAAAAGTCTGTGTGTACCGAAAGTTGTTGAGCATTTGTTCCATAATCGCAAAAGGAGAACGAGAGTAGTAGCTTACCGCACCGTACACCACGAGGGTTGCGTGAGGCTGTGTGCCTTCAACGAATGCATTCAAAGATACACCGCTCGTCAATCTCCTTCGTACGTGCCAACGACCATCACTTTTGTTAGTGATTACATTGACGAAAATCACGGCCTGCTATTGCAGGAGAACCTCTCGCGGTATCTGTCTGGCCGTGCACTAAAACGCTTTATCTTGAGTGGGGTTAGAGGTGGAGTCCCAATTGTGGTTCACCTGTCTCTACACAATACTATAAACGGTTCTTAAATGCCTGGCAGAGGGAGAGTACTCTGTTGGCAGCAGTTCATGTCGACAGTTCTGTGCTCATAAGGCTTATCCGTGCTTCGGTAGCTCTACAGTCTATTATTGCTGCCATTGTAATACGACAATCATGGCGGACATCCGTACTGTGTGAACGTACAAAACAACAAGTGTGAGAATAATTACCTTATCATTCAACCTACACTGAAAAGCCAAAGAAACTCGTACACCCGCCTATTATCTTCTAGCACGCAGAGGTGCCCCAACCCGATATGGCATGGACTCTACTTGTGTTTCAAGTAATGCCAGAAGGAATTGACACATGGCATCCTACAGGACTGTCAATAAATCCGTCACATTACGAAGGAGTGGACGTCTCTTCTGAACAGCACGTTGCAAGACCTCGCTGATCAGCTCAACAATATTCATGTTTGGCGAGTTTGGTGATCAGCTATGGTATTTAAACGCAATTTGTTGATGGAAGACTTTAATGCGATTATTGGAACATCTACTATCCCTCAGCTGGCATCTGCAGTAATCGGATGAAATTCGGGGTTGATCTTGTAGAACGCAGAGGATACCGCGCTCCCTGGTGCGGTTCCTCTAGGGAGAAGCTTGTCCACTATTGGTCAATCTGATGTCTGCGAGTTTTACGAGAGCAACTCGGGGGTCCGATCCTTGATTATCGTAAGTGAACTCGTGTTCCCCCCCCCCCCATGATCCAATTTTAGTCTGGGACAACGTCCCAGAAGTAAATTAAATTGGTCCCAATCCTCCGTTCCGACCAAGGTTTTCGGGAAGTTTTCCTAGGTTGTAAGGCGTATGCCGGAACTGGTAAGCCCCTCCCACTTACTCCCACTTGGGATCCCCCTTTGCCCCACTATCAGCTTGTCTGATAATTGCCTGAATAGATCCGCGACTTCTTAAGGGCCGGATCTCAAACAAATCTGGTGTTACGTTCTTTATCTCACATTTGAGTCTTCAATCATTATATTAGGTGAACATAAAAAACAGTGCTGCCAACTTCTGTCCTGCCTACCGATTAGGTGCTATGTGCTATGATAGAAACGACACAGAAGATTAACAATATTTCATGGAAATGCATTCTTGGACGCTCCTAGGAAAACACACAAACCAAATTGCTGTGGCTATTGGTTCCTAGACTTACAATCTTCTCAATCTTCTCAAAGAAACTTCGCTAAGGACAATCTTTGTCTCTCTTTCTCTCCCTTTCACACACATACACAAAAAGGTACGGCCAAATTTTCAGGAAAGATTCCTCACACACCAAGAAAGTGATATGTTATGTGGTCATGTGTCCGAAACGCTTAATTTCCATGTTAGAGCTCATTTTAGTATTTCTCTTTAAATGTAAATTGAAATAATTCGAACAGACAATTGTCAAAATATCCAATTGTTTCGTTAGTATGTCTTCTACTTCCTCGATTCACTGCCAGTTGGCCCAATTGAAGGAAGGTAATGTTGACTTCAGTGCTTTTGTTGACATGCGACTCATTGCTCTACAGTGCTAGCATCAAGCACATCAGTACGTGGCATCGACTGGTTAGTGTTCATCACGAACGTGGTTTTTCACTCAGTGCAATGTTTACAAATGCGTAGTTGGCAGATGCCCATTTGATGTATGGATTAGCACGAGGCAATAGCCGTGGCGCGGTACGTTTGTATCGAGACAGATTTCCAGAACAAAGGTGTCCCGATCGGCGTCTTAGGGAGCACGGAACATTCCAGCCTATGACTCGCGACTGGGGAAGACCTAGATAACGTTGACCACGTCACTGTATGGAGAATGCTACGGGAGAACCAGTTGTTTCCGTACCATGTACAGCGTGTGCAGGCACTATCAGCAGCTGTTTGGCCTCACGAGTACACTTCTGCGAATGGTTCATTCAACAATGTGTCACTCCTCATTCCAGTGTAAATGTTCTATTTACGGATGAGGCTTCATTCCAATGTGATCAAATTGTCAACATGAGTGGGCTGACGAGAATCCGCACGCAGTTGTGCAATCACGTCATCAACACAGATTTTCTGTGTACGTTTGAGTCGGAATTGATGGTGATGTCTTGATTGGGCAGCATGTTCTTCTACCTACGCTCACTGGAGCACGTTATCATGATTTCTTACGGGATACTCTACTTGTGCTGCTAGAACATGTGCCTTTACAAGTACGACACAACATGTGGTTCATGCACGATTGAGCTCCTGCACATTTCAGTCGACGTGTTCGTACGCTTCTCAACAACATTTTCGGTGACCGATGGATTGGTAGAGGCGGACCAATTCAATGGCCTCCACGCTCTCCTGACCTCAACACTCTTGACTTTCATTTATGGGGGCATTTGAAAGCTCTTGTCTACGCAACCCCGATACCACATGTAGAGACTCTTCGTGCTCGTATTGTGGACGGCTGTGATACAATACGCCATTCTCTAGGGTTGCATCAGCGCATCAGGGATTCCATGCGACGGAGGGTGGATGCATGTATCCTCGCTAACGGAGGACATTTTGAACATTTCCTGTAACAAAGTGTTTGAAGTCACGCTGGTACGTTTTGTTGCTGTGTGTTTCCATTCCATGTTTAATGTGATTTTAAGAGAAGTAATAAAATGAGCCCTAACATGGAAATTAAGCGTTTCCGGACACATGTCCACATAACATATTTTCTTCCTTTGTGTGAGAGGAATGTTTCTTGAAAGTTTGGCCGTACCTTTTTGTAACACCCTTTACATATTACCGAGGGAGGACACGAACCTCTGACTGGAGCGGACGCGCAGTGCATGTTATGGCGCCTGAGACTGTGCAGTCACTCCCCCGCCGTAAAGCTAGGTCGATTATAATGTTAGCAGTGAAAACGAACACCGCTGTAACGAAGTTTGTAAGTAACGTTGTTTATTGGCTTAGTTATTTCACTTAACGTTCCATTTTAGAAAGAGTACACCCTGTAAGCAAGTAAAAGGTTTTGTATTTCACACACACTCAATAGATAGGAGATACACGTGTGTACATTCTACAACTTTATTTATTTTAGTCAAAGATATACATACACATACACAGAGATTAAAATAAACAAAGACTTTATTAATCCGTAACAAAAGGTATTAACACACGCAAATGGACACACGTATATGTACGATGTGTAGGTATATTATGTCTATGCAGTGTCCAGACCTCATTAAATTCGTGTCTGCATGCAGAATACTCGTATGCCGGCGTTAATGCGTCCTCTGTTGAAAATTTGCATAAAGCTCTGAAACAGTTATCTATACAAAGGGGTATTCTACGTCAGCCATAACAGTGCATAAGTATTACACACAATCACTTTGGTGTATTCTGAAATTTTACCTACGAAAGTTAAAGTTGTTCTCGCTGTCTCGCCTTGATTACGTATGTGCTTGGTAAATTATATTTTCATCAATCACGTCAGTTAGGGTGGTCATGATTATGTCGCCATGTCTAATATATAAGTAATTGGCGATTAACAAATGTTCTCATTTCTGGCTTCTCATTCATCAGTCATTAGTACGAATGTATCTAGTATTAATAATATATTGAAATAGTGATTCAAGAGGTGAACTTTATTTCAGGTATAGGAGATGCATTTGTGATAGTCAATCAGAATCAGTCAAAAGTAGCCTTTGTTATACGGACTGTGATAACATTTTAGGAAAGAGCATAAATATTCGACGGCAACTTAAAAAGTGTGACCATATTTTCGAGTGTAAAACTTTGAAACTTCTTCAATCAGTGATAATGATGAATTATGATTTTGATAGGTAATGGATAAATTTAAATATTCTGAAATAATCATGGAGGAGAGGAAGGAGCTAATTGTTACCTTTGCATAACATCGAGCTGGTGTGTAGCCTCTCTGAGAAGGAAAACTTAGGAGAGTAATTTTGTCTAACATGAATTTTGATAAAAGCTGAGTGAAAATATGAAATGCTTGAACGACTTAACTTTGTTAACTGATTCTCCCGTCGCTTCTTGGTAGAACTTATTAATTATGAAGATTAAAATACACATTTTTATGGTGGCCTAATAAACCGAAAATCGATTCACTAAATAAACAAATGCGTAGAACAAACACAATATTGTGTATTTCAATCTTCATAATGACTTAACTTTGAATAGCTAAATAATTTTTCACCATATTTTATCAACGTACGTAAGTGCGACGTTGAAATTATAATCAGATATCAGACTAGTGGGTGCAAATCAAACGGGCATAAATTAGTGAAATACCGACAGTGAAATTTAAAAAAAAATTGTGAACTGTTAAATCTGGCAGTTATTGGTACCACGTAAAATAGTCACTAAGCTTGCTAAAATATATTCCTCCCACCAACGCGAGATTTTCTCCGAAGAACATTCAAAGATAATTTTTTAGAGTCGGTGTACTTGCAGTCAACTAAATACATCTACTGCGTTCCCTCTGCTGTGTACGTTTATGTGGTATTACGTGAAACGTGGACGTGGACCATCAATCCAAACAGTGCTACCTTTGCTGTCGGGCCCGCATTCAAAATTTTCGCACGACGCCTGTACTAAAAATGCTGGTACTGACTCCTTGTCACTGTCCTCGTTAACGGCTATAACAGCGAGAGAGTTACACCACATTGGCTATAAGAATTATTGTTAATGACGAAACAGCAGTATATCTCAGTATCAACTGTATGGATCCTTACAAATTACATTAGATTAGATTCATACTTGTTTAATAGATCACGAATCCGACATTTCGTAATTATATGGGATGTGTCAGATTTATGAAAGGTATCTTTGCACGATAGTTTGTTTCTATTTTTTATAGCATGATAAATTTTTGCCTGAAAATCCATGTACTGGGTAGATGATATCATTCACGTTTACTACCGGAAATATTACAGGAAAAAACTGAAGAGTCCGTAGCATTAGTTTATTGTAGAACAGTTATTTAGAGTTAACACTGACCCTTATATAGAATAGCCGGTAGGAAGAGTGAATATATGGTATCAATGTTTTGCATTTCATCTATGCCCGATTTGATGGAACAGGATCAACAAAAGTGTACATGTACAGACTCATACATTTTCATCGGTCACGGAACAGATAGACGCTCACGTGTATATGCCCGTGTTAGATTTTTAGAATTGGATTAGGGATACCACTGCTTGTCCACCAACAGCGATATGGAGTAACGAACAGATGAGTGAAATGCAATTATTTTGGGGGGCTAAAGGGTACAGTCTGAATGATGTACTTATATGTCAGCTTTATTTCAGAAAATAGGACAACATTGGCTTTATTCGGTGTTTTCATTGAACAGAGCACTCGTCGATTGCTAAGAAAATCGAAAATCAGCAGTCGGAACAATAGTGGAACTGCGAGATGTTGAATTATCACCTAACCGGCCCACAATTTCATATTCCAGCTACTATCACTAGGCGATGATCATTCTGTGTCGACCCATGTGGTACTGCACACATAAAGCAGCCTGCATATTACCTGCTCAGAACCTGATCATCTGTAAAAGTACCCTAGATGCGAAACTGATACGCTCCATAGACACAGGAAAAGGGAGGAATTCTGTTGACTAGATGCTCCAGTGCATTATCCGATCTCATAAGGATTACACTCTAAAGACTGTCTGTACGTAAACACTAAAATTTAACCACATGTTAAATATAACGTTTTATTGTAATTTGTCCATATACCTCCTAAAACACTAGTTATTCCTGCTGAAACTTCGTGTGTGTAATGACAGAGGTGATGCCTGATTTCATGTAATCAACAAATCAAAATGTTCAAATGTTTGTTAAGCTTATGGGACTTAACTACGGGGTCATCAGTCCCTAAACTTACAAACTACTTATGAACTACTTACGAACTAGGACGGCACAAATATCCATGCCCGAGGGGGGATTCGAACCCTCGACCGTAGTGGCCGTGCTGACCGTGACTGGAGCGCCTCAGTCACGTCGGCCACCGCGGCCGGCATGTAATCAACGAACAACAAACAAATCTATGGTTTATACTATGTTACTCTTGTCTGAGCTAATTATTTCAGTAGGGAAAATGAAGAAACGTAAAAACACGCAGTGCTTGTAGTGGGACCGAATATTATTCTTGCTACTAACTTACATCAGCTCAGTTTTGCAGGTAAAAGTATTTTTTATGTTGTTAATAATTTTTAATACAATAAATTTTGTGTTATGATTTTTTAAGAGAAATGTGTATTGTTTCCTATGTTTCATATGCGGTGACACGGAGCAATCTACGAGAACAGTGTCTTCTCTGCGGAAGCTAAAGATGACACAGCTGGCCACCAATCGTCGCAGGTTGACATCCGCACAGCCAGAGAAGATACTGTTTGAGGACCTCCGTTGCCGACTGTCACAATGAAATTTAAAAAAGTGAAAGAAATATATTGTCATAAGTTGTTTATGACTGTATGTTCAGAGAAACAGTTTCAGTCTTTATGTTCAGTCCTTAGGAGAGAAATCAAACTGTGTTATATATGGATTTGTGACTTAAGAAAATAAAACGTTAAATTTTACTTCAACTGTCGGTGTTTATAAAACAGTTATTTCAGCTGTTTAGAAGAACGACCATTTATATATTTATATATACAGATTTTTATTTTTATTTATTTATTTTTATTTATTATTATTATTATTTTCTTTTTTTTGAATATTTTTACTTTAGAGAAGTTTAGGGACTTAGCTACAATTTTATTGATTAAAAGACAGTGAGCTCGTATTTTGCAAAGCGATATATTTTGTCAACGGATACAACGAACAATATCTGTGAGTTACAAAACGAAATTTCAGCAAAAAGTATATACCAAATTTTGAACTTTGAAGTATTTTGTTTTAGGAATAGTTTTAATTTCTCTTATC
Source organism: Locusta migratoria (assembly GCA_026315105.1). NCBI lineage: Eukaryota > Metazoa > Arthropoda > Insecta > Orthoptera > Acrididae > Locusta > Locusta migratoria. Next base: position 275,134,984 of record CM048749.1, on the reverse strand, counting down.
TTGCCCAAGGACCTAGAAAGCAACATTTAAGGATTTTTTCTATAATTTAACAGTGAAGTTTCAGTTGTACTTCGAGCATGGAAGTCCAACACGATCTTACTGAAGAACTTTACTTTTGAACCTACCGGCCGTGTCCTACTACATGCTTGAATTATAAATTGGTGCGTTACGGAGAAATTTGTCTCTGCAGTTATTTAGTCACGGAAATATTAAGAAAAAAACCAGACTGTGTCTACATTCATGAAGAGCACCTACTGCTGTGCTTCAGATCTTTTCAGGTTCCGCCCGTACAACAGGGAAAACGAAGCCGGTAGTCGTGCGAATTCGGGTGGAGAGTCTTCAGGACGCACCCGGACGACCACTCGTGCTGAGGGTCGGAACAAGCCGACAGCGGCAGAGGGCGCTGGCAGCTTTTGAGCTGAGAGGCTCGCAAACGAATAAACAGCGGCCCAGGGGACGGCGACAGCGCGGTCTCTAGATGTGTGTCAACAGCAGCCGGCTCTCAGCCGTGAACTGCCGCCCTGCTCTCAGGAAGGGGAGTGTCGACATTCGCTGGACAGCCTCGACGGCATTACAAACTGCTTGTGACGCTTAACTGCTATTCGATTTCAAAAGGTTGTTTGCTACGATATCACATTACACCAGAAAGAATGAATATCAGTGTACCAAGTTCCGTCTAGGTTGAGGGTACGAGCTGTGCCAGGCTTGAACCAAACAACGAAGTGTGAATATACAGGGTGGTCAGAAAATGTCTGAAATGCTTGTGAGGACGTTGTAGGGCCGGTTGTACTGACACATAAATGTTAAGAAAAAAAATTTGATACGTCGCGTCGTTTCCGAGTTATTTAGCTTAGAACTTAGCCAATCACGTCGTTTGGCGCGCAGATTCAAACAACCCACAAGAGGCAGCGTTGCCAAACGTATCCTCCATGTTGTAGTCATTTGGGTATAAACTTGTATATGAAAGCCTGCTGTAACTTGAGATACTGTAGTCTGGGGGTAGAGAGCTGGAGATGTGAAACAGAAGGTCCTGAGTTCGATCCCCACCAGGGTAATCGTTTTGTTTTTATCCAAATGGGGAAACATCTGTATTTTTGTCTAATCATTTATGTATGGATTTCTTGTAAGTAACGGAACTGTACATCTTTTTTTGCATAAACACATTGGCGTTGGCCCCAAGTATGCACATTTATTCCGAAAGCTACAGTATCCATAACAATCAATAATTACTCATAAATGCATCCGACAAAGGTCTAATAATATGTACCAGTTTGGACATAAATATGGAATAACAATAAACGTCATACACAGTCAATGGTCATAAAAGTAACAAATACAGGGAAAGTAATGTATAACATACAACAATAAACTGATATTTTGGCAGTTGTTTAACCTAAGAACGTCATTTTCAGGAGAGAAACGTAACACTAAATTCACAGTAGCTGCTCAAAGTGTCCTCCTCCAGCCTGACGGCACGCATTGCAACGCTGCGTCATTGACTCCGCAAGCTTTCCGAAATCAGAGGTTTCCCTGATTTCATCGAAGGCTACAATTATCCTAGCAAGAAGCTCTTCAGTTGTGTCTACTAGTGTCGCGTAGACGATTTGCTTCACATGACCCCACAAATAAAAGTCTAACGGTGTCAAATCTGGTGAACGAGCAGGCCAGAGGAATGGACCGCCTCGGCCAATCCAACTTTGCGGGTACAACACATCTAAATGCTTACGTACCGCAAAAGCGAAGTGCGGCGGTGCGCCATCGTATTGGAAGCATATTCCCTGAAGGACCGCCAGAGGAACGTCTTCTACGTATAGCGGATAGCGGAAGGACGTTTTCATGGAATGCTAAATATGTCGTTCCCTTTAAAAGGGAAGGGAGTAGGACGGGACCCAACGAAATATCGCCTACGATACCTGCTCAAATGTTGACGCTAAACCTATGCTGATAGGATTTAATGTAAGTGCTATGCGGATTTACGTCCATCCAAATGTTGCGGTTACTGGAATTGAATGGTCCTTCTCTGGTGAAACATGCCTCGTCTGTCCACAACACCATCTTTGTGAAATGTGGATTTTCGTTACATTTATTTAAATACCACACGGAATATTGGTAACGAGAGAGGTAGTCCTCTTCAACCAAATCGTGCACCTTCTATAGGTGATACGGAAATATGTTTTCGTCGTGTAGGATGTCCAATACTACACCGCGCGAAACCTGTAACGACAAACAAAAGGATAAATTTTTCCATGTGTAGTTTGCAGGTATACTTTAAGAATGTAGTAATAACGTGACTTACTCCCAAATCAGTACCAATGGCCCTCGAGTTGGTCTAGGTGTTGCAGCAACTATTTCGAGAACGTTTTCTTCGAACTATATATATTCAGCGATGCCTTTGTAGAGGTATCTCAGTATCTACCTTGAGTGATTTATGAAGACACAAGCGTGACTTCCCGGCATTGCCGGCTGCGTATTTCTTTCTATCTTATGTTAGTCCATCTCCTTTTTCGTCTCAGCAACTTCTAATCTACTCTCTATGCATTTCAGCTGAATCCTTACATCTCCCTAACTATATTACCTACAAAAATATCGTTTTCCAGGCTTACAGGTGGGAATATTAGAAAACTGTGAAATATGTTACTAATGGAGTTAACTGTAAATCTATTATGTAAAAATGAATGTGTGTTCGTTTTCTATGCGGGGCCGTACCGTTCAAACCGATTGTGATGAAATTTTGTCAACATATTGCTTGCAATTTCGCGATGGCCATAGCCACCATTAAGTGACTGTACGACAAATAGTTCAGGAGATATGAGCAATAAACAATTAAATGCGCGGAAAAGTGCTGCATCATGAGACGTCTGCTTCTAAACCACTTTATCGATTTCATCTCAATTTGGCACACATGAGGTAACAATTGATGTAGGGTTAAGAACTGCTTACGACGTACAGTTCAAGACATATGACACCATAAACAATTATATGGTTGAAAACCTGTAGCATCATACGACATGCGAATAAGGACACTTTATTCTAGACTTGCGCATAATAGTTCGCGATCTGGAGCGCTCACATTAGTTCGCGGCTCTGCCGCGAACTGGTTCGTTCTTTTAGTTCGTCCGCTCCCATTGATGGCTGAGCGGCGTGGTCTGCGCATGCAGGTGGAGGGAGACGTTCCCCCACCTAGCTGCTTCATGCGCTTGCTGCTTGAGCCGCTAACGATATCACGCAAACCAAATAAAACAGTTTATGGATAATTTCTCGCGTTTAAGTTTAGATTTATATCTACATCAGGCAGTATCGAATTTATTAGTCAGATATTACAGAGTGCAGAACAAAACAAATTTTGCAGCATTGAACTATGTAATCTAGCAGGCAGACGCTCACCTCGAAAAGGCTCTCTTCAGCAGAAGGCAAACACGCGATTTTTAATTTTGCTGCGCGCCCTCTCGCTATTGCCCGTCGGTCTTCGGAAAAGAATCCAACGAACTAAGAAGCGAGATACATTTGGCATAATAGTTCACGACCGGTAACGCATATTTTAGTTCGCGACCGATTGCGCGTATTTTAGTTCGCGACCGATCGCGCATATTTTAGTTCGCGACCGATCGCGCATATTTCAGTTCGCGACCGGTAGCTCTCCTTTAGTTCGCAGCTCGGCCGCAAAGTAGGTCGCTCTTTTTAGTTCGTCCGCTCTTTTTGGCTTTTACTACCGCTACTCAAAGAGCTCTTTCTTTTGTTATGACAGCTTTTTTATATAATGATCAGTGTTGCCCAAGCGTGTGCTATTACCCGTATTTTTGGGCAATGTATATGAAACTACAGCTGAGCTGCATCTCAGCTCGAAATGACGGTAACTGGCAGAAGGGAATCGCGCGATTCTGCGCGATCTAGCGTCCTCTCGCTGTTCCCCGTCAGCATTTGGAAACTAAGAGGCGAGGGATGTGCGAACTAGTGCGAGCACTCTTCCGAATTCTTTCCAGCCGTTTCACTATGAGAAAACATTTTAACCCGTTGTAAGTTACCTTCCGCCACGTACCACAGGGTATATTAATCAGGGTATAAGCTACTTCTGTACTAAATTTCATTCATATCCGTCCAGCCATTTCAGTATTGAGGCGTGAGAAACGAATTAGCTAATTGCAAAGCACACTCCGCCTTGCACCATACGAAGGTAGTACGCCTGAACCCAGATGTCCAGCGAAGACAGTGGTATGATACCAAGTGTAATTTCATTTCATAGCTGCTCCCCTTTGGTTGTCATCGACGGCACCCGAACAATAACACAGCGGTACGTCCACGATATTCTACGCCCCATTTGGCAACGGTTTCTATCCAGCAGTCTTGGGTTATCATTTCAATACGATACTTTATTGTCATGCAGTGTAAGCTTTTCCCACATTTGACAACCCGCTTTGCCACTTCCTCTTTCGTGTCCATACAAGTTGTCCCACTGATTCGATTTCGTAGTCTAACTTAATTTCCAGGACACTCGGGGGTGGTGGTTACACAAATACAAAGTAAATTCAACTTATCTTTTGATTCGGCCAATCTATGTCATCTTCATTGCGTGGTCCCAGGTTCTCGGTGCTTCTTGGAATATATTTCTGCTAAACAGTGTTTCAGGAGCAGGAGAATTCTCAACTACAATGACGAAGTCGACGCATTGATTTTTTTTTATTCAGTTTAATTATATTTTGTAATTTGATCCAACACATAAGTCACTTTATCATACACTTCATCACACGCAAAGACAGTACGATACATGGTGACAAAACATCGCTATCTCTTGACATTTGAGGAGAAATTGCATGAACATAATAATACCAAAATTATGTAGTCTTATATAAGTGTTGCAATTACGACTGAAACAGGTCAAAATATATAAAATAAGACATGGGTCCCGGTGCTAGATCTTAATTAACCCGTGTGGTATCCATAGTCCCACCGGACAAAATCCTTCAACGAATGGCTGTTCCTGAGAAGAAATATTCCGGAATAAAATGCTTACAATCGGATCTCTGGGTGGGCACTATCCCAGGTAAACAGTGCACTGTGAAGTTACATACGAAAAAGACCAAAGTTCCTGGTATGAGGATTGGAACCTGGAATGTGAGAGCAATGAATGAGAAAGATAAACTCGAAAACGTGAAGAGAGAAATGAAGAGATATGAGATCAGCTTTTTCGGACTGTGTTTCGAGATGGGAGAAGGAGAATTGGTTTCTGGAGAATGTAAGACGATTTACAAGGGAGGAGACACCAAAGAAGGAGGATTAGGCTTTTTGTACAAGAAGAATCTCGGTAAGAACATAATTAAAGTAATCCCTGTCTGTGGCAGGGTGATAGCAATGAAAATATTAACGGAACCTATAGACACCTTAGTTGTTCAACTGTACATGCCTACATCAGAGGCAGATGAAGAAGAGGTGGACAAGATACATACCAGTTAGAAGAGGTATTTGAAGAAAACCGCAAATGACGCCTGTTCTATTCAGAGTAGTTATAATTGGTTCTTACAAAAATGTAACAACTCCGTAACTAGTAACGGGATATAAAAGATCAAAAGGTTACATAGGCCGGCCGCGGTGGCCGAGCTGTCTGCGGCGCGCCAGTCATGGTCTGCACGACCACTGCGGTCGGGAGTTCGAATCCCCCCTCGGGCATGGTTATTTGTGCCGTCCTTAGTGTTAGCTAGTTCATTAGTAGGTTGTACGATTAGGGACTGATGACCCCGCAGTTAAGTCCCATAAGCACTACACACATTTTTGGTTACGTTTATTCAGATGCAGATGAAGAAGAGATGGAGAAGATATATGAACAGAGAGATGTATTTGAGAAAAACGGTGAAGGACGCCTAGTGTATTCAGAATAGTTATAATTGGTTCTTACAAAAATGTAACACCGCAGTATTTAGTAACGGGATATAAAACATCAAAAGGTTACATAGGCCGGCCGCGGTGGCCGAGCTGTCTGCGGGGCTCCAGTCACGGTCTGCACGACCACTGCGGTCGGGAATTCGAATCCCCCCTCGGGCATGGATATTTGTGCCGTCCTTAGTATTAGCTAGTTCATTAGTAGGTTGTACGATTAGGGACTGATGACCCCGCAGTTAAGTCCCATAGACTATACAAACATTTGAACATTTGATAAACGTGTGAGCTCAAGATACTCATATGTGAAACACCAAAGATCAAACAGAATGCGAGAATATTGAGCATTACGTCTTTGGTGACAGAATTTTACTTCAGGCCACCATGAGTTTGGTTTGCAAAGTTTGTAGTGGCGGAATGTATGCTCGCGATGTAAGGAGTGCGCAACATATAGAAACGTTACACACAACACAACAATTATGAATTTGCGAAATCTCAATACAGTCGGTTTATTATTACCTGCTTCAATTTGCCTCAAAATGTTTGACTCAAACACAGACACAGACACACACACACACACACACACACACACACACACACAAACACAATATGTTCCAGGAAACAACAAAGATCGGTATCAAATGGGACGCGGCTTTTGAAAACGCAACTAAGGCGCGGCATAAGGATGTGAGTCATCTCTTGACCTGTGCGTTACAACGAGAGTAAGGGAATTCGCCTGCCGAGTGAGACAACAAACTCTTTCGCAACGACGGCCAAATTATTTTGGTTCCGCGAGGTTGTTTGCGTAGGCGCTGAGGGCCCGTTTGTTAAAGGGCAGACACGCAGCCGTAGCTCGCGTGTTTACAACCAGCCGGCTGTATACAGCGCGAGTCGTAAAGGCCGGGCCTGACGGAACGGAGAGCCAGTGCGCTCGCCCGGTTCCGTCAACATTCGCGACACACCAGTCAGCTGGCCAGCGTTGCCCGTAATTTGCGACCCAGCGCACGGCACGCCACGTTCTTGACGCCGAAGACTGCTGAAAGCTCACTGCGTTGCTATATATACCGACACAGGTAACGCGGTTCAGCTAATCTACAGTGCATCTCATCATCATTGGCACGTAAGTCGCCCACGCGGCGTCAAATAAAAAAAAAAAAAGACTTACACTAAGACGGCCGAACAATCCCGCAAGAGATCTCCCGGCCAAGAAAGCCAAAAATTCAAATGTTTGTTTAGCTTATGGGACTTAACTACGGGGTCACCAGTCCCTAAACTTACAAACTACATGTGAACTACTTACGAACTAGGACGGCACAAATATCCATGCCCGAGGGGGGATTCGAACGCCCGACCGTAGTGGCCGTGCAGACCGTGACTGGAGCGCCTCAGTCCCCTCGGCCACCGCGGCCGGCCCAAGAAAGCCATACGCTCATTTTTACTACACGGTTGACAGTTTTCTTCTGTACTGCTTTTGCCACGGAGAAAGGTGGCGTGGTCTAAGGCGTCATTCTACTATCTGGACGGCCGTTCCCGATGGAGATTCTATTCCTCCCACGGACGTGTGTGTGTGTGTGTGTGTGTGTGTCTTTTGTCCTTAGTGTAAGTTAGTTTAAGTAGTTTGTAAGTCTGGAGACTGATAACCATAGCAGTTTTGGTCCAACAGGTTTTGAAATATTTGAACATTTTGTGTTCAATTTCTGGTCAAGATCAGTAACCGGGAAGAATTTTACATTCGTTTTTGAAGATAGTGCCCTACTAATATCAGGGCCCGAGGTGTTTTATAGGTCGTTTACAAACTTGATGTTTTTATGATACCATTTACGATATCCTTCAAAACCTGTTCAATTGATCATGGAAAATTCCTGTGGAACCTTAAAAGAAAGCGTCGCACGGGCGTATTTCGAGAGCAACTTTAGATTTTCCCATAATTTTGTGATTTTTGTAAATATTTCGGACAAATAATAATAATATAAACGTAAAATTAATATTCAAAATTAATAATACTTAAAAAAACTAAATCAAGCGTGTAAGTTAAGAAATGTCATATTTTATATATTTATTTTCATATAATAAATGTATTATGTATTTTTTGTTCGATAAGTATGTAAAAGTGTCCCATATGACAGATCAGTGCGATTTTTAATTTTATAATTCCTTTTGTATCAAATTTTTCTTCTCCTTCCGTAAAAAGTTTGATTTTTGCTTTTTAATTATTTTGTAATCATCAAAGATGAAATACCTTATCATCTTGAAACCAATTGTGTGCCGTAACCGGGACTCGAACCTGAGTCCTTTGCCGCGAAAGGCAAAGGTCCCAGGGACCTATTGAAGTCTGGAAAGTAGGAGGCAAGGTATTGGCAGAAGTAAAGTTGTGAGGACGGCCGTGAGTCGTGTCGGGATAGCTAAGCGGTAGAGTGCTTGCCCGCGAAAGGCAAGGGTTCGAGTCGCGCTTCCGGCACACAATTTTAATCACCAGGAAGTTTTACATCTAAAAACTTTTAAAGAAAAGTTATTCCATATTAGATTCTGGAGAAATTTCAATAGAATTTTTTTCCGATCTTACCCGTAATAGAAGAGACAGGGCGTCCTGTTATGGTGGCAGAGGCACAGTCTGGTCACCGGCGGCCTACAAATGTCTGAAAAATGTGGTGCTCATGCGCTGAACGCAGCGGCTACAGTGGAATCGTAGAAACACGGTACAGACAGACAAACGGACAGTGTGAAATTGTCGTTATTTTTGTAAACAGATCCGAAACGTTGTGGCATGCGTATGGAAAAATGCGTAAGAAAGCAAATTTGTAGAGAATTTCTCCACTATGAATCCATTTTTTTCAATTTTCTTCTTAGGTCAACAATAAAGGAATTTACTGTTATTAAGTTTAAAACTGCCATAAAACCATCGTTACGGCCCACCTTTAGTGTTACTGTTTTGTCTGTAAAGAAGACTATTTATTTCCATGAAGACTACGTTACAGCTTAGGTTAACTATATCACACAACCAACAAATAATTGTTCCGAAATGCATGAAGCATGGTATGAAACCTCCCAGAGAGATGCCAGACGAAAAAGGAAGTCCGTGGAAGATTGCTGTCAGCCCCAGAATGCTTATGTCCCAGTTCAGTAACGCGTTCAACATCAACAGCAACTCGTGTCCAGGTGCAGCTCCACATACTCTCTCTCTCTCTCTCTCTCTCTCTCTCTCTCTCTCTCTCTCTCTCTCTGAACCGCCTGTTGCAGTGCGCGTGGTATATTCTGCAGCCGCGCAGCACGTGATTAGCGCCTCGCGTTGCGAGAAGCCGTGGACATCGATGGATCGCACGGCGTCCACCGCGATAGTGCGACGACACTGGCACCAATAAATAACTATACATCAGTTACCAGTGGCGGCGCGTCATATGTGTTCACTGGTTCAGTGAACCCCCGGAAAAAAGCTCGCCATGAAAATAAACAAATTGGTAAAATAAAAAGTGTTTTTAAAGTAACATTCTTCATTTCGTTCTTTGATCAGATCATTTTATATGAACATTCATTGTATATTAATCGCATTAGAAACGTTTCATGTCACGGAGACAGCACGTATACGATTCATAGTGCGGTCCCCATATACAGGCGGCAGTGGAAGCAGCGTTGCAATGCGCATGCGTGGCTGAGGTTTAAATTTTCTTCTGAACCTCTGGATGCAGCATATAGGTGCTCCCGTGGCAGGGAGGGGCGAGGGAAAACGCCACTTTTAACATTGGCGTTGGAGGTGGTAGACACTGCAGCTCCTGGCTACTCGAGCTCTGGCGGTTACGCACGAATGGTTCCAAAGTAAGAATGGAGCCTTGCGCATAAGCAAATCCTCCATGAAGGCAACATTCGCTTCATATTTCATTTTGGCGCATTGAAGATTCGTCCAAAACACGTCATATTTAGTAATCTAATAACTATAAATTAAAGACCTATCAACTGTAAAAGCCTTCACAAGGTTCTATCATGAATAATAATGAAGTCACTCCTCTCCACCTAGCAACAATAACCGTGTGGTTAGCCGCATCGAGATGCGCTGTCGGGTTCAATACGAGTGCAAGTAATATTTTTCTAAACCCTATCTTCTGTTGTACATATACGGGAACAACAATGACATTTTATTGTTACTTGCCACATATCTTTCAATATTTTAGCAAATGTGACGTGATTTTGAAGGTAAATTACATTCATACTCTTCGTTGTAACAAATATTTAACTGTTTCAGAAGATGTGGGGAGAGCAGCCTTTCGCATGAGAAAGGTTAAGAGGGGCTGCTTCTTCTCCCGTGACCAGAAGTTAGCTTGCCACTTCTTCGGAACTGATTCATTTTTCTTACAGTCACTTAACAGTATAATCAGTTACTTACTGTGTTTTAGTGTTCATTTGCATATTTATATGTTCTTGGTGTTTATTATCAGAAAACATGAACAACCTTCAATATATTTTAGAAACAAATGACTCAGCTTTAAACTTGGAACAAAAGTGCGAAATAAAGAAGCTTGTTAGGCCGACGCCTCAGCTCGAGTTGAAGCAAGCGCAAACAAGCCGAGGTAAGACATTTGCAGATCTTTAACGAAAAAAAAGGGGGGAGGGGAGGGCAAACCGGGGGGCTTTCTCCCGGCACCACTCGCAGAGGTGCACCAAATTGTCTCTTTGGCCAACAAGGGGGGAGGGAGACTAAATATCGACGTGCCGCGGGGATGGGGGTGGGAGAAGGGAGACGCCACTATTAACATCTGACACTCAGAGAAGTGAACTCTCAATCATCTGAACCAGCCACCACTGTTAGATACTGATCTAAAGTAGAAAAACGTGTACATCTATACCTCGTATTTCAAATTTCACTTTCAAATTAGACTCGTCTTTGCATCAAACCACTGATACTGTGGTACTCCTGTTTTGTGCCTTCCTTCGGTGCTATCTACATTATTTTTATCGCCTTTCGCCAAAGTTTTAAATACTTAACAAAATAACACTCCGTGTTCATCCAAAAAAATGTATAATCTGAAGTACGTGTATGAACTTTGGTGCTTTGTGTGAAAGTAGACTGTGTGAATCGCCACGAGACTGTTTGCAGGTTATTCGACAAAAGGTCATACAATTTGCCACTGTCTTAGCCTTTTATCCTCAGAGAAGTGCCCATACTAACTTTCATTTGTTATTTCACGAAAATTGCTATCACAATTCAAACAGTTTAAAGAAGTAGTAAGTTCTTTGATATGTATTTTTTAGACGTATTTATCAGTGCCTTTTACGAATAATATTCAAGATTGGTGTAGCACGTAATACAATCAGACGGTTTCACCACATGACTGCGTTAATCTTGCATTACCTGGTTTTGGTCAAATGAGAACCTGCAGTTTGTAATTCGTGCAATTGTTTTAAGTCGAAATTTCCATAGCTATATGTTATACCAAGCCGATTACTGCTACAGTTTTGGCTTCGCGACAGAAAATTATTTTTCTGTTTCATAGGGTACATTCCTTGAGTTAGAGCAAATTTATTTTATGCTTGATACGATAAGTTAACTGAACCCCGTTAATTTCAATATAAATGATTTATGAAAATATGCTGATTGCCTGAATGTTTTAGAATATTCGATTTCAGAATGAAACTTTCACTCGGCAGCGGAGTGTGCGCTGATATGTAACTTCCTGGCAGATTAAAATTGTGTGCCGAGACCGGGATTCGAACCTGGGACTTTGCCTTTCGCGGGCAAGCGCTCTACCATTTTTTTTTCTTTTTATCTGGAAGATCTATGGTTTGCGGTGGTTCATTCAGTTTGTTCGTGTTTGTTCGTTGAAGGGTTGGCTCAGCTTTTTTATTACAGAGGGCGTTTAGCCCCGCGATCTGGCGAGTTGAGCCACGGCGCCCTATCACTGAGTTATGCCGACACACTTCACTGTCCGTCCTCAGAACTTCTGCCAGTACCTCGATTCCTACGTTCCACACTTCGCAGAAGTTCTCCTGCGAACATTGCAGAACTAGTACTCCTGGAAGAAATGATATGATGGAGACATGTCTTAGCCATAGCCTAAGGGATGTTTCCAGAATGAAACTTTCACTGTGCAGCTGAATATGTGCTGGTATGAAACTTGCTGGCAGATTAAAATTGTGTGTCGGTACCTGGATTAGATCCTGGGACCTTTGTCTTTCGCCTCCTACTTTCCAAATTTCTGCAAGGTTCACAGGAGAACTTCTATGAAGTTTCGAAAGTAGGAGGCGAGATAGAAGTAAAGATGTGAGAACGGATCATGAAGCGTGCCTGGATAGCTCACACGGTGCCTACCCGCGAAAGACAAAGTTTTCAGGTTCCGGCACACAATTTTAATTTGCCAGGAAGTTTTATATTCGATTTTATTTTAATTTAATTTAATTATAGCTGAATTTCTAAAGCAAATCCAAGCTTTTTTGTGTGGCCTTTGATAAATTATACAGGAAATATATAATTAATACGAAACAAGATTACTTCGGTACATTCTTTATACATTTTATCTTATTTTATAATTTTCTGGAAGTATTTGAAATAACGTTTCTTTTCTGGACAATCTACATTCAGTCCGATTAATTTCTATCGAAGCTTACAGTGATCATACAGATAGTATTTCTGGAAAACTTCGGCTCCAGAGAGATCTCACCAGTTTTGTACTATTCTTTGAAAAAAGATAAGTTTTAATACTAATCTGTATTTGATTTCTTTATTATAGCACTGTGAGTCTGAAAATGTTAGGACCTCTCAAAATGATTACATTTAAGTTTCATTTTCTCTTCTACTGTGCGGCTAGTTGGCTGCAGTTTATAATATTCGGTTTTTCTTCTGTTGCAGGTAAGTGTTTCACCAATGCTGCTCTGTGTATGGCCTTCCGCATTAAGGTAAGCGTTAATGGATAAAAGATACAAAAAATTCAAACTGTTGCCGCAGGTGGGGCCACATCAGTCAGATGCACACGTATCCCTCCACGCGATAAAAGTTATGCAAGAAGAGGAGGAGGGGGCAATGAAGGAAGGGGCCTAGCATTGCATCAATGAAGAGATTTTTAGGGGCAGAAAGCCCACTACAGATTATACACGTATAAGGAAGTAATCTACCGCTTTCTTTTCAAAAGAAATAGGCCACTGTTCACTCATGGTGTTTTGGGAGAAAACATGGGAAATCTAAATCCGAATAGCCAGACTGATATTTGTCGATTTAGCGTTTAGTATATTAAACGCGGCGCAACTAACTTTAACAGTGCAGGAGATACCAGAAAAGTGCAAAGGTTTTCGTGTTATACATTTACATAACATAGTCGTCAAAGGCTGTCCGGCGATACGGAGCTCAACTGTTGAGCGCCACGTAACGTTTTACAGAAAGAAAGTAAATTTGATTTGCAAAATTTCACGTAATTATTGACAGAACTTAAAATCTGAAAAGCTTACTTATTCTACTTATTAAAGAGTATTATGTTAAGATTAACATGGTGCAATAGGCGTTTCAATTAAAAAATTCGGTTTTGTCAGAAACCTGAAGGCATTCAAATAATTCAAATTTGTTCGTCTATAATGCGAAATTGTTACAGCTAGCTACTTTAAGAAGCTTCTCACGTAATTTCAAACGCAGGCGAAACTTGTTCTTTCTGATATCCCCGAAAAATGATGAATGAATGTTATTGCTAACAACCTTTTCGCTGTTCATACGGCTAAGTTTCAGCATCTGTGAACCAGTTTCAGTTTCTTCCCTTTCAAACAATTTCCTATAACTGCCAGTCTATATTTCACAGAACTTTATTTTTTAATTTTTTTATTAACAGTTTCATACATTTAGTCCATTTTAAATCAGCCAAGTCAAGTCCTGCAGTATCATCATTGGCCACAACCAAAAAAAACCGCGTGACCACTGTTGATATTCAGCGCCGTCTTTAGGGTGGGGGCGACCGTGCGGTAGCCCAGGGCGTCGGAATCCAGCGGCGCCGCGTACACTAACACATGGCCAAAGAAATAATAAAAGGAAAATATAAACAGCGGTACAATAAAATCAGTATTGCAATAAACAATCGAAAACTTTTCGAAACTAAAATAGTCATCAGTCTTATTCAACATCCGTCGTTTCACTGTATGAACGACACTGACGGAAAAGGCGCACAGTGCGTTATTAGCAGGGAGATACGGCATCCATTCGTACGGCCTGCGCGGCTCCGGTGACGAAGAAATACAACCTGCGAGTGAAGCCATAAGATATATGGAACACGGTGGAATAGCCGAGCGGTCTAAAGCGTCTCGCTGCGTAACGCGGGTTTGCTCGCCGTGGAGGTTCGAGTCCTCCCTGGGGCATGGGTGTGTGTGTGTTTGTCCTTAGGTTAGTTTACCTAGGTTTAAGTAGTTTGTAAGCTACGGACTGATGACCGCACAATTTGGTAGAGTGTCAGTTTTGTAGGTTTCTGATCATGTACGAAATAATATTACTGCTTCAGCACAATAGGATTTCAATATAACGTTTGTCAATCGAATAGGCACAATGACATTTCTGACTAAGTATATGTATCTATCAAGAGCACAATTTTATTTTGGTCACTGACTGTAAAAGAACCATGAAATATACCTAAACACTGGTAATGAGCCTGTGGACAACGTTTGCAATGGGAGGCACTGAATAGTATATGCACACGAATAGCACATTAGCTCCTAACATTCATTTTAGGTCTGCACACGAACACAAAACACTGTAAGATTACACCACACTGTAGGCGGGCTGACTGGTTGCATTGAAGTGGAAGTCATGGGGAAAAGGTTCTGATGTATTCCTCCATGCAATTCGACAACCAAGTGTGCTCCAACCAACAGAGCTATTAGCCGACTGCATCCGCAGCAAACTGGTGATGGGTGGCCAAGGCTGCAATGGACAGTACTGTGTGGCCAAACATCATCCAACAAACATCTTCATTAAAAGGCCCAAAATCAGTGGTGTATAGTAACTCGTCCATTGTTCTGTGTGCATTCTGGAATCTCGTGTGCGAAATCGCCACTTCCCATGCGTGTCCAAAGTACATGAAATAAAGCATTTTACACACAAATTAGTAACATAGTCATGATATTTCAGTTCAGACTGAAAGAAAAGTCATTGATTAGAACATATCTACAGAAATATTTTCCCACAAATTCAAGTGGTACAGATGGGGTCATGGTATTAAACCATATTTTTACATTACAAGTAGTGTCCTGAAGACGGATACATTTGAATACTAATGAGTAAGTTAATTCTTATATTAGAGTATCTACAACATTAGTGTCATTTCATATAAGCACAAGGCTTTACATACTATGTACATATTGCTTTACAAACACATAATCGTATGAAATACATTGAGGGTGCTTGTCATCAATTTGGCATGATATAACTTAAATTGACATTCCAATTACCATTTGTTCATATCTCTTTAAATTAATATATATCACTATGGTGGTGATTACATTACCACAAAGTATAACACTTAAATTACATAAGTTGCCATGGCCAGGCTTTTGTCTCAACTGAGCTACATATTTCATTGCCTTAAGGTATAACACATCAGGGTAGTTTCGTGAGAATATCAAAAGAGGTTCAAGTCATCAGGTCATGTCTGTGTCTGTCTGAGTCAACAGTAGGGTCAAACAAAACAGTTAGTGCAAATTTTGGCACAGTAATAGATGTACATCACAGTAAATCATCCAATAACATAAACACAGACGTAATATTCGTTAGGCATAGCTGCAGATTTTCGTCAACAAGATCATCAATAAAATTTGGAAGATAGCAGTAAGCAAAAGCAAAATATTTCTGTGCATTATCTTTCTAGACTTAACTAGGCGCAATTTATGGCATAGCTGCAAGTTTGCAAGATAGATGGCTGTGCGCAACGTGTAAGCATAACCATACATTGTCATTGAGCTTCATTATGAAATTAATTAGCATAGTGGTAGGGCTTAGGTATATAATTAGTGAGCATAGCGGTAAGCTTTGATTGCAAGAGCAATACGCATAGCTGCAAGCATAATTAGAAATATTCATTACACATAATTACAAATAATTACAGAGCATCAGAAGGACATGAATCTCACCAATCACACATGCCATTGAAGGCACAATGCATCAACATACAAAGTGGTGCACATAAGCACAAAGAGAAAACACAAAAGGGCAGTGCGAGTAAGCACATAAGAAAAGAACAAAACATATCATCATTAGCAACATAGCGATTCTCCTCATAATTGCTTCATAATCATTGTATAATCTCGTCATCATTAGCAACATAGCGATTCTCCTCATAATTGCTTCATAATCATTGTATAATCTCGTCATCATTAGCAACATAGCGATTCTCCTCATAATTGCTTAATCTCGTCCACGTAATTACATTTATCAAACATCTTTAACTGTTACCAATACCTTCCTTACCATCATTTATCCATAAACAATAATGCATTTTAAAGACCACCATGACATATTGTGTATTGCCTTACTCATCATCCTCCATAATGTTCTTGGCTTACCAAAAATGCTCATGTCAACTCAAAATCTTCTTCGCTCGCTCAGAACTTCGTAAGTTATGCAATTAGTAATACAGAAGAATATTTTCTGAAACATAGGAACTTGATTAGATTACACAATCAAAAATTTCCATTAATTTTATTTGTCTTGCACAGCCACAGCGTTCGTTATATGCAAATTGCAAGATAATCAAAGTTTTGTATGACAATATCCCAGCGTAGCACAGAGTATAAGTATTCAGAGTTAGAGAAAAGTAACAGTGAGAAAAAGAGGTTGATAGAGCGCACTAAGGAAAGGCGGAAGAATAGTGACACTCAGTTCGAGAACGGGGCACCAATCGCCACTTGGTGTGTCCAAAACAGATTAATGGACTCTCTACCCCAATTTTATGCCGTGAAAATTTTAATATTGGAAATGTGGTGTATGCCTTTCGACTTGTGCGTCGTTAAAGTTTCATTAGTGAGAGAATTATTTTTTGTTTGATTCTCGTGCTCTGGATGACGTTTAGAACGCGGCGGGCTTTGTTGCGACCGGCGATCATATTTGTTCGTTTCAAAATATCGACTGCGCGAGGAATTTTCCTCGTCTTCTTCCTCTAAGTCTTGTAAGAGATTTCTAAAGGCTTCAATATCATTCTTGCATCGTGCCGCAATGGCAATTTGACGCAAGTGTAGAGGCAATTTGTTCAAACAAATTCTAATTAACTCCGCAGGGCAGTAAGGTGCCGATAAAAATTGATTTTTGTATACTAAGTTTTGGAAATATTCCACAGGGCTCGAGAAATTTGATCGCTCAAAAGTTTTGAATGTCGCAATACTGTTTTTAACGCGGTCTTGTGCCGCTTCCGACCAGTATGCGGATAGAAATGAGCGTCGGAACTGATTCTCGCTATAGCACTCTTGTGCAATAGCTCTCATTCTGGTGGCTGGCTCGCCTTCCAGATAACCACATATAAATTCTAATCTGTGCTCAAGTGGCCAATTCGGGGGAAGACAATAATCGAATTGCTGCAACCACTCTTTAGGGTGCAAGTCATTCGGAGAGTTTTTAAATGTCTTGAATTTACGTACAGTCAGGAAATGCTTGTAGTCAAACGCTTCCTTTCGCCCGTGCGGCGTAAGTGAACGTAAACTACGCACTGCGTCTTCATTGTTGTTATTATGAGGTACACTTCGTTCACGTACCAAGCGACCTACTTGGCTCGAATCATCATTGTCATTTTCGTTCAAATTTTCTTCTACGTCTTCGTATGCATTTCCACAAGTATGGTCAAATTTCCTCTCTATTCGCGCCACGCGATCATCTAATTTTCTGACCTCAGCCTTGTATTGCTGATTAATGGTCATTTGACCTTGTTTGAAACGGTCAAGGGCGAGATATTCATTAGTTTCATTAAACGGGGTAGGATGCGTTACATCAGAACTTTTGTCAGTGTTATCACTAATTTGGGTAATCTTAACAGTGAGATCCTCAACCTGTTTATTAATTTTATTGATCTGTTCCGTCGTGCCTGACTGGAAGTTCTGCAACTTTTCATCAAATAGATTACTCTGTTGCTTCAATTGAGCGAGTTCGGTGGTTTCTATATTTTCGACTCGTGACGCAAGGCTTTCCACTACCGGGTTAATCTCGTCGCGAATATCTTGTCTTATTTGCTGAGATTCACGTTTGAAAGTATTGAGCAGTTGTTCCCTGAACCGATTGTTGTCCTCATTTATCTTATTAAAACTACTTTGAATACTCACAAACCTCGAATCGCACGTCTGTTCTATTTTCTCAAGTTTTTCACCTTGTTTCTCAAGTTTTTCATTTAATTTCTGAGATTGTTCTTCCAGTTTTTCATTTAATTTCTGAGATTGTCTCTCAAGTTTTTCACCTAATTTCTGAGACTGTTCCTCATTTAACTTAGAGAGCTTTGACAATAAAATTTGCATGAAGTCATTTGGTAATACGTTTTCCATAGCTGTCGCACATGTATTTTTTGTAGCAGAGCTAGGCGGAACCGATGCATTATTTTCCGCAACCACGTTACAAGAATCGGAATTCTGTATTGTCGAATCCTGTACTTTGTCATTGTCCATATTGTCTGTTCCTGAACTAATCTGTTCTGCGTTTTCGAACACGGTATTTATTGTCGTATTTGTATCAGTGCAGTGAGAAGACTCTTGTAAAAATTCAGTTTCTCTCCTTGCATCATTCAAGGTCTCATTTTCAGAAGCAGTTTTAGCATCAGCGCGAACTCTCCTATTCTTCGACATTGTTAACAGAATTTTGCAGTAAAGTGACCAATAATATTTATTTTCACCTACTGTAAATTTTTGAAAATTACACACGGTAATTATGAGAGAACAATAGGTTGAATCGGGCTAGTGCAACATACAGTCACAATCGAGATTACGCAAACCGTTAATTATCACCCGAGTTCCGCGGTACTAGAACTTTCATCACAACAAACATCAGACAATATAAAAGAAAGACTTGTTCAGTAGTAATGCAATTATTTGTATATTCAATTCATCTACTATAAACAATACTACACAATCTCAAGAATGGTAAGTAACAGACTACAGAAACAATTACTATGCTACTGTTGCTACAACAGAGGATGGTGCTACAAAAATTAAATTAGGAGCCAAAAGGTAAGTTGGTTAGTGGAAAAGACAAACTAACTGAAATAAGACTACGTATCTAACTACGTCACGATCCTGTTTGTGAACTATCCTGGCAGAAAGGGCGCCAGATAAAAGCTGTACGCTTGTTTTGGAATGTTGAACCTTTCGTTAAATCAGACAATAAATTGTTCATTAACTTAGCTATTTGGTTTAATTATGGCCCTGATATTAATGTATAAGAAACAGTGCATTAAATTGATTATGTGCGCAACGGATATTTTTAACAAAACAACTGTGTCATGTAACCTTTTGAAACAGACACTGACTATACTCAAGAATTTTGACTGTGAGAAAGATATAAGAAAAACCACAAATCCCTTTCTTAATGCTTGACCGTGAAAACCTATATAGGTCAGCCTCCAATTATTGAAATCCAGATCAACTATTATCTTACTATGGCACCAATAATGAAATATGTTCAATAATATTATTCAAATCAACACTCCACTAAATCAAGTAATTATCAAATGAAGGAAGTGGGTTAATTTTCTAACTACGTAAATGAAATATGAAACAGGGTTAACTTGCTTATTATTGATAAACAGCATTACATTACTTACATGATACAACTTCTGACTTGCTGGCAAAGCAGCCTCTGCTCTACATCGGAGCCATACACACAACCCAACCGCTCTCTAAGCGAGCTGAACCACTAGTGCTACTCTCTCTCAGAGCGAGCTACAATGCTATGCAATACATGATCTTTGCCAGAGATGAAACTTTACACATATCGATACATACAGTAGAAGCGATATTATACATTTTCTTGCAAGCAAGTTACTCGACACAAAACAGGAGGCACAATATTAGACATTTTCTTATTTTCTTATATTTTATGGACACGTTTCACACTTCTTTTTAGCATCTACTTGCATAGGGAGACATGACCATCTTATAACAACAGGAGAAAACTAAATAAAATATAAATTAAAAATAAATAAAAACGGAAATATTTAGGTGTCCCTTTCTCCTGCACACTATTAGAGATTTGAACTGTAGAGAAATATCATAAAAGCGTTTCGATGACACCTCTGTAATCCACTTCAACGTCATTTGCAGACTATTTTTTCCGACGAAGATCTAGAAAGAATGAAGGTTCCCATATTGACACAACACAGTGACCCCTGATGTATCAGGTAAGTGTGTCATATTAATATGATACAGGTCCCTGTGGGCTTCCATTGCACGCTAGAACTGTTATGGATGGTTTATTAGTATACATAAATGAGTGAACTGAAAATTGCAATTTTATATTTAACTGTGCTTTCTCGAAACTGGTCTTATGCAAATGTCACGTCCTTAATCAAATTCTCTGCAATAGATTTCAAATTGTCTTAATGGCGACAGAAAATGCTTGTCAGGTTGGTCTGCCTCAGGCTTTGCTGAATTGTATTTACATCCGCCATGTCGTTTCCACTGCTCATTCACTAACACTGAATTTTACGAGTTACTATACGTTATGACAGAATTATGTCCATAGAATTGGGGAAATTTTATTGAACACCTATCAGTATCTTTGTGATAAACTACTTCAAGTGTTCGGTTAACTTACAAATGGGTATGTGTGTTAAACATTTTACGAACGTAATTGCGGTAAAGTTTGGGAGCGATTGTAAATTGTGATTAATTTTTTTCGTAAGTCACTTCATTTTTGAGAAATAGCTGCTTTTCTTCTCGCCTCATCATTTATGTCGTCTTATATACTGAACTGGGGTCGCAGTAGTAGAATTTTCCACGTAGATTGGATCTGATACATGTAAAATGTCTAAAAAATTCGGATGTAGAAATACATCTGTTAGTATACAACCCAAAAAATTTTCAAGCAAAGCTAAATGAGGAGTTTCAAATTCGATATTCATATATTCAGTTATTCCAACATCAACATCGATGCATTTTTACTTTAACAACAACAACCAAAAGTAAATGTAGCGAAGATCGCAATTTTGCAGTCCTTTATTCCCTGATGACCGGTTTCGATTATCGAAGTCGTAATCTTCTGATCAGTGTTATTTACAATTAGTCGTCACCCGCTCTAAGTATGTAACAAATTAAAGGAAAATGGAAAATTTCTTTAAGGAGGTTTACAAAAGTTATCTAAAGTGAAAACAATAGAATATGCCTTGTATATATTTGAGGTGAATTAAAATGTGCAAACAGTGCAGCCATTAGACCATCAGCAAGGCAACGTATATGACCGTACATTGGAGGATTCGTCAACGGCCGGGCTTCAGTGGATACACCAGTTTACAGTTCACAGTTCACTACCTCAGTCAAGCAGTGTCCGGCTTTGCTAGCAAAGCATGCTCCCGGACAGCTAAAATGCCCTCTGATGCGCGAATCCCTATCCTCTAAGCATTCGTATTCTAATAACACCGATACAAATATTACGTTGTACTTATAGGCTATCAATCTTTCAACTACCTCTCCGCTACCATTCCGCTAACCTTCCCACTACCCATTACCTCTCCGCTACCTTTCCGCTACCCTTCCCACTACCCATTACCCTTCCGCTACCTTTATCGTATCAGATGGTATTATAGCTGTCCGGGAGCATGCATTGGGTTCGACGATGTAACCTTGAGGCTACTCCGACCATCCCATATATAATAATATATAACACCTGGTGGGAGTTGCGGCGGATGTGTGTTTTCGCTATAGCCGGGAGGTCGTCCCCAGCTGTTGCGCTTCGGGACTCGCCACCGTCGAGTTTCAGCCGAATGTTTTGTCATATGCAGGATTCGAATCCACGCCCCTGTCTCTACACAAGTCCCGAAGAACGCTTCTAGAATCTCACCTGTATGGAGGTTATTTAGTACTTCGCCTGGAAATATCAGTCAAAAACATAATTTGGAGAACGTCCTGGAATCTTACTAGGGGATAATCCGCCGGATGTGGTGTGAATTTCGTGATCCGTGACCTGATTTACCCTAAAAAGAGAGAGAGGTCTATGTGCTGCATTTGAGCACTTACTTCGTCGTTGGGTCGAGAACAGGGGTATTACAAGGCTTGAGGTTACAATATACGATTATCGAATGGATGGTGTTTTTGATCTTGTGCAAGACTGTTTAAGTGCTTTAAACGGTATCCGCAAAGTGTTTCTCCGCCATGTGGAGGCGGAAAACAAACACCTGGGACAACAGATGCTTTGTAGTGTTTAATAGCGTCCTGCAATTTGTGTACTGGGGTAATAAAAATACCCGAAAATTGATCGGTGTACAGGTAAAAACCTTGCAGAACGATGAAAGCTTATACATTACGTTCTATCAGCTTTTAGATTCATTTGTCTACCTGTAAATTACGTGGAGATTCGTAATACTGACACCGGCAAAGACGATATAAGTAGTACACTGAAAAAAATCTACATTAAAGCAGGGGACACATATTTCTCCCAATCCAGAACATTGTTCTCCACACTTCCTCCAGATAGAGATATCGCCGAATTAGGTCTGCTGGGTTATGCATTGGAAAGACAGTTGTGGTTGGATGTTCAGGACGGGTCAAGCAACCAATACAGTTATTTGGTGGGGAGAGAGATCGAAACTTTATTAAAAATGTGCTGTGTCTGGGATATCTTGTCTGTTACTGATCGCGGTTATAGCACCGTCTGTGGGGGGGGGGGGGGGGGGTGGTAACTTAAGAGTTGGTACTGGGTTAGTGACAGCTGTAAGGATAGCCCTGCCGGGGTAGCGTTTGGACGTATACAGAGCTTGCAGCATGGTAGTTGGGTCATTTTTTTTTTTTTTTTATTTTTTTTTATTTTTTTTTTTTTTTTTTTGTTGTTGTTGTAAAAAACGAGTTGGAATGGCTAGATTTGTTTGTTGTTGTACGTTCGTGTTGACTGCAAGGTGTAGTTCTGTTACTGTGTTGGAAATGTTTGGCACTTACAGAGAGTGCTGTAGGCTAGATGGCATGGAATTTAAGTAAAAAGTGTTGATATACTCTAAATACACATCGCAGTAGAGCTCTAAAGAAGCCGACTTAGGTGGTTGGAAAAAAAACTTTGCAGTGATCTTTCGTCGAAGCATCGCCTGTTTAATCGTCTGCTAGTGTTGTCTACTTTACGGCTGATGTGCATTATGTTACAAATGTTCAAATGTTTTTTAAGCTTATGGGACTTAACTACGGGGTCATCAGTCCCTAAACTTACAAACTACTTATGAACTACTTACGAACTAGGACGGCACAAATATCCATGCCCGAGGCGGGATCCGAACCCCCCGACCGTAGTGCCAGTGCCCGTGCAGACTGAAGCGCCTCAGTCCCCTCCATTATGTTACATAGCGGATGTGTCTGCTGCGGTAAATCATAATTCTTTCGTCGAAAATCAACGTGTTTTATAAAACTCCTATAGTTTGCTAACTTAAAGTGCGTTAGTTGTAGCCAATGGAGTGCGTGTGTGCGGATATACATGTGTAGTAAATTCAGGAAGTTCGATACTGCAAACGCTGGAGATACGATGAAGTTACTATTTCTGGAATACATGGGGGAAATATGTACGTCCTGTGGGTATATATAATATAAACTGCAACTAATCGATGTTTTTTATCGCATCTATACTACAGCAACAGCTTCGTGTAGATGGCTTTTATCTCCTGGATTTTTGGACAACATACAAGATTAAGAAGGGATTTTTTTTTTTTTTTTTTTTTTTTTTTTTTTTTTTTTTTTTACCGAGCAACGATAAGACAACTGCGCCGTTATACTGTGCGTCGCTCCCGGTTAATATACGCTTTTAGATTTGATTACTTGGGTATTAAGAGTACTCGAAAATTGACCGTTCCCTCGGACATTGTTTTTTAGTTTCAAAATGTTCAAATGTTTGAAAAGCTTATGGGACTTAACTACGGCGTCATCAGTCCCTAAACTTACAAACTACTTATGAACTACTTACGAACTAGGACGGCACAAATATCCATGCCCGAGGGGGGATTCGAACCCCTGACCGTAGTGCCCGTGTTGACCGTGTCTTGTAGAGTCGAGCAAGGATCTATATTTTTTAGCATTCCAGGACTTTATTCTCCACAGACGTAGGTATCGCCTGCGTTATTCCACAGCTCCTAAGAAGAAGGGTAAACGAATACTGGGTTGTATGGCGAAGACAAAGTCTTTAAAGGAGGCTATTGCATATGTGCAAGCCCAGTTTAAACAGATAGTGTGGGAGAAAAATTTTGCTTTTACACTAATCAGGTGGGGGGATTGATCTCGAATCGTTGTGTTGACCGAAATTAGCGGAACACACGACAAACATGTTTGTACTGTGTGTGACTCCCATCCATTCCTTAGAGAGCAGGTTATGATCGAAGTATGTGGGAGCTGGTTGCGATATAAGTGTTTCCGAACATTACGTTGCATGTACTCAGTTGTGCTGTAACAAAAAAAAAAAGTGTGAACTCTCCAAGTCCTATATAGGATCAGGTGTAGCGGTGTGTAGATTAGCATCTTCGTTTGCGGTAGACATCTACTTGTAATTAAAATAATAAATCTTAGTTCGGATTAGTGAAATGCACAAGAAAGGAACTTGGAGTATGAATTTTTGTGGGTAAAGATCGGATCGAACTTGTTCCGAAAATCGGTGTTGCATTGGGCAGGTAAAGTACTACCTTGGTTCTGTGGTAGCTGTATTGTCGAATAAGGGTGTTGTTAGGCCAATACTTTCGAGAAAAAAGAAAAGTTTTAGTGTAGACGGTCGGAAATCGGTAAATTATTTCACGTATTTTTTATTTCGACTCTCAGTTGCACAGTAGGGTTTAAGTGTCTTCTGGGGCGCTGGAATATCGGTGTCAGATAAATGTAGTTTGCATCGTAACAGGACATAGAGATTCATTAGATGGGATATGTGTGCTGCTGTAGCAAGGAAATAAGAGGTAAAATTAAAGTACCCGAATTCTAGGAAGGCGCATCTATACCTCGATCTAAGAAGGAAACATAACAGGGCAAGATCGATAAAAAGAGGGAGATTGTTAAATTTCGGAACTTTCGCCATGGCTCAGCTCCATTAAATAAATGCAATGCGCGCTATCCTTGTCAGAGTGGTGCGTCTGCAGAGGTCTTGCGTGGAAGGTTTTGATCATTATTTGGAGATGTAAGTTAGGTGTTTTTAAACACTTAGCATATGTTTCTTTTATGTAGCCTGCCGAGAGAGCGCTCTGCGTTCTGGACGATTGTTAACGGTGCTTGCAGATGTATATTTAGAGACGTTGTGCTACATGTCACTGCCGATTTTTGTTATTTGGAACTTTTGTATAAACAATATAGCGTCTTCTGCTGCTGCTGTTGTAGCTGTTTTATCGAAAGAGTGGTTGGCATACACGTTCGAAGGCTGTTGCTTGCATCGTCTAAAAGAAGAGATACATTTATAGATGTAAGGTTGAGGTCGAGTTCCGAAACGGACGATATCTTTTCTTTTGGTTAGTTGGCTTTGGTTAAAATTGTTTTTGTTTATCGAAAGAGTATATCTTGAGATGGATACGTAAGTTTGTGGCGTTCGTTAGCAGTTATTATCTAACCTGTGCTATTATTAAACACTTCTGTCGGCCATAGTCTATGCGGTTTGCGCATCGAAAAATTATTACTTACATATTTTGAATACGAGTTTTAATATTTTACTGCAAGCTGTAGTATACGGTTATTTTTTTGTGCAGAGACCAACTAAAAATTTCTGTTTTAAATTGTTTTTTAGCAACACACCGAAATTTTTGTTAAAAATACATACGATGAACACTATGGTAACTATTTTTTTCCGAGAATAATAACAAACGGCGGAAATTCTTACATGAATCGAGATCTGGCGTACGGATCGCTGCGGCGCGCTTAATAATAAATATGCAATTAAATTGGCTGCTGACCAGGCGGGGCGCAGTCGCCGTAAAAAGAGTGCAGTACGCCCCTGCCCTGGGCGCAGGGGTCGGCTGGCGGGGGCGGTGTTGTTTAGAGATGATGCGGTCAAGACAATCGTCGCGGTATTGTTTGTTTTGTTCTCGCGGGTCGCGGCGTCCTTTGAGAAGTGGTCGCGACCGTGGGAGAAGGGGGCCTCGGCGGTGGTCCGGCAATCGGCCGAGCGAGTAGGGGTCACGGTGTCGGTCAGGTATGTGGCAGATGGTGCAAGTACAGACATGTCGAGGGGTAGACAAGTCTGGACCTGTCGGAGGTGCTGCCTGTCTGACAGCGGCGCCGAGGTGTGGAGGGGGGCGTCGTGTAGGCCAGGTGTGTGGCCGAGGGAGGTGTTGTTTACTAGCAACCTGTCAATTATCCTGTGGCCGCGTCCTTTCATTAGCGGTCGGACAAGTAGGGTTGATGACAATCAAAAGGACCTAAATGCAATTACATGTAATCTGTCAATCATCTTACGTCCTTCCGGGACGGACTGGTGGCAGCATCCTTTCATGTGCGGTCCGGCAATTGGCCGAGCATCTGGCGTCAATGACACTATTGTCGACGGGCGAATCTGGAGGCTACTCCGACGATCTATTTGACCTATGTCAGCGCCATCTAGCGGGCCAACCATACCGCCCTCTGTTTTCCCCTTCAGGTTAGTAAAGTTTTGCCCCGTTTGATGCTTATTTCGTGAGATATTTGGACCGGTCACTATCCATTAAGCACCCTGTATATATCTCTGTGCGTGTGTGAAACAAAGGAGTATTAAAAATAAGTGACATACAGTTGGAAGAGAGGCCGGAATTTCGAGGAGAAGTACGACGAGGTAAGGAAAAGGGGGGGGGGGGGGAGAGAGTCAGGCTTGGCATGTAGTGGCGAAAGTTTGTCGCCAGGATGGTTGGGATGGTTATGAGACCGTAGAATGTGTTGAAGGGACAACTTCCATCTGCGCAGTACAGAAGAACTGGTGGTGGAGGAAGGATCCAGACGGCCCAGGTTGTAAAGGAGCCATTGATATCGTGTAATGTACAGGTGCATACTGTGCCACAGATTGGTCCATCTTGCTTTCACCGCACATTAACGGTGGCTACTCTTTTCTTTGGACAGCTGCTTGGTAGTAATAGCAATGAAAATGCTACCCAATGCTTACGGCAGAGTTGGTAAATAATTTTTCTGATTTCCAGCTCAGTACAAGGGGGATCTCCTCTAGGACAGGTTATTCGGAGTGACGATAGTACTGGTAGTGTGTGGGGATATAGTTGTAGTTGGTAATGTATGCCGGTGAAAACTCCGAAGGAGTTTTGTACATAAAAATTCTTTTATTTATCGTAACGGTGTTTTATTTCTGGTTACGCTAATGTGAGTTACGTATGATTTATATTGCAAGTTACTTAATACCGATAACAAACATTTACTGCGATTCTCATTCTACAGAGTAAATTATTAGTTCATAGATTAGAAATTCATCTGTGTCATGACGTTCGTAACATAACAAAGTTACTATAGCATAAATGTTTTGAGCGGAACATAGCAGTGATGTAAATTCTATTTTAGTCTCGACAGGAGTATGAGATAAATGGGACAAAGGATCGGAGAACACAGTTCTGAAGAAAGAGGAAAACGACGTACAGAGTAATTAGGACAATAATACTGGCGGCCGTCGTAAACTGTCACTGCTGCCCGCTTCTGACGTTGAGGAAGAAAAAAAAAACGCGGAAAAGAGAAGCGGTTTACTGCTGCGGTTTCATTTAGCGAGGAATACTTTCATTAAGGGCAGCCCGCCCGGAATGGCCACGCCGCGTCAGAGAGACAGCTGAAGGCAGCGGCACGGCGAACAGACGCCACTGGCGCCGTGGGGGGGGGGGGGGGGGGCGTCGGTGGAGGTCGCTGCGGGGTGACGCACTACTCTGATGGGCCTTCCCAGTAACGCAGTCGCAAGTCTGACAAAACGCCAGCAATATCCTGTGTTTGGCACTTCACCCTGCCAACTATATTAACGCCAGTTTCAACTTCGTGTAGTATCTAACAAGGAAAGTACATGGGCTCGAACAAACATATCTGTATGAACGTTTGGTTACATGATCTCTACGTACACCTCAATGTGCTGGTGGATGTCGTTTTTCTGCAAAGCTCTGCAACCATGCTCTAGATAGCACTGTACGTGTAAATGTAGACGCCATATGTAATGCAGATATCTCAACTATAACTTACGTAATAATCATCGTACATGTTCTCTAGCGAATTGTCATCAAAAGCCGTGATGATAGTTGCAACTTAAACCTTCTTCCCGAAAGACTGTTGGTATTTGTGGTGTCGCACAAGTATGAAGTGCGCGCCACGTACTTACGCCGCGCGCCGTCATGCACGCACGGCGCGGCGTTCTTACGACGTCAGCCACGAGCGCCCTCTGCTGCAACTCCGCTCGTGGCCACGACTGCTGCATCGGCCACTTGGGAATCAGACAGGCACCAGTTAAGACTTGGCTATGGGATAGGCACTAGGAATCATCAGTAGGCAGGCCTCTATCTAATCTATGTATCAGCATTCTGCAGTCAAGACCTATGTAAAAGTGAAGTATTACTAAATCTCTGCTGTCCCACTGTCTGGTCACCTCCGTACCTGCACATGCGTGCATCCTTTATTCCTGAGTCGGTCTCTTTCTACTCGGCCACCGACACCTCTGACAACCGGCGGAAACAAGACACAAAAGTGGCGACGAGGACGGGATACAAAAGTGGCGACGGGGGCGAGATACAAAAGTATTCACTGCCACTGCTTCCATCACCTCTTCCCGCACTTACCGTAGCACTACCGCAATGAGTGGTTCGTCATTATCATCCCTATTATCATTGTTATGAGTTTGTAACAACAGTATCTAACTTATGCTCATATTTCTGTACCGTAACAGATACGAGAAAGCATGCAAATGGTTAACCTTCTACACTAATACCATCTTCACGAAGAAGGGTGCTTCGTAACTTCATCTCAACTAATCGCAATACATTAGCAGGATTGATTAGCAATCGCCGCCCCATTCGACGCTTCACCACACAAATAACATCACAAAACACAACTTCGGAGGCACACTGCATCGTCCCTACTGGCGAACCGACAGGTCAAAGTGCAATGTAGCATGGCACACGCAGAGGTCTCTAACGACTGCAGAGTTTTGCAGATGAGGGAGTGTCACTAGTGCAATAAGGGACCTTTACATTATCTCCCATACGATTTTGGTGTATATGTGTTTGTTCGAACCCAAGAACATTCCTTGTAAGACACAAACTGTACTCTTTGAAACTCGCTACACAACTCTTTTTCAGCTGCGGGAGGGTAAAAACTAATAAATAAAACATGTCATCTAACAGTTGGTAAAATTATGCAACTACGTTTCTGCGATGACGAAAGACAACTTCGTCTCTGTTCACAACCAAACGTGTTTCACTGAGATAACTGCACTCATTTATATTGCGTCGAAAGGCACATAGTGAAATTCGGCATTACAGAATATTCAACTTTAAGATGATACTTTTGTGTCTCGTTTCCGCCGGTTGTCCTGGGTGGCGGTGGCCGAGTAGAGAGAGACCGATACAGGGAAATAGGATGCACGCATGTGCAGGTACGGAGGTGACCAGCCAGTGGGACAGCAGAAACTAGAAACACTAAGCTAGATTAGTATAAGAGATATATTTCATAGAAATACATTACTTAACTTGGAGTGCAGCAGACAAGTAGAATGTTGATACATAGTTTAGATAGAGGCCTGCCTATTGATGATTCCTAGTGCCTATCCGATAGCCAAGTCTTAACTGATTCCCAAGTGGCCGATGCAGCAGTCGTGGCCACGAGCGGAGTTGCAGCAGAGGGCGCTCGTGGCTGACGTCGTAAGAACGCCGTGCCGTGCGTGCATGGCGGCGCGCGGCGAAAGTACGTGGCGCGCACTTCATATTTGTGCGACACCACAGATACTAGGTCTAGATTAGGGCTGTTGACATTTTTAAGAATATCGGGAATCCAATATATATCGGTATTTAAAAATATATATATATTAATATCCGATCGATATACAGGGTGTCCCACTCAACTGTTTCACCCCAGATATCTCTCAAACAACAAGATATTGAAAAACCACTTTCACGGTCATGACTGTACGGCAGGGGCTTATGAAAGTAGGTACTATGAGACACACTAAGACGTGAAGAAATATTTTCAACACAAACCTATGTTTTATTTAAATCGATACCCAATATTACTTCTTAAGCAATCGATAGAATGAAAAATGACAAAAAGAAAGGCGTCGGTTGGAAAAAATCACAAAAAGAATGGTGTCGGTTACATCGCGATGCGTCAGTTACATTCGGAGAAACTGCGAAGCGAAGTTGACGTTTGAAACAAATGATGCGCGCGTGTATCCGAGACTCAAGCGAGACTCACGGTTGAGTCTCGGACACGCGCTAGCAGCGCGCCTCATGTATTTCAGACATCAACTTCGCTTCGCAGTTTCTCTGGATGTAACTGACGCATCGCGATGCCACCGACGACATTCTTTGTTTGATTTTTCTCGATTGCTTAAGAAGTAATATGTGGTATAGATTTAAAAAATCATAAGGTTGTGTTAAAAATAATATTTCTTCGCGTTTTAGAGTGTCTCATAGGGCCTACTATCGTAAGCCTCTGCCGTACGCCCATCTCTTGTAGTTTCAGAGATATCTGAGGTGAAACAGTTGAGTGGGACACCCTGTATATTGAAGAAAAATATCGATATATCGTAGGTAAAATATCGGCTGCACATTGTAAATATTTAACTGGTATTAGAGCTTTATTTAAATATGGATTAACAATTACATATTCATCTAATAGTATGAATAAGGTAAACATTTAATGAGAAAATTTTTAAGTCAATAATTGTACGATTTGCAGATGAAAAGCTATTATTACAATGGTTTGTCGTCGAACATTGTGTTGTTAATTAACAACTATGTACATCATACAGTGTCAGTGGCGAAACAAGGATTTCGATCTGTAGGGGAGGGAGGAGGGGTGGTCTCTGAGCTCATTGGAATTTTGTCTCTCTGTGCCCCAAACTACACCTGATTTTATATGTATATATGCAGGGTGAATCTAAATTCGCGCACTCGGGCTTCGCAGCGCGATTCCTCACTTGGCAGCAATAAAAAATGTCTCTCACAAAGTTTTCTCCTGGGCATATTTCCAACAGTAAATGGACGTCGATGACTGAGATGTTTGTGTGTTCCAAACGTCAGTGTGCTGCAAAATTACACAATTGCACCAGAAAACTTGTAAGGGATGTAAAAGGCGTCTTGAACGAAATGAGCTTAAAATCCACGCACAGAAATGCCACTGAGCGACGCTACGGCGAGTCCAAGTCATAGGCACCTACGCCCGCAGCTTGACATACCCTCCAGCAACGTCGGCGGTCTGTAGCGACGTTGAATGACGTTCCTCCAGACGCCCTCTACAGCTTCTAGATGTTTGTTGCTATAAATCTGAAACGCACTGACGTACGTAACAAGACACCCCCTCAGTCCGAAGACGAAATGTTCAAATGTTTGTTAAGCGTAAGGGACTTAACTGCGGGGTCATCAGTCCATAAACGTACAAACTACTTATGAACTACCTTATACTAAAGACAACACAAACATCCATGCCCAAGGGGGAATTCGAACCCCGACGGGGAATGGCCTCGCGCATCGTAACGTAGCGCGTCAATGTGTTCGGCCGCTCCGCCGCGGCATATATAAACTTATGTAACAAATATATAAAGGTAAAGGAGCAGCGAGTATAGTACTGGAAGGGGGGAGGGGCTCAGCCCCTTAGCCGCTCTCTGGCTTCGCCCCTGTGCAGTGTCATTACATATAAATCATTCCACTTAACATCGCATACCTTAGTTTATTTGTTGTTAGCTACATGTCTAAACAAACCTTATTTCACGCTGATGCAGGAAAAAATATTGCTCCAGTTCTGCTGGCATAGAACCAAAATTCTTGCCAGGCACTTAATTTGACGTTTTTAATAGCATTTGCTTATGTCAACCCCAAAGGGATGTCCTGACTTCTTCCATCCCACAGGGAGTATTTCCTGTGGCAGGTGAAAGATTTCCTTTCCTTTTACGTAAGTTCATTGGGTCGATCTGAAATCGCCTCAGAAATACCTGATAAACTGAAATGCGTTATTTTGAAACATTGGTCCATTACTGCAGCTTCGGCAAAAAAAAAAAAAAAAAAAAAAAAAAAAAAAAAAAAAAAAAAAGTTTTATTTCAGAGGCTCCAATCGGTTAATCATGCCTTGTAATATGTCATTTTGCACTGATCTGCCGACTTCTGTAGATGATGAACTAATTCACACAGTGGAAGTAAAGCTATATTCCCCTACATTTTCAAAAGAAAAATTTAAATATTTACTGGAAATTGCGAAAAAAAGGCATGTCAAATAAAAATATCGGCACCAAATATTTGCAATTTGATATCGATATATCGATATTTCGATGAGGAAAATTTATAGATATTTATCGATATTTTATCAACAGCCATGGTCTAGATACATTTGTAGCATCATTATTTATTTATTGCTGTGGTTTATCTTGTAGCGTAATTGAAGTAGATAGTCCCCGTGAGTTGATATGGGCAGAAGTTACACCTGGCAACAAGAATAAATTAACAATTGGCCCTTTTTACCGACCCCCTGACTCACATGATTCGATTGTACCGAATTTCAAGAAACGTTCCCCTCAGCATACGCTTTTAATTGGTGTCGACTTTAATTTACCCTCGATATGTTGCAAAAATACATGTTCAAAACTGGAGGCAAGCACAAAACATCGTTCGAAATCGTACTGAACACATTCTCCGAAAATTTTCTCGAGCAATTAGTTCATGAACCCACTAGAATAGTAACTGTTTGTGAAAATATACTTGACCTCTTGGCAACTAATAATCCTGAGCTAATAAAGAGTATCAAAACAGACACAGGGATTAGTGAACACAGAGTTGTTGCAGCGAAAGTGAAAACCAGAATTCCAAAATCTACCAAAAATAAACGAAAATTACATCTATTCAAAAAGCAGATAAAAATTCGATTAACACTTTCCTTTCGAAATTAACAGTCTTAGTGTAGATCAGATGAGGCTTACGTTCAAAGAAATAACATCACCAACCATTGAAATCCTTATACCAAACAAATTAATAAACGAGGGGACTGCCCCGCCGTGGTACTCTTGTAAAAGCGAAGAAAAATGCATGCCAACTTTAAACGGACACAAAATTCACAAGACTGGTAGCCTATTACAGAAACTCGAAATATAGCTCGCACTTCAATGCGGGAAGCTTATAATACATTCCGCATCGAAACCCTGTCACGTGATTTGGTAGAGAATTCTAAGAAATTCTGGTAGTATGTACACTAGCGGTAAAACACAATCAATACCTTCACTACACGAATGTAACGGTGATACTACTGATGACAGTTCTGATAAAGCAGAATAGCTTAACACAATCTTCGCGAAAGAAGCGAAGCTAGTAATCCAAAATTTGGCAATAGGAGTGATGTTCAAAATTACAGGCCTATGTCACTGACGTCAGTTTTTAGTAGGAGTTTAGAGCTCGTACTTTCCTCAAATATTATGAACTACCTCGAAGAGAACGAACTATTGTCCCACAGTGAACACGGATTCAGAAAGTATTCTTGTGAAACACACATGTGGTAAGTTCTATCGACAAGGAATGTCAGATTCTGTATCTCTACATTTCCGGAAGGCTTTAGACACTGTACCTCACAAGCGTCTTCTAATGAAACTGTATGCTTATGGAACATCGACACAATTGTGCGATTGGATTTGTGATTTCCTGTCAGACAGGACACAGTACGTTGTAATTGACGGAAAGTCATGGAGTAGAACAGAAGTGACATCTGGCGTTCACCATGGAAGTGTTATAGGGCCACTACTGTTCCTTTTCTTTTATAAACGATTTAGGAGACAATAAGTGTAACTCTCTTGGGTTGTTCGCGTATGATACTGTCACTTATCGGTCTGCAAACTCTCCAGAAGATCATAAGCAATTGAAAAATGACATAATATATCTGTCTGGTGCAAGAATTGGCAATTGATCCTTAATAGTGAGAAGTGTGAAGTCATCCATATGACCACTAAAAGAATCCCGTTAAACTTCATTTACTCTATAAATCAGTCTGAACTACAGGCCGTAAATTCAACTAGATACCTAGGAATAACAATTACAAACAAAAGAACACATACTATAAAAAGCAAGCTATGCGCCACAATTCGAAAGGTGGTAATACATTGGTGGTGGCGAAAGAAACCGTTTCATTGCAGATTACCGACTGATTGAACATTAGCCACGCATAGCTCAAAATCACAACTGCCGACAAAATGTAATAAATCAGCAGATCTCAGAAATGCGTACAATAAAATGAAATAAATTTTTATGTTTCGTAAATGCCATCGGTATTGGCCAAGACGCATTATGAACAGTGATGTATTCGTTACGCGCCAATATGGAGTTCGACGTTAGTTGAAGTAAAATTAATTATCTTATATTTTAAAAGTCTGAAATATGAGAAGAAGGCCGAAAGTTTAGACGTATACTGTAAGTGACGCAAAAGAGTTAACTTTGAATCAGGATTACTGTTACGACATCGAAGCAAACAGACACATCGTTTAATATACTGCAGAATGTACCCAACATAAAAAACTAACTCAGGTCCAGATAGCACCACGCGGGAGTGGCCGTGCGCTCTAAGGCGCCTTGCTGCGGATGCGTGTCTGCACCCCGTCGTAGGTTCGAGTCCTCTCCCGGGCATGCTCTATGTGTTGTCCTTAGCCCAAGATAGTTCAAGTAGTTAGTAAGTCTAGGCACTGGTAATCACAGCAGATTGGTCCTACAGCTTTACAAACATTAAAACATCTTGACAAGATAAGCAAACACAACCTGTCATGACAACGACCTAAACAAGTGAGAGCAGTCTCTCAGTCCGCGCTCCAAGCGCCAACTGGAGCAATCGACGAGTATGTCACAGTCGCTCTTTGTCACGGTTCTTAATTTCTCTCCATCTTCGTGTTTATTAAAATAAGTCTTTGCCACTGGCGTTTTGAAATTAATTAAATAACAATGTTAATTACAGTTATTGGCTGTAGTTTATCATATTCATATTTTCGGGCCAATTTTTGCAATTCGCTTCCAAATTATTGTTCATTCCCGTTAGTATTACAGACTGCAGAGGACTTCAAAAGAGTAAATGAAGCGCAACTTGTTTTGTATTACTGTGGCACAAGGGAGAGACTGTCACGGAAATACGGAAATGATATAGAAGCTAGAGTGAGAATACAGCAGGGGCGTTTATCGTTACGACAGTACGTACTTACGGAGTTTTGATCGCTGACGTTCTCTTCCGAATTCGAAAAGGTATTGTTACTCTCCCCCTACCTAAATGTTCAAATGTTTGTAAACCTATTCGACCAAACTACTTTGCTCATCAGTCTCTAGACTTAGAAACTACTTCAACTAACTTCAACTGACATAAGTGAGCCGGATCGCTGTCCGGGATCGATCAATCGGCTTGCGGTAGGACGTTGCTTTCCCTCGTTGTGTTGTGATGTTTGCCGGGAGGGTCGCGGTGCACAGTCGGCTTGGCGAGTGGTGTAAGGTGAGAGTGTGTGTGCGGACGGACTGATGTGAAGATGACGTCACGCCCGTCGTGTCGAGGCCTCTCCTGTTTACATTCAGTGCGGCTGACGGGTTCACGAGCTGATGTTTGTTCCTTCCAGCACCGCAGTCGTATCACGCACGCTCCTGGATTGTGTACGAATTACGCAGAGAGAGAGAGAGAGAGAGAGAGAGAGAGAGAGAGACCTCGGGCACACGAGATGCTGGCTGTGTTGAGTGGGAACAGACATTCCGCTTTGTGCATGGAAATTGACGCAGACTGACGGTGAGATTCCTGGTATTTGAACTTCGGCGGTTGTGCTGTCCATCACCCCACGACCAGCGTGGGACCTGTAGTTGCTCGCATTCTCCATAGCCGGGTGGCGATCGTGCTTTGCTTTTATCTTGTTTGCGTACCGTGGACGGCCTAGTCCCCTGACTAACATTAGAATTAGTGGCCATATTAAGAGACAAACTTGAACCTATGGGTGGACGCCTTGTGCAAAGTTCATTGTATGTTTGCTAGAGTCTAGTGGGCGCGTACATTCAGCCTTTGCCAAGAGTTGTACAAGTTCTTCCGTTATTATGCTCATGTCAATTAAATTCTCGGAGGTGTCCGCTCTGACGCTGATTCCCTCTTGTCAGTGAGCCTAAGTGTGGACAGTTCGTATTTTCTTGCACTTTATTAACTTACTTATTTAATAATTTATTGATTGATTTCTTAACTTGTGCTTGGTACTACCGATGTTACTGGTTTCCTTTGGAGTACGTCTCTGCTGGGTGTTCCGAACTGCACATGCAACTATTAAGACTTACTGATCATTAATTCATATTGGAGTTAACAAGACTGAGCTGTTTCACCCAGGTGACGTGTACGCCTTTGGTTCAATTAACCCTATATATATGTAGGTTTCCTTATTACAAGGGTGTAAGTCTGCATGTATAGTTATGTTGTTCTGTTTAAATTTGCCCTTAAGGAGGGGATCGGTCACCCTAAAATTGTTTCAAGAATTTTAACTTGTTACTTATTCATTGATGATTTCTGTATTTTATGAGGAATGTTTCATTACAATATCACTTAATATTGTCAAACGCCCAGGAACACTGCCTACTATTCAAGATTAGGTATTATTTAAGCTGCATGCATGTATTATAAGTGTAATAAATGTGTTTATGGTTCCACATATCGAATCATGTGCAAGGTTTAAAGGCCCGCCCCTTCCTTATCCTCTTTAGTGACGTAAGCTTTGCTATTGCCCGCATCAATAAGAACACACACGCACGCGCGCGCGATTGCGTGCCTCACGGAGGACTCGAAACTCCGACGGCACTCCGCAGTAAGGCGTCTTAGAGCGTTCGACCACTCCTCCGCTGCACTCTCCCCTACACAGGGAGAAATGATTATCATCATAAAAATGAGAAAGACGTGTTCCAACGGAGATATTTATTTGTTCTATTTTCCAGCTCGCTGTTCGAGAATGGAATGGTAGTTAAATAGTACGAAGGAAGTTCAATGAACCCTGTGACAGGCTCTTTGATGTTGTTTGTATAGCTTATGCGACTTAACTACAGGGTCATCAGTCCCTAAACTTACAAACTACTTACGAACTTACACTAAGGACGGCACAAATATCCATGCCCGAGGGGGGATTCGAACCCCCGACCGTAATGGCCGTGCAGACCGTGACTGGCGCGCCACATCCCCTCGGCCACCGCGGCCGGCGACAAGCTTTTTGATATGATTTGCAGAGCACAGATACAGATACAGATGCAAATGTATACGTAATTTAGTCTCCACGGTACCCTGAAAGCGCAACTCGCACTTGTCCTGTATATTTTCAATGAATTTGGTCTCTTCGGGTGATCATTTAAACTTAAGAGGTCGACGAGGCGGTTTGTGGTATGCTGGCGGACCGAATGAATACAAAAAGTGTGAACGCAATGTAGATTGGCTGGCGTTCACGTGCGCGGCCAGTGCGCGGCCTGCTAATAGCTGTAGGTGGGAATTACTTGGCGATAAGCGGCGGTCGCGAGCTTCCGGCCTCATGTGGGGCACGCTGATAGCGCACACGGAACCGGCTCACGTGCTCACGTCTTGCCGTGGCCGCACTGACATATCCCAGGGAAACCAAAGTTCGTCGTCTTATTCTTAGAAATAACCTTACCCAAGAGCCAGTCGTCGATTCCGGTACGCACAGAATATGAGACACGTTTGTTTGTGGCTATATTGTATACAGGGTGCTCCGTGGTTAGTGACCGGGCGAAGTATCTCACGAAATAAGAACCAAACGAAAAAACCATAAAGAGCAAAACTTCTCTAGCTTGAAGGGGGAAATCAGATGGCGCTCTGATTGGCCCGCTAGATGGCACTGACATACATCAGACGGATATCAACTGATTTTTAATATAGATACCCCCATTTTATTACATATTCGTCTAGTACGCAAATAAATATGAATGTTTTATTTAGAACACTTTTGTCGCTTTGTGATAGATAGCGTTGTAATAATCACAAACTTATAAGTACGTAGTATGGCGTAACATGTTGCCAGTGCGGACGGTATTTGCTTTGTGATACATTACTCTTGTTAAAATAGACCGTTTAGTAATTGCAGAAAACATCGTCATGGTATTTACGTACGGCTATTGTGATCAAAATGTCCAACGGGCCTGTGCTACTTATGTTGATAGTTATTCTCGAAGACATGATCGAAGTGTCCGGACCTTTGGTCGGATAGTTACGTTATTTAGAGACACGGGAAGGGTTCAGCCACAAGTGAAACGTCAACCACGACTTGCAACGAATGATGATGCCCAATTAAGTGTTTTAGCTGCAGTTGCGACTAATCCGCATATCGGTAGAAGACAATTAGATGTACACAGGATGGTCTATTGATAGTGACCGGGCCAAATATCTGTAATTACCTCATGACTTCAATAAATGCTCAATGCATTTGGCAATACGCGTAACGAAATTCCTCTAAACGGCGAGTAGTTCGCATTCAGTAATGTTCTCACATGCATTGACAATGCGCCGACACATGTTTTCCAGCTTTGTCGGTGAATGACGATAGCAAATATATTTCAGATTTTCCCACAGGAATAATTTTGGGGATGTAAAATCCGGTGAACGTGCGGACCATGCTATGGTGCTTCTACGACCAATCCACCTGTCATTAAATATTCCTTTTAAGACAGCTTCAACTGCACGCGAGCCATGTGCCGGACATACATCGTGTTGAAAGTAAATTGCCATTCTGTTATGCAGTGAAACATCTTGTAGTAAAGTCGGTAGAACATTACGTAAGAAATCACCATACATCGCACCATTTAGATTGTCATCAATAAAAGAGGGACCATTATCCTTCCTTCCATAATGTCTCACAATACATTAACCCGCCAAGATCGCAGATGTTTCACTTGTCGCAGCCATCGTGGATTTTCTGTTGCCAAAAAGTGCATATTATGCCGGTTTACGTTACCTCGTGAATCACGCTTCGTCACTAAACAGCTCGCGTGAAAAAAAATCTGTTATCGTCCCGTAATTTCTTTTGTGCCTTGTGACAAAATTGTACACGAAGTTCAAAGTCTTCGCCATGCAAATCTTGGTGCATAGAAATATGGTGTGGATGAAATTTATGTTGATGTAGAATTTTCAAGACCGACGTTTCTGAGATTCTGAATTCTTGCTCAGTTTGTCTGCTACTGACGTGCGGATTAGCCGCACCTGCAGCTAAAACACTTACTTGTGCATCATTTGTTGCAGGTCGTGGTTGACGTTTCACTTGTGGCTGAACACTTCCCGTCTCTTTAAATAACGTAACTATCCGACGAAAGGTCGCGACACTTCGATGATGTATTCCAGGATAACAGGCCAGATGGGCATTTTGATCACAATAGCCATATCGAACTTTTCTGCAATTCGTAAACGGTACATTTTAATGCGTGTAATGTATTACGAAGCAAATACCGTCCGCATTGGCGAAACGTTATGCGATACGACTTACTTATACGTTTGTGACTATTAAAAAAAATGAATTTGATATATATACGGCCTCATGCGGCCGTTAAGCTGAAAATCCTCCAGAACATATGTTGCGAGCATTTATAATCGAATCAGTAGAAGAAATAACAATAATCAAACAAAATTTCCATGGTTGTTACTGTACTTCACAAGTGTGCAATCACACACTAAAACATTCTAATATATTTGGGAATTCTCGCCTCTCCAAACAATTATTGGAACATTAAAAATTTAATGCGTGGTAAATCTAATAATGTATTTAATAACACATGAGTGGTAAATCTAATTCTGTGTTGAATAACACACTCAAACGTATATCATAAAGCTATATTTCTAAGACGCAGTAGTTAGATACAACCGCTTTATATCGCTGTATCCACGCTCCATCTACTGTATACCACTTGTCATACATGGAAATAAGGCCTGCAGTTTCACAGTGCAACACAAAAGAGGGGCTTCTGAAGAACTTAATTGAAACAATGTCTCCCTCTCTCTCTCTCTCTTGAGCCCAGGAATAACCGGTCGAGGTGGCGAGAGGCTATACCCGTTTTCGTTCTATCGCGGTCTTTCTTTCGTGTGTTATTTTTGTTTCGTTACTTTGATTGATTTTGAATTTTACGTTTGACATAAGCTTTGCACTGGATAATTGAAGATAACGCAAAACTATCTAAATGGTATAAGATACTATAGTATCATAACATTTAGATAGTTTTGCGTTAACTTCAATTATCCACTGAAAAGTTTATTTTCTGCGACTTCGCGCTGTACATTTGTCGTATGTGATTGAATTTGTTGTTAAAGCTACATGAAATATTTTCCACCTCAAACGCTGTCAGATCAGGCACAGTTCAAAGTTGCTTAGACGTTGTTAAGAACACTGTCAGCTTTCAGAAATTTCCTTAAAGAGACTGGAATAGTGGAGTGTCTTAAACGTGATGCATGATGTGACAGGTTTCTACACGACGTAGAAAGAGCAACAAACGGCCCTTAATCAAAGTAACTCGACCCCGGCGATGTCATGCATCGTCTCAAACTCGCTGACTGATACCTTGTCCGCTAACTGCCTCGTCACGCCACCGTAGCACCACCGTAGCATGGCAAGAAACACACACGTCAGAAGACA
Organism: Locusta migratoria; assembly: GCA_026315105.1. Classification (NCBI taxonomy): domain Eukaryota; kingdom Metazoa; phylum Arthropoda; class Insecta; order Orthoptera; family Acrididae; genus Locusta; species Locusta migratoria. Next base: position 275,094,234 of record CM048749.1, on the reverse strand, counting down.
ATTGACGCGCGATAGATCAACCAGCGCCACGAGCGGTGCAAGCAGGGAGAGATCGATGGTACTCGCGCCAGTAATTAAATCAAGGACAGGGTCAACCGAAGAAACAGGAGCCGGGACGACTCAGGAATTTGTGTACCAAATTTGGTTGCAATCGGTCCGGTGGTTTTGGAGGAAGTGTGCAGCAATGTCGCTTATTGCAGCTGTTTTTCGCGCATCGCATTGTTTATGACTTCATATCTCGTAAACTATGAGTTGTAAGTGATCCTTCCACTTAAGGTGACCGTCCTCATGAACTGACGCTTACTGTAAATATAATTTAATAAAGATTGGAACGAAACTGTAGATTTGCATGCAATACGTACAGACAAGCACGCGGACAACTGCTTTATACATAATGAGAGGTTTCAGAATCGATACAGCGTGTCTTTAAATTAGATAAAGGAAACTTCCTGGCAGATTAAAATTGTGTGCCGGAACCGGGACTCGAATCTAGGACCTTTACCATTCGCGGGCAAGCGCTCTACCGACTGAGCTATCCCGACACGACTCATGATGCTGCCTCACAAATTTACATCCGCCATTACCTCGCCGCCGACTTTCCAGACTTCACAGAAGCTCTCCTGCGAACCATGCAAGACTAGCACTCCTGGAAGAAAGGATATCCTGGAAAGTGGGAGACGAGGTACTGGCGGAAGTAAAGTTGTGACGCGGCATCGTGAGTCGTGTCGGGACAGCTCAGTCGCTAGAGCGCTTGGCCGCTAAAGGCAAAGGTCCCAGGTTCGAGTCCCGGTTCCAGCACACAATTTTAATCTGGCCGGAAGTTTCATATCAGCGCACACTCCGCTGCAGAGTGAAAGTTTCATTGTGGAAACATCCCTTAGGCTGTGGCTAAGCCATGTCTCCGCCATATCCTTTCTTCCAGGAGTGCTAGTCTTCAATGGTTGGCAGGAGAGATTCTGTAAGTCTGGAAACTGGCAGGCGAGGTAATGGCGGAAGTAAAGTTGTGAGGCGGCATCGTGAGTCGTGTCGGGATAGCTCAGTCGGTAGAGCGCTTGCCCGCGAAAGGCAAAGGTCCCAGGTTCGAGTCCCGGTTCCGGCACACAATTTTAATCTGCCAGGAAGTTTCATATCAGCGCACACTCCGCTGCAGAGTGAAAGTTTCATTCTAGATAAAAGAATTGACTGCAATGTAATAAATTCTTCGACGAGTTGCAGACATGATAGTATAGAAAGCCGTGTTGTGTGATATGAGCATGCCATCTATTGAGTGTGTGTCTGGCGTGCGTATATAGGGTTAGTTAAGATAAGAGAGGAGAAAATGGAACACGGCGAGAGACATTAAGTGCAGACTGGGAGAGAGGCGACGCAATCCGGCGAGCGCTGAGGACCGGCTCCAGACAATCACGTCTCACTTAGCGCCCCCCGATGCTATCGGTAATTGTCCTCCGCCGACAAAGACAGCTATTAAGGAGGGCCCTGCCGGCCGATCGCCCTATAAACAATGCGGCACACCTGGCAGAAAGAGGGCCCGCGTTCGCTGTTCCAGTACAGTTTCTGAGTAACAGTCGCCATTATAGGGAACTTTACGTTTCCTCATAGGCTTTTGGGAAATCTCTTTGGTACTGCTCCGGCAGTAACTGAAACAACTCCATAAAACTAAAAGTTCTGATCAGTGAGAAAGGCAGCCACACCACTTTTAACCATCTGGCCCACTCGGTAATATACGTTCGCATCTGACAATAACTGCATGTTATTTATGTCATTTAGAAATCGTGAGTAATGGAAACAGTAAATAGTATGTGCCAAAAATACTTTTCCAAACTTTGGGGACACGTTCCTTGCATCAAAATAAGGATCGCGTACAATAAGTGGCAGAAACATTGCTCGGCCCTGCTCAATGTTGCACATCTTGCATTGGAACCATTCATTCTTTTAATTTTTCTTTATCTTTTCACAATTCCGTACACCTTCTGACTGTTAACAGGTCAGTTCTGTGTCCAGTTTCTGATGGACTATCCACTGCGCCATCTGATCACTGAATGTGACGTGGGTGGGATAAAGAGTTCCACTATAAGTGTAAATGACTGCTCTGTCGAATGCAGTTCCCTTTTTTTTACCGAGCTTTTCGCGATGTTACAAAAATATGCATACAGTCGATAATTTTTATAGCGAAATCGTTTTTAACGTCGCCCTGCTTATAACAAAATTGAAATGAGAAGCCGGCTGCAGTGGCCGAGCGGTCTGCGGCGTGCCAGTCACAGTCTGCCCAACCGCTACTGTCGGGGGATCGAATCCCCCCCCCCCTCGGGCATAGATGTTTGTGTCGTCTTTAATATAAGGTAGTTCATAAGTAGTTTGTAAGTTTATGGACTGATGACCCCGTAGTTAAGTCCCTTAAGCTTAACAAACATTTGAACATTTTTGAAATGAGAACGAAGTCATTCACATGTAAAATTTTCTCGATTTTCTGGCCGCGTAAATTCGGGATAGAATCTCGAACTTCCGACGATAGACTACATTGTCATCGTCAGGAGCAACTGACTGTCTTTACTGCTGCTGTGTTCGCATACATAGCTAAAACTGTTTCTGATGAGAATCACTTGGAGTCCGAAATTAACCACTTGAATCACGGTTCCGAAAGAATGGCTATGGTTCACGCGATGTAAAGACAGCGTTCTCCGAGAAACGAAAACGTGAAAATGTTTAACACCCATGGGATGAATCACACCACTGACTTCCTCTCTCAGTAAAGGTGATGACCCCGTCTTATAATCGTCTTATAATCATCACGTTTTCGACAGGACGTTACACCCTAATATTTCTTTTTTCTTTGAAACCTGTGGTACATCTTTCTCGATTTTCCTTTTTATGTGACTTTTTTCGGTGTTATGAATGATTTGTTTACCGCATTTCGATAAAGTGGATAATATCTCGCCGTGGTGGAGTAGCCAAGCGGTCTAAACCACTTCGCTGTGGAGCGCGCGGTTGCTCGCCGTGGAGGTTCGAGTCCTCCCTGGGGCATGGGTGTGTGTGTTTGTCCGTAGGTTATTTTACCTAGGTTTAAGTAGTTTGTAAGCTACGGACTGATGACCACGCAGTTTGGTCCGATACATTTACAGACATGTATGTGACAATAGCCTCTGTGAATCGCCACGAGATTGTTCGCAAATTATTCTACAATATATCTCCTAATCCATCTTGCAATTGTCTTAAAGCTTTCTTCGCTCAGGAATGCCATGCTATGTAAGTGTCGTTGAAATTAATTTGTGATTTCATGAACAATAATTTCACTTGAAGTGTTCTAGAATAGAATGAAGGCTTTCACGGCAGGTGTCGTCATTACTTAAAGCTTCAGGGCTGAGATGCCGTGGTCCATATTTTTCAAAGGTGTTATCTGTGGCTTTTACGAACAATAGTCAGGACTGGTGTGGCGCTAATACAATTAGACGCCTTCACTCACAGAGTGTATGGAACGTACAGTTCCTGGTGTTCGGCAATTGGAAACCTGCAGTATTTATTTACTGTAACAATCGGATTCTGAAATTTCCACGGGTAACACGTAGCTTAATACATTAATATGATTATTCTAAGTAATTTCAGCTCGTAATATTGTACATTAACCCGAAATATTGCAGCAGCTTTGCCTCGGATACACAAAGTTATTCTCCTACTACAAAGAGTACGTTTCTTGTGTTAGAGTATATTTATTTAATGATTGATACGTAATGTGAAAAATTTGTTTGTTAAATTTCGATAGATGTGAAATATGAATAATGGCTACGTAACTAATATAACATCTTCGGTTTCAGCTAAAATTTGATGATGGCTGAAATTACCTATGTCCTGGTAGTAGGAATATGTACTACCTGTAAGACTTGCTAAGTTTGAGCCAGATGCAGCCTCAAATCTGGATTTCCCGATAGTGGTAGCTGAAATGGCACAAATTTTACTATGTCGCATTAGGTAGTACGTCTGTACTTAGTGGAACACAGGGAAGATCTCTGGGGTATGGAGTGAAGTTAACGTTGCGCATTATCCCATAAGGTGAAGAATCGTACTGTGCACATTCTATGGTCCCATTATGGAATTTCGGAAAGCGAAGTTGATGACGCGTGAGAGCTTAGACCATCGTACAAGGTGCGTCTAAAACTTTCGGTGAATGGTCTCAGAAAATATACGAAAGGAGAAAGGTAGAAAAATAAGATGGAACCTGTATAAACTGAAGAAACCTTAAGTTTTTGAGAATTTCGGAGGGAGCTTTAGGCAACAATTGACAGAAACGGGGGAAAATAAAACAGTAAAGAATGAAATGATTTCAAATCCATGGTGTACAACAGCAATCAGTTAGAATAAATATTCCTTAAAACCGTCTTGATTGCAAATTTATTTATTAGTTAATGACGCGTTTCGCCTTTTAGCAGGGCATCTTCAGATTATCTACGTAACAGAATTTACACAAAATTACAAGGCGGAATTACAAACGGTTATAATGGTACATGGGCTTATTTTGTGTTAAGAAGACAGTATAAATGGTTAACAAAGCTTACAATGCGCTCTCCGTGGTGTGACACCGTAAGTTGTTATTAGGGTGATTCTATTTTCTTGGGATGGTTTTAGTTTTCATTGTGGCCCTTCAATTGTACGGGTAACAATGAATTAAAATTGGAACATACTCGGTAAAGATGTGAGAAACATAAGAGATAAGAAAAAAATGTCCATGAACATCAAGAGCACAGATGGAAATCCAGTTCTCAGCAAAGAAGGGAAAGCTGAAAGGTGGAAAGAGTATATAGAGACGCTCTACGAAGGGAATGAACTGAGAGGCAATATTGTAGGAAGGGGAGAAGACGTAGATGAGGATGAAATAGGGGATACTATACTGAGATGAATTTGATAGAACAGTGAAAGACATAAGTCGAAACAAGGCCCCTGGAGTAGACGACATTTATTTAGACCTACTGAATCTGCGGGAGAACCAGCCATGACAAAACTGTTTCACCTGGTGTGTAAGATGTATCTACATCTACATCTGCATGGGATACTCTACAAATCACATTTAAGTGCCTGGCAGAGGGTTCATCGAACCACAATTATACTATTTACCTCCCATTCCATTCTCGAATAGCGCGCGGGAAGAAAGAACACCTGAATCTCTCTGTTCGAGCTCTGATTGCTCTTATTTTATTCTGATGATCATTTCTACCTATGTAAGTGGGAGTCAACAATATATTTTCGCATTCGGAGGAGAATGTTGGCGATTGGAGTTTCGCAAGTAGCCCACGCCGCAGCGATAAGCGCCGTTGTTGTAATGATTCCCATCCCAGATCCTGTATCATTTCCGTAACGCTGTCTCTTCTGTATCGTGATAATACGAAACCAGCTGCCCTTCTTTGGACTCTTTCGATGTCTTCCGTCAAACCCACCTGATGAGGATCCCACACTGGGCTGCAATACTCCAAAAATGGACGGACAAGCGCAGTGTCTGCAGTTTCTTTAGTAGTTCTGTTGCATCTTTTAAGGGTTCCGCCAATAAGACGCAGTCTCTGGTTCGCCTTTCCCACGATATTATCTACGTGTTCTTTCCAGTTTAAGTCTGAAGTAATAGTAATTCCTAGGTATTTTGTGGAGTTTACGGCCTTCACATTTGATTGATTTATGTTGTAAACAAAGTTTAACGGATTTCTTTTCGTACTCATGTGGACGACTTCACACTTCTCATTATTTAGAGTCAATAGACAATTTTTACACCATACTGATATCTTATTCAGTTCGTTCTGCAGTTGGTTTTGATCTTCAGATGATTTTACTAGACGGTAAATGACGGCGTCATCTGCAAACAACCTAAGAGAGCTACTTAGATTTTCCCCTAAATCGTTTATGTAAATAAGGAATAGCAGAGGACCGATAACACTACCCTGTGGAACGCCCGATATCACCTCTGTTTTAGTCGATGCCTTACCATCGATTACTACGAACTGTGTCCTCTCTAACAAGAAATCCCCTATCCATTCGCAAATTTGGGGCGATATACCATAACCACGCAATTTGATTAAAAGCCGTTTGTGAGGTACGGTGTCAAAAGCTTTCTGGAAATCAAGAAATACGGAATCGATTTGCGAACCTTTGTCGATAGCACCCATCACTTCGTGTGAATAAAGTGCTAATTGTGTTTCGCATGAACGATATTTTCTAAATCCGTGTTGGGTCAATAGATCGTTCTGTTCGAGATACTTCATGATATTTGAATACAGGATATGTTCCAAAACCCTGCTGCAAATTGACGTCGTCCGCCTCCGTAGTCCAGTGGACAGCGTGGTAGGTTGCCACGCAGGGGGCCCGGGTTCGATTCCCGGTCGGGTAGGAGATTTTCTCCACTCGGGGACTGGGTGTTGTGTCGTCCTCATCATCATTCCATCATCATTGACATGCAAGTCGCCGAAGTGGCGTCAGATAAAGAGACTTGCACCAGGCAGGCTGAACACGACCGCAGTTGGGGTCTAACGGTCATAAATGCCACACGATCATCATCATCAAATTGACGTCAATGAAATAGGCCTGTAGTTTAGTGGGTTACTCATGCTGCCTTTCTTGAATATAGGTGTGACCTGTGCAACTTTCCAATCTTTTGGTACAGATCATTCTATGAGAGAGCAGTTGTACATGACTGTTAAGTAAGGAGCTATCGCTTCAGTATAATCAGATAGAAATCTAATGGGTATACAACCGGACCAGAAGACTTAAGTGATTTTAGTTGCTGCACTACTCCGATGATATATACTTCTATGTTACTCATTACGGCATCTGTTCGTAATTCGAAATCTAGAGTATTGGTTTCGTCTTCTTTGGTGAATGAGTTTCTAAAAGCTAAGTTTAGTAACTCTGCTTTAGTAGCGCTGTCATCGGCAGGATCGCCATTACTATCACGTAGTGAAGGTATTGTTTGTGACTTGCCCCGAGTATATTTAACATATGACCAAAATCTCTTTGGGTTTTCAATCAAATTACGAGAAAGAGTTTCGTTGTGATAAATATTGTAGGCATCTCGCATTGAAATCCTCGCTAAATTTCGAGGTTCTGAGTACGATTGCCAATCCTGGGGATTTTGTGTTCGCTTAAATTTAGTATGCCTTTTCCTTTGCTTTTGCAACAGTGTCCTGACCTGTTTTGTGTACCAAGGGGGATCGCCTCCTTCTTTTATTAATTTATTTGGTATAAAACTTTCAATTGCTGTCGATACCACTTCTTTGAATTTGAGCCACATCTGGCCTACACCTACGTTTAGTGTTAGAAACGAGTTGAAGCTGTCTTTCAAGAAGCAATGTATTCTATCTGCTTTCCTGTACAAATATACTTTGCGTTCATTTTTGGTAACTTTGGGACTTTCGATATTCAATTTCGCTACGACAGCTCTGTGTTCACTAATACCTGTATCCGTTTTGATGCTCGTTATGAGCTCAGGATTATTTTTTGCTAAGAGATCAAGTGTGTTTTCACGTCCATTTACAATTCTAGTTGGCTCATGAACTAATTGTAAAGACAGGCGAAGTATCCTCAGACTTTAAGAAAAATGTTATAATCCCCATTCCAAAGACAGCAGGCGCAGACAGGTGTGAAAACTACAGAACCATCAGTTTAATAATTCATGGTTGCAAAATATTAACACGAGTTATATACAGAAGGATGGAAAAACTGGTAGAAGCCGATCTCGGGGAAGATCAGTTTGGGTTCGGGAGAAATGTAGGAACTTGGGAGGCAATACTCACTTTACTTCTTATCCTAGAAGATAGATTAAGAAAAGGCAAATCTCCATTCCTACCTTTTGTAGATTTGGAGAAGGCTTTTGACAATGTTGATTGGAATAAACTCTTTCATGTTCTGAAGCAAGCAGGAGTAAATTATAGGGAACGTAAGGTTATTAACAACTTGTACAAAAGGCAGACAGCGGTTGTCAGAGTTGATGGGCATAAAGGAGAGGTAGTGGTTGGGAAGGGAGAAAGACAGGGTGGCAGCCTTTCTGTAATGTTATTCTACTTGTACATTGAGCAATCTATAGAGGAAAGCAAGGATAAATGTGGAGAAGGAATTAATCTTTAGGGTGAAGAATTAAAAACATTGCGTTTCGCCGACGACGAAATTCTGTCAGACAGCAAAGGACATGGAAGAGCAGTTAAACAAAACGGACAGTGTGTTAAAGATGCATATAAGATGAACATAACAAGAGCAAAACAATGGTAATGGAGTGTAGTCTAAGAAAATCAGGTGATGGTGAAGGATTAGATTAGGTAACGAAACAATAAAGGAGGTAGATGAGTTTCGTTACTTGGACAATATAATAACAAATGATGGTCGCAATACAGAGGATATGAAATGGAGAAATTTGTTAACATTGAATATTGATTTGAGCCTAAGGAAGTCCTTTATGAAGGCATTTGTGTGGAGTGTTGCCTTTTATGGGAGTGAAACATGGACGATAAACAGTGCGGACAGGAAGAGGATAGAGCCTTTTGTAATGTGGTGCTACAGAAGAATGCTGAAGATTAGGTGAGTGGATAAAGAGGTACTGATAAAAAATTGGGGAGAAAAGAAATTTCTGGCATACATTGTCTAAAATAAGGGATCGGTTGGTAGGACACATTCTCAGACATCAAGGAATCGTGAATTTAGCGTTGGAGGGAAGTGTTTGGGATAAAAGCCGCAGATGAAGACCAAGTGATGGATACAGTAAGCAGATTCAGACAGATGTAGGTTGTCGTTCTTATGTGGAGATGAAGAGGCTTGCTCAGGATAGGGTATTGTGGAGAGCTGCATCAAACCAGTCTCCGGACTGAAGACCATAACAACAACAATTGATCAGGCTTGATTACATGGTGGCATTTGTGCTCAATGACTGTTTATTTCATTTGCAGAAAATTTTCCAGGAATCAGTTGTAAATGTTAATTTATTCACAGATTTATATGTCGAACACTGTGTGGTCTTTATCACTGATGAAAAAAATTCAAAAGTACAGTTAGATAATATGTATATCAAATTAAAAATCACTTTTACAAGGTCTGAATTATAGTCATTGGTAAAATACATACCTTAAAAGATTTGAACACGTAAAACATTTCGTTCCTCGTTGGAGGGGCAGCTGTTACAATTTTTACACAGCTGACAGCGTTCCTCAATGTTAAACTCAATTTACTTTTTGACAGGATGACAGGATGTCCACCACGTCAGATTACCACTGTATCTGACAGGGGTACGAGGAGAAGTTTCCCCCGTCAGTAACGATCCGTTCCCAGAGCACACGACAGTGGACAGTGGCGCCTACTTAACTGGACATGCCCCGGTTGCCGCTCATTTCTCTCCGGTGTGTCTTACAGTCCCACGCAACGGAGCGAGAAAGTGGCCGCCGGGCCGCGGAAGGCGCCAGTGCCGCCAGTGACTTGACGTCGGCAAGGCGGCCGCTGTACAAAGCAGTCAGCCAGTCGGAGTGTCAGGTGACGGCGCTGTCCGCCCATCCCGCGCCTCAGTCCAGCGCGCATGCGCGGCGCCACGGCCCTCTGACGTCACGGCGTGGCGCGCCTGCCTTTAGAAAACCACCGCTCCGGCCCGAGTGATGCTGACAGTCGCTTCACGAGCGACGTGCGGAAACCAGCCGCTGCCGGCGGCTCTTTTGATCAGCGGAGGTGCTGTCTCGGCACCAGAGATCGCCGACAACGTTCTGCTCGCAGATGCGAAATGATAAAGACGAGGGCCTACTTCATTAATCGGTTTTCCGATCGGCTCCGTGTCGCCCGCCACGAAATGTTCTTTCGTACTACCTCTTCAACTGACAGTAGCACTTGCAGTCTATTATCTCAGTATACAGAGTGTTTCATTAAGTGTGTTTGCCTCTGTAACTTATAAAATAATAGGTCACAGGAAATTTTAATGCGGTAGGTAGGTCAACTCAAGAAATGATACACTTTCTGCGGAGCTATGAACATAGTTTATTGTATCATTTTCCGAAGAGTTACACCACAAAGATATAATTTTTTAAATGGAACAATAGTTTTTCCTATCGCGTATTGGATTCGTTTAAACTAGCTGCGTCCAAATCAGTTTAAACTACATTCCTATCACTGTTAGTTTGGGAGCTACAACCCTTCAAAGTTCCGGGGGCGGAGGTTGCGATAGCGTATCTGACTGGCCGAGTGGCTATCCCCTGGGGCACGGCCCACTGTCTCATTACCACCAACCAGTTAGCTAGGCTGTCGTAGCCTCCGCCCCCTAAACTTTGAAGGGTTGTAGCTCCCAAACTAACAGTGATAGGAATGTAGTTTAAATTGATTTGGACGCAGCTGGTTTCAACTAATCCAATACACGATAGAAGAAATTATTGTTCCATTTAAAAAACTATATCTTTGTGGTGTAACTCTTTGGAAAATGATACAATAAACTATGTTCATAGCTCCGCAGAAAGTGTAACGTTTCTTGTGTTGACCTACCGCATTAAATTTTCCCGTCACCTACTATTTTATGTTACACAGGCAAACACACTTAATGAAACACCCTGTATATATAAAATCACTAGCGGAACAAAATGTGTATGGTATTCTATACTCAAGTGAAATGGTATTTGTGAAGTAACTAGCGAACCCGGCAACGCTTCCCAATTGCTAATATGTTTAGAAATTGGCTATACATTGTAATCTCCTTTTCCTCTCCCTATTTCTCCATCCCCTCCTCCTCCTCCTCCTCCTCTTCCCGCTCCCTCCCCTTGTGACCTTCTACATCCACATCTACATGTGATACTCTGCAAATCACAGAGGGTTCATCGAACCACCATTATACTAGTTATCTCCCATTCCATTCTCGAATATCGCGCGGAAAGATAGAACACCTAAATCGCTCCGTTCGCGCTTTATTTCTCGTATTTTATGCTGATGATCATTTCTACCCATGTAGGTGGGAGTCAATAATATATTTTCGCATTCGGAGGAGAATGTTGGCGTTTGGAGTTTCGTAAGTAGCCAACACGACAGCGATAAGCACCGTTGTCTTAATGATTCCCATCCCAGATCCTGTATCATTTGCGTAACGCTGTATCGTGACAATACGAAACGAGCTGCCCTTCTTTGGACTCTTTCGATGGCCTCCGTCCAACCCACCTGATAAGGATCTCACACTGGGCAGAAATACTCCAAAAAAGGACTGAAAAGCGTAGTGTATGCAGTCTCTTTAGTAGTTCTGCTGCATCTTTTAAGGGTTCTGCCAATAAAACGCAGTCTCTGGTTCGCCTTTCCCACAACATTATCTACTTGTTCTTTCCAGTTTGAAGTAACAATAATTTCAAGGTATTTAATGGAGTTTATAGCCTTCACTTTTCGTGATTTATCTTTTAAATAAAGTTTAACGGAATTCTTTCCGTACTCATGTGGACGACTTCACACTTCTCATTACTTAGTCAATTGCCAATTTTTACACTGTAGTGATATCTTATTCAGATCGTTCTGCAGTTGGTTTTGACCTTCAGATGACTACTGGAGGATAAATGACGGCGTCATCTACAAACAACCTAAGAGAGCTACTTAGATTTTCTCCCGAACTGTTTATGTAATTAAGGTACAGCAGAGGGCCAATGACACTACCCTGTGGAAAACCCCATATCACTTCTGTTTTAGTCGATGTCTTACCATCGATTACTACAAACTGTGTCCTCCCTGACAGGAAATCCCCTATACACTGGCAAATTTTGGGTGATATACCATAACCACGCAATTTGATTAAAGGTCGTTTGTGAGGTACGGTGTCAAAAGCCTTCTGCAAATCAAGAAATACGGAATAGATTTGGGAACCCTTGTCGATAGCACCAATAACTTCGTGTGAATAAAGAGCTAGTTGTGTATCTCATGAGCAATATTTTCTAAATCCGTGTTGACCTTGGGTCAATAGATCATTCTGTTCGAGATAATTCATAATATTTGAATACAGGATATGTTCCAAAATCCTGCTGCAAATTGACGTCAATGAAATAGGCCTGTAGTTTAGTGGGTTACTACTATTGCCTTTCTTGAATATAGGTGTGACCTAGGCAACTTTCCAATCTTTTGGTACAGATTCTTCTTTCAGAGAGCGGTTGTATACGGCTGTTAAGTAAGGAGCTATCTCTTTAGCATTGATTGATTGATTTTCTCAGGGAAACCAAAACAGTCTTGGCTCAACCCGCCACTGCCCGCACCGAAACTAAGTTTATTGTGCGGTATCGCTCCCTGTGTATCTAGTAAAGCCAACCAATGCCCTTGAACAGTGCAAGGGGTCCCTTTACCAGTTCTTTATTAGACACAATTTCTTCGGGTCTGGTTGTCCCAAATGTTCTGTGCCTTTTATTCTCCAATGCGATGAATTAAAAGATTAGATGTGATGCAGTTTCATCACCGTCATCACAAATCCTACATTTAGGGTCCTCTTCTGTTATTCCTATTGTATGTAGGTGTTTTTTTGAAATTCCAATGGCCTGTCAACAATCCAACCATGAGTCTAATCTCTCTCCTGTTCAGGCCCAGGATTGCAGAGCTTCTTTTAAAACATGGCTTTGGCATCATCTCTTCAGCATAATCAGAAGACGTTACTGATATAAGGCGCAGCTGTTTGTTTCGTAGTGAAGAGCGAGTTTTGGTTTGCTGTAGGAGGGAAGCTAGAAGCCGCAGCGAGCCAGACGACGATTGAGACCTAGTGAATGGGACACTGGTCGTTAGGGAAACTTAAGAGGCCTGGAGGCGGAGACAGTGTCCTAACAGCAATGGTGGCCTTCCCTGATAGCAATTGAAGTCCAATATGGCCACACATTATTCTAAAACCTATATAAGTCTGGGAATGATCATACGGCATATATAACTATATCAGTGGATTCAGAAACCTGAGGAGAATCAAAAACACTAGTTACAATTTCAATATCCCTTACGGGTAATTATTTCTACATTTCAGATAGGTCTTTACTGAATCTGGATGACAGTTATTAAGCTTGAAAATATCAATTAAAGTATTAGAAAAAATTAATTACTGGACATATGTCAAATGGGCCAATCTTCCCCTACCTCGGAGTAAGTTACCCAGAGGCTCGGTAAGTATAACCAGGAAATCAAAATAAAACTAACAGCTATCAAGAAATATACATAATATCAAGTTGAATATTGAGTTAAATGCTTGATATTGAGGACTACAACAAGACAGGTTAAAATTATTAGGATTTATAGTGTCTTTATACAAACAAGTCAACTTTAATCAATGTCCAACTCCAAGTGATCAGCACAGTTTTAACAGTCAAATAATAGTCTACGGATATCATTTCCACGCATTTCTGAGGAGCCCAACGCTTATAGTTTGTGCACTTAGTTCCTTGTTCTCTAGGTGACTGTTTCACAAATGCACTGTGATACTTCCTCGTCGTCATCGTTACCATCGTGCCTTTTTTTTTAGCTTTATGCCTCCTGCAGTTCATTTGGTTAATTTCATCCACTGTCTATACTTCGCACAGTACCACTAGTACGATCTTCTTGGAATCCCAAAGTCATTTCCCTTTCATTCTTCTATAATTTCGGATCATTTGATGATACTACAAGTAAAACAAAAGTTTAAACCGGAGCCGTAACTCATGTTTTGAAAACAAGTAAATGAACGAGATTCTGACTTCTCAGATCACTGTTTAAGATTAAAATAAAATTTACTGGTTGGCGTTTATTTAATGCTTTTTATCTCGTGAATATGACGATCTTTTGACCTCTGAAACATATCCAAATTTGTTTAACATCGACAATTGATAATTTAATAAACTCGAAGAATTTTAAACGTTATCATTAACAATAACAAACCTTTCATCGAGTTAAAGCAGTACAGCTTCTATAGAAAGTGACAGGTTGTCTCGGGTGGCCATCGTGCCCCGTCTTCACTGGGCCAAACTGTCCCATCGCCATCTTTACAATAAATTCTTTTCTTTAAAAAAATTCACTGAAGCAATTAAGTCAGTATGCCATATAGAAATAATCCTTAAACTATGACCTTTTATTAGACTCCGTTGCGGTTAAAGCAAGCAAAACTTAAATAGCACACATTAACTGACAAGTAGAATTTTACTGAAACACGCACAAAAACAATTAAGGACAACAGCCTGTCCAACAATTGGACGATTCCAGAGTAAAATCCTCTTTCTGCTTGGATTCCATATTTGCTAAATAACGTAACGAGGTAACACATTTTATTCGCTAAATCCCTGTATGTTTATGATTCACAGCGACACAGATCACATTTGAAAAGATGAAAAAATATTTAAAGGTTAGTAAATCTATGGGACTGAACCACTGAGGTTATCAGTTCCTAGTCTTTCAAACTAATTAAAGTAACTTATGGTAAGGACATCACACGTACCCATGCCGGAACGAGGATTCGAACCTCCGACGGCGAGAATACGCGCACTTCTCAGCAAAGCGCCTTAGAGCGATCACCCTCTCCACCGCGACTTGAATATTTGATCTAAAACTAAAATCCCTGACGGGCGCAAGTGTCGGTTACATTGATTGAAGTTGTTACGAATTAATTTTACAACCTTATACATTAAAAGACTCTACGAAAACTTAGTCAGTCGCCAAGATCAAACCACCCGACCGATGTCCTTCATTTTTGTTTTAAGCGAAATGTGTTCATCCACAGATTTGCATTAAGTATCAGAATTTACAAAACTCTTGCCTACCTTTTTCTATACTCAAACGCGATTTCCTTCTGTATATTTCTTATGGGGAAGTCCTTCCTGTAAACTAAAGTCAGTCGGTCACGCCGTTCTATCCGACCGATTTCCTTCATTTTTGATTTAACCCTTTATTTGTCATTGTTGCTCTCCAGCAACATGGAAATTACACTCGATTTTCTACAAGCTGTTTCAAGTTTTTTCTTGAATTGGCAGTAGTGCTTCCAACAAATATTTAAGTTCCCGTTATCTTTTGCGAAATGTTTCTGAATAACATGCATTTTTAGCAGACAGTACAAGCATACATCAGTGGTGGTCTAGTTTCTTTTAATTATGTTTTTACAGCCATGTAAATGTAGCGCGAATGTGACTTTTTTCGGCAACGTTACTTCAAGACAAGAAATTATATTCTGAAAAAAGTTATGCAAAATTGTTCACATGACCATACACGTGTAATTTAACTAACTTAATGAATTTTCTTCGCGCGATTTCTGTATGTGTCAAATGGGTTAAACGAAAGGTATTCATTCGCAGATTTGTCGTCAACTATCAAAATTAACTTAATTCTCTCCATCCATATTTTTATTCAAGCGCGGCATCCTTCCGTCCTTGCACTGAATATTTTAATCGATTTGTTTTACGATATCTTGGTTTCTAATTAAGGTCCCCCGTTCTTTTAAACCTAACACTCAGCGGATCAAGCCCTTTCATTTGCGCTTTTAAACAAAATCAAATGTTCTAATATTTGTTAAGCTTATGGGACTTACTGCGGGTTCATCAGTCTCTAAACTTAAACCACTTATGAACTGCCTTATACGAAATACAGTACAAACAATAATGCCGAGGGGGTTTCGAACCCCCGACGGGGAACGGCCTGGCGCATCGGAGCATAGCGCCTCAATGCGCTTGGCCACACCGCCGCGGCCGCTTTTAAACACTTGCACTGATTGTTTCTGGTTAAAGCTATGCGTGAAAATTCAACTTCCATTTTTTCCCAACTTTTTTGTCATTCCACTAACGGTGCGATGTATTCGCACTGCTCCTCCAATTACAATTTATGATAAAAACGAACAATTACTCTACCACAATATAACGAGGTAATAAAATTGAAATAATAATTACCATTTAAAAAATACTTTCATATCCAGACATTAATAAAATCCCTCTTTAAATAATAGGATTCTTTTTTTGAATTAAAAAGAAATTAATTTTTTTCATTAATAATATTTACACAGTAACATTAAATTAAAAATTCAGTTTTACAATTAGATATTCCTAAGTCATCAAAAATGAAATGCCCACCTAACCTAATATAGAAACTTGTACAAACTGAATATTCGCATTTACAGTATTGCATTATATTACAAATGTTGGTCACTAAAGCGGGACATGTGGAAATACAACACAGCGGGAAACGTCTTCAGTTTCGCAGCTGTTGATTTAATAATCAACAGAAGTTCTGATTTACGTTACTGTGTACTGACAACAGGTATCAAATTCTACAGTATAAAAATGGTATCATTTGACAAGTTACAGTGGTCACAAAATTAGTGAACAAATATAGTTAGCATGTGATAAACACTCATAGATGCTTAAAGTGATGCCTTCAAGACAATATCGTATGAAGCCCACACATTACAGTAATTACTACTTTTCCTGCACTGAACCTTTCCCCAGATGAGGACGTTATCCAAAAGACTCACTTTCAAACGTATCATATCACTTTGTCCAAATCGATACTACATTGTGTTATAAAACGTCAGAATTACTCAAATTGAAGAGAACCTATAGTGCAATATTATGAGACGGAAGCAAAGCTGCAACGTCATGAAAGAGGAGTCTGTGAAAGACAACTGTTGGCTCTTCTTGTGTCCTACGTTCAAATTAGATAATTCCGTAATATCATCCATTTCAGTGGATAATTTTAAGAAGCTATGGTTTCAAATATTTAATTAAAACACGCTCTATCAGATAACTTTTTGTAGAGGATACCACATCGTATTTCAGGAATTAATTCCATCGTCTTGACACTGAAAGCTAATAAATTCCTGTAACGCACAGAAGATATTAATTGCTGCAGTATTTAATTATCAACCATTTGTAGAATTTGATGACAAATTTCGTTAAAGGATTGCTGCGTTTAATACGTACTTTCACTGTTGAAACAAACAGAACGAAGCGACCATAAATTAAGACTGCTGGAAGTTCAGCACGCCAGAATAGCAAAATTAAACTTTGAGAATTCGTGATCCAATATTCTGTACCTTCGTCAGCCCCACCCCCACAAAAAGAGCACATACACACATATATACACACACGCAAACAAGAAACTTTTACATGTGTATTACTTGTAATTGAGAAAGTATGTCCATCCTCACTGTCGTTATAGCTGTACGGAGCTGATTATACAACTTTTCTAGGCTCTGATATAGTGTTGAGTGTAAAAGTTTTACTACATGAAATCCCCCAAGAAGAAGTCGCGGGGCGCAAAATCTGATCACCGAGATGGCCAACTAATTTCACAACCCAACAAGCGGATCACGATAGGTTTACACACACACACACACACACACACATATATATATATATATATATATATATATATATATATATATATATATGTGCCCCAGGAGGACTAGAACCCCCGACGGCGAGCAACCGCGAGCTGCGCAGCGAGGCGCCTTAGACCGCTCGGCTACTCCACCGCGGCGATGCACTGAATAAACCATCGTCAATATCATGTGAAACATTTCCAGAAAATGCCACATTTTGTCGAGTCACGGAATAATCGGTGTGATATTCCTTGATGGCACGATTACCGAACAGTATCTGAAGGTAGTAGAAGACGATTTCATCCTCGTAATCCAAAGTAGCACTGATTTTTGACACGATGAGGTTCAACGCTCGACCCCGCTGAAGTAGGATGTTTTATAGGGTGGCGGAGCACTTTGCAGACCGCATTCTGGCCGCAGTGGAGTGGCCGAGCGATCCAAGGCGCCTAGCTGCGGAGCGCGCCGCTGCTCGCCGTCGGAGGTTCGAGTCCTCCTTCGGACATGGGTGCATTTGTTGTCCTTAGCGTAACTTAGTTTAAATAGTTTGTAGGCCTAGGGACTGATGGCCAAAATAGTTAAGTCCGATAGATTTACAAACACGTGAACATTTGTACCGCATTCTGGGTCAAGGTAACCAGTGACCAATGGCATGGGCCTCGATTGACCGCCATTTTCTCCGAATAGGAACACATGTGAATCCTTCTTGTGGGTTAATACACTGCAGTAGATCCGAAACCATTGCTGGTCTAAAAACAGCCATGCAGGACGTTATCAACAGCATCGCTGTTCCGACACTTCGCTATTGCTACGCGCCACATCATCGCAACGAATACCTGTAGTGGCGTTTACATGTTGTATAGTGTTTCCAAGCCTTAGTTGGTAACTAACTCTCGAGCGGTCGCATTCGCTGACTGAGTACACCAGAGTTCGTTTCCTGGCCCTGAATTCTAAATACGCATTGTTGTAATACTGGCAAACACGACAATAATAAGAGCTGCCAAATTAAAAAAAAAAAGATGAATAATGTAATCCTTGAAGTCATGCTCAAAAATTTCTTCTAGTCTGATAAAGAGATTCAGCTCTTTAACGAGTGACCTTCAGATTATAAAACGTGTGAGACAAACATTATTATCAAACGAATAAAACCACATTATACATTAAGACCTAACCTGACATTGTGAAGCAGGTCAAACCATATAGTATAATATATACTTCACTGAATGAAACTGTCATACTTCACATCATCTTAAAATATGGATAAAACAAATCTTCGCCAATATTGGCCGTCTTGCATTGATATTTTTGTAAATTCATATCTGTCAGTTTTTTGTTGAATCTCACTGAAATTTTGTACACTTATGTATAGTGATCCAATATGCTTTAAAAAATTAAGAATATTTAATAACATTTTAATGCTGTGGGACGATTTTGAATTTTTTGTGACATTAATATTTTAAGATACACTTTCATTATTTCTAGACAAATTTGGCAATTTTCTTTTATGAAGTAATCTACACTAATGAATGTATGATTAAGTGCAGTAACTTTTTGGTAAATTAATGGTGTTATTTTCTGCGATGTTTCAGATTCAAACATTTTTACGCGTAATTGTTTTATTGTGTGATCAACCATAAAAAATTTTCATAATGCCTAGATTAAAATTGTGTTCCACTTAAATATAGCTTCCATGTAAAAGAACAGGTGTGCTAGATTTCATCTCAATCTATCTGTGTTCCTGAAAAGAGAAAACCTTAAGTTGCAGAAAAAAGTTTGGATGAAATGTATGTATTACTGCGTAGACCACAAAATGGCTCCACAGCCTTCTTTACAACACTGCTGTGTTGTATATGAAAATCACATCCTCCTAAAGCTATATATATCTAGGGTAAAAGGCAAAATTGTGCAAGAAGCCCAATTTCCTGAGAATGTGAAGTATTATTATATTCCCACCGTTAAACACTGCTGAATCTTACAAAGCAGAAATCTTCACTACCAAATTAGAATTAAACACAGTCTTTGTACATCTGTTCCAAATAAGAGCATTGAAACTCTCATTTGGGTACCCTGAAAACTGGGCATGACACGTTACACAGCTTAAGGTTTTTATTTTTGTATAGCATTTGCAGTTAGAATTACAAGGAAAAAGATTTTGAATAGTAATCTCAATTATATTTACTATCAAATAAGAAATTTTTTACCACTGTCTCGTTTTAAACCTTGTATTTCCAAACATACTATAGTGATGTTGTTATTTTATTAGTACTAAACAACAGCATCATTCACTAACAGGATCTTTATAAAGTCAAGAAACAGCAGTAGTATTATAACACTTCTCGGTGGAACACCTCATGGAACTTCTCCTTTACTGGATACGTGGTAGGAAATGAAAGGTATAAGCTATAGATACAAAATATTATACATCCTTTTAGCAATCTTAATAGCTACATATAAACGTGATGTTAGCATTAATTTTCATTTGCCTCATTCTGTGATAAATATTAAATTTTGTACATCGGTTTTTATGTTCATCTACATCTACATACATACTCCGCAATTCATCGTAAGGTGCGTGGCAGAGGGTACACTGCACCACTACTAGGTATTTTCTTTCCTATTCCATTCTCAAATTGAACGAGGAAAAAAAGAATGCCTATATGCCTCCGTACGAGCCCTAATTTCTCTTGTCTTTGTGATCTTTACGCGAAATGTAAGCAGGCGGCAGCAAGATAGTACTACACTCAGCTTCAAATTCCGGCCCTCTAAATTTACTTAACAGAAATTCGCGAAAATAACGTCGTCTTTCTTCCAGCGATCCCCAATTGAGTTGCCGGAGCATTTCCGTGACACTCGCGCATTGGTCGAACTACCGGTAACAAATCTAGCTGCTCGCCTCTGAACCGTCCCTATGTCTTCCTTTAAACTGATCTGCTGCGGGTCCCAAACACTTGAGCAATACTCAAGACGTGGTCGTAGATGCGTTTTATACGCGGTCTCCTTTACAGGTGAAGTACATCTTCCCAAAATTCTCCCAATAAACCGAAGTCGGCTGTCCGCCTTACTCACAACTGTCCTTACATGCTCGTTCCATTTCATATCGTTCTGCAATGTTACGCCTAGATATTGGAACGACGCGACAGCATAAAGAAGCTCACTAATAATGCTGTATTCGAACATTATGGGATTGCTTTTTCTACTCATGCGCATCACCTTACATTTTTAGCTGCCATTCTTCGCACCAACTAGAAATTTTGTCTAAGTCATCCTGTATGCTATTACAGTTACAGACGACACCCTCCCATACACAACAGCATCATCAGCAAACAGCCGCAAATTACAACTTACTCTGTCCATCAGATCATTTATATAGATAGAAAATAATAGCGGTCCTATCACACTCCCCTGGGGCACGCCTGACGATACACTCGTCTCACACTCGCCGTCGAGAACAACAAACTGCGTTCTGTTCTTCCAGCCAGTCACAAATCTGTGAAGTTTTTCAATAATATTATTTATTAATATTTTAAGATATTGTACCGTGCGTCTGTTTCATCAGACAAGTATAGTATTTCTGTATGACGAGCCTGCTTCACGGCCATGACTGAGAACGCTCTTATCATCTGTGCATGTGAATATATGATTTTAACAATGTCATGACGGCAGTATTTTATTAGCGTGATAACAATTACATTTTTCAAACACGTTTTATTGTCTTAAGATGATTTGGTAAAGAGCCTAAATTGGTTACCAAGTAAAAAAAATCGCACTGATGTGTTTTACGGCCCACTTTAGATTTGTAGTTTTATAAGTTTTTGCAAACATTTTGGACCAAAATAGTAATCTAAATAATAACAAAGTAATTAATAAGAGTGTCTGAAACCCTTTTAGGAAAAAAACAATAAGGTAGTGGCGGGTTCCGAACCACTGACCTTCATTGACACTTTGTAACGCATTGCCCACGACGCTACGGCTAACAACTAGAAGTTCCGTTCCTTAATCTCATACTATTGATGGCCGTTGTTAACTGATGCTAATAAGGCATTTGTAGACACTAGGTTATCATTTATCGTACGAAGAACTACGTGGCTTTGTTAATTCTTCAGTGCGCCATCGCTTTGAAATGACAACGTGTAAGTTACAATAAGGAAATCATCAAATACGCAACGCAAAATGGCGTATGCCAGAGATAATTCTGGGCGAGGAATGTCACGTGACATCTGCGAGTGGCTGGTTTTCGTTAATTTAATGGATGGTGTCAAAACTCCGTTATTTTTGCAAATATCTCTCAAACGATACGAGATATGAAAAAAACAGGCGGCCGCGGTGGCCGAGGGGACTGAGGCGCTCCAATCACGGTCTGCACGGCCACTATGGTCGGGGGTTCGAATCCCCCCTCGGGCATGGATATTTGTGCCGTCCTTAGTCTTAGCTAGTTCATAAGTAGTTTGTACGCTTAGGGACTGATGACCCCGTAGTTAAGTCCCATAAGTTCTACAAACATTTGAACATTTGCAGAATGAAATTTCATTCTGGAAACATCCCTTAGGCTAGGGCTAAGCCATGTCTCCACCATATCCTTTCTTCCAGGAGTGCTAGTCTTGCTTGGTTCGCAGGAGAGCTTCTGTGAATTTTGGAAGGTAGGAGGCGAGGTACTGGCGAAAGTAAAGTTGTGAGGCGGCATCGTGAGTCGTGTCGGGATAGCACAGTCGGTTGTGTTGGGTAGGAAAAAAAAACCCATAAGGAACAAAGTTTTAGAGAATTTTCTCATCTGCAAATTCGTTAATTCTAATTTCGCGTCAGATAAAGGTCTATTTGCAATCAAAACTATGTTAAAACGGCTTTTTTGGTATTACTAACGTATTTATTATTCGAAATATTTCAAAAAGCGATATTCTGGTTTCTGGTAGCTAACAATTAAGTCTGTAAAATTTGGTGCCGATCGGTTGAACGGTTCGACCTAAAAAGTGGGAACACGTAACAGGCAGACATCGTCAAATCGCCGTAATTTCAGCAAATATCTCTGCAACGATGCAAGATATGAAAAGAAAAAAAAATAATAATAGAGCGAAGTTGTAGAGAATTTTCCCCTCTACCAATTATGTTATTCAATTTTCGTGTCAGATGAACGGTTCGTTTGCAATTACAATTATATTACAAACGGCTCTTTTGGTATTACTACCGTATTTATTGTCTGAAAAGTTTCAAAAGGGAGGTTCTGGTCTCTGGCGGCCACAATTATGTCTGTAAAATTTGGTGCTAATCGAACAGTTCGTCTTAGAAACAGGGAACACGTTACGGACAAACAGACAGACATCCCAAAATCGCCGTTGCTTTTGCAAATATCTCTGAAACGATACGAGATACGAAAAAAAACATAAGAGAGCAAAGTAGTAGAGAATTTTCTCGTCTACAAATTCGGTTATTCAATTTTCGTGTCAGATAAATGGTTAAGCCGTTATTTTCATTTAAATTTCGAGCTGTCAAAAGACGAAATAAATTTAAATGAAAATAACGGCTTAACCATTTATCTGAGACGAAAATTGAATAACCGAATTTGTAGACGAGAAAATTCTCTACTACTTTGCTCTCTTATGTTTTTTTTTCGTATCTCGTATCGTTTCAGAGATATTTGCAAAAGCAACGGCGATTTTGGGATGTCTGTCTGTTTGTACGTAACGTGTTCCCTGTTTCTAAGACGAACCGTTCGATTAGCACCAAAGACCCACGTTTAGTGTTACTACCATAACCTAAAGTAGGCCAATTAATTTGTGAGGATGATCGTCTTTTGACAGCTCGAAATTTAAATGAAAATAAGGGCTTAACCATTTATCTGACACGAAAATTGAATAACCGAATTTGTAGACGAGAAAATTCTCTACTACTTTGCTCTCTTATGTTTTTTTTCGTATCTCGTATCGTTTCAGAGATATTTGCAAAAGCAACGGCGATTTTGGGATGTCTGTCGGTTTGTCCGTAACGTGTTCCCTGTTTCTAAGACGAACCGTTCGATTAGCACCAAAGACCCACGTTTAGTGTTACTACCATAACCTAAAGTAGGCCAATTAATTTGTGAGGATGACTTTGTGCTTTTCATCTTTAGAATGTAAAACTATTATAGATGGCTCCCTAAAATCTTTGGCAGTTTCAAAAAGGATTATGGTCATTTTGTGTTTACTCAATACATGTGTGATTCCATGTATGTCATTTGTAGCCACTTTGACCCACTGGCAAGATAATCAAAAGTCACGACAGATTCAGTGAGGTGATTGGATTCCTCCCGCCCAGACTAGCATTCATTTGCATATAACCTACAAAGTCGATCTTCTTTCTCTCTCAGGACGGTGACCTCGATCTGAGATATACAAGAAAGAAGAAAAGGAGCAAATAGCTATCTGATTGCCCTCCGGAATTACCTCTCCATTTGAGATACGGCGGTCTGCGTGTCTCTCCTACGAAGCAGTGTGTCCCATTTCCTTGGCACTACCGATCTAAGCGACAAGTTTTGTTCCTCTTGTGAATTTTAAATTCCTCATTCAGTTTACTCTAGGGACAAATCGCTGAGAGAGAGAGAGAGAGAGAGAGAGAGAGAGAAAGACGTTTTCCTTACATTTCGTTACAAATGTGGGGCTGGTGTTATATAATTCCAAAACCTACAAACGGCCTTGCCTTTTTTGAATGAAACAGACTTCCTTGCAACCTTCACCCCTCTTTTCAAACAAATTAATACAGAATCAAAATAAAAAAGTAAATTGATTACACTGGTCTACCATATTGCAAATACAATACATCCTGTTTATGGAGGATAATTAATCCCTGAATCCAGATTTAATTTCAGAATGTCTGTAACAGTCTCAGCTTCCATATAATACTAGTTTCTATCAATACTGTTATCCAATGTACGTATAATACTGATAAAATTATGTTTCTTCAAAAGAACAACCCAAAAATTTCCGTCGGTAGTTATTCAAAAGAATGAGGAAAGTATAAGTAAACAAAATTGAATAAACATACCAAACAATACGTTCGTCCGAATTTCTCGCTATATTTTGCCTCAATAACATCTCTTTGTAAAGTCCAACAGTACTCGGACACCACTCGCTTTCCTATCGGGAATCAGAAGATTCATTTCCTTTAATCGTGAAGATAGAAGCTCAGTCTCTTGTTTCGACAAATTTAAATCACGAACATCACGGTGATAGTTCACCGAGAAAGGAAAAATGTGTCAGAGTTGAGTCACAAGCGGTGTGAAATGTTTGGTCGACATCATATTTCTTCCTGTGTTTTAGGAGTTCGTCTCAATATTCATCTCCCCTCACTGTCACATTCTCAGGAGGCATTAGTACCGAAAGTTCTTCCTTGTGACTTAAGAGTCTTACAGGAGACAGTAAATTAGGTAAGTTTTCTTTGTTTTAGTGTGTAAGATGTATCGTAGACCCAAGGTGACTTGAGCATTCATATACAGAGTGTTTCACTAAGTGTGATTCCCTCTGTAACTTATAAAATAATAGGTGACTGGAAATTTTAATGCGGTAGGTCAACACAAGAAATGTTACACTTTCGCCGGCCGCGGTAGCCGAGGAAACTGAGGCGCTCCAGTCACGGTCTGCACGGCCACTACGGTCGGGGGTTTAGGAACTGATGACCCCCTAGTTAAGTCCCATAAGCTATACAAACATTTGAAAATTTGAACACTTTCTGCGGAGCTATGAACATAGTTTATTGTATCATTTTCCAAAGAGCTACAGCACAAATATATGTTTTTTTGATGGAACAATAGTTTTTTCTATCGTACATTGGAATCGTTGAAAGCAGGTGCGTCCAAATCAATTTAAACTACATTGCTATCACTGTTAGTTTGGGAGCTACAACCCTTAAAAGTTTCAGGGGCAGATACCACACGCTGTACATAATACATGGCTGTGTGCTGTGTGATGGATGTTATGGCGGTGGGAAATTGATTTACATGAGATGTTCAAATGTGGTTCCATGTTCTTCAATGCATAATGCAATGCGCCGTCGAAAGGATCTGCGGACGAGATTGCAATGTTTCTTTTTTGTATTTTATCGCTGGTGTTGTCACAAGATCAAAGTTGAAAACCGGAATTGAAATTTAACTAACCGTAAGATCAGCAATGAATATTAATTTCTGAAATGGTTATCAGTTCTCAGTAGCAATGTAAGTTAAAAATTACGCCAAACCAGAAAGCACCATTACATAAGAAAATAGAGGAATCTGTTACCTGGTATGCATTCATTGATGGAAGCCGTGACACTGCTGTTGAACCTGTATAAATTGATTAACATCTTCGTTCTTGTAAACTGATGCTTGGTTTCATAACTATTAATTATTAAAGTTTTAAGACTGTGTGCAATTTTGATCATTATGGTTATCGAAAGTTAAAGAAATTATCGGACTTCGCTCTTAACAGAATGAAGATTTCCTGCAGGCATTGCATTCAATTTTTAATATAAAATGAGAGTAAATAAATTTTGCATCGAGAATGTTCTTTTGACATCATGAGACAATAGGCAACAATGACCAAGCATCGATTTACTAATATTGCTGAAAATCAAGTAATAAATTAAATGAAAGATGAAGCGAAATTGTCATTATTTAAATAAAATAGGAATTCCAAATGAAATTTAAAATTTAATACGTTAAAGGATACTAACCAAGGCTCACTCTTACAAATTTCGGGAGGTCGAGTAAAATACGTTCGCTCAGTATAAAGGTATAAAAACGAAAGACGACAAGCGATTCTGTTTTCTCTCCAGATCGTTTGAAATAGTTGAACGATTACTTGAAACAAGGATAATCAGAGATTTATTGGCAGAGAGAACGGATGCTAGCGACAAGCGTCGCAGATATAATTTGCAATAAAAATATTAATGTATCGGTACAAGATGTAACATCGCCGGACGGAGCGACATGCGTCCTCGATGCGCCGTTTAAGATCTTGGGATGTGGGCTCAGTGACATAAACACGATCCTTTAGATGTTGTTATGGTCTTCAGTCCGGAGACTGGTTTGATGCAGCTCTCCACAATACCCTATCCTGAGCAAGCCGTTTCATCTCCTCATAAGAACGACAACCCACATCCACTTGAATCTCTTTACTATACACGTCTCTTGGTCTCCCTCTGCGATTTTTACCCCACACACTTCCCTCCATCGCTAAATTTACGATTCCTCGATGTCTAAGAATGTGTCCTACCCAGCGATCCCTTCTTTTAGTCAGGGTATGCCAAAAATTCCTTTTCTAACCAATTCTGTTCAATACCTCTTCATTAGTTATATGATCTACCCACCTAATCTTCGGCATTCTTCTGTAGCACCACATTTCAAAAGCCTCTATCTTCTTCCTGTCCGCACAGCTTATCGTCCATGTTTCACTCCCATACAAGGCAACACTCCACACAAATGCCTTCAGAAAAGACTTCATTACACTTAAATTAATATTCGATGTTATCAAATTTCTCTTTTTCAAAGATGCTTTTCTTCCCATTGCCATTCTGCAGTTTATATCCTCTGTACTGAGACCATCATTTGTTATTTTACTGCCCAAGTAACAAAACTCATCTACCTCCTTTATTGTTTCGTTACTTAATCTAAGTCCTTCAGCATCACCCGATTTTCTTAGACTGCACTCCATTACCATAGTTTTGCTCTTGTTAATGTTCATTTTATAAGCACCTTTCAGCACACTGTCCATTCCGTTCAATTGCACTTCCAGGTCCGTTGCTGTATCTGACGGAATTACTATGTCGTCGGCAAAACGAAATGTTTTTAATTCTTCCCCCTGAACTTTAATTCCTTCACCAAATTTCTCCTTGCTTTCCTTTCTAGCTTGCTCAATGTACAAATTGAATAACATCGGTGAAAGGCAACAACCCTGTCTGATGCTTCCCTTTCATGCCCTTCGAGTCTAATAACTGCGGTCTGGCTTTTGTACAAGTTGTAAATAACTCTCCTTTCCCTGTATTTTACCCTGCTGACTTCAGAATTTGAAAGAGTGTATTCCAGTCAACATTGTCAAAAGCGCTCTCCAAATCTACAAAAGCTAGAAATGGTGGTTTGCCTTTCCTTAATCTATCTTCTAAGATAAGTCGTAAAGTGAGTATTGCCTCCCGGGTTCCTACTTTCCTGCTTTAGATATCCCCACAGAAAGAAGTCTACTGGTGTTCTATCGGGCGACCTATCGGGTATTGTTTATGTTACTGAGAAACTGTCGTGCTGCACATGTGCGCGACTGGTGGTGGTTTGCAAGCGGAGCCGTTGCAGGGACGGTGTAACGCGATAGCGGCGGCGGCGGGGGCTGCGGCGCCGACGGCAACGCGAGAGCGGCGGCCGGTGGGGCAAGCACAGAGGCGTTGCGGCAGGTCGCAGCAGCAGCTGCAGCAGCAGCAGGCCCCTTTAACGTCCGATAGCGGCGGCCCGCGCACCACTGACGCTGAGTCACCGCCCGGGGTGCGCTGGCTTGGCCGTCGCCTCTGCTACCCGGTAGGGTTGGCGGTTATTGCTGAAACAACCGTTTTTCGGTTATACCGGTTCTTTTTATCTGCATATTGTAAATGCGACATAGTCACTGAGGAGGCAGGCGACCATTATGAAATGATTAGGTACTACTGCTGTGAAGCTGGATAGGTCGCAAATTCTTTATTATTGAGAAAAAAAAGTTTGTAGAGACTGTAGGACTTAACTACGGGATCATCAGTCCCTAAACTTACAAACTACTTATGAACCAGCTACAGCTAAGGACGGCACAAATATCCATGCCCGAGGGGGGGATTCGAACCCCCGACCGCAGTGGCCGTGCAGACCGTGACTGAAGCGCCTCAGTCCCCTCGGCCACCGCGGCCGGCTCTTTATTATTGGTCACACTTCATGTACAGCGTGCCCTCAAAATGACGCGTTTCCGAATTACCATCATCAGATTAGCATCTCTTCCGTGCCAAGTGCACACATGAACAGATGAAAGATGTTCTTCAATATACATACAAACGCAGACTGCCGGCCACGGTGGCCGAGGGGACTGAGGCGCTTCGGTCACGGCCTGCACGGCCACTACGGTCGGGAGTTCGAATCCCCCCTCGGGCATGGATATTTGTGCCGTCCTAGTTCGTAAGTAGTTCATAAGTAGTTTGTAAGTTTAAGGACTGATGACCCCGTAGTTAAGTCCCATAAGCTTTACAAATATTTGAACAATTTTTTTTTTTTGAAAGGCAGACTACCTTTTGTATGTATATTGAAGAACATCTTTCATCTGTTCACGTGTGCACATGGCACGGAAGAGATGCTAATCTGATGATGGTAATTCCGAAACGCGTCATTTTTGAGGGCACGCTCTACATGAAGTGTGACCAATAATAAAGAATTTGCGACCTAACCAGCTTCACATCAGTACTACCTAATCATCATTTTATCTTCAGTTAAACCGCACCGTACAAATTGCTCAAGATAACCGGTTTTTTAAATAACCGGTTTTCGGTTTTTTATTGCTACTATTTCCAGTAGAGTTCGACCGAAACATATAAATTCGATTACGGTTTCTGTTTCGGCCGAAACCGAAACTTACGAACTTTAGTTAAAATTTAGGTAAATTTACGTTATACGAAAAATCACTAGTCTTTCCATATTTTGCAAGATCCCCTCCCAATACTATGCCTTCTTGAGTGTGTGTAAGCCTAGCCAGGAGTCCGTTGAAGACGATATATGAAGCATACAGATGTATTGGGCTAGTATTTCCGTCCGGCAGTTGAGAATATTGAGCCAACCACTCCGTAAGTTGGAGTTGTGGGCCAGCGTACACGAATATATATCACATGATCAAAGAATTTTTTAAATGGGTGTGACTTCTTATGAGATCCAACTGCTTAGGTCATCGGTCCCTAGACTTAAACTACTTAATCTAACTAACTTACACTAAGGACAATATACACACCCATGACCGAGGGAGGAGGGAGGACTCGAACCTCCGACTGGAGCAACCGCGCAGTCCGTGACATGGAGCCTCAGACCGCACGGCTACCTCGCGAGGCACCACATGATAAATGTCACCTAAACCCATATTGGTTATTAAAAAAGCCCGCTTTCAAGGAATCACATTAATAAAACTTGTTAGCTTAACAATATGATAATATAAATAAATGAATTGCAGCAACCAGTTGCTTGTCGTTATTTATTATGAACTTCAACGACCGGTTTCGGGCGCTTGAGTGCCCTTCTTCTGGTCTCTATACAGACAAACAGGTACATTTGTATACAATTAGGCTATAGAACGAATAAAAGTCGATTACAGAAATATGCAGCATTTTGGAACCAAATAGAATGTAATAAAGAGAAGTTCATATAATGGGATGACATTAACACTTACATTTTTGTACTGTTGCTTAATAGATAAACATGCTACTAGTGGAATCAACGCTAAGTGCAAAGATTATGGAATGAACAACAGTCAACTGGTAACAAAGTATCTATGGATGAGGCTTATAGTAAAGGAGTAACGACAGAAAAGGGGGGAAGAAGGCTATGGGAAAACAGTAATACTCAAGGTAGTTGAAGAAAAGCATAAAGAGAGGAGCATGTGACTGTTAAATCAGTCGCTTAGCAGATTAAAATTCAGTAGTCTAGAAGTACAATGATAAGTGGCGCCATAGGCGGAATATTTCAGAACTACCAGCTGTGCAGTAGTAGGATGCTTAGAACGTCACTGTCAGGGCATCTGTCAATATAAAGAATTTGTCATTGTATCTATGGCTACAAAATTTAATGGGGATAGATTGATGAAGTGATTATCATACAACGAATAAGTTAAGGATGTGGGTTATAAGTTTTAAGATGCGTGAACTAATGTGCAAAGAAATGTGAATGGTTACAGTAATATTAACCTAGTGTTACGATTGGAACATCTAGTCAGGCAACTGAAGAAAGTTAAACAGTGAAATTGCTAGGAATATACCAAAGAGGATAATTTTAATGTAGTTGTACTGCAGAGGAAGAAGGGTATTATGAGAGTTACTTAATGTAGTATGTGGGGGGCGGGGGAATATTTTAAGTTTATAAGTAAATAGCAGGTAGCAGGTGGAGAGTGTTGTGTTTCTGTGTGTGTGTAATTGATGAATAGGATAGTGTGATTGTGGACATAGGGTCAATCTTGAAAGCCTATGGAGCAGGTATACCATGAAAGGTACTAGGATGGGATAAAACTAAAAACAGTAGGGATGGGAAGTGGTTGTTGGAGGCAACTACAACAGATAGGTGAAGCCAGTGTGAGTAATCAGCACACTGGAGAAAACATAGTGAAGGAATGGAGTTTAATTTGTGACTTTTATATAAAGTAGAGCAATTGAAGGGTTGGGCAAAGGTGAATAAGTTCAAACAATAATATCTGCACTTAGTGTTTTACAGAGACAATTACAATTAAGAAGCAACTATTATACTGTATGAACACATAGTACATTTTCAATGATCATCCAAGAGTGTGGCTAAACAGTCAAGGAAAACCTTGTTTCTTAACACAGTTTGTTCATTTAATAGATTACAGTCTTGTGATTTAGAATGCTTATATATTTCTAGCTCTTCAAGAAAGTTCATTTTAGCTCCTTTATTTACAAAGTGTAAGATGTCTAACTTATCAATACTTGGAGCTGTATGTTTTTCATCTATTAGGTGTTGGGCAAAAGTGGACCTATAGGGATTTTCTCCTTTTTTGTTTGGGAGGTGTTCCCTAAATCTAGTTTTAAATGCTCTGCCAGTCTGGCCAATATAACTTGCTGGACAGTTTTCACAATTTATTTGGTAGACCCCAGATTTAAGTAGTGCATTACTGCTACCTGTTTGTTGCTCATTGTGTAGGAGTAGTTGGCTAATTTTACTCTTAGTACAGAAAGCTGCTGTGATGCCATATTTCTTAAGCAAATTTGCAAGTTGGTAAGAGATGTTGCCAAAGATCAAAATGTCCTCAATAATGAAGAAATAGATGAATTTGTTAGACTATTACGCACTGCACTTAAGTATAATATTTTCACATTTAACAATAAGCTGTACCAACAGGTAGAGGGATTAGCCATGGGCAACTGCCTAGCAGGTAGCATGGCTGACATTTTTATTAACACTTTAGAAAATGAATTTTTCAGAAAGTTTCCCGACATCCATAAGAATATTATGTTCTACAAACGATACGTGGATGACATCTTCCTCATATATCAAGGGACACCAGCAGACATTCCTTACATTCAGGGCCTCTTAAACAGTTTACATAATAACATCAGTTTCACCTATGAATTACAAGATGACAATGGTAACATTAATTACCTAGATTTGTCTATCAAAATCGTAGACAATGAAGTGTCCTTTGATATATTTAGGAAACCTACTACCACCGATAGTATTGTTCACTGTTCCTCTTGTCACCCAGTTAGCCAGAAACATAGTTACTTCACATCTATGATTAACAGAATTGTTCAAACTCCACTGTCTGATCAAGCAGTCCAG
The DNA here is from genome assembly GCA_026315105.1 of Locusta migratoria. Taxonomy (NCBI): domain Eukaryota; kingdom Metazoa; phylum Arthropoda; class Insecta; order Orthoptera; family Acrididae; genus Locusta; species Locusta migratoria. The sequence goes on along the minus strand of CM048749.1, from coordinate 275,062,486 downwards.
AGAGAATTGCAAATCTTAGAATATGTGGCAAATACCAATGGCTATGACCCTTGTTTAATAAAGAGACTATTTAAACAGAGAACTGACAAGTCAAAACCTGTGACTTCACTATGCAATGTAGAGAAATCCAGTTATATTAAGATGCCTTTCTTTGGCAACATCTCTTACCAACTTGCAAATTTGCTTAAGAAATATGGCATAATACCCTTCTTCATCTGCAGTACAACTACATTAAAATTATCCTCTTTGGTATATTCCTAGCAATTTCACTGTTTAACTTTCTTCAGTTGCCTGACTAGATGTTCCAACCGTAACACTAGGTTAATATTACTGTAACCATTCACATTTCTTTGCACATTAGTTCACGCATCTTAAAACTTATAACCCACATCCTTAACTTATTCGTTGTATGATAATCACTTCATCAATCTATCCCCATTAAATTTTGTAGCCATAGATGACAAATTCTTTATATTGACAGATGCCCTGACAGTGACGCTCTAAGCATCCTACTACTGCACAGCTGGTAGTTCTGAAATATTCCGCCTATGGCGCCACTTATCATTGTACTTCTAGACTACTGAATTTTAATCTGCTAAGCGACTGATTTATCAGTCACATGCTCCTCTCTTTATGCTTTTCTTCAACTACCTTGAGTATTACTGTTTTCCCATAGCCTTCTTCCCCCTTTTTCTATCGTTACTCCTTTACTATAAGCCTCATCCATAGATACTTTTTACCAGTTGACTGTTGTTCATTCCATAATCTTTGCACTTAGCGTTGATTCCACTAGTAGCATGTTTATCTATTAAGCAACAGTACAAAAATGTAAGTGTTAATGTCATCCCATTATATGAACTTCTCTTTATTACATTCTATTTGGTTCCAAAATGCTGCATATTTCTGTAATCGACTTTTATTCGTTCTATAGCCTAATTGTATACCAATGTACTTGTTTGTCTGTATAGAGACCAGAAGAAGGGCACTCAAGCGCCCGAAACCGGTCGTTGAAGTTCATAATAAATAACGACAAGCAACTGGTTGCTGCAATTCATTTATTTATAATCTTAACAGTTGCTGTAATGGATAAAACACTTCAATATGATAATACATTAAAAGTTACTATTCCAAGCTTATAGTACATCACTTACGTAGTAGGTGTATGAATCGAATTTACCTTCTTTTTCAAGAAATATTTTGGATGCTTTCTCCTTAAATGACACAGCATATTTGTAGTACCTCCACCCGTTTTCAGCTTTTCAAGGCAAATGGAGCATTGTACCTCACTGCTACCGTACTTCGTGAAGTACTTTCACACTCGGGATGGTGCCATTTAAGACACAACCGATGTCTGGTGACGACACCAAGGAACTGCCGCATCACCAGACGGAGGCAAGTCTTGTACACTGCCGGTGCACGCGCGTCGTCTAATAGACCACGCCACACGGCAACAGGTGTATCGATGCCTCAATAGCTGCACCAGTCCTTAAAGTTCTTATGCCACGCGTTTTTTGCGCATTTCTGACTGCCGGGATTGTTCTTAAATTATCACTGATCGCTTTTCTTAGTCACTGCGATGACCTAATATTTCACAGCAGCGGAAATTTTAGAAATAGCCCTAAGTATTAGGGTCTACTAGTTTCAATTTTTTAAAATTATTTACAAAAACACATTTTGAAGAACTACTACAGGAAGTAGTCATACCGGTTTTTTTACCCAGTTCTTGGCAATAACTAAAAAACCGGTTACAACCGACACCAAATAAATACCGATAAAAACCGGTTATTCAAAACTAAAATACCGGTATCGGTTTTAACCGGTCGGTTTTTCCCATCCCTACTACCGGGCAAGCGTCAGACGTCTCGGCGGACACACCAGCCACGGGACCTCCTCATCGACCTAGCTACAGACATGCACGTTTTCTTTGTTGGTACTAATCTTACAACGACGTTTTCCCCTCGTTGTTGTGGTCTTCAGTCCGCAGACTGGGTTGATGCAGCTCTCCACGTTACCCTGCCCTGTGCAAGGCTCTCCATCTGACAACGGAACATCGTCTACTAGACCTCATGTTTTCTCGAGAAAACAATACATGTGCTAGATATCAACCCCATAAATTGATATCACGTGAAAATATGAGCCATTATTGAGATACTACGCAGTTAGTGCCTCCTCTAAGTAGGCTAAGGTGGTACAAATTCGATATAGGTACAATTCCAATCAACATACGTTTTCGCGCTATTTGTCAATTTCATGGTATCTCGTTGTGTTGAGTTGTAGTGTAGCAGTTTTCTACAGCTCCTCCTGTCTTTTCCAAGAATACACCACTCTATGCTACGGAGATATATTTTTTTTCCTTTTAAGAGATAAGTGAAGCTATTTAGTCCAAAGCGCTCTTATACATTTTCTTCTTAAGGGTGATTGCATTCGCTGCTAAATATGCAATGTTTGCTACCATGAAGTGTGCATTGGTGCCATGAGGAAAAAGTGCTTTCTATGTTGAAGATGCCCATAATCAAAATTGTACGAGGAAGTAATCATAATTGTACCTAGTGTGGTACATTTTCGATCGATTTTTCTCAATTCTGTAACCTTTTTTGGTGTTTATACCAACAATTGTAACTGTCTAATATTTGTGTTATATATTCATTAAACATCCGGGAACAAGTCAAATAATAAAAATTATTTATTTTCTCAATATATTTCCAGTTACAATGACATTTGTCCGAAATGATCGAAATTGTACCATCTTAACCCATAGCTTTTAAACTTTCGTGCGCGGGGATTGTTCCTCTCTCGGCCCGCTTCACTATGAGCAGAGTCTAGTAAGCGATTTGTGTTCGCGATGTACGAGGTGCGTCCAGAAAGTAAGTTCCGTTTGGTTATATAAACCAAACGTGTACAGATACAGAAAAAATATTTATTTTACAAAAATCTACAACTGTTAAACTACTTTTCTACATAGCTGCCGAAATTTTGTAGGCACTTATCATAGCGTGGCACAAGTTTCTGAATACCTTCTTCATAGAAGGTTGCCGCCTGTGTATTCAGCCATGTGGTAGCATGTTCTTCATCGTTGAAGTATTGAGAGGACAAATTTTAGGTGTAAGAAGAGGCTTTCCATCAAAAGGTGGTCTTTGTTTCCACGATAGTGACCGACCTCATGTGGCGAATGTGACCAAACAACTCATACGGGAATTTCAGTGGGACGTGTTTGATCATCATCCGTACAGCCCGGGCCTCGCTGGGCCTCTTGTTACACCTATAAATCTGTCCTTGTTGGCCAACATTTCAACGATGATGACGAGCTGAAAGAACATGCTACCACATGCCTCAATACACAGGCGGCAACCTTCTATGAAGAAGGCATACAGAAACTTGTGTCACACTACGATAAGTGTGTAAAAAATTTCGGCAGCTTTGTAGAAAAGAAGTTTAACAGTTGTAGATTTTTGTACAATAAATATTTTTTCTGTATCTGTACACGTTTGTTTTATATAACCAAACGGAATTTACTTTCTGCACCTACCTCGTAAATTAACCCACAGGCTGTCGCGTGACATCTCCAGCAGCGGTATGGAATGATGACTAATCTAAGACGATTAAATTTCAAAAAATTAGAGCTCTTTATAGTCGTCACCGGTAAGCATAATCATTTGCAGTTATTAGACACGGTATAAGAAAATACATGGCGCTTTCTTTATGCTTTTCCTTATACATTTCAACTGCGTTGCAGATATCATAGACAATTGCACTAATGAAGAAGTGCTAGATTTAGAAGCAAATAGCGGTTTGGTGTTCGGCCACATGTTCACGTGATATCGATTTCTGCAGTTGAAATCTAGCTCGTGAATTTTTTCCTCAGGAAAATGTGAGGCTGAGTTGATGTTCCCTTGTGAGAATACCAATGGCAACCTACATCCTTTTGAATCTGCTTACTGTATTTCCCTCGGTCTCACTTTACGATTTTTACCCCACACACGTCCTTCTAATGCTGAGTTGACGATTCCTTGATGTCTGAGGACGTCTCCCATCAACCTGACCCTTCTCTTAGTCAGGATATGCCAGAAACTCCTTCTCTCCACAATACTGTTGGGCAACTTCTCACTAGTTACTCATCCAAACTTCATGATTCGTCTGTAGCAACTTATTTCGAAAGCTTCTATCGTCTTTTTGTCTGAACTCCTTATCGTCAACATTTCACCCGCATACAATGCTACACTCAAGACAAATGCTTTCAGAAAGTACTTCCTAACATTTACACTAATATTGGATGTCAACAATTTTCGCATCTTCGGAAAAGCTTTTCTTCCCATAGCCATTCTGCATTTTATACCTTCTTCGGCCATCAGAAGTTATCTTCCTACTTAAATAACAAAATCTGCTACTTTTATCGTCCCACTGCCTAATATGATTCCTTCAGAATCGCCTGATTTTCTGACACTACATTCCATTACACTCGTTTTACTCTTGTTAATCTTCATCATATACCTTCCTTTCAAGGCACTGCCCATTCCGTTTAATTGATCTTCCAGGTCCTTTGTTGTCTCTGACGGAATTACTATGTCGTCAGCATACCGCAAGGTTTTTACTTCCCTCCCCAAATTTCTCCTTGCATTCCTTCACAGCTTGCTTAGTGAGAGACTGAATATTGGAGAAAGGCTACAACCCTTAGGACCTTCCCAACCACTGCGACCTTTTCATGCCCTTCGACTGTCATAATTGCTGTCTGGTTTTTGTACTAATTGAATATAACTCTTCGCTCCCTATATTTTACCCCTGCAACCTTCAGAGTCTGAAAAAGTATATTCCAATGAACATTGTCAAAGGCTTTTTCCAGATCCACACATGCTAAAAACTTAGATTTCCCTTTCCTTAATCGGTCTTACTAGATGTCGTAATGTGAGTACTGCCTCTCTTGTTCCTACATTTCTCCTAAATCCAAATTGATCGTCCCCTAAGGTCGGATTCCACCAGTTTTTCCATTCGTCTAAATAATTCGTGTTAGTATTTTTGAACCATGGCTGCCGGCCGCGGTGGCCGAGGTGACTGAGGCGCTCCAGTCACGGTCAGCACGGCCATTACGGTCGGGGGTTCGAATCCCCCCTCGGGCATGGATATTTGTGCCGTCCTAGTTCGTAAGTAGTTCATAAGTAGTTTGTAAGTTTAGGGACTGATGACCCCGTAGTTAAGTCCCATAAGATTTACAAACATTTGAACATTTTTTGAACCATGGCTTGTTAAACTGATAGTTCTGTAATTTTCCCCTTATACATAACATATTTGATGGTACCTTTACTTTGAGCATTCGTCGTTGGTTTTGGGCAGTGCTTTCCAAACTTTCCCTCATCGCGACACATTTTTATAGCTTATATAGCTTACTGTTTTGCGCGACACCCTTCACTAACATAAATATATATGGTAAGGGGGAGCGGAAATAAAGTATCGCTTCATTGTAGTTTGTAAACGAAACTGAAATCCTCGTGCGCAATGACATGTTTAATATTGATCATGACTCTAGCAATTACGTACACTCATCGCAAGAAAAGGAAACATGGAGATGTACGTAAGAGTAACACCGCAGACAACAATGCCCAACTCCCACAGTAAGTCTTGCTTCTTCTACATGCGACCCAACTTCTGAAACACGAGAACTGAATTTTGGAAACCGTTTTTAGCTGTCGTATACACATGTCACGGCCAGATACGGTTTTGCTAGATCGATTGAAAACGGCATCTGGAGATTTGCTGCTCGGATTTCTGATTTAGACAGTACAGTGGCTGCTCCCATTCAGTTCAAAATTATCACATTATTTTCAGAAATAAAGAGGATGTATTTATGACAAGTTATGAATTATTATTTAAGTTCTATTGTTAGGTTCTTCCTTCACCACGACCTTGGAAGTCCCCACATGTTGGGAAAAAATGGATAAATATTTGTGACAAGTAAGAATATGAATGTCATTTCTGGTCCCAGAATCTGTAACCTACAGGAAACTAGAGAAAAAAAACGCATACCATGTTTCGAACCAACGATCACTGCATTTAAAATACTACTCTCCGTTAATCACCCGGCCATACTCCACAGTAAACGTCGCTACTGAATAGCTTTAGTCAGTGGACAATTGTGACCTACAATCTGTGACTGCTTTTACAGCCACTGTGTCATTGATTGACATTTAATTGTAAGAAACGCTACCGAGGATGACGTGGCTTTGATAAATCCATTAAAAAACGCTCAGGTGCAGCTTTTTGAGAAGGAAAGCGGACTACGGTGAAGGTACGTTCAAGCATCTCTCAGTTCCAGCAAACTGCGCATGGGAAGAGCTGTTATCGAGTATCAGCAGCAGCAAATGCCAGCTGCTGGAATCTGGCAACTGCCAGATGCTTGAACGAAACCTGAGTGTCTACTGCTAATGAAGCAGAGCTGCCACCTAGTGGCTGAGCACGAAATTAATGTGCACCGATCTCTCCTTTAATACGTGATCTGTGGTGCAATGAATGAAGAGAAGGATGATTCGCTGCAGGCGAGTCTTCAGGGTATTATGAAGAGAAGGATATTTTGTGTTATTTTATGACAAGTTTCTTTGTTTAGAGTCTAAATTTGTTACTCTCGCGACACCGTTGATACTACTACGCGACACCCATTTTGGATGTTCAAATGTTTGTAGAGTTTATCGGACTTAACTACGGGGTCATCAGTCCCTAAACTTACAAACTACTTATGAACTAGCTAACATTAAGGACAGCACAAATATCCATGCCCGAGGGGGGATTCGAACCCCCGATAGTAGTGGCCGTGCAGACCGTGACTGGAGCGCCTCAGTCCCCTCGGCCACCGCGGCCGGCCCCAGTTTGGATAGCTCTGGTTTAGGGGTAGACCAAATCTTCTTGAGGTGGCGTTGGTTTAAAAATCATAAATACAAGGCCTGTTAAAAAATTTAGATTGACCTGTCGCAGTAAACTGAAAGATGTAGGCTAAAAAACAAACTGAAGAGCGAAGAAGTAAACTTAGAGTGCACTCAGATTCACATAAAAATCTAAAACCAGTATAATAGGAAAAAAACCCTACGTGAAATGGAATTCTTGCTAGAGCAAGCAAAAATATTCTAAGTAAATCAACTGGCCGTATTAAGGAAATTATAGAATAGTGGATCATTTAGCAATACTGCTTACCTAAAGATTACAAACTTTATTTTAAAGTTGCCCAGTAGCCGTATTCGTCCTCGCTTTGTCGATGATATAAGAAACAGGAGTAACGTCTTTGATAAGGTCAAGATTCGAAGCAGAATCTACCTAAGTTTTCCCCCCTTTATTTTCATTTTAAAGCCACCACTAGTGGCGGCAGGCTGGCAGCAGCATCAGTGCCGCTCTTCAGCCTACAGACTTTGAACAATGGGCGTGATGAGTAAATAAAATACAGTGGAGATTAAAACGAAATTTTAAAAAGACATGGAGAACTTTACAAGATAACAAAAAAGTCACAGGCGAAAAAACACATTTAGTTCGTAAAATAATTGCCACGGTTGCGTTAATAGCACAGTGATGGACACACACTGGTTACAAGGAAACTACGAAGACACTGGCGACACATGTATTACATGCGGCGGTCGCACAGAGTTAAAAGACAATTAAAGGACGGACTTCACAGCACTGATGCCAATTCACAAGTCTTAAGCATCGTTGCACTGTGGGCCCCACAAGGAGGTGGGTGTGGAAGGAGGGAAGTAAAGGGAAAGAAAGCGCGGGGGAGGGGAGGAAATGGAATCGTAGGGGAGGAGGTGTGCGAGGAGTCTGTGGATGAGGAAGGAACGGGAGGCCAAGTGGAGGAAGGGCTGGGGAGAGGGACGGGGGCGTTGAAATATGGGGAGGGGAGTGGGAAGTTTTAGGTTTGGGTAAGAGCAAAACAAAATTAATGGAATGCAGTCTTAGAAAATCAGGCGATGCTGAAGTAATTAGATTAGGTAACGAAACAATGATGGTGATAGATGAGTTTTGTTTCTTGGGTAGTAAAATAACGTATGACAGTCGCAGTACAGAGGATATAAAATGCAGAATGGCAATGGGAAGAAAAGCATTTCTGAAAAAGAGAAATTTTCTAACATCGAATATTCATTTAAGTGTAAGGAAGTCTTGTCTGAAGGCATTTGTGTGGAATGTTGCCTGGTACGCAAGTGAAACATCTACATCTACATAGATCTACATCTACATAGATACTCTGCAAATCACATTCAAGTGCCTGGCAGAGGGTTCATTAACCACTTTCATAACTTTTGTCTACCGTTCCATTCTCTAATAGCGCGCGGGAAGAAAGGACACCTAAGTCGTTCCGTTTTCGCTCTGATTTCTCTTATTTTAGTAGGTGGGTGCTAGCAAAATATTTTCACATTCAGAACTAAAAGTCGGTGATTGAAACTTCGCAAACAGATCACGTCGCAATGAATACGCTGATGATACGAATTATGACGCTTCCCCCCCCCCCCCCCCCCGTAACGCGATAAAACAAAACGAGCTGCCCTTCTCTGAACCTTCTCAATGTCTTCCGTCAGTCCCACCTGGTGAGGGTTCCACAAGGGGCAACAGTACTCCAGGAGAGGACGCACAAGGGTGATGTAGGAAGTCTCTTTGGTGGAGCTGGTGCATCTTCGAAGCGTTTTGCCGATGAAACGTAACCTTTGGTTCGCCTTCCCCACAATATTTTCTATGTGTTCTCTCCAGTCAAAGTTGTTCGTAATTGTAACTCCTAGGTATTTGGTATAATCTACGACCTAAGGTTTGACTGATTTATCGCGTAATTGAAGTTCAGCTGATTTCTTTTAGTGGTCATGTGTATTACTTCACACTTTTCTTTATTTAGTGTCAATTGCCAATTTTCGCACCATGCACAAATTTTGTCTAAATCGCTTTGCAGTCAATTGACTTCACTAACCGATAAACGACAGCATCATCCGCGAACCGTCTAAGGGAGCTATTCAGATTGTCTCCAAAATCGTTTATAAACACGAGGAAGAGTAGGGGACCTATAACGCTTCCCTGTGCAACGCCAGGTATCACTTCTGTTTTACTCGATGACTTACCGTCAATTACAACGAACTGTGTCCTTTCTGATAGGAAATCGTGAATCCAATCGCACAATTGGGGAGATATTCCATAAGCACGTATTTCCATAAGAAGCCGCTTGTGGGGTACAGTGTCAAAAGCCTTCCTGAAATCCAGAAATATGGAATCGATTTGAGATCCCTTGTCGATGGCACTTAACACTTCATGTGAATAAAGGGCAAGCTGTGTTTCGCAAGAGTGATACTTTCTGAATCCGTGTCGACTACTGGCTAATAGGTCGTTCTTCTCGAGGTAGTTCATAATTTTAGAACAAAGTATATGTTCCAAAATCCTACTGCAAATCCACGTCAATGAGATAGGCCTGTAATTTTGGGGATCACTCCTATTGCCTTTCTAGAATATTGGAGTAACTTGGGCAACTTTCCACTCTTTGCGTACGGATCCTTCGCAGAGTGATCGGTTGTAAATTATAGCTAAGTACAATCTGGCCCGGAAGATTTATTTTTGTTTAGTGACTTAAGTTGTTTTACTAATCCTGACCCGGAAGATTTATTTTTGTTTAGTGATTTAAGTCGTTTTACTACTCCAGGAACATCTACTTCTATGTTTCGCCTGCTGGCAGCCGTTCTTGGACGATAAACAGCGCGGACAGGAAGAGAATAGAGGCTTTTGATATGTGGTGCTACAGAAGAATGCAAAAGGGGGTAACTAATGAAGAGGCACTGAACAGAATTGGTGAGAAAAGGAATTTTTGGCATACCTTGATTAAAAGAAGGGATCGCTTTGTAGGACACATTCTTAGACATCGAGTAATCGTAAATTTAGCATTGGAGGGAAGTGTGTGGGTAAAAATCGCAGAGGGAGACCAAGAGACGCATATAGTAAGTAGATTCAAATGGATGTGGGTTGCCGATCTTATGAACAGATGAAAAGGCTTGCTCAGGACAGAGTAGGGTGGAGAGATGCATCAAACCAGTCTCCGGACTAAACACCACAACAACAACACAGCAGGGAGGGCGTCATCTTGGAGGGAGGGTGATGGAAGTGCCACTGGATGTGGAGAGTGTGAGGGTGAAAAAAGGGAGGGATACAGTGGTTTAGGCGTGGCAGAGGCCCAGGATTGGTGATGATAGGTTGGACCAGGGGGTTACGGGAGTCTGTTGTACCGGATATGAATAGCATGCGGATGTCTTCACTGAATTTTAGGAGGTGAGGGAAAGGAATTAGGTCATAGAGGACCCACATGGAGAAGGGGAGGTGGATACTGTAAGCGAGGAAGAGGGCGTTGCGTTCGAGGCTTTGAAGGGTGTAACTCGGCTTCGGTTGGTTGACTTGTATTTGGCTATAGTTTGTGACTTGTAAGCTGTAGATTTCGGCTTGACTTTCACAGTTCGTAACGTATGTATGAGTTCTAAATTTTATTTGTCATCCCAGTATGAAATTTAAGTTGGTAGACCTGGTACTTCTTTCGTAATTAATAAAATTTGTATCTTTCTTGAATTTATCACACTGTAAATATTGGTTGTGCGCATGTCTTGAACAAAAGACTTTTTGTAATGTCTGAGCATGAAATTCCGTTTCTCAGGGGATGATATTTAATAAACTGAAAAATTTGAATCATTCAGTCCCAGTAGTTCAGGCAGTTTGAAGCCAGTTACCAAATATACTATTTGTGCCTGATTTTCTATCGAATTATGATTTGGTAAGATTTTATTAAAAGTCTCTCCTAACCAAAACTGTTACATGTTTTTCTGTCACACATTAACTGATTTCTTACGAACTTCACAGATATTATTATATGTTCACTTTTATAATAATCTTGGACCATTTTAGGGAATTAAATACTTCAATAACTGTTCGAGACTTTTTTAAAGTTTCACAGATTCTCTATTTTGAAATTAATACTTACAACCAAATCACTTTCACAGAAAACACTTCGTAAGTTCACAATGCGTAACTATTTTCGTAAAACTCTCATTTAAATTAAAGTTTCTGGATCCTATTACATTGACCAAGAACTTTAATTCTTCCAGATATGTTTTTTAAATGTCATTTTCCTAAACTTGCAACTAAGTTCGAATTCCACTATCAAGAATATTAATGAGTTTATTAACGGGAGGCAGAGGTTTCTAATTCTTCTTTCCTAGCAGGGGGGTGTAAATTTGACTCGCGCGCTTTGCTTGTGTGACGTCACCTGGCAGCAAGCGCCGAGCAGCTGCCGCAGTACCCTTATAAAACGTGCGAGTAGGAAGTTATGTTTTGCGCTCGCTCGTTTCGTGACCTGTTAAGTGTTCGGATTAAAAGTAGCTTTCTTGTATTAGGGAACCATTTTTCCATACATTCTTTCTGTAAATATGAATAAGAATACTTCGTATTGTACTGTTGCGGAGTGCAATAACAGTGGACACAAGACGGAAGGCATTTTGTACAATCGGTACCAAAAAGAGGATGAACTTCAGCGCATATGGATCTCTCGCTGTAAACGGCAAGACGAGATAAATGTCGGAAATGCCAGAATTTGTTCCGAACATTTTTGCGAAGCCGATTGATAAAATTGTATGTATGAAAGTAGTATGCAGTTCAAAGTTCATAGTAATTAAATGAGTAAAACAAAAGCATTAATGAGAAAATCGGCTGCTCAGTTTGCGTTGTAACGAAAGTTTTCTGTATCTAATATATATAAAAATGAAGACCTCTGCCCGTATGCTATGCCTGACAGTGCCATTCATTCGATTGCGATAAAACTTCAACTTATTGCATGAACCAGCATCACGGTTATAGGCATAATAAAATTTTGCAATTCACACTCTAAGGGGGTGAAATCATGATATTATATAAAATGAAGCACATTTTCTCTCTGTCTGTCCCTTTAACCTTCTATAAGTCGAGAACTACTGAACGTATCGTGATGAGGTTTCTTTTAAATTGAAGGTCTCACAAAGGTCTAAAACACGTACGTGAGAGCGTATGTCTAACTTTTATGAGTGAAGCGTATGTACCATTTTTATCTCCTAAGGCGCTGGCGCCGGATGGCTTCAGACTACATAAATAGTTGTTGTGGGAAATCTATAAAAGTTAGACATGTGCTCTTCGGACTTTATTTTACATCCTTATGAGCTCCACAATTTCAAAACAAACCTCATCACGATACGTTAGTGGTTCTCGAGTTAAAGACGTTTAAATATTACCCGTGTCAAGTCACGGGGCGGGACGGGTTAGCTAGTTGTTAATATTGTTTCAAGCTTTTCTTTTTCAGTCCTTTGTATGTTACTATACATGTATATTAATCACAAGCGTGTTCCACCGCTTAAAAAGCATTTTTTTTTTCGAATGAGGAAAGAAAAGACGGAGAAAATGTGTTCACGGCGGCCTTATAATACAGCGGCTTGCTGCCGAGTGACGTAATACAGCGCTAACCAATGACAGTGAAGAAGCCCAAACTGGCATACCTTTCTAGTCTACGTACCTTGCCTTTCTAGCCTATCCCGATCAAAGTCCAAAAATATTGTACGCATTAGCGTATGATCACGATACGAAAGTTTATATTAAGAAATAAATAATTTATCGGGTTCCTTTCTATTTTGGTAAAAAGCCTGTATGATATTTTGAAATTAATCACGGAAAGAGCTGAGCACTGACTACTGAGAGAACTGAACTAAAAGAGAGATAAGCACATAGAAATCTAAGCACTAAGGAATCTAAGAACATAGAGAGTTAATCACATAGAGAGCTAATCACATAGGGAACGAGTAACAACTGCGGGTACTGTTTATAATGGCAATATGACAAATGATCTCTTATATACGTGGTGTTTTGACCTAATTATATCCTGGATACTATTATTCTGAATTACGCTTATATAACTTGTGTTTACTAAAAATTTGGAAAAATGAGATATTTCTGCCTCTTAACAAATAATTAAAATTACAAAACGATAAAAAAATGTGGGAATATGTTGACTCTGACGCTATGGACGCGATGTGGTGTTACAAGGGGCTACCTAAGCTAGGCGTAATTCTTATATAGTTGCTGATATGTCAATTAAGCAACAACAGCATTATTTTCGCCAACTAACGCTGCGGAGAAAAGCAGACAGTACCTGTCACCGCAGTTATTTCTAGGAAGCTGCGGTCGAGCAGACAGCTATCTTTGCTTAGGAAACTTTCAAGTACGCGAAGTTATTCAACTCTGAAACGGATTAAACGAAAGTAGCTACATGTTTAACACCGTAAGTGCTCCAGACAGTAACAGCCCACAATGTGGCAGCTGGCTGAACTACGCAGCGTAACAAGCACAGGTAAGGAGTGCCGTTGCGGGCTATGTATTCACTATCGACCTGTGTCCACTCACATGCGCCATCACGAAATTTATCACCTGAAGTATTTGCAGTGCGAGGCACATAAACTCAGAAAGCTTTATGATACACAGAAAAAAATTTAAAAAATTAAAAATGGTATGATGGTGGTAAAACGTGACAAATGTAAGCTGCTCTCGACATCTCGTCCATTCCACGCTAAACATTTTTACGCTGCCAAGTCATGAATAAAAACGTTCCAGAAAAGGGACTGTCGATAGCTATGTGCCCATATCTACCTTCTCCTCCATTTGCCTCATCTGCCATACACGTTCCTCTGTCCACCTGCTCCCAATGTCTTTTCGCCACCTTCTGCTTCTTCCTCTGTCCATCTGCTTCTCCCCCTAGCCCTGTTTATCTGCGCGTCTCACCTGTCCATCACTTCCTCTTCTCCTCCTTCCCTTCCCTCGCGCCACCTCCCGTCCCTCTCTGTTTATCTCTTACTCCCAAAAAATGTTCAAATGTTTGTTAATCTTATGGGACTTAACTACGGGGCCATCAGTCCCTAAACTTACAAACTGCTTATGAACTACTTACGAACTGGGACGGCACAAATATCCATGCCCAAGGGGGATACGAACCCCCGACCGTAGTGGCCGTGTACACCGTGACTGGAGCGCCTTAGTCCCCTCGGCCACCGCGGCCGGCTCTTACTTCCATCTCTTATTCTTTCTCCTCCAACTTTCTGTACATATCGTCCTTCTTGCTACCTGTGAAGTGTTTGTCAACTTTAATTGGACATTAACAGTCCTCCCTTGTGTGTCTTATTTATTTTATAAGTCTAGGAACGGATGACCAAAGTAGTTTGGTCCCATATATTTACAACATTTGAACATTTCTTGAACTCTCATTATCATATGTCAAACAGTGTCGAATTCTATTGAAAATCATCGTACTTTGGCTTGTGAAGTACAAAAACCTTTTGCATAGAAATATATATGCATTCGTCACATTTTATGGTGATTGGTCAAACGGTGTAGAAGTCTATTTTAATGTACCAACCGAAATGTACTGTACATTGAGTTTCGGATTATGAAAACACTTTTGTTTGGAAAACAATCATACCGTACATCTACAAATTTAAATGGTGCTCGGACAAACGTTGTTCAAGTCTGTTGTAAAGTACCCTCCCCCGTGCACCGTAAGGTGGCTAACGAAAAGTAGCTTATGTGTCAATTCAATGCATAAGCTATTTCATATTTCATCCAAATCCGTCCAGCAGTAATCCATCCAACAGTTCCAGCTTGAAAGAGTAACTAACACATGCAAAAACATCAGAAAAGTATGTATAAGTATAAAAAGAAAAGTCAAAAAGTATGTATTTAAATAACAGTTATTATCCTCTAGAAACCCGATGGCCGCGGCCGAGAGCATTGGGGCGCTACGTTCCATTGTGAGAGGCCGTTCCCTGTCGGGAGTTCGAATCCCCCCTCTGGCATGGCTATTTGTGTCGTCTTTAGTATAAGATAGTTCATAAGTAGTTTGTATTTTTAGGAACTAATGACCCCGCAGTTAAGTCCCTTAAGCTTGACATACATTTGAAACCTGATGATTTTTATAAATTATGCTTTTTCCGAAAACTAGGCATTAAAATTTAAGATCGACATGACTTTATTTAATGTTCCAAGAATTGTTTTCAAACCTAAATTAAATACGTTTTAACATAATCATGCATAAAACTTCTTCAATGTGAAATCAACGTCCTGTGAGATCGCTGTGCTGCCACTTTTTGTATCTTTGGTGTTCAAGAGTTTACACATTTTGGTGCTAGTTAGTAAAGGCAGTCTTTTCCAGATGTCTGTATTTGTACGGGGTATGAGTTGTAATCTCATAAGTAATTATGTAACTATGATATGTGAAATGAAGAATATAGAAACATTGCATGGAAGAAAATGAAAGTTGTAGTCGGTCCTTACGTATCATCTACAATCACACTAACAAACTGAAATTTATTCTTTCATTGAGGCACGATTCTCGGCTACACTAGTTTTCCACGAGGAGACGAAAGAAACAAACTAATTTTTATTATTAATTCTGACTTGAAACTTTTGTACTACACTAGCCTTGAGATAGCTAAAACGAGAGCATCTGATTCTGGCCTGTTTTATGTATGCAGTTTTTATCATACTTGATTACAATGACTACAATTTTTTATCAGTTGACTGAATTTTTTTCTCAGCGACGAGGAACCACAAGAAACAGATGACTAAAATCATATTATTCCATATCTCTTCTGACAGATAGTGTCTGTAACACACTTGCCTTCAGAGAGCCAACAAAATACATCCAATAATAACATCGGTCAACAGAATTTCTGTTTAAGAGGATGTGAATGCTGTTGTTACCTGATTCGTGGTTACTGAATTGGAAAGTGAAATCTGTTTTTGCTTATTGGGATCAGTTTTCGTGTATAGTACTCTCCACTATAAGGGAAAAAAACGTCGATAGTACTGGCTACTCGTTACTTTGGTATTACAAAATTAGGTTTTCTTATTTTTTATTTACTTTCTTTTATATTTTGAAGACGTAATTGTTCGTAAACAATCGAAATATACTAGTTGACCCGTGCCAATAATTCGTATCTACTCTGATCAGTGACATATATATGTGTGTGTGTGTGTTTATGTTTGTGTTTGTGTGTTTGTGTGTGTGTGTGTGTTTGTTTGTGTGTGTGTTTGTGTGTGTATGTTGTTGTTGTTGTGGTCTTCAGTCCAGAGACTGGTTTGATGCAGCTCTCCACCCTACTCTATCCTGAGCAAGCCTTTTCATCTCCTCATAAGAACGACAACCCACATCCACTTGAATCTGCTTATTATACGCGTCTCTTGGTCTCCCTCTGCGATTTTTACCCCACACACTTCCCTCCAACGCTAATTTCACAATTCCTTGATGTCTAAGAATGTGTCCTACCAACCTATCCCTTCTTTTAGTCAAGCTATGCCAGAAATTTCTTTTCTCCCCAATTCGGTTCAGTACCTCCTCATTAGTTACGCGATCCACCCACCTAATCTTCAGCATTTTTCTGTAGCACCACATTTCAAAAGCCTCTATCCTCTTTCTGTCCACACTGCTTATCGTCCATGTTTCACTCCCATACAAGGCAACACTCCATACAAATGCCTTCAGAAAGGACTTCCTTAGGCTTAAATCAATATTCGATGTTAACAAATTTCTCTTTTTCAAAAACGCCTTTCTACCCATTGCCATTCTGCATTTTATATCATCTGTACTGCGACCATCATTTGTTATTTTACTGCCCAAGTAACAAAACTCATCTACCTCCTTTATTGTTTCGTTACCTAATCTAATTCCTTCAGCATCACCTGATTTTCTTACACTGCACTCCATTACCCTAGTTTCACTCTTGTTAATGTTCATCTTATATGCACCTTTCAGCACACTGTCGATTCCGTTCAATTGCTCTTCCAGGTCCTTTGCTGTATCTGACAGAATTACTATGTCGTCGGCAAAACGCAATGTTTTTAATTCTTCACCCTGAACTTTAATTCCTTCTCCAAATTTCTCCTTGCTTTCCTTTATAGGTTGCTCAATGTACAAATTGAACAACATTGGGGAAAGGCTACAACCCTGTCTTACTCCCTTTCCAACCACTGCATCCCTTTCATGCCCTTCAACTCTGACAACCGCTGTCTGGTTTTTGTACAAGTTGTAAATAACCTTACGCTCCCTATATTTTACTCCTGCTTGCTTCAGAACTCGAAAGAGTTTATTCCAATCAACATTGTCAAAAGCCTTCTCCAAATCTACAAAATCTAGAAATGTTGGTTTGTCTTTTCTTAATCTATCTTCTAGGATAAGCCGTAAAGTGAGTATTGCCTCCCGTGTTCCTACATTTCTCCTGAACCCAAACTGATCTTCCCCGAGGTCGGCTTCTACCAGCTTTTCCATCCTTCTGTATATAATTCGTGTTAATATTTTGCAACCATGACTTATTAAACTGATGGTTCTGTAGTTTTCACACCTGTCTGCACCCGCTTTCTTTGGAATGGGGATTATTACATTTTTCTTAAAGTCTGAGGGTATTTCGCCTGTCTCATACATCCTAGACACCAGTTCAAATAGTTTTGTCATGGCTGGCTCTCCCAGAGACTTCAGTAGCTCTGACGGGATATCATCTACTCCAGGGGCCTTGTTTCGACTTAGATCTTTCAGTGCTCTGTCAAATTCATCTCTCAGAATAGTATCTCCTATTTCATCATCATCTACATCCTCTTCCCTTCCTACAATAGTGTCTCGAAGTTCATTTCCTTTGTAGAGCCCCTCTATATACTCTTTCCACCTTTCAGCTTTCCCTTCTTTGCTGAGAACTGGTTTTCCATCAGTGTCCTTGATATTCATAGAGCTGTTTTTCTTATCGCCAAATGTTTCTTTTATTTTCCGGTAGGCTATATCTATTTTTCCCCTATTTATACATTCTTCTACATCCTTGCATTTGCCTTCTAGCCATTCCTGCTTAGCCATTTTGCACTTCCTGTCAATCTCATTTCTTAGTCGTCTGTACTCCATTTTGCCTGTTTCATTTACTGCATTTTTATACTTTCTCCTTTCATCGATTAAATTTAGTATCTCCTGTGATATCCAAGGATTCTTTGTAGGTCTTGCCTTCCTACCTATTTTGTCCTCTGCTGCCTTCACTATTTCATCTCTCAATTTTGCCCATTCCTCCTCAACTGTTTTATTTTCCCCTGTTTCTGTCAATTGTTTTCTGAAGCTCCCTCTGAAATTCTTAAGAACTTCAGGTTCCTTCAATTTATCTAGGTCCCATCTCCTTATTTTCCTACCTTTCTGTAGTTTCTTCAGTTTCAGCCTACAGTTCATAACCAACAAGTTATGGTCAGAGTCTATGTCTGCCCCTGGGTATGTCCTACACTTCAAAACCTGGTTCCGAAATCTATGTCTTACCATTATAAAATCTATCTGGTATCTCCCGGTGTCTCCTGGTCTCTTCCACGTATACAACCTTCTTTTGTGATTCTTAAACCAGGTGTTTGTTATAACTAAATTATGTTCCGTGCAAAATTCTACCAGGCGGCTTCCTCTTTCATTCCTTTTGCCCAGACCATATTCACCCACTATCTTCCCTTCCCTTCCTTGTCCTACTACCGAATTCCAGTCTCCCATAACAATTAAGTTTTCCTCTCCCTTAATTGTCTGAATAATTTCCTTTAGCTCCTCATATATTTCTTCGATCTCCTCCTCATCGGCAGAGCTAGTTGGCATATAAACCTGTACTACTGTTGTCGGTGTTGGCTTCGTATCTATCTTGACAATGATAATGCGATCGCTGTGCTGGTCATAGTAGTTTACCCACATTCCTATTTTCTTATTCATTATCAATCCTACTCCTGTGATACCCCCAACTGATTTTGTATTTATAATCCTGTACTCACCTGACCAGAAATCCTGTTCATCCTGCCACCGAACTTCACTAATTCCCACTATATCTAACTTCAACCTATCCATTTCCCTTTTTAAATTTTCTAATTTTCCTACTCGATTAAGGGATCTAACATTCCACGCTCCGACCCGTAGAATGCCAGTATTGTCTTTCCTGATGATCACATCCTCCTGAGTAGTCCCCGCCCGGAGATCCGAATGGGGGACTATTTTACCTCCGGAATATTTTACCCGAGAGGATGCCATCATCATATGTTCATACAGTAGAGCTGCATGTCCTGGGGAAAAATAACGGCTGTAGTTTCCCCTTGCTTTCAGCCGTTCGCAGTAGCTGTGTGGCAAAGCCACATTAGCTGATGTTACAAGGCCAGCTCAGTCAATCATCCAGACTGTTGCCCCTGTAACTACTGAAAAGGCTGCTGCCCCTCTTCAGGAACCACACGTTTGTCTGGCCTCTCCACAGATACCCCTCCGCTGTGGTTGCACCTACGGTACGGCTATCTGTATCGTTGAGGCACGCAAGCCACCCCACCTCGGCAATGTCTGTGGTTCATGGGAGTGTGTATGTATAAAATATACCCGAAAGTTGTTTGAACAATAATACTGCCCTTCGAAACGTCTGACCATGTGCTTTATTATGGCCATAGCGAATGCTGCGTCTATTGCGAATTGTGTTCTTATCATTTTGAAAGGCATGGTTGGATCAGAAGGTGTGAGGTTAATACGGAACATTAGCACAGTTTTATCGCAGTCAATGAATTTAGCAGTGATGCATTCGCCGAAGTGAGTCACCACTAACCTTGTACCATTTAATCTCTGATTGGCGTTAAAATTTCTAATTAACATACTCCGCACTGTGGCTGATGGCAGCAACCGTAAATACATATCCCATTTACGACTGTTCGTCTGGTATCAACTTAGATTCTATGAACAGTACAATTTAAGTGATCCTCAAACATATTCAGGCAACTTACGAAGGATGCCGATTAGTTACTCTCGCATTACATCGTGACGCTTTTGGGTTTGCTACATCAACCTCATTAGTGAAAGAGCTCTCAAATTCTGAAGTCCATTCCTGACGTTGCATGAGGATTTTCTGTATGTGATTTCAAATAAGAACTTTCTCGTACCTGTATAAACCAACGTTATTTTGGGTGCAAGGTAGCACCAAAGACAAATAATTGGGTCCTCATAAATATTGTTCTGATGTGTTGGACTCCTGACAGGATAGTTCAGAGAATCGAGACACATCACAACAGTTATTCATGTGTGACAAAAACAACTGAAATCACCACTTGAAAGGTGGTGGTCAGTTTTGTCTTTCAATTTTTTTATTTCTCGCTGCATGTGTCTCTACTATTTTAATTGCTTAATTTTGATTTTCGCTGCATGAAATTAATTTATTTTTATATGTTTCCTGACTTCTATATTCTGACTTCTATATTCTGCTATGGGTTGGGAGAATTGCATTAGGATTCAGGTGTATTGGTTTATTTAGTTGTTCTTTTTGATGTATTGCTCCTGATTTCAAAATCTTTCCTTATTGTCGACTCGGCGTTGTAGAGCAGCGTGGGTCAGGGCTCTTGGGCGGTCGGCTAGGTCACAGGAATCCGGTGTGGTGCCAGCTCCTTTCAGAGTTTCGGAGAAATCTGGTCATCCAAGGGGTCCCTATACTGCATTGTGGTGGGCCGGCAAATTTCGCACTGCAACACGACTGACCGCCAGTTACCTGCGGTTTCAGGTGTGAGGTCACACAATGCGTTAGCTGTTTAGGGCGACCAGCGCCTGTTTGGCGCCTCGGTGTTTCTGTGGCTGTGCGAGCAGGAGAGGAAAAAACGTTTGATGCTTGCCGGATGCCCTGCTTTCTTCCCGTCCCTGAACTGTCAGTAGCAGGTAGCATAGTTTACGATTTAATAAATGGCAGAACGCTTCAATTTCGCGTCTCTTCGAAGTGAAATCTGTCTGGCACAGCAGGACAGTGTCGCCAGCAGTAGTAAAAATAGGCGCCAAGATGCCGATTAGTGATAATTTGCAAAGCATTTCCTAGTATTGCACGGGCGTATGTGACTGGGCGTGAGAAAGCTGTGTGTGTTGCGAGGAGGTTAAAGAGCCGTTGGCGGCAAACTCCGCGATTGGTTGTCGTTGCTACTTTTTCCCATTTTAGTTGTATGCCACTCTCGGCCGTGCATTCTGATTGGGTAGGCCATTAGCGGGTCGATGAGATTGGCTGACGAGTAAGGCGTGGCCGCGTACTCGGGTGGATCTGGGCTGTGGAGATGAATTTTTTAGTTTCTGCGGGCTTCGCGGAGGCTCCGCCGCCGAGAACGGTAGCCTCCCCTCTTGCGCGCATCGTATCGTTGTCAAGTTGGGCACCGCAGTTGCAGTTTGTGTGTATCTGTGTTATCAGAATGTCGTTTCGCTGGGTGCGACCACACTTCGGCAATTTGTTGTTGCTTTATTATTATAGTATTTTCGTGGATAAAATCCACAGCTGCTGCACCAGACTTCTGAAATCCACGCCGCTGTTGCATGACCGTCACCCAGTGTTTGGTATAGTATTTGCTTGCGCTGCTCCAGTCGTGATTAGAATTCAGCTCTTCGTTTCTAATGGGATTATTTGCTGTAGTTACCTTCTTTCTTTTCACTCAGTGGGATGAGATAACGAGATCTGTTTCTATATTGACTTCCAATGATACACTTAAACGATATAACCAGTCATTTCAATTAATTTTGAATTTTGTACGAGTGTATATTTCATTTTTAGAGGTATTTGGAGAACTCTTTTTATTAAATCTTTTGCAATCAGAGTGTGACACCTACTCACATATAATTGTATTTGCATAGGTTGTACGTATTCGCCAATATATGCCATTTTTACCAATTTTGTATAACCTTATTTCTCTAACCACAGTCACCATTTTGGAGGGAAAATCTGATTATCTTTTTATAAATTGATTCATGATAGAATTTTATTACCATTATTATTTTTTGGCCTTGCTCTGATACGCCACTGTTCTGTTAGGTCAGGAATATATTTTCTATGTTTTTTAAAACATAGTGGCGAGCCAAATTTATCAGATCTATAAATATATAGTTTATTCTATCCCATATCATTTGCATATTTAATTACATATATATCGCGAGCAAGCGTAATTGGCCATTAAATTCATATATAAGTTACAGAGGCAAACACACATATATATACAGGGTGTTTCACTAAGTGTATTGGTCTCTCTAACTTATAAAATAATAAGTGTTACACTTTCTGCGGGCATATAGCACTTATACAAATGAATATATACCTGAAACATTATACAACTGTACAACATATAACTCAGTAAATATGAGATATATTCTGCGATGGGTAAAAACTTTTCACATCAGGTATCACGTTTTATTACATTTCTTATTTACTGCTTAAACAGTCCCGTATTCCAGTGAGCTTAAGGAAATTCCTGAAAGATGACAGTGCTGTTGAAAACTTTGAAGCAATTTTGAACTGTGAAGCGCATACCACTGTAGGAAGAAGCAATAGGAAAGGAAAGAAAGAGAATGAAACAGATTAGGCCTACATCTGACAAATACTCATTATTTCCGACAGATCTGACTTTTAACTTTAATAGAGTGCAGTTTGCAGTGGGACTTGCATTTTCTATTATGATTAATAAAACACAGGGCAATCTACTCAGTACTGTGGAGTGTATTTGAAACCTAAATTTTTCTTACACGGACAGCTTTATATCGCTTGCTCAGGCATGGGCTCTCCACAGAAAATATTCATATTATATCCTGGGCAAGTCACAAGAAATATTCTTTATAGTCAGGAAGGAAGGAATATTAGCGTTTAACGTCCCGTCGACAACGTAGTCATTAGAGGCGTAGATTACGCTCGTATTGTTTGGGCCAGAATGGGAAAGGAAATCGTAATAAAAGCGTTGTTACTTACATAGTACCCCAAATAACTAATAAATGTCGATACTGTGTTTTTTATTCACGTAAATAAGGTGTAGTACACTGAAACAAGGGTTACGATTTTCCTTACGGTAGCGGTGTAGTGTATTATGTTGAGTCATTTTTGAAAAATCAGTCACGTGCAACGAGGGGAATAATTCCTTTGGTTGATAATGAAATAAATAACTAATTTTGTTCCTATCAGTAAAGTAATTATCCCGTTAAAGCGAAAATTTCGCAACGTTAACATACCAAACCATTGCCACTGCAAGTAAAATATAACTCAAGAATGACACAAAGATTTTTTTGTTATATGCTGGATTCCGCATTCCTTGCAATGCAATGGAAAGAAAAAAAAGCGCGTCTTTCCGCGGGTATCATTTTAATTTAAAACATAATGACGTTCTTTCACGTATATCGATGTTTTCATTTACTAAAAATTCTTTGCAAGAAAACACGAATTTATGTAGTTTCCTTTCTGATATCAGTGCGTACTTATTACATCTTGAGTCCATTCTGTTTTGGAATATCTAGAAACGGTGTAGTACAATACAGAACAAATTGAGGCCCTGTTAGTTACGTAGTCCACCAAAGAACTAATAGTTGGCGCTGCTGCATTTTTTAAATTTTTTATTTGTTTTCGATGGTTATGCCTTAGAACAGCAACGCACCATTAAAGGTGCTGTTGGTTTCGTAGTGCTGCAAAGAAACAATACATGATCTTGTTGTGCGTATTCCTTCTGTACTAGAAGTATTTTGAATTAAGAGCCGCAATCTTATCTCTGTAAATACAAACTAACATTGAACAGCGAGTTGCTGATTACACTTCGTACATTCACGGATTAACGTCATTTCTTTGCTTCTTGCTGCGTATTTTTCATTCTCAAAAATATGATGTAATAAACTACAAGAAGACGTACAATTTTACTTACGGCGGCGGCGTTGTGCGTTGATGTTGGCAACGGCCGTTAAATGCTTTTCAAAAATCTGTCACGTAGAATGAGGGGAATAATTATGTTTACCACGAAATAATTTATGCTGTTCTGGTTAGTAAATTAATCATCCTCCTAAAGCGAATAGTTCGTTGCCGACGATAGTAAACTAAACCGCTGCCACTGCAAGTACAATTTAATACACGTAGGACACAAATCTTGTTTTTCTTCCTACCTGTATCCCATATGCTTTGCAATGCCATGGAAAGAAAAGAATTGCATATTTTGATGGGTGTAACCACTATATTGCGTATCGAGTACAAATATCTGTGGATTGAGCATTGCGTTCTGTGCATCTTCTCAACATTAAGCTCGAATTACCACGTGATATTGAGACAAACCCACTCTTTCCACACATTTATTTGCTATTACAATTCGTTTGTACCGCATTGTCTGCAAAGAAGCCCCACCTCCTTTTTGCAGAGCAACCACGTAACATGAAATAATATGTAAATAAATGTGTCACAGAAGCAACAAGAAAGTTGAGGAAGCGTCACTAAAAGGGCCATTTACACTTCTCGTTTTAACCGAACAAGAAGGGACCAGGATGAAGTCAGCGATTAATAGTTTTTTTTTTTTTTTTTCAACATCATGTAACATTTCCAACTTAATGCTGAGGACACAAAATCTGTTCTGCGCATCTGAATACGCACTCCAGAGATATTTCTGCCCTCTGCCTGCCAGAGATAACAAACACGAGAGCGACAAACTCCTCAGTAACATTTCTGCTTTCATAATTGTGCGGTACAATATTGTGATCAAAATTTGCAATTATTTACTTTTGGTGCGGATTACATTAAGATAGAGAAAGACGTCTTCTTTTGCAGAGACAATTGCACTTAGTTATAATTCGGCTTCTGAATATATAGTTCTACTACACAAGGTCGATTTCTACTTCGTGGAATACGAAGTAATCACTGCAGGACGTGGGGACATGTATTAGCTGAAACAGTGGCCAACGCAGTTAATGCAGTCAAGACAATTTACTTGAAGGACTATATTTAATGGAAAGTTCTATACAGACGATCAGCTGACGCAATTCCTTCAACGAGTACCCAGACTTACTTTATAGCACATTGGCAACACCATGACGTCTTATTCAAACAGACATGAACTGCTCTGTTGATTGGATTACCATACTTTCAGCATTCGTCGAGTTTCCGATAATTGGGAACACTGCATACCGAATACGTACAATGTCCACAGTGCCACACTGTTACATACTAATACTTCAGCATACACTTTCTGTGAGAGATAAACAGTATAGTACTACACCATAGCACCAATGCATGGCGCTGATATTGTTAATATTTCTCATCTCAAAGATAGAGTATGAAGAACTTTCTGAACTTTCATCGTTTTCGACAATGACTTCTACTTGAATTTGACATCTTGCCTAGGAGAAATGAGTTTATTGACACAGGGATCCAACAAGGATTCTGATTTTCCTGACCTAAGTCCGGACCCTAAAACACCATGATATACACAGGTCCCTCCTTAACAACCGTTGCCAAGCAAGGGCATATAAGCTAGTATATTCATATAAGTATCTCAAAAATTAAAGAAAGTTCAAGAAATTTTCTCCCAACTACGAGGAAGTCTTCAGGGTTTTCTGTACGAACCTCAAATTCGCAGTTTATCCAACCACTTTGAAGTCGACAATACAGGCTTAAATTACCTGCAATGGAAGCAGGCGATTCAAAGAAATAAAATATGGTACTGTGCACGAATTCTTACAGACAAGAATAAAAAAAGTAAGCTGCCGATCTCGTCGTTCTGGAAGGACGTCAGAGCTATGTGGATTAATTTATGTAGGGCACTGAAACATGTTATGTTTCGTTTTTTTAATTTTTTGCGTGTACTTTTTGTTTCGTTTTAAAGCATACCTTTATAGGTATGTATCGATTTGGCATTTTCTTATCTTTCTAATGGTGTGCTTTTCTCATATTGTGTTCTTGGAGACTTCAATGGTTGCTAAATTGTGTGCTATGAAACGGCTATATTATTTTGACCCGTAAGATTCTTACCTTTATGAAACGGTTCTTACCTTTATGAAACGCTTCCTTTCGCACGACTACACATAGCAGCGACGTCTTCCCTGATGTTCTCTAAAAAGGACTGACAACAAGGCACGCGTTGAGATTATGCGAACTAATAGATATCCTAGATCTTGAAACTTCCTGGCAGATTAAAATTGTGTACCGGAACCGGGACTCGAACCTGGGACCTTTGCCTTTCGCGGGCAAGCGCACTACCGACTGTGCTATCCCGATACGACTCACGATGACGCCTCACAACTTTACTTCCGCCAGTACCTCGCCTCCTACTTTCCAAACTTCACAGAAGCTCTCCTGCGAACCATGCAAGACCAGCACTCCTGGAAGAAAGGATATGGTGGAGACATGGCTTAGCCACAGCCTAAGGGATGTTTTCATAATGAAACTTTCACTCTTCAGCGGAGTGTGCGCTGTGAGGCAGCATCGTGAGTCCTGTCGGGATAGCACAGTCAGCAGTGCGCTTGCCCGCGAAAGGCAAAGGTTCCAGGTTCGAGTCCCGGTTCCGGCAGACAATTTTAATCTGCCAGGAAGTTTCATATCAGCGCACACTGCGCTGCAGAGTGAAAGTTTCATTCTGGATCCTAGATCTTAATCTCGTTAACAGAGGTGGCTCTATTACTTTGAACGCCAGTGTATGAAATTGGCCTCCGTGCGGCTGAGGGCTGAGACATGACGCACGCCTTGTGTGGTGGCAGCCACGCCTGCTGCTGTTGTGTAAGGCTATCGCCGGGTGGCGGGTGCCTGCTGTCACTCGCGGTAATCCGAGCCCTGGCTGGGTGAGCCGTGGAGCTGGCCGGCCGCTCAGCTGGGCACTGCCGCGCGGCTCCGGTTACCACACTGGAGGTGACGGCAGACAGCACACAGCCGACAGCCGACAGCTGCCGCCACAGTCTAACGCACAGCCACCCAAGTCCACGGGAATTTCTGCGACTTTGCAGCTGCTGCGTCGCCAACTGGCTGGGCTGTGTAACCATACGACGATACGGTTGAGATTTGTAAAAAACAGGGTGCGAAAAAAAGGTTGTTACAGAAAAAAATATGATACCGAAAAAATGGTTTTATTTATGAATAATACATTCTTTGGCGTAAGACATACCCAGGGCAGATATAGACTCTGACCATATCTCATTAGTAATGAAGCGTAGGTTGAAACTGAAAAAACTGCAGAACGGTATGAAAAGAGGATGATGGGACCTGCATAAATTGAAGGAACCTGATGTTTTCGGGAATTTCAGAGGGAGCTTTAGGCAACAATTGACAGAAACAGTAGAAGACGAATGGGTAGCATTGACAAATGAAATGGTGACAAAGGCAGCAGAAGACAAAAGAGGTGGAAGGCAAGGCCTTCAAAAAACAAACAAAAAAATAAATAAATAAAAATAAAAAATAAAAAGAATCCTTAGATATCAAACGAAAAAGTAAATTCAATTGATGAAAGGAGAAAACATGAAAATGCAGTAAATGAAACAGGCAAATGCAGTACAAAGACGACTAAGAAATGAGATTGACAGGAAGTGTAAAATAGCTAACCAGCAGTGGCTAGAAGGCAAATGAAAGTCTGTAGAAGAAGGTATAAATAGGGCAAAAGTAATAGATACCGCCAACAGAAGAGAAAGAGACATTTGGGGACAAGTAATACAGTTCTACAAATATCAAGAGCTCAGATGGAAAATTAGTTCTCAGCAAAGAAGGCCAACCTGAAAAGTGGAGAGTACATAGAGGATCTCTACAAACGAAATGAAATTACAGACAATATTGTAGGAAGGGAAGAGGATGAAGATGAAGTAGGAGGTACTATAACCAGAGAAGAATTTGACAGAACACTGAAAGACCTAAGCCGAAACAAGGCCCCTGGAGTGGACGACATTCTCCAAGAACTACTGAAGTCTCTGGGAGAGCCAGCCATGACAAATCTATTCCACCTGATGCGTAAGATGTATGAGACAGGGAAAATATCCTGAGCGTTTAAGAAAAATGTAGTAATCCTCATGACAAAGAAAGCAGGTGCAGACAGGTGTGAAAATTACAGAACCATCAGTTTAATAAGTAATGGTTGCAAAATATTAACACGAATTACTTACAGAAGGATGGAAAAGCTGGTAGAAGCCATCCTCTGAGAAGAGCAATTTCTATTAAGGAGAAATGTAGGAACACGGGATGCAATACTCACTTTACGGCTTCTCTTAGACTAAGGAAAGAGAAACTTACATTTTTAGCTTTTGCAGATTTGAAGAAAGCTTTTGACAATGTTGATTGAAATACACACTTTCAAATCAGCGAGAGTAAAATATAGGGAACAGAAGGTTATTTACAACTTCTACAAAACCCAGACAGCAGTTATCAGAGTTTAAGGGTATAAAAGGCATGCAGAGGTTGTGTAAGACAGGTTTGTAGCCGTTCCCCAATGTTATTCAATTCGTACATTGATCAAGCTATAAAGGAAAGTAAGGGGAAATTTGGAGAAGGAATTAAAGTTCAGGGTGGAGAAATAAAAACCTTGCGTTTAGTTGATGACATTGTAATTCTGTCGGAGGCAACAAAGGACCTAGAAGAGCAATTGAACGTAATGAATAGTGTGTTGAAAAGAAC
This sequence comes from Locusta migratoria, assembly GCA_026315105.1. Lineage (NCBI taxonomy): Eukaryota > Metazoa > Arthropoda > Insecta > Orthoptera > Acrididae > Locusta > Locusta migratoria. The sequence continues at coordinate 275,034,068 of CM048749.1, read as the reverse complement.
ATATAAGACGAACATTAACAAGAACAAAACAAGGGCAGTGGAAAGATGTCTTAGAAAATCAGACCGGCCGCGGTGGCCGAGGGGACTGCGGCGCGCCAGTCAAGGTCTGCATGGCCACTACGGCCGGGGATTCGAATCCCCCCCCCCCCATCGGGGATGGATATTGGTGCCGTCCTTAGTATTAGCTAGTTTATAAGTAGTTTGTAAGTTTAGGGACTGATGACCCAGTAGTTAAGTCCCATAAGCTATACAAACATTAGAACTTTCTTTTTTTTTCAGAAAATCAGTCCATGCCGAAAGGATTAAATTAGGTGACCAATCAAGAAAAATGGTAGATGATATTTGTTACTTGGGCAGCAAAATAACAATTGATGGTCGCAGTATTGACGATATAAAATGCAGAATGGCAATTGGTAGAAAAGCATTTCCGACAAAGAGAAATTTCTTAACATCGAATATTGATTTAAGCCTAAGGAAGATCTATGTGTATAGTGTGGCCTTGTATGGGTGTGAAATTTGGACGATTAACAGTGTGGACAAGAAGAGGATAGAGGCTTATGAAATGTGGTGCTACAGAAGACTGTTGAAAATTCGGTGGTTTGATCGTGTAACTAATGGGGAGGTACTGTACAGAATCGGGGAGAAAAGGAATTTCTGGCATACCTTGACTAAAAGAAGGGGTCAATTGGTAGGGCATATTCTTAGACATCAAGGAATTGTGAATTTAGCATTGTAGGGAAGTATATGGGGGAAAACCAGAAGAGAAAGACCAAGAGATGGATCTAGTAAGCAGATTCAAACAGATGTAGGTTGCCATTCTTATGAGGAAATGTAGAGGCTTCCTCAGGATAGAGTAGGGTGGAGAGCTGCATTAAATCAGTCTCCGGACTGAAGACCACATCAACAAACAACAACGGTCAAATAGTAAACCGTCATCCACTTTGCAAGTTCTGTTTTCTTGTAGCCACTTCAGTGAACATTCCACATCCCAGTCATGTACAGTCCTCAACAATACTCAGTGAAAATGTTTAATCACGTAATCAATAATTGTCTGATGAAATGCCAAGACATCCTCATAAACTTTTGGTTGGTAGTACTGCGAGAGACCTGACATCTGTCCTTTTAGTTGTCATGAATTTAAACTTGTTTCTTCCCTCTTATACAATTTTCATATTATCCAACCTATCTTCTTTCACAGGAGAGTACTCTTTCTTAATTTTGGCAATTGCTCATTTGAGCAAGCCGCTGCGGATTAGCCGCGCGCACTGGAGCGCCGTATTGCGGTGCGCGCGGCCGTCTGCCGTCGGGTGTTCGATTTCCGCCTCGGGCATGGGTGTTTGTGTTGTCCTAAGTTTAGTTTACCTTATGTAGTTTGTAAGCTAGGGACTAATAACCAAGCTGTTGAGTCCCAAAGATTTCCAAACATTTGAACATTTTGAATCATTTGAGCAAGCATGAAGCGTAAATACATATCCCCACCAGCATCAGAAAAGGAAGACTTGCCAAGAACTGAACACGTACCAAGAGGTAGGTACTAATATTTAAGAGCCTAAAACATGAATATAAATCTTTAAATTGCAGGAAACAAGCTCGTCCACCTAGTTTTCACATACATGATCTTTGTGTGCCATATGGAGAAAGTCTCAAAAATCCTTTAGTACTGCTACACGAACAGTGTAAATTGAAAACTCGTTATATATTTTAATAATTTTACTTTGTATGCCTTGTGATAGTATGCCTGTTCCATTTCCAATTGCATTATGCAATACATTCAATACATTAACTGGAGAACCTACACCTACTACAAATGTTTGTTTTCAGGTTTTTCAATACATGCTTCCCCCTTTTCTTTCAGCACCTTCATAGTTAAAGTTTACATTATGCCCACCAAAAACAAAAACTTTGTCACGAGTGCTGAATTCTGAAATAACATTGTATATACACTCAGACACTGAAGGGAGGTTTCATTATCACTCTCATCTGAAATAAATTACTTTTAACACCTCCATTGATATCAAGTTTGTGATTATCGGTATCAGTACTGATCGTGAGTTATTTCACTTTTGATAGTTAATTTCTAAAAGCGTATTTTATGAATGGTTATATAACGATATTGACAGTTTCTTCCGGTTTAGTTTTTGCACTTGAAATCTGAACAGCTACTTTCGAACGAGTAAAAATCTCATTAAAGGTTTTTGATGTGTACGACGAAGGGTTATAGAAATGGTGATGCTTCAAGGATTGAAATATGAAACTGGCTCATGCTGCAGTAACCTCTTAGAATCCCGTCTGATTACCGATAAAAATATTAAGTCAACCCGTGTTGTGCTGGAATGTGAGCCAGCGCTTAGGAATTCCTACTGCCTGTTATGTTGTCGAGCTCTCGGTGTAATTGTCCCGCACGGTTCTCATAGTGTATGTGATTACAAAAGAAAGTGCAAGGATCGATAGCTCAAAACATACCAAGTTGTTGAGGGAACGTATTCTTCTAAAGTTAGGTGCGGTATGACCGTTACTGTGTGTTTATTGCTAACGAACTTGACGATCAACATGTAAATAAGTGATCCCCATTCCGCAAAAAACTTGTATAGTTGACGAACAAAAAGAGGAACAAAAAATAAAAATGAATAAACAGAATAATCCATAATATTATAAAATAGGCTATATGCGGGTATGTATGTTCCACATCTCATCCTAACTACTGGACCGATTTCAACCAAACTTGGTACACGTGGTCGTTGCTATCAGGCACCAATCGCTGTCGGAGTAAGAACAATCTAAGACACACACGTAAGGAGATATGACGTCAAAAACAATGACAGTCGTTATAAACGGCCGCATCGTGGGACATCTGCACTTAAACTAATGAACCGATTTCAACCAAATTTGGTGAAATTATTCTTCAAGGACAGGAATCATTTGTTATGGTGTAAAAACAATCTACGATTGATAATTCATAAAATATTACGTCCTAAACAGTAAAAACTGTCCCATCTTGCGGAGTGTGATTAAGGAATAAAACCACGCTAACATTTGAGAATGATAGCACTTAGCGACTTGCAATCAACTTTAAACATAATTTCAGATATTTAAGAGATATTTTCTCACTCAAAACTCCAACAAAATGAAGAAAGGTAAAAAGTGTATCGCTTACTACTTTTCCGATACCGTATTCGTGATGTATATCTACGCAAACCCTGACGTTACAAGTTAACAAGTTATTACTTCTACACTCTCAATTGTATTCACGAGACATTTCGTAGACAGTACATATAAGTACCAATGAAAATTCCTTCGATAATATATCACAGTACGACACATACTTCAGGAGATATGACGGCATAAACAACGAAACTTCATGCGCTATTTTTCCGATTTCAACTAAAATTACTACAATATTGCTTACAATCAGACAACAATCTCTGTGGGGTTAAGAACTACCTACGAAACTTTATTCAAGAGATATGCCGTCGTAAACAATGGGTCACAAAAACGTCCCCATCACGCGACGCGTAATTTACGTGACTTCATTCAGCCACTATTTATACCGACAGATCTACCTTTCAACTTCAGTTTCCAGTGAGAGTTGCATCTTCTTATTGAACGTAGACAGTTCCCTAATATTACTCTCTACAAAGCCGGAAAATTATATTATTGTACGACACATAGTCAAGGATATATTATGATGTCATAAGTATTGAGATGCATATTTCTTTCTTTGTTTTACTGTTTCATAATTTCTAGACTGATTTCATGAATACATGCAGATAAAATTTTTTCCTAATTTCTATTTTCAGTTCTAATATAAGACTGGAGAAATACATATATGTACTCGACAAAAACTGGGTTTATCAGCTAGTATGAAATAAACGTAGATTAAATGCTAAGGCAATTTCTTAGTCAGCAGGAGACCCGGAATCGAATTCCGACCGTGGCTCAAATTTCTTTTAATGTTTTCCCCTATTCTAATCATCAACTATAAGATTGGGATTAAAAATGTTACAGGAACTAAACAGTTTCTTTCGATGTTGTACGTTAAACACAGTCGAATGCAACAGAGAGCTGAAACGAGGCTCGTGGTAACTACTCGAAGAATCTGGAAGTGAAAAGTTTTGACCCCTTCAGTCATGAATTTTTTTTAAATGATATAAAACATATTTTTGCGCTTTTCCATATCCATAAGACCGTTTCTTTGTATATCTGACCAAATTAAAAATTTTCATACTTGGTTCCAAAAATAAAAAATGACAAATAAATTGGATACTGGTTCTGGAAGGCAGATAAGATAGGGAAGTAAGAAGGCAATAGTTATATACGTTATTACATATTTATTATGGAACTTATATCGCAAAGTGGAATTTGTGCAAAATTCATAAAGTAATACATAAAATCAGGCGCGGACAACGGGGGGCGGACCGGCCCGGACCACTCGTATTGGGGGGGGGGGGGGGGAAGGGGGGGGCAAACACCTCGAAGGAATGTTGTTGTTTCTTTTTCCCCTAGGCTGTCCCGTGCCTCTCGGCCTCCAAATCTCAAAACTCACTTTTTTATATTAATACAGTGAAACTTCTCTTGACGGACACTTCCCAATAGCTGACTCCTCTCAATAGCGGACCTTTAAAATTCCCCTGCAAAACAACATTATCCCTTATGCTAAAATTATTCCGAATAGCGGACTTTCTCAATAACGGCAACGGACGCTAATTTGTTCGCCAACAACAAGCAAAACTTCCAAATAACGGAGAGCGGGAAAGAAAGAGACGGTTATAAACTAAACAACATCATTTGAACGTTTTGTAAGTTAAAATTGCATACAGTACTTTGTCGGTCTTCAAGCAAGTGAGTTTATGAACGTACTGTAGTGCTAAAAATGTCGCAGAAACGGAAACGGTGAACGCTGAAAGAAAAGATCGAGTTGATCAACGCCTACGAAAACGAAATGCTTAGTGTTATATGTATGGCCACGAGGTCAGTGAATTTTAAGAAACAAAAAGGACATTCTAAAGTCTTGGCCTGGAAATGAAAACCTGGCAAGTAAACTGGTAGTAGTTTCGGGTCCTCTAGTTCGTAAAAAAGTGATGACTTTTTATGAACTGATTGAAGGAAAGGAGCGAGTATTCCTCGAAATGATGGCTGGCTGGATCAGTTCAAGAAGCGGCGTGGCATTCGCACGTTTTACGATCATACTTCGCGGAATTGACGCAATTCGGTCTCTTGCACGTGTGAAAACGGGGCGACCTCGTTTTATCCGAGATTTTCGTTATCCGAACCGGCCACCATCTCGATCATTTCTGATAAACAGTAGTTAACTGGCATGTATTTTATCCTTTTCTTAGCAGCGGACACTTTTTAAGAGCGGACAATTTTATTTTCCTCTATTGGTGTTCGTTATTCAGAGGTTTTACTGTATTTCGAGGTGGACGGGGGGGTGGGGTGAGGGGGGCATCATTTTGTTTTGCCGCCGCCCAGGGCCTCCTTCCTTATTCCGCCACTGCATAAAATAATTTCAACGAATGATATCATGTCTGACGTACTCCTCGTTCGCCATGTTCACTATTTTTCACTGTAGCACGCCATCCTGGTGATGACAGCAAGAAGCACGAAACTAAGAGTGACAAATGGCCAGTAAATCGGCTAATTGGACTCAAAATAAAGGGCATCCGTATAGTGTTCTAAAATTAATACAAAATCGGTGTCCTTTACAATGGAGTCCATGTCTGAAAGGGTTAATTCATTACAGAATTCAAGAGATCAGTCTTAGAAGTGACTCTCCATGATTTCACTAACATCAATTGTAACTTTAGGGGGTGGTCGCAGAAATACAGTGTAACACATAAGGATTGAATAGGACAGTCTAGATCGCAAGTTGTTGCGTTTCTTACTGGCAACCGGTTTGGGTTCTAGAGAACCATCTTCAGGCCTTTGGAACTGTAATATAACAAAGAGAGACTTAAGTGATACGGATAATTACATTCTACATTTAATAGTAAAATGGTTAATAAAATGACAAAAGTTTTTACCCTTGTGGCCGGAGCAGGCGTCAACTGCTGGTGAGGGCAGCGCAGGTTCTCAGTTAAATACACGATGCTCCGACACCGCTCGTCACGTAAGCCAGTCAGAAATATAGTAAGGGCTATGTGTTAATATGTTAATATAATAAAATACAATAGCTAAAATTATTATCCCAGTGTTCGTAGACTCTTCTACTTTGATTCTGTATAAAATAGACGTTCGTAACATCTAATATATAAAGCAGAGTGTCCGTGTGTTTGTACGTGTTGCATACAAATCTATAGTTTTGTTCCAATCTTTATGAAATTTTGTACACGTAAGCTTCAATCCATGGGGACGGTCGCCATAAGTGTAAGAATCACATACGATATATAGTTCACTAGGTACGACGTCATAAACAATAAGATGCGCGAAAAACTGCTGCATTTTGCGACAATGCTGCTCATTTTCTCCTAAACCATTGGACCGATTTTCAACCAAGTTTGGTACACATATTCCTTACCGTGAGGTAAGAATTGCTGCATTGTTAAGAATCACGTACGGCGCATGGCTGAAATAATATTACGTCATGACCAATAGAAATCGCATAAATGTCATATAATGCGGCAAGACTTTCGAAATACACTGTATGAGAATGTCAGTACTTAGCGACTTGCAACAAACTTTAAACATAATTTCAAACCTTTATTAAAGGTTTTCTCGCTGGCAACCATAGCAAAATTATGAAAGGAAAAAAAGGTTCTCGCTTACTACTTTTCCGCTGTTTATGGAGTAAAACTTCGGCTCTCGGTATGGCGTTACAATTTATTATTTGGACACTACAAATTGTAGCGACAGAAAATTTTACAGACAGTATACACATATATAGTTGAATGTAGCTTCTAAATTGTATCACATTCCGACACGTAGTTCATGAGATATGAGCACGTAAACAGTAAGGTGCTCCTGTTCATGGACTAAAACTACGGCATTCGGTATGACGTTACAATTTATAATTTCTGCACTACAAATTGTAGACGCAGGAAATTTTACAGACAGAATACAAGCATATAGTTCAGTGTACCTTCTAAATTGTATCACAGTACGGCACGTAATTCATGAGATATGACCACATAAACTGTAACGTTCATGGAAAACTGCCCCATCACGCACCAAGTTTTAATCTATTTCTTCCTTACTACTAACTGTATTCCGAAGAGATTTCACAGACATACAGCCATTATACAAATGAATATCTGCCTGAAAAATGGCAGAAAATAAATAAATAAATACCTGGGAACGCCGGGTTTGCAGCTAGTTAAAAATATATGGGAAAAATTGATTAAAACTGCCGATTAAAATCGGCTGTATATGGATCCATTGCCCTCTATGTTCATTTACAGAAAGCGTATAAAAACACGTTGAGTCAAAGATTTGATTGGTGATGAAGTATCGATACATACTGCAGAATACGGGAGGCAGCCGACGTCAACGATGCGCCGATGAATAGGGGCTGTGGTACGCCAGTAAACACTGTGGGAGCTGCAGTTGTACCTACTGACTTCTGTGGATGTATTATTTTTAGCTGTCTTGCTGACTGGTGACAGCAGAATTAAGCAATATTGCTTGCAGAGTAACAGACTTATAGTAGTATAATAATTAGTGGCGCCATATACATCGATAAAAGGACATTGCTTGTTAAAAGAATTGGAAACAGCTGAAGTGTTAGTAGTACATAATCAACTCAGACTGCAGTATGTATCGATACTTCAACACCATGGAAACCTTGCGGCGTCCTGACGAGTGTCATCGTTGACTCAACGTGTTTTTATAAGCTTTCTGTAAATGACTATAGGGGGGATTGGCTCCACGTGTAGCAGATTTTAATCGGCAGTTTTATTCAATGTTTCCCATATATTTTTAACGTTATGAACGTACTATTTTATACAGAATCAAAGTAGAAGAGTCTACGAAAACTGGGATAATAATTTTAGCTATTGTATTTTATTATATTAACATATTAACACATAGCCCTTACTATATTTCTGACTGGCTTACGTGGCGAGCGGTGGTTGGAGCATCGTGTATTTAACTGAGAACCTGCGCTGCCCTCACCAGCAGTTGACGCCTGCTCCGGCCACCGCCACCGTCCACCAACAAGGGTAAAAACTTTTGTCATTTTATTAACCATTTTACTATTAAATGTAATTATCGGTATCACTTAAGTCTCTCTTTGTTATATTACAGTGCCAAAGGCCTGAAGATGGTTCTCTAGAACCCAAACCGGTTGCCAGTAACAAACGCAACGAATTGCTATCGCCGCATTGGAGTAGCCGAGCGGTCTAAAGCGTCTCGCTGCGGAGCGCGCGGTCGCTCGCCGTGGAGGTTCGAGTCCTCCCTGGGGCATGGGTGTGTGTGTTTGTCCTTAGGTTAGTTTACCTAGGTTTAAGTAGTTTGTGAGCTACGGACTGATGACCAAGCAGTTTGGTCCGATAGATTTACAAACATTTGAATATATGAAATTCCTATCGAGACTGTTCTGTTTTAATAATTAAAATATTTTTAAGATCGCTGTTCCAAAAAGAAAACAGCTTTCAAAAATTACTTACACTTAAGGAATCTCGACATTACCTCGACCCGACCCTACTTGAAATTGATGTTGCAAAGCGACGCACCTATCAATTCCGTCGTAAAAAGGAAGTTGTCGCCACAGAGGTAGCGGGCTTATTACCCCAATACGGAGAAGATGGCGGAGTGCGGATTGGCTGAAGACGGCGGCAGAGAGAGAAAACGAGGCAGCGGAGCTCAATAAAACATCGCGCGCGGAAACCCCAAACTGCCGCGCTAGGTGGCCGCGCGCAGTAACAGTATCTGCGGCATCGGCCAGCAGTAAACAAAGCCGCGGATTGTGCTCCCGCGATAAGCGCCGCTGCTGCCACCTAGCGCCGTAATCCCGCGGTCCCCGCCCCTCCCTTACTGTCTGTCTCCCCACCCCCCAGTAACTCCGGCAAGACTGCACCCAATTACTGTCCCGACTCCACTCGCTTCGCCACTCGACTTTCTCGACTGCGCCAGCTTTCATCCGCAAACGACTCGGACTCAAAAGAGATTCGCTATTGCCTGTCAAGCTGCGCGAAAACGTCGCTCGTTCGGACGGGGAGGATAGCTACGGTATTTCAGTGGTGACTCCCTTGTTGGTACAAGAAGTTGCAGTCATTCTGAAATGGAGGTTCGGCCATCGTACATTGCTGAGTAAAACTTAATCAGTTCGTAAGATCTTTCAGGTTTTGAGGTTTGTCGTTCATTAGGTGGACATTGTTCTATTCTACTCAACACAATCACGTAGTGGTGCACCATAAACAAACTCCAAATAGGAAAAAAAGAAAAAAAAAAAGAAAAGAAAAAAAAACATACATACATTCTTCTAAAAGGAGTTCAAAAAAGAGATCCTTTTGTATCCCATCCTCGTCGCCACTTTTGTGTCCCAGCCTCGTCGCCGCTTCTGTGTCTCGTTTCCGTCGTAGGTGTCGGTGGCCGAGTAGAATGAGACCGACACAGGAATAAAGGATGCACGCTTGTGCAGGTAGTAGGTGACCAGCCAGTGGGACAGCAGAAACTAGAAGCACTAGAGTAAATTAGAACGAGATATGTATTTCTTAGAGACTTAGTAATACTTAACTTTTACATAGCTCAGTACTGCAGAATTCTGATACATAGTTGAGCTAGAGGCCTGCCTAGTGCCTATTTGATAGCCAAGTCTTCACTGGTGCCTATCTGATTCCTAAGTGTTAGCTGGTTACTATCTCAGTGCCAAGTGCACGATGTCGTTCAGTGGTGGCCACGAGCGGAGTTGCAGCAGAGGGCGCTCGTGGCTGACGTGGTAAGAACGCCGCGCCGTGCGTGCATGGCGGCGCGCGGCGAAAGTAGGTGGCGCGCACTTTGGACTTGTGTGACACCACAGATCCGTCAATCAAAATGGGGGAAACAAACATCAAAAGAAGTAAAGTCACACGCTATCTCGGAGTATACATTGACGAGAAATTAAATTACAAGGAACACATAAGGATACAAACAGACAAGGCACAAAAATTTCTACACCAACTGGCAAGGCTAAACACAGAACAGTACAAACTTCCTTTGTCAGTTACACGGAACTACCACTGTGCACTTCTCCAATCAGTACTACGCTTTGCAGCAAGTAGCTGGGCTCACCGTCTGATGCTGGCCACCAACGTTACGGCGGTAAGGCGCGGACAAAGGAGCGCACTACTCAGTCTATGTGGAGTTTTCCGGACCACCTCAGGTGAGGCATTGTGTTTGATGCTGGGGATCTTCCCGATCGATATAATCATCAAATATCGTGCTGCGATTTACTGGTTAATGAAGGGCAGACTAGACCTGGTGATTTTAGTAACTGGTTCGGCTCTGGAAAAAAAATAAAAGAAATAAATAAATAAAAGAACAGCTGAGACGGTGGAGAATTGACTCCTGGCAATGGGAGGCATGTCGATCTCAGCCGCGGCATGGTTCACTTCTTGACAGGACACGGCCATTATCCTACGCACTTAGAGAAACACCATACTGCACGTGTGGGGAGAGGGGATCCTTGTCCTATTCTGCGGGACCTACAATTATCTCAGAGACACGTCACCAACACTACATCGTCACACAGAACAACAAATATTCGAGATCATAAGACAAGAGGACCAATGGACAACACTCATTATACTAACAGATAAAATCTCGCACGCGACATATGACGAATACAAAAGTAATAGACCATATACAGAAGGCAACAACATATGCAGCGAGCAAACACAGTGCATAGAGTGTAACATCAGAGGAACCGAAATTGGGAACACGACAGGGACAACAACACGGACCCCGACACAGACACCAACATGGACGCTGACGCGGACATTGATCATTTAATAGACAGTTATTAGTGTAACTACAGTAGCAAGGACATATATAAAATTGTCGCTCTTTGTCGGCAAAACAGCACTATAAACGTGGTTGAGGGTTGACGATGGGAATGCCAAGTCCTCGACCCTCAAACATCACAAAGTGTCGGACTCCATCTTCTCCATCTTTCGCTCTTCTATCATCTTCTTCTATTACATAAATTCATGTTATTCTTTGACTGTGTTTTTCAACATAAACGTCTATACTTGCTCTAGCCTTTACTTCTTCTTCTTAAATGGATATATATTGTTTAATTAACTTTTCTAATCATTATTTATAGTTTCAATTCATAAGTTAGTTAAGCTGTATATTGTTAAATTTCAACTAGTTATAAGAAGAAATTATTCAGTGTAGAAAATCAATTTCCTGTGAAAAATACAACCTTTTTTAGCTTAGATAAAAAGTCATTGTAAAAGACAGAAAAGTAAATAAAAATAAAAAATAAATACCCTGTTTCATTGTTCTAGACGCATATCTACATGTACATAGGTCTATTTAGTCCGCAATCCACCGTAAGGTGCTTGGCGGAGGGTACACTGTACCACTACTAGGTATTTCCTTTCCTGTTCCACTCCCAAATAGAACGGGGAAAAACAGAATGCCTCTATACGAGCCCTAATTCCTCTTATCTTGCATTTGGGATCATTACGGGAAATGTAAGTAGGCGGAAGGAAGATCGTTCTACACTCGGCTTCAAATTCCGGCCCTCTAAATTTCCTCATCAGAATTTCTCGAAAAGAACGTCGTCTTTCCTCCAGCTATCCCGCAGCATTTCCGTGAAACTCGCGCATCGTTCGAACCAACCAGTAACGAAACTAGCTGCTCGCCTCTGAACTGCTTCAATGTCTTCCTTTAAACTGATCTGCTGTGGGTCTCAAACACTTGAGCAACGCTCAAGACGTTTTCGAATAAGCGCTTCATTCGCGGTCTCCTTCACGGATGAAGTACATCTTGCCAAAATTCTCCCAATAAACCGCATTTGGCTGTCCATCTTACTCAAAACTATCCTTACTTGTTCGTTCCTCCTACTCACGCGCATCACATCTAGAGCTAGCTGCCATTCTTGACACCAACTAGAAATCTCTTCTAAGTCATCCTATATGCTGTTACAGTCATACACCACACCATCATTAGGAAACAGCCGCAAATTACAAGTTACTCTGTCCATCAGATCATTCATATAGATAGAATACAATAGCGGTTCTATCACACTGCCCTAGAGCACGCCTGACTATACACTCGTCTCTGATGAACACTCGCCGTCGAGAACAACGAACTGCGTTCTGTTACTTAGGAAGTCTTGCTGCCAATCGCAAAACTGTGGATCAATTCCATATGCTTGTAACTTCGTTAACAATCTGTAGTGTGGCACCATGTCAAATGCCTTTTTGAAATCGAGAAAACCACAATATGCCTGTTCGTCTTCATAGAGTCTCGCAAGACGTCATATGAGAAAAGGGCAAGGCGAGTTTCACACGGACGTTGTTTCCTAAACCCGTACCGATTCATAGAAGGAAACTTTTCCGTCTCAAGGAAGTTTATGCTCCAAAGAATATGCTCCAAAATTCTACAGAAAATTGATGTCAACGTTATTGGCCTGTAATTATGTAGGTCAGTTCTTTTACCTTTCTTATGAACAGAAGTCATCTGTGCTTTTGTTCAGTCACTAGGAACTTTGCGCTGAATTAAAGATTCGCGTTAAATGCAAGCTACATAAGGGGCCAATGTCACAAAACCCAAACTGGTATTCCATTGCCGGCCGCGGTGGCCGATCTGTCTGCAGCGTGTCAGTCACGGTCTGCATGGCCGTTGCGGTCGGGAGTTCGAATCCTCCCTCGGGTATGGATGCTTTTGCCGTCATTAAGCTAGTTCATAAGTACTTTGTAAGTTTAGGGACGGATGACCCCATAGTTAAGTCCCAAAAGCTCTACAAACATTTGAACATTTGAATTTGGTATTCCATCCGGACAAGGAGACTTTCTTGTTTCATCTCTCTTAGCTGCTTCTCTACACCAGAAATACGTATTACTATGTCCTCCATTTGGAAGTTAGTGCGTTGATCAAATAATGGTACCTTTGTACAGTCCTCCTGCGTGAAAATTTCTTAAAGGTTAAATTTAGAACTTCAGTTTTCCGTTTTCTTTCTTCTATTACTGCTCCGGAATTATCAACGAGTGACATACGTGTATGTATGTTCCACATGTCTGAAATTACTGGATCAATTTCGTGCAGATGCTGCTTGCAACAGGAGAATCGGCTCCGTGCAGTTTATTGTGTACTAGCTCACATAAAAGAGGAGATACCAGCCCTGCCATATAGGCTGTCCTACACAACCAGTGTTTTGTGTGATTGGTATCATCTTGCCTTAGCAACCTGCTTTCCGGGAGAGTCTACATATAGGGGCAAGAAACAGTGAGATGAGGATGAGATTGATAGAGACACTGTGAAGACTGGGAGGCAGTTTAAATGGTCACTGAGAGGAGGAGATATTCAGATGAAGGGTCCAGAGTGATTCGTTGGGGTGAAGGAGAGGATACGGGGAGAATGACTTGGAGGGATGCTGAGAGAAACACCACATTTTTCGCAGCCTTGAGTATTTAGGTTGTGGTCAACAAAAAAATCGCACTGACGTGTTTTACGGCCCACTTTAGATTTGTAGTTTTATAAGTTTTTGCAAACATTTTCGACCAAAATAATAATCTAAATAATAAAAAATTAATTAATAAGAATGTCTGAAACCCTTTTAGGAAAAAAAAAAATTAGGCAGTGGCGGGTTTCGAAACACTGACCTTTAGCGCCACAGTTCAATGCATTGCCCACTATGCTACAGCTGACCGTTAGAACCTGTATTCTTTAATGTCATACTATTCATGGTCGTTGTTAACTGATGCTAATATGGTATTTGTAGACACCAGATTATCATATAGCGTAAGAAGGCCGACGTCTTTTGTTAATTCTTCAGTGTGCCATTGCTTTGAAATGATAACGTGTAAGCTACAATAAGAAAATCATCAAATACGCAACGCAAGATGGCGTATGCCACAGAGTTCTGGGCGAGGAATGTCACGTGGCGTCTGCGAACAGGTGGATTTCGTTAATTCAATGAAGGCTGTCAAAACTCCGTTATTTTTGCAAATATCTCTCAAACAATACGAGATATTAAAAAAAAAAAAAAAAAAAAAAAAAAAAAAAAAAAAAAAAAAAAAAAAAAAAAAAAAAAAAAACATAAGGGAGCAAAGTTGTAGAGAATTTTCTCCTCTACAAATTCGTTTATTCAATTTTCGCGTCAGATGAACGGTTTATTTGCAATTAAAATTAAATTACAAACGGCTTTTTTGTATTACTAAGGTATTTCTTGTCCGAAATATTTCAAAAAGCGAGATTCTGGTCTCTAGTAGCCAACACTTATGTCTGTAAAATTTGGTGTCGATCGGTTGAACGGTTCGACCTAAAAAGTGGGAACACGTTACAGCCAGACAGACATTGTCAAATCGCCGTTATTTTTGCAAATGTCTCTGCAACGATGCAAGATATGAAAAAAACACGTTACGGACATAGACAAACATACATCCCAAAATCACCGTTATTTTTCCAGATACCTCTGAAACGATAGGAGATATGAAAACACATAAGAGAGCAAAGTTGTAGAGTATTTTCTCCTCTACAAATTCTACAAACTCGCTTATTCTGTTTCCGTGTCAGATGAATGGTTAAGCCGTTATTTTCATTTAAATTTCGAGCTGTCAAAAGACGATCGCAAGGCGCACTTCTAGTGTTACTACCGTAACCTAAAGTGGGCCAAAAGGGACCAGTTACACACAACTAAACAATAAATTTACGTTACCAACTGCCATTGAAGGATTACTCCAGTATCTGTGGTTTGGACGAATGACTTCACTGCTAACGAAAAGTTTGCCTTATCACTGAAGACGATACCTTGTGCAAAACAGGAACTTTGTAAACATTTGAACCATAACTGCTACATCGAATGTGTTTATGAACTTTCAGCAAGTGCCGATGTTATTTGATATATCACACGAGACACTTTTCATTTAAAAAATGTGCTTACATTCAAGGCGGCCTTTTTCAAGACGACGCCTATGTTTGGTACCCACCGTAAAAGGTAGACGTTGAAACACATCCACTGAATGTGTGGTCGTGTTCCATTACTCTTAAGTATTTCTGCACTATTAATATTGTCTATTTGTATGTCAATTATTTTATTCCTTTATTAATGATCAATGCCACATGGTTATATATGTTTCCACCTGTGTGATTAAATTTTTGTGTTCGTATGAATGTGGAAGGTTGCTTTTAATATTGACTGCCGCGCAATGTATTACAGTTGCCGCTTCGCGCTTTATGCCTCGTTTACTTTAGTTAAGAAAGCATGGCTTCGTAAGTCGTCTGCACTGCCGTCTGCTGGGTACCCAGAGACAGTCTTACTTGGTAAGATGGCGAGGTGGCCTGTTCTTAGTGTAGTACCAACATAATCATGGACGAAAGAGGCGACAAAAGATACCTCTCTGGAGCTCTAGTAGAGGGTATTTTCTTCAGGTAGCAAGGGTTTGTAGACTGTAGGCTATGAACGCACTGTGCATCACTTTGAGCGCACCGTACATCCATCCGGTACACATAGGGGAACCCTCTGTGCATGGCCTAAGGCACCACTCTTTTCGAGACCGCTTAAGTGAGTATTTCTTCGAATGACGCTGATGGAATGGCATGCTGTGACCAGGCAGTCTTGGTTTATCAGTGACAGGTTTTCTTGAGTAATTCTTTTGTTATGCAAGGCGAGGCGAAGTGTTTCTTAATTTATAGAACTCGAGTAACTCAGTGTAAATTTAGTATTCGTATTTCCAGTCTGGTAATGAGTTCTTTGTCTAGTTTTCTTATGTTAGAATACTCGTGTGTGGCCTTCGGCCTTTGTGTAAACTTAGTATGTTTGAATTCCTTATCAATTTTAACTAACGTTTTCGTGTGGTGTCTGTTTCCACGAGCATGTTCAACTCTTTCTGAGAATTTATGGTTTGATTCCGTCTTTCCTATCTTGGTATGACTGACTGCTCGATGTGCTTTCGTAACGGTCATTACTTAGGCCTTCAACCATGCTATTACTGATACTATCTTTCTTGTATATGAATTTTCGCCTGTGCTTTACTTGCTTATTCTAAATTAATTTCTTTTTGTAAATTCTATGTAATTCACCATGATCGCACTGTCGCACACCACGTGCTACTTAAGGACAGTATGTCGCTTCCACCCCACACATGAGTTCATTTGGTGCATAGTTTGATTTTAATTTTGCTTCAAGACATCCGCCATCTCGTCAAAACGCCGCCGACGCCTCGTTTTCTCGCTGCTATCAAGCGTTGCCGCTTGAGTAACGTGTCGCAAGCATTATGTGCACGTCTGTAAGTGAATGAATATGCTTTACTTTATCCACTGTGTAGTTGCAAATTTCCTCCCACGTAACCTCCATATTTATAAAGGGCAGAAACAATTTTAATATTGACAGTAACTTTATGATTTAATTCACTTTTGTACAAGGTGTGTGCTTTATTGTGCTTATTTGGTCTCTCCACATTTTGCTTGTTCATTTTATTGAATAGATAATAATTTAAAGTATCAAACATCTGCTTCATAATTTCATGTTCCCCGTCCCATGTTTAATTATCTGTCCCTTTTCATATATATTATTTGTGTTTTCTAAAACGTTGGCTGCTCCCTTAACGAGTGAGCAGTTAGATAAATTTCCGTTGCTCAAGTACTGTGGCCACTCGTAGAGTAATTTAGAGCAGCAGTGAGCGTTTTAACTTGCATTTACAGATCTCTTCTGCCCGAGATCTTACATAGAAAATTTAACAAGCTACTTTCAAAGTCCTAAACCATACCTTACTGGAATATTGAGGACTTCCGTTTCCTGCATTGATTTTTAAACAAAAGAGTGAACTCTGGCTTTTGACTCACTTTGTACATCCACTGCACTCTATAAGCAATGTCACGGTGTGTGGCGGACCTCTCTTCCTCCTTTCCTGTTCTAGTCGTGTATCGTTCACTGATAGAACAATTGTCAGTAATTCTTTGCTTAGCTCGAATCAATCTCATTTAACGTTTACAGTGTTTACGAGTAATATTTAACACTGAGAGACTATGCCGGCACCTTATCCCCATCTGTTGCACACACCTGTGTAACAGTATCCAAAACGACGAATTATCTTCAGTAACTCGCGTGCTTATTGAACGACATTCACGAAAACGTGTAATGTTAAATGAAGTTCAACAAAATAAAACATGTATTACAATTGGAAACCATTTTTGTATTGACCTGAAAGCACTCAAATATGTTTAATTAATGGAAAATTGTAATACTTAGCGACTTTGAACAAGTTTCACAGTGCACAATTTCAAACATTCACCTTTTTTTCTCCGCTGCCAACCCTCACAAAATTATTAATGGAAGAAAGTTCAACAGTTACTATATTTACGCTGTTGGTGCCACTGTACAGCGATGAATCCGACTTATTTGCAATGATGAATCACGCCCCACCACGTGTCAGTCCGGTGATAAGGTTCTTTTTAGGCGGCTGCCATACTGTGCAGGGCCAACGATCAGACGATGGCTTTACTCTACAACGTTATCTTTCGTAGTATAGGCCTATTTCATTGACGTCAATTTGCAGCAGGGTTTTGGAACATATCCTGCAATCAAATATTATGTATTATAACGAACAGAATGATCTATTGACCTAAGGTCAACACGGATTTAGAAAATAGCTCTTTATTCACACGAAGTGATGGGTGCTATCGACAAGAGTTCGGATATCGATTCCGTATTTCTTGATTTCCAGAAATCTTTTGACACTGTACCTCACAAACGGCTTTTAATCAAATTGCGTGGTTATGATATATCGCCTCAAATTTGCGATTTGATAGGGGATTTCCTGTCAGAGAGGACACAGTTGGTAGTAATCGATGGTTAGGTATCGATTAAAACAGAGGTTTTCCACATGGTAGTGTTATTGGTCCACTGCTATTCCTTATTTACATAAACGATTTAGGCGAAAATCTAAGTAGATCTCGTAAACTGTTTGCAGATGACACCGTAACTTACCGTCTAGTAAAATAATCTGAAGATCAAAAACAACTGCAGAATGATCTGAAAAAGATATCACTATGGTGTAAAAATTGGCAATTGCCTCTAAATAATGCGAAGTGTGAAGTCGTCCACATGAGTACGAAAATAAATCCGTTAAACTTTGTTTACAAGATAAATCAATCAAAAGTGAAGGCCGTAAACTCCAGAAAATACCTAGGAATTACTATTACTTCAGACTTAAATTGGAAAGAGCACGTAGATAATATCGTGGGAAAGGCGAACCAGAGACTGTGTTTTATTGGCAGAACCCTTAAAACATGCAACAAAACTACAAAAGAAACTGCATACACTACGCTTGTCCGTCCATTTTTGGAGTGTTGCAGCCCAGTGTTGGATCCTTATCAGGTGGATTTAACGAAGGACATCAAAAGAGTACAAAGAAGGGCAGCTTGTTTCGTATTGTCACGATACACGGGAGACAGCGTTACGCAAATGATACAGGATCTGGGATGGGAATCATTACAACTGCGCTTATCGCTGCGGCGTGGGCTACTTGCGAAACTCCAATCGCCAACATTCTCCTCCGAATGCGAAAATATATTATTGACTCCCACTTACATAGGTAGAAATAATCATCAGAATAAAATACTAGAAATCAGAGCTCGAACAGAGAGATTCAGGTGTTCTTTCTTCCCGCGCGTTATTCGATAATGGAATGGGAGATAAATAGTATAATGGTGGTTCGATGAACCCTCTGCCAGGTACTTAAATGTGATTTGCAGAGTATCCCATGTAGATGTAGATGTACAGTCGTGCTTCAGTTCTTGTGTCTATTAGAGTGAAAGTTCACATCTACCTTTTTTCAGTTGGAAATTCACAAGAAAAGCAAGTAAATTAGGGAACACACGTCATCACCTAAGTGTATATTATTACTGAATTAAGCGAGTGGACAGTGCCGGTGTAGAAGGTTCCTGCTTTACATGGCAATTAACACGTGGAAGAACACGAGTTATCGCAATCCAGAACAACCGGATTTCCACAGCAATAAGACTCATGCTTTTTATGAGGCGCGTTTTTAAGTAAGATCCGTTTGAACAGAAGTACACAACGAAAGGTAATTTCAAAAAAGTAAATTTATTTTCAGAAAGTACATCTGTTACTCTGTTTTTCGACATAGTTGCCAAGATTGCTCAAACACTTATCATGCCTCTCAACCAATTTTAAAATACCTTCTTCATACAATCTTACCACCTGTTCCGATAAGCAAGAGTTCTCTGCCGTTTTGTAAAGCACTGATCTCGACACTTCAGGAAATTCCTTTGAGAGACCTGTTATTGTAAAACTCCTCACGAATCCTCGCTTCAGCTGAAACCTCCAAATCGTCTGTAATCGAAGATGGGCTACCGGAGCGGTCCTCGTCATGGACGTTGTCACAGTCATCTTTGAATTCTCGTACCCACTTAAGCACTTTACCTTTACTCAAAACAGTATTACCGTACACCTCGCAAATCTGTCGATGAATATCTGTAGCAGACAGGTTCCTTGGTGACAAAAGCCGTATCACTGAGCGAACCTCACACGCGGCAAGCGAGTTGATAGTCTGAAACAGTTTGAAAGTAGAGAACAGAACCGTGCAGGTTAGCTACAGAGCTGAAACTGAGCACAGTTGTTTCCGAGTCATGTCGGTACTCGACGCATGCACTCGTTGCGGTATGTCCGCGAACTACTAGTTTCTACTTCAAAACGGAACTTACTTAAAACAACGCTCCTCGTACTACCGATATGTGAAAGTGCAGCTTTGTAAATATAACGATTTTTTACCTCACTAACCTGATGCGTCCCGCCGAGCATTCCAGTGCTGTTCCTACGTGTTTATTTCAGAGTATCACTTGCACCGTCTGACCTACAGGCCTCGGAAAGCCCAAAAGTACCGATCGGCCGCCGTGTCATCCTCCGCTCGAAGTCGTTAACGGATGCGGTATGGTCAACATCACACACTCCCGGCCATTGCGACCTCAAACTAGGGTAAATTCATTATCCTTGTAGGACTGGCTAGGAGATATTTCATTTGTGCCTAATTTTATGAAACTTTTTATTATGATTCTTATCTTTCCGCAGACCTCCATATTTATGCTTGAAACCAAAAGGCAACATGATTGTATTGAATAGCATTAATACCCAGATTAATTTTCCGATAAATATGTATATTCAAAGATGTGGAAGCGATCTTCAAACTGACAGCGAGTATTTGCATACAAATCAGGATCGCAAAAACTGCCTTGTTTTCAACAACAGTAGAACTTATGCCCAGTTCATTGAGTTCTGCCAATTGATTCTTGCTTATCCTCGTTTCATAGCTTTATTGTGGTTACAGTACGAGATGTCAGTCTTTTTGTAAAGGGGACAATTTGACAAGGGGAGTGCCTCTGTCTTCTTAGCTTAATTAATTTGTTCTCAATGACTACAATTAGCAAAACTTCAACTAGATACATTTCATGTCTTATAAATATTCAACATAAATTCAGTTGTCTTTAAATACATTTTCAATCGATAGTATTTGAATTCATTCAATATTATATTATTGAATCCTTACTAGTTATATAACATTCATAGATTTATTGAGAGAAAGGGTTTATCTGAGCGCTTTAAGAGATACCATAAAATGTTCAAATGTTTGTATAGCTTATGGGACTTAACTACGGGGTCATCAGTCCCTAAACTTACAAAATGCTTAGGAACTAGCTAATCCTAAGGACGGTACAAATATCCATGCCCGAGGGGGGATTCGAACCCCGACCGTAATGGCCGTGCAGACCGTGACTGGAGCGACTCAGTCCCCTCGGCCATCGCGGCCGGCGAGATACCATAAAGACGTTTGAGTGTGACAGGGTAGAAGTCAGGTAGTGGAAATGAGTCCTGTTGCGCAAATTACACACTTAAATATTACACCCACACACGGTCTCTGACCACTATTTCCAATACTTACACTGCATAGTTATATTTGTATAATGGACTGATGAGAACTGGTGAAATGTGATGGTTTTAAAGGATAGCCGGTTTCACGACATGCTCCACGACAGACTGCTTAGCATTCGGGTGCATGCCATCACTTTCTAAAAGTTGTCATCACCCCATTACACCAATATGACTCTATGCATTCTTAATAGTCGATACTTGGCTTAACGTTCTGTATGTTTTGTAACTATGAAGAAGTTCGCCGTTGATATTGATGGAGGGAACTTTTGTGAACACAGTGGTGAAACATGTTTCATTACGTGTTCATGGTGCAAGTTGATGATTTGTGTTGAACGTTTCTTGGATGAATATGTCCATTTTGTGAAGTATAATACGTAAATCACTCAAAAGGTTCATCTCTGTGTATCACATACCTCCTTTCTGTCTCCTTCATGAGGCACCGGGAGTGCTACTGATAGCTGATATTTTTTTTCCTTCCGCAGTTGACACAAGACTTCCAACTGCAAATTAAATTTACTACCTTGTACACGAAGGGGTTCCTACTATTACTATGAGGTAGTCGTTTCTTTCGTCTTTCTGGTAATCTTCGTATATTTGTTCTGCGTGATAATTTCAGGATGAAATCGAAATATTTTAACGTTTCTGCCGTTTTGGAGGGGGGGGGGGGGGTTGAAATAAAATTCAACGACAAAGTTGAAAATTTGTGCTGGACTGGGATTCTAGCCCGGATTTTCCGCTTTGGGCCAGCGGTCCCCTTAACTAATTAGGCTACCCAGACACACTTCTCTTCGAACCCAAATCTTGAACTTATAGCCCTGCCCATTGATACCTCTTGCTCGCAGCCTACACTGGATTCCCGCAAGGGAACGAGCACTTGAATGCATCCCCATTCAAGTTGGCACTGCCTGTTGTGGGCTACTTACAATTATTGATATGGTGTCTGTTCTCTTAGGACATGACCGTGTAAGTTCCCTATGGTCCCGACATGGTCGGTTTTATGTAATATTTTTTACATATGTAAACTGGCCACTGATGTATATTGTAAGTGACAGTAGTCTTTGGAAGTTCGATTGTAGAGTAAGCGCTCTGGCTGCGAGAGAGGGCAGTCAGTAGCAAGTCTGTTGCGAGCTGTGTTGGGAGAGAGTTGCCTGTTGGGTGAGATAGCGCGAGGACGCTGTTGGAGAAGGCAGGTGTTAAGTGTATGTTGCAGCACGCTATTATTGTAATGTATGACGTTAATTTTCTGTAATATTTTTATATTTCATAATTTTTTAAGAATATTTAATTTCTAATATTCAATTTGCGTTCTGCGACCTCAATTGGTAGTTAGTTTCACCTTCCTTTCATTTTCTTCATTTATGATTTTACTCAATTACTACCCACCTATCATTTTTGAAATTTTTAATACAAAAATACTGCATGACGCGAGCTGCTTGCTGTTGCCGCGGTGGCCGAGCGGTCTGCGGCGTACCAGTCACGGTCTGCACAGTCGCTGCGGCCGGTGGTTCGAATGCCCCCTCGGGCATGGATGTTTATGCCGTCTTTGGTATAAACCAGTTCATAAGTAGTTTGTAGGTTTAGGGACTGATAACCCCGTAGCTAAGTCCCATAAGCTCTACAAACAAACGTGCTTGCTGTTTCCTGTTTACAGTTTTATAATTAAGAACGTAACTATCGATCCTGGGAAGGGGAGACGAGTCCAAAGCACCCCGAATAAATTAAATAAATAAAAATTTAGTAAAAACCGGGAAGGTGTCTAGAATAGATTAATGTTGAATGAAAAATGATCAGCACTAAGTACTTGCAAAACTGAACTTTTAAAAACCGAACAACGTGCTGACTACGACCACCGAGGTAAGCCCAAGAAAACATTAATATGCGCAACGGACTCGCCCGGGAAATGGGGAAACTCAAAATGTTCAAATGTTCAAATGTTTGTAAAGTCTATGGGACTTAACTACGGGGTCATCAGTCCCTAAACTTACAAACTACTTATGAACTACTTACGAACTAGGACGGCACAAATATCCATGCCCGAGGGGGGATTCGAACCCCCGACCGTAGGGAAACTCAAACTCTGAAATGTATGGCCCTGCCTAAAGTACTTCCAAAGGGTACGACGAAACTGATGAACTTCAATAATGAAAAAGGGGGAAACAATCTGACTGCGACAGAGATAAAAATAAAAATAAAAATTGACTTACCTTGTATCTTCTTATTACAGAACTGGAAACAGGAAACAGCAAGAAGCTCGCTTCATGCACTATTTTAGTATTACAAATTTCAAAAATGATATGTTGGTAGTAATTAAGTCCAACAATAATCAATCATAAATGAAGAAAATGAAAGGAACCTAACTACCAAATGAGGACGCCGAACGCAAATTGAATATTAGAAAGGAGATATTCTTAAAAAATTATGAAATAGAAAAATATTACAGAAAATTAACGTCATGCATTACAATAATAGCGTGCTGCAACATATACTTAACACCTGCCATCTCCAACAGCGTCCTTGCGCTACCTCACCCAACACGTAACTCTCTCCCAAGACAGCTCGCAACAGACTGGCTACTGACTGCCCTCTCTCGCAGCCAGAGTGCTTACTCTACAATCGAACTTCCAAACATTACTGTGCCACTTACAGTATACATATGTGGCTAGTTTATATATATATATTTATTTAAATTATATATATATATATATATATATATATATATATATATATATATATATATATAAAAATTCAGGATGCTTGCTGATACACCAGGCTAGAGAAACAAGCGCATTGGACAGTTACATTTACTACCAAAGTTTTCATTAACTCTCCTGTGGAGTTACATGGGCTTTCATTTTCTGGTGTTTTGTTCATGTCACTGCAAAAAATAAAATTCTGACACCACTCTACACTGTCTGAAAAGAACTATAACGGAAATAGAGGGACGACTGTTAAGGAAAAGGGAACAGTCTCTTCCTGTCGCAAATTTGAAACTCGTTTCCGACTCGCCAAACTAGAGGAGCAGTAATGCGATAGGAGAGCGTCCACGCCCTGTGGGGCGCTTTCCGGCCACCGGCGAGATGTGGGTGGCTCATAAGCCGCCGTAAACACGGCCAGCACTTTTCTTTTATGGGGCGGAGCCGTGGTTGGGGTGCGCAGAAGTGATGCGCGCTGTCCCCGCGCACCGTTACAGTGTTACGTCCACCCCGTGTTGTTTAGCCAGCAGGACAAAGCGGCGAGATCAGTACACAGTGCGACACACTTTGGCGCTATTGTTTATTCTCCTTCGTAACTCGCAATTGCTTCGTGGTACTGACCGTAGTGATTACTTGCAGCTCTATCTTTCCCACATAAGAAAGTTCGAGTGTGTTGCAAAAATTCAGTGTAAACGGATAGCAATGATAAGATTTCCTGACGAGAATTCTGACGGCACTGAAAATGAAGAAGGATTATATGATTTGTAGAATGGAATGAATAGCATGAAAGGAGAAAATATAAAAATGCAGTAAATGAAACAGGCAAAATGGAGTACAGACGACTAAGAAATGAGATTGACAGGAAGTGCAAAATGGCTAAGCAGGAGTGGATAGAAGCCAAATGCAAATCTGTAGAAGATTGTATATGAAGGGGAAAAGTAGATACCGCCTACAGGAAAATGAGAGACATTTGGGGACAAGAAAAGCAACTCTACGAATATCAAGAACTCAGATGGAAAACCAGTTCTCAGTAAAGAAGGGATAGCTGAAAGATGGAAAGAGTACATAGAGCAGCTCTACAAAGGAAATGAACTTAGAGACGATGTTGTAGGGATTGTAGCCTTTCTCCGATGTTATTCAATTTGTACATCGAGCAGGCGGTGAAGGAAAGCAAGGAAAAATTTGGAATAGGGATTAAAGTTCAGGGGGAAGAAATAAAACCATTGCGTTTTGCTGATGACATTGTAATTCTGTCAGAGACAGCAAAGGACCTGGAAGAGCAGTTGAATGGAATGGACAGTATGTTGAAGAGAGAGTATAAAATGAACATTAACAAGAGCAAAACAAAAATAATGGAATGCGGTCTTAGAAAATCAGGCGATGCTGAAGGAATTAGATTAGGTAACGAAATAATGAAGGTGGTAGGTGAGTTTTGTTACTTGGGTAGTAAAATAACATGCGATGGTCGCAGAGGATATAAAATTCAGAAAGGCTATGGGAAGGAAAGCATTTTTGAAAAAGAGAAATTTGCTAACAAAGAATATTAATTTAAGTGTAAGGAATTCTTTTCTGAAGGCACTTTAGTGGAGTGTTGCCCTGTACGGAAGTGAAACATGGACGATCAGCAGTGCGGACAGGAAGAGTATAGAGGCTTTTGAAATGTGGTGCTACAGAAAAATGCTGAAGATTAGGTGGGTAGATCGCATAACTAATGAAGAGGTACTGAATAGAATTGGTAAGAAAAGGATATTTTGGCATATTCCGACTAAAAGAAGGGATCGCTTGGTAGGACACATTCTTAGACATCGAGGGAGGGAAGTGTGTGGGGTAAAAATCGCAGAGGGAGACCAAGAGACGCGTATAGTAAGCAGATTCTAGTAGATGTGGGTTGCCGTTCTTATGAGGAGATGAAAAGGTTGCTCACGATAGAGTAGGGTGGAGAGCTGCATCAAACCAGTCTCTTGACTGAAGACCGTAAAACACACACACACACACACATACACACACACACACACACAGCCTTCTGACTTTAGGACATGGACTGAAGTTGAACCGCAACAATACAGAAGGAATGACATGTAGTAGGTACGCCAGAGACGATATTACTGGTACCGAACGATTGTGTTATTGTGAGGAAGGTTTTTCTGTGAATTTGATGACGCAAGTGTCTAGCTAGGTGACTGAAAATAAATTTACGGGAAAAAAAGCAGTGTGTTATAGTTGCAGACTACGAACCCAAAGGTCGCGAATTCAATCCGCAGTAAATACTAAAGTTCTTTACCTCTTACTTTTCATTTCTTTCGCCTTTGGCATTGTTGTTGGTGTCAAAAAAATTGCGAGCTGTGCTGTAGTTTGCAATCTATCTGTAGGTACCCATAAAAATGGTGGCCTAAGAAATCAGAGGTTGGCAATGGATTACCACTTCCATCAAGACCATGCATAATAAAGCGCTAGGGTCTTTAAACCTTTAATGGGACTGATGACTGCTTTAACTTTGGTCTCACGTTTGGAGCACAGCTTTGTGGGATATCTGAGCTACAGATGAATCTTGAAACTTTTGAAAAGAAATAAAAGTAATTTTCACATTCAGACGGAAGCAATGTCAATACACAAGTGTTGAAATATTTTGTGAATTGATAAGGAAATAGGAAGTTCTCCGTGTTGTGGATTTTACAGGGGAAAAACAGTATCAGAAAACAGAAACGAATATATCCGCCAAATACGAGGTTCGTCCACAAAGTAATTTCCGTTTCTATTTCTATCCACAGCAGCGCTACGATCGAGTTCCGACATGCGCGGCAGTGCTCTGACTCAAGGACGCAGATCGTTGCTGCCGACGTGTGCTTTGTAGTGCGTCTTTATCATGTCAGCCGTAAATGAAAACGCCGCCGCGTGTGAAATCAGATTCGTAATTCGTTTTCTAAATGCAAAGAAAGAAAAATCAAAGGAATTTCATCGGCAAATCTGCGAGGTGTTACGGACAAAGTGCTGTTGCTGTTTTCAACTAAGAAACGAAGTCCACGAATACAGTTTTAGTATCCCTACTTTTGGATATCATGCTCCGATGTAGGGACCTGAAGACGGCATAGTGGAATGCCGAAACTGGTTGTAATAGAATAAATATTTAATTATACATACGGCTGTTGGTATCTCAGTTCCTTCAGACTCTTGACCAGCCGCTGTCCTGTTTCCACCACCGATGATGGATTCAATAAGACCTGAAGTGCTATGAGTGATCCAGTGGTTAGAATATGGGTCAGACCGTTCATTGAATGACGTGATGAAGTGCACGATGAGGAACGAAGTGGACGCCAGCTATGGACGTGTTTGATCATCCTCCGTACACCCAGGACGTCGCTCCTAGCGACTTTCATCTCTTCTTACACGTAAAATCTGTCTTTGGTGCTCACCACTTCAACGGTGATGACAAGCTGAAAAAACATGTTTCCACATGGTTGAATACTCAGGCAGAAATCTTCTCTGAAGATGACATACAAGCCGGCCGCGGTGGCCGAGCTGTCTGCAGCGTGCTAGTCACGGTCTGCACGGACGCTGCGGTCGGGGTTCGAATCCCCCCTAGGGCATGGATGTTTGTGCTGTGTTTAGTATAAGCTAGTTCATAAATAGTTTGTAAGTTTTGGGACGGAAGACCCTGTAGTTTTTGAAGACATACAAAAATTGTGCCACGCCATGACAAGTGCCTATAAAATTTTGGAAGCTATGTAGAAAAGCAGTTTAAAATTTGTATATTTTTCTGCAATAAATACTTTTTCTGTATCTGTACACATTTGTTTTATATAACCAAACGGAACATACTTTATGGACATACCTCATAATAAAGGACGGTTGGTGCGAGTGCTTCTCTGGAAATAGTTGGCACAGGAGAGAAACTGGTGACAAGGCGCATCACTCCTGTCTTGAGACTAATGACTAAAATAACAGCAAAACTACAATGGAACATATTAAGGAATAAGAAAGTGCAACAAGAAATAAAACACACTGGTATCCTTCAAATCGTCAAATCTCTCTTGGGTCTGGTAAAGCAAAATATGTGACCAAGATGTCCTTTAGTGTTGCTAGTAAGTTATCTGAGTAGGCATATGAAATGTCTTCAACGATAATCTTTCAATATAATTACTAATTCAGTTAAAAACTTTACAATGCTTCCGTGAGGATCTCATTTAGAGATATTCAGTTAAAATATTAAAACAATAACTCAGATATTAAAGTTATCTAATTAACTCTTAAAGAGTGACTTGTTTATCTGTAACAGTGAAATATTCTTAGGTTAGTTTTCATTAGCTTGTAAGTCTAGGGACTGATGACCAACGTAGTTTGGTCCCATAGAATTACAAACATTTGAACATTTGAGTGATTAGTCAGTGGCGTTGTCACTAAATTAAACAATAATGTATGGAGAAAAGAAAGAAATGTTAAGAACAAATAAAGCTGACGTTTTGTACTTTTTAAATTTTTGCCTCTATCTTATAGCTCAATTGAATACCTTAATGCGATACATAACAGATCAAGTCAGTTTTCAATAGGACGATTTCCAGTATGTGGTTGAAATACTGAATGAATTCCTGAAGATGCTTAGAAATATACTCGCTTTCGAAGACAGTGTGATACTAACACCGCTGCTGTAAATGTTTAATGAATCGTTTACAAGTTTCCCATTTTCATGGGTTCAATGTTGACACTATACAAAAGAAGTGCGAGAGATAAGGGCGACGTTCCTATGGAGAAAGGAAGAGAAAAAGTGAAGAACTGTCAGCTACTGCTACGTTTTAACTTAAACAGCCAACTAACACACTATTATTCGGTATTTATTCAGGTCAATACACATTATTTATACAATTTTCTTATCATTTCTTATAATTTTGGAAGTATTAATACTAGTGAAATTAACCTGTTAAATTATTTAAGGAAGACCTCGGGCAGTTGATATTGTAAGTTAAAATGCTCACTGCTGCTCTAAATTACTTTACCAGTAGCCACAGTACTTGCACTGCGGAAATTTATCTAACTACTCACTCCTTATGGGAGCAGCCAATGATTTAACAAACACAAAATTAATGTTAAAAATGAATGAATAGATAATGAAACATGGGATGGGGAGCATGAAATTATAAAGCAGAGGTTTGCTACTTTAAATCATCATCTACTCAATAAAATAACAAGCAAATAAAAGTGGGAAGACCAAATTAAGCACAAATCTTGTACAATAGTGAATTAGATCATAAAGTTACTGTCCGTAATAATATTGTTTCTGTCCTTTATAAATATGGAGGTAACAGGCGAAAAAAAGTGTGAACACGGAATGGATAGATGAAAGCACATTCATTCATTCAAAGCCAGACATGTGCATAATGCTTTCGGTACAACACCTATGCGGCGACAGTTCATAGCAGCGACAAATGAAGCGGCGGCTGCGTTTTGACGAGCTGGGAGGTGACTTGAAGCACAAATTTAAAAGTGACAATGCACCAAAACGAACTCATGTTCGGGGAGGCAGCGGCATCCTATTCTTAAGTACCACGTGGTGTGCGACCACGGTAAATAGAATTTACAATAAGAAATTAATTTAGAATAAGAAAGTAAAGCATACACAAGAATTCATATAGAAGAAAGCTAGTATTATTAAAACCATGGCTGAAGGCCGAAGTAATGACTATTACGATAAAAGTCGACCACTGTACAAAACAAGAGATTTGTTTTATCACTAAAATTAGTAAATAAGGTCCGTGTGAACTACCGGTTACTCCCTGTTATAAAACCTTGTTCCCTGGCCCAAACTGAGAACTGACTAGTTTCAAATTACTTCAATGACATGAAGTTAATACTACAGTGGTCAATATACATAGCAGGTCACACGTTATTACACAGACACTAATAAGAAAGCCACCACAATTTAAGTTATCTTAGAAAGGTGGCTAAGAAAACAATTATGGTGCAACGGAAGTAAGACGTAAGAAAAATTGCATCTGATCTTGTTCTCAGCACATGTGAAGAACAATATTAAATAAAAGGGGGAAGGTACTCTAAAACTACAATTTATACAATTTACAGGCAACTTACTGATTATCCTGAACTTAGACTTGTTTATTCAGGTACAAAACAAGCAAAATGGGGAACCAATTTAGTTAATAAATGAAAATTCAGCTCTTAGATGGATTAATGTGGACGGTGCCCAGCCTAAATTATACATGATTTAACGCTACTGGGGGGGGGGGGGGGGAAGAATTCACAATGAACACTCATTCTCTCACACACACGCAATGCCACTGCGAAACGTACCAAAATCAGCGTGCTGAGATGAGGCAGAAACAGGAGCCGCTATCGTAGACGAAATTCAGCAAGTCGGAGATAGCACAAAACGCAATATACAAAAACACCTTGAAGCTGGCTCTGGTCTGTTGCGCCTGTTTTGAGCCGCTATCGTAGACGAAATTCAGCAAGTCGGAGATAGCACAAAACGCAATATACAAAAACACCTTGAAGCTGGCTCTGGTCTGTTGCGCCTGTTTTGAGATGGTGCGTGTGTATATCCAAGTTAAATTACATCTGAATTGGACCGTGAGCAAACACGCTAACGGCGACACACGACTACGTTACATGAACACACTCCACTGAAGGTGAAATGGTTGAAAATCGGATTCATTATACAAAATCAAGGTTAATTATTAAGTTGCAGTCTGTTAGAAATCGATCTAGGTGCTGGTTTTATGAGAAGTGGCGTGAATTAAGGTGACTAGCTGCAAAGCCCGGAAGTCGGAACTCGGACCCACGTGATTCCGAAAACCGATAAATTCAGTTTCCGAAAAATAAAGAAAAACTACAGCATGCAACCCATAGAAATGCTTAGAATTATATAAGGAAGTGAATGAAAGACAGCTACATGCCATAGGGGGCAATTTCAGAGACAATTGAAGTTCTGTCTCAAAAACCACAATAATTAAACAATTACAAAGTCGGAAAAATAAAAATACGGATTTTGGCATGCAACCCATAGAAATGATTGGAATTACATAAGGACGGTATTAAAGGAGGTTGTACAAAGCTCAGAGAGAATTACTGACAATGACAGGGAGCGTACTGCCAGACAGGGAAGACACAGCAAAAGTGAGCTATCACCCTCCACATTGAGACAGCCATAGATTCTCGCACATCCACTTAAAAGTAAGACAAGTACACATTCTCACAGGGACAGTGGCGTAGCGGAGCAGTCACATTTATGCCACATTAATCAATATAATAATAAATTATTAACATAACAAAATAAGAAAAACCTAGCAATATTAACTAATATTTCAACACTTGAAATAAAAATGCTATTCCTCAAGCCTTGAAAAGAGTGGGATTGAGGTTTTAACAAAATGTTAATCTATCGACATTAAATAAATAATAACTTTACAGAAATATGGAAGACGACAGACGGTCGTCTTTCAACGAAAGCACATGGTGCAATCGGTCATACAAGACAGGGAAGACAGAATCAAACTAGAAAATCTGAGAAGTATTTAGCATACTCGCCGATACAGGCGTGACGCGAAAACGCTAGTTAAAAACCAACAAAGGCTGAAGTTCACAAACGAGTATTGTAAAAAAAACGGACACAAAATCATCACCAGAATGAAAATGCAAGTACTAAATTTACACCAAATTACTCGAGTTCTGTAAATTAAGATACACTTCGCCTCGCTTAGTGAAAGAATTACTCAAGAAAACTATCACAGATAAACCAAGACTGTCTGATCACATAGAAAGCAAAGTTCTAACAGCATACCATCTCCTCATGATTCGACAGAGTACTTACTTCCACGGTCGCAGCAAGAGTGAAGCTCTAAGGCCACGCTACAACCTTCCCCACCACAAACCGGAGTAGAGCGCGCTAAAAACCCATACAGAACGCGTTCAGGGCGTAGTGTCAACCAACCCTTTCTACCTGAGGAAGATAAAACCCTCTTCAACGGCTCCCAGAGAGGTCTGTTGTCACCTCGTCCGTCCTAGATTAGGTTGGCACCACACTAAGAACACGGTCATCTCGCCATCTTGCCAAGTAAGCTTGTCTCTGGCCACCCAGCAGACGCCAGCGCAGACGACAAACGAAGCCATGCGTTCATAATTAATGTAAACGAGGTCCTAAAGCGCGAAGCGGCGTCTGTAAGATATTGCGCGGCAGTCAGTCAGTATTAAAAACAACCTTCCACAGTCACATGAACACACAAGTTCAATCACACGGGTGGAAACATATATAAACATGGGGAATTGATCATTAATAAACAGAATAAAAATAATTAACATACTAATAGACAATATTAATGGTGCAGAAACACTTTAGGTTAATGAATAGCTCAAAAATGAAACACGACCACACATTCAGTGGACGTGTTTCCCTAGCGACTCTCTCTGAACAACAGTCTGCATCCAGTCCGATTAATAACTAACTACTGACTTTTACAAAGGACCGAGAAGGAGTATTTTTGGGGATCTTTGGCCCCAAAAAGGTCTTTCCCAATCTTGTATTTATATAAAATAATTGCATTTTCCAGAGATATATGTAGCCTAAGCACATTAGAAATATTGATAATGTGGCGAGATATTGAAATGAAACTTGTGCTAATTTCCGGGCGAGGTATAATTTTTTTTTTTTTTTTTTTTAGTTACAGGTCTCACCATATTATCAAAGTCTTGTACTAAGTTATGAAAAATTCCGTAGTAAAGTAAGTACGTATCTGATTTAATTTCGTATTACAGAGATGTCTTGATTTTCCACTGCAGGGACCTCTCAGTATTATAATGATTGTTTTATTACTTTCTTTCCTATATGCCTCTGTTTCGTGCTGTTTACAACACTGTGTTTCTCTTGTGTTGCAGGTAAGTGTTCCATCAGTGCTAATTACGGCCTTCTACTATTAAGGTAAGCGTTAATGGATAAAGAGAAACTTTGATTCTTAGCTGTTGGCACAGTTGTAATGTTAAGTGGCCAAATGAGCAAGTCACAGACTCAACCCTCCATACAAGTATGGAAACTATCATTTAGGACGAAGAAAGTAAAGAAGGATAGTGTTCATCAGTTCCTAATTGAAGAGGTTCTTAGAGACGGCAAGCATCCTAAAAATAATATTTGTGGAGAATCAATCTGCTATTGTGTTTCTAATTTTTTTTCCTGTGGTGAGGGGGGGGGGGGTGATATTTGAATCCAAGTAGCCAGGCTGAGATTGTATACTTGATTCTGTGGAATGCGCTGTCAATATAGTTAAACGCCGACGCATCTCACTCGATTGACAGTTGACGACGGCATGATGAATATGTAACGTTTTTCAAGCTGAGGAAAGTTTAATTTTCAATAATTCGCACAACTAATGACCGATTTTAAATTTTGTAAAGTCAGTAGTTTTCTGCTTATTGAGGGTATATTCATACGTACACTTAAGCGCAGTAAAATAAGGGTTTAAAGTAGAAACTGTTGTTACTAGCTGACTTCGCTCAAATTTTCCTAAATTGCTTTCCATTACTCGAAAATAATAACAATTATCAATTATCTTGTTCTAAGAAAATTCACACAGTATTTCAATGGGTCATGAAATATATTTTACTGATACCTCCATAAAATGAGGAAAGAAAAACCAGTTTATCACTTATTACATTTTTCCTCTTTAAGCAGTCAAAGTTCAATATATAAGTGCAATGTTATATATATCTATGTTGTTAACATTGACATTCCTGAAAAACTTTTTTTAAATTTTATTTGTTTGTTTATTTTTTATAAAATGGAGCGCAAATTACTTCATACTCATTCATTATTTAATAATCAGATCCTTGATTTCCAACTAGCTGTAATTACAGTTTCAAACCATTTATTGACTTTTCCTCGATTACATGCTTAAATAGTTATCACAGTTTCACTCACTCGTGCGTTAATCACACTTATTGAAGTAGTTCTAGACAAGGTAATTCGATTCTTATGAAATTGGAGCATTTTAGTTATTTACTGGTTAAGTCCATGATGCTGTGTTGTTATCAACAACCACTGTAGTCTAACACATGATACGCTGTTTATGATAATGGTGCACGTTCACTGCACGTAGTTTATCGCACAGTGAGATGAATTTAAATATGTTTCTTATTATTCAAAGTGTAATTTGCGTTTCAAGTTACATCTACTTTAACAGCATATTCCGTTCTCGGCACACCTAATATTTACACCAAATAGGATCTCATATTAGTATCTTTTACGTTTCGTAGCGAATCTAGGAGAGAATAGCACTGACTCGGGTTGCAAGGCATTCCCCTGGGAAGGAAAATGACCCTAGTTGGATTACAGTCCGCCAGACAGATTAAATACACTCTCGACCGTTCTTTCCAGCGCTGACTCCGCTGCAGGGGGTCGAGTTTCGTCCTGCCACTAACCCCTGGACTGTAACCGAGTCGTTCTCTCCCGTATCCAGTCTCCCAGCGCCGTTAGTTTACTAAGACCTGCGGCAGAGTGCTGCAGTGTTTGCTACAGTGGCGGTGGGGTTATGTGGAAGGGGCAGAGGGAGAGCTCAGTCTGTGAAACGGTCAGTGGCTAAGAGATCTAATATCCAGACTGCGAGTCCTGTATCGCCTCACAGATCCAATATACTAGTGCACACCCCAAATAGAAGGCAAAATTACATCTGTGGAGACGGAAGCGTGCAACCGTAGGAACAAAGAGGTAATCGACCAAGGAAAGATCTGAAAAATTACGGACATACGAACGCATTTTCTAGAACAGGTTTGCGTTTTTGGAGGCGATCCACTTGTAATATTGTAAAAAGATATAAAAAAGTCAAGATCGCTGTCATCAATTTTTATTTACGACGACCGGTTTCGCTGAACTATGTCAGCATCATCTGGTCCAATAAAATATTTTACAAGATTATGGCCTTGTAAAATATTTTATTTGACCAGATGATGCTGACATAGTTCAACGAAACCGGTCGTCGTAAATAAAAATTGATGACTGCGATCTTGGCTTTTTTTATATCTTTTTACAATTTTCTAAAACTATATAATCACAGAATAAACAAGATTCTGTAACTCAGTTGTCAAATCAAACACATTAATTATTGTACACAATAGCAGTAACTCTCAGTAATAGGAAATAAGAAATAATTTCTTTGGAGCAAGAAGTCTGGACTAGAAACATAATTACGAAATTTTACATATTTGCAGCAATCAATGCTTCTATTTGTTTGTTTTAAGGTCTCGCCTTTAAATTTGTCCTTTAAGATTAACTAACTTGTTGAAATGTTTGTAGAGCTTATGGGACTTAACTACGAGGTCATCAATCCCTAAACTTACAAACTAATTATGAACTATCTAATACTAAGGACTGTACACATATCCATGCCCGAGGGGGGATTCGAACTCCCGACCGTAGTGGCCGTGCAGACTGTGACTGACGCGCCGCAGAACTCCCGGGTCACCGCGGCCGGCTAAGATTAATTAGATAGGTCTCGAAGTAAATTGCGTTACATACTAGTTTTTCCTTTGCAGCAATTTTAAATGTAGCAACTGGGATACAGTGATCTCTACGCTACCTGGATGTTGAATTTCAGCAGTCTTGCCTTTCCAGCCACAGATGTTCATATTTCGTTTCTTACCAGTTTACAAAATGTCTGACACGAAGTGTTACTAGAACAAGAGAAAAAAATACATCTTGACTGCGTTGTCACAGCAGCGTATCATATCGCATATTATCTTAAAATAAAAAGATAAACCGTCTTGTCATTTTCTTAATTACAACATGACGGATATTTCAGTGCACATGAATGTGCATGCACCCTTCAGTTCTGTGCTGAAGGACCAGACTTACACATCAAGGTTGTATAGCGATCATTGCTGTGGCCGAATAATTGTCTCTTTTACACACTGAATTCTTTCCCTAAGAAAAGGAACTACATTACCGAAATATCCCATGCATTTTTAATTACCTTCAGAATAGAAACGATCCTCTTGTTTCTTCGAAACAATTCTTTCTGCTTAACAGTCTGAACATTTAAGTGAATGCAAATTCTGATGGATGATTCTAATGGATGCCGTGATAGCATATTGGAACTAAATACGAGACCAAACGAAAAGATTCCTTATTTAATTATGTCATGTTTCTCGTTATTTTTCAATAAGAATAAAAACCGTCTAGATAGCAATTTTTTTAATTACATCGTTTCGGCATCTGCTATTATCAAATTTAAAAACCTCTGTATTTGACATGATGATGCTAGATGTCGAAACTACGGAATAAATAAATAAAATTTAAACACTCATGACAGTTTCTTTTAATCTTAAGAAAATGGAGATTGCAGACGCATATAGGAAATTCGTTTCCTTTATTGAAAAATAGTTCTTTTAATGTTGTTTTCAGGTGTCAATCTTCAGCTACAATGTATTTGGAAAAAAATCATCTTGTGCCAAAAGTTATATAATATTTTATTCGTTATACTCGTTCGGTTTCGGCATTTGCTGAGTTTTTAAGAAACAGTCCCAATGCTTACTGTTGCCATCTTTGGCAAAAATGTTATCTTGTTGTTATTGATGTACAACAATTTGTTAAACTCCTACTGATGGCAACTACTGCCGAAACCAATCAAGTATAACGAATAAAAATGTAATACTGCTCTTGGCGCATTCTTCACTTTAATTATTTTACACATAAAATTAGACACAAAATCAGTGATGTAACTCATACAAAATCGAGTCGGAGGAGTAATCAGAGTAATACTGGAATAGTAAAGGGATTGGAGTCAGGTCGGAATAGGCAATTTCACCATTGTCTTTTGCATGATGCGTTAATGAAGAACTTTGTCATCTTTGTGTTTGCAGTGATCATAAGAATGTTTTTAATGACCGCTAATTTTTACATAGCTTATACTACCCTTATTATATGCTTATACTACTACTATCTACTTATACTACTTTATATAGAGGGGCTCTACAAAGAAAATGAACATAGAATATTGTAGGAAGGGAAGAGGAAGTAGATAAAGATTCATCTATTTCATGAAATAGGAGATACTATACTGAAAGAAGAATTTGGCGTAGCACTTAAAGCGCCTGGAGTGGAGGACATTTCCTTAGAACTATTGAAGTCTCTGGGAGATTCAACCACGACAAAACTATTTCACCAGGTGAGTAAGATGTATGAGACAGGGGAAATACCCTCAGACTTTAAGGAAAATGTAATATTCCCCCATTTCAAAGAGAGCAGGCGCAGACAGATGTGAAAATTACAGAACGATCAGTTTAATAAGCCACTTTTGCAAAATCTTAACACGAATTAAGTATAGAACGATGGTGAAGCTAGTAGAAGCCGACGTCGGGGAAGACCAGTTTTGATTCAGGAGAAATTTAGGAACACGGGAGGCAGTACTCACTTTACGGCTTATCTTAGAAGATAGATTAAGGAAAGGCAAACCAACATTTCTAGCTTTTGTAGATGTGGAAAAGCGTTTGACAATATTGATTGGAATACACTATTTGAAATTCTGAAATCAGCAGGAGTAAAATCTAGGGAACGGAGGGTTATTTCCAAGTTGTACAAAAACCAGACTGCAGTTATCAGAGGTGAAAGGATGAGAGGGATGCAGAGGTTGGGAAGGGAGTAAGACAGGGTTGTAGCCTTTCTCCAAGTTAGTTTGCACATTGCGCGAGATGTAAAGAAAATCAAGGAGAAATTTGACGGAATTAAAGTTCATGATGAAGAAATAAAAACATTGCGTTTCGCCGATGAACATAGTAATTCTGTCAGAGACAGCCAAAGATATGGAAGAGCAGTTGAACGGAATGGACAGTGTGTTGAAATGTGCATATAAGATGAAGATTAACAAGAGCAAAACTAGGGTAATGGAGTGCAGTCTAAGAAAATCAGGTGATGCTGAAGGAATTAGATTGGGAAACGAAGCAATAAAGGAGGTAGATGAGTTTTGTTACTTGGACAGTAAAATAACACACGATGTTCGTTGTACATAGAATATACAACGCAGAATATCAATGGGAAGAAAAACTTTCTTGAAAAAGAGAAATTTGTTAACATCGAATATTAATTTAGGCGTAAGGAAGTCCTTTCTGAAGGCATTTGTGTGGAGTGTTCCCTTGTATGGGAATGAAACATGGACGATAAACACTGCGGACACGAGGAGGATAGAGGCCTTTGAAATCGTTCACGCAGGAGGAGCGCACAAATGTACCATCAGTTGATCAATGTACTAATTCCGAAATGGAGGACATAGTAATAGGTATTTCCGGCGTAAAGAAGCAGCTCAGAGAGCTACATACGAAAAAGTCTGCTTGTCCGGATGGAATACCCGTTCGATTTTACAAAGAGCATTCTGCGCCATTGACCTCTTACTTAGCTTGCATTTTTCGCGAATTTTTAATTCAGTGCAAACTTTCTAGTGATTGGAAAAAAGCGCTGGTGACTCCCGTTTATAAGAAAGGAAAGAGAACTGACCCACGTAATTACAGGCCAATATCGTTGCCATCAGTTTCCTGTCGAGTTTTGGAGCGTATTCTCAGTTCGAATATAGTAAATTTCCTTGAGGCGGAAAAACTTCTTTATGTGCATGATAAAATTTATTGAAAAGTCTCGGTCGCAATTAGCTTCATTTCACATGACGCTTTTCGAGAACATCATCATCAGATCAGTGGCACAGAATAAGGAGTATACAGAAAGGAAACTCCCGCTGCAGTCTGTCGTCCAAAATTGTGTGCGCATGAGCGGAATCGGCCATCTTGAAAAGCAGTAAACGCGTGGTTACTCCCTACTCTGTGGCGTGGTAATGCGCCGTCTTTGTTTGTTTATTGTGTATTTTAGCTGCCTGAATCGCATAAAATCAAACAAGTATTTGGTGCAATGAAAAGAAAGAACTGTGTGTCAGTAGGTGTAGCTGTTCCGTTTTTATTATGAGCTGCAATAAAAGAAAAGGCGGCCGATGGTGTTCAGCACCTAATTGCCGCAATAATTCTCATACACATAAGGATATAAGCTTCTTCACCTTCCCAAAAGATGCTGAGCAGTAAGTGAACGTCGCTATATGTGTAGTGAAAGTTAAATGTTATCAGTTTCGAATGAGAGCAATGTGTGCATAATTATTAAAAGTAGCCTTGCTTCTTCTGTTGACGATAACTCTCGCTGTTGCTGTTGCTGCAGCAGTTCAACAGCATCGAAATGTTGAAGTACATTTATATTTTATAAGTTTAACGTTGTAGGAAATAATATAAAATGAATGACAAAGAATAGTGCGTAAGTAGGCATGTAAAATTTTACTTACGACATTGAAGGCGTAGTGTGCTAATGTTGGCAACGAATGCTCTTCTGATACTCAAACAAATAGATTAAGGGGAATAATTATTTTATGCTGTTCCTGCTCTGTGGTTGACAGATTCCTCTATACGCCCTTCTCCAATCAGTAAATTAATGATACTCCTAAAGCAAATACATCTTTTACATATGCCCAGACGTCATCAGTTTTGTGTAATCACGTTGTACTGCTAAGTCTGACTCAATATTATGTGGGAATTTATTCGTGTCAAATAAAACCTGGCAGTTGTAAAGTCACTTTCTTTTTTATATCTAATTTCCCAAACATAAATCCGCGTTATTTGGGATTTTTCTAGAGATAAGCACCAAATAAAACGATCATCGATTCCACCGTACATTTTCGTAGGTGTATAAAAATTTAGGCCTTTTTTTTCGTTGGCTTACAATTAGGTGCAAGAAGAGGGCGCAAAACAGATGAGAGCATAATGAAAAGCCGTTTCCTTTCGTAAAAGTCGGTGAAATTAGCTGCAGTTCGTAAAAAGTCCATTTCCAGCCAAAGTACTAAGTGGCTATAGTTCCGCGTTTACTGCTTTTCAATATGGCGTCGAGCGCAACGCTTGGTAACATAAAGATCAAAGGCGCCGCCCCCAGCTTTCCCTTCTGTATGCTCCCTATTCTGTGTCAGTGGTATAAAAGAAGAAAATTACATTTTAGATGTTTATAGCACGCAATTACAATATCTCCAAGGAGTACAAACCATATTAATACATATATACTTACAATTTTTTTTAAACGATGGGAATTATAATCATCTTAGTATAGATGCTTGATTAAAACACCATCGTGGGCGTCTAGTGACGGTGTTGAACTAGACTCACATGTCCAACTGTGGTGAGAGGGGAAACACCGTAACAGGTAAACTAGACCCACTCGCCACCAGATGTCGCAGGGTTAACATTAAAAGTTACTTGAATAAAACTACACATACATCATCTTGGGCACTCTGTACTGTGTGCAGTCATAAAAACTGTAAAAATATGGCTACAAAATGTTTAAGACTTATAAAAATATGTGAGATACCAATTTTAAATACTAATGGGATAGGGCGTACGACAAGGGAGGCGCGGGAGGGCCATAGGATGGGATTGGGGGTTCTAAATACAGCACAAACCGCATGAAAAATGATAGAAAGTACGCAAGCTAGACCATTGTGACGTTACAGTCACGTAGCTGCTCACCATATGTTACAAGTTAATATTGTAGAAAAATCTATCAAGAGTCCTAGGTAGATAGGACAATATGTCAGTTAACCATTATGTGCTATGATGACGATACAACAGACAGAATCTGCGGCCGTTCTCCATTGTAGATTCAAGTCCTCCCTCGGGCATTGGTTTGTGTGTGTATGTGTGTGTTGTCCTTATGTTTGTTTAAGCAGTTTGTAAGCCTGGGGACTGATACCCATAGTAGTTACGTCCAACAGATTTACTAACATTTCAACGTGTTTGATGATGATCAGCCGACCTGCACCGTCACACATGCCAGCGACATGTACTCAGATTTGTTAGCCATGTGTCGCTTACTTTCTCCGACAGTCAAGAGTATTTCATTGTACGACTGTAGACGTAGGGCTTTTTCCAGTCAAACAGAAACGTGTCATTTGTGTCACCTTGTCCAGTCCTTATGACAAAGAGAGTGCGCGTGAATTAAATAATTGTTTTTCTATTCACTGAGTATACGACATCAACTGCGACTTTGCAAAGCTGAAAATGTGTACCCAGCCGAGATCCGAACCCGGGTCTCCCGCTTTCTAGGCAGTTGCGCTTACCACTACACCACTGGGGACCCAATGATTGCCGCACCTGCAAGGACTACCTAAGCACGCCTCCCGTCAGACACAAACCTCCAGCTTGCAGGTGCGGTGATCACTGTGTCCCCAGTGGTGTAGTTGTCCGTGCAACTGCCTAGAAAACGGATGTCCCGTGTTCGGTTCCCGGGTGGGTACACATTTTCAGCTTTGCTCATTTGCATTTGATGTCATATATTCAGTGAATATGTAAGAATAACAACTGCAGGATCAGAAGTGACGTCTGTTCTTTCGGAATAGACGACACACGTATATATAATTGTTTTTCTGGTAACGTATTCAAACAGTATACAAGATTACGACTCGATTGATATGTCACAAGGTATGCCAAGATTACAATTGCGACAGTCGAAAAAAATTTAAGGCAATTAAACTACGGATAAATAATTATAGCCCGGTTACTGATTGCTTGCCTAACCAGTGGATCGTCGTCTGGTTCGGGTAGCGTATTCTTCCGCGGTCCAAATTAATTACTCTTATAAAGTTTTAATATGACGAGCAGCCACAAGGGCCGTTCAAACCGTTATTTTGAACGATTGTACACGGCTTCTTCGCGGCACAGGGTCCCACCTGACCGCTCTTACTTCAGCCGTTTTCCGCCTCTGTAGGACAGCAACCTAAAAGGCAAGAAGCCAGGTTACACAGGCCGGTAATGACGTACTGCAGCAGACATGAACTTTGCCGTCTCGACGTATACGTCACCGCGATCGTCCGCGAATATATAGAAATGCAACGGTTTGCATCTACAACGGTACGAGGTGCATTCAAGTTCTGAGGCCTCCGATTTTTTTCTCCAGACTGTAAAGAGATAGAAACATGCGCATTGTTTTAAAATGAGCCCGCGTTCACTGTCAATACGTCCCAGAAATGGCAGCACCGTACGGCAGATGGAATTTTACCGCCAGTGGCGAGAATGAGAACTGTTTTAGATACTTAACATGGCGACGTTTTCCTTACTTTAGCAGTGTGCAATCATTCGTTTTCTGAATTTGCGTGGTGTGAGACCAATTGAAATTCATCGACAGATGAAGGAGACATGTGGTGATGGAGTTATGGATGTGTTGAAAGTGCGTTCGTGGGTGCGACAGTTTAATGAAGGCAGAACATCGTGTGACAACAAACCGAAACAACCTCGGGCTCGCACAAGCCGGTCTGACGACAAGATCGAGAAAGTGGATAGAATTGTTTTGGGGGATCGCCGAATGACTGTTGAACAGATCGCCTCCAGTGTTCACATTTCTGTGGGTTCTGTGCACACAATCCAACATGAAGACCTGAAAATGCGAAAAGTGTCATCCAGGTAGGTGCCACGAATGCTGACGGACAACCACAAGGCTGCCCGTGTGGCATGTTGCCAAGCAATGTTGACGCGCAACGACAGCATGAGTGGGACTTTCTTTTCGTCGGTTTTGACAATGGATGAGACGTGGATGCCATTTTTCAAGAAACAAAGCTCCATTCAGCTCAATGGAAGCACACAGATTCACCGCCACAAAAAACATTTCGGGTTACCGCCAGTGCTGAAAAAATGATGGTGTCCATGTTCTGGGACAGCGAGGGCGTAATCCTTACCCATTGCATTCCAAAGGGCACTCCGGTAACAGGTGCACACTTCGAAAATGTTTTGAAGAACAAATTCCTTCCGGCACTGCAACAAAAACGTCCGGGAAAGGCTGCGCGTGTGCTGTTTCACCAAGGCAACGCACCCGCACATCGAGCTAACGTTACGCAACAGTTTCTTCGTGATAACAACTTTGAAGTGATTCCTCATGCTCTCTACTCACCTGACCTGGCTGCTAGTGACTTTTGGCTTTTTCTATCAATGAAAGACACTCTCCATGGCTCCACATTCACCAGGCGTGCTGCTATTGCCTCAGCGATTTCCAGTGGTCAAAACAGACTCCTAAAGAAGCCTTCGCCGCTGCCATGGAATCATGGCGTCAGCGTTGTGAAAAATGTGTACGTCTGCAGGGTGATTACGTCGAGAAGTATCACCAGTTTCATCGATTTCGGGTGAGTGGTTAATTAGAAAAAGATCGGAGGCCTTATAACTTGAATGCACCTCGTAGATACGATCAGTTTAAACTTGTTCCCGCTGTACCCCTAGTGCTGTACCTGCCTGGACTCAGTTATTCATTCTCATGGCTAAAAGATAGCTTAAATACTTAAGCTATCTCATTAAGGGCTGGATGAGTTGATAGGCCAATCATTTATTTCAATATATAATGGATCAAAGATAATAGCAACACTGCACTACAGCGTTGCAGATGTCCTCTATCCACCCATCCCTGTACATCGCTGTCATAACGTCTCAATGACGTCATCCAAGATGGAGAATCCAAGATGGCTTCGTTTCCAGTTTCGGAACATAATGGTCGCCGGAGAAAACACAGGACCACGCCCCCCTGCTCTCCCTTACCCTACGACGTAATGTAAGATGGCGTCTACCAGGAAAATTTAAGTTTGAATTTTACTTGAACGCTATTGGAAATAGCCCAAAATATTTTTGCAGGAAACTAGAGATCACCCTGACACTAGCATATTCCCATTCTATCCCTCCCCCTATGACGTAATCCAAGATAGCGTCTATCGGAAAACTTGTGTGTCGAATTTTCGTGGAATGTTATTCGCAATAGCAGCTATTTTGGCGATGAAAACATAATTTCGCCATTAGATGACAACACAACAAATTCCCGCCCCTCCCTCCCTTCTGATGCACTGTCTTAGATGCATCGTATGGTGTGTTGTCGATGTGTAGATTGAGTTGTTGTACGTTTAAACATTAAAGTGTAAGGAGTTTTGAATAATACTATGGAAGTTTATTGTGAGATGCATTAGGTTATCTGTTTGAACAGGTCGGTACGGTGACGTGTGTTTGATCGCTAGAGACTAATAATTTCGAAGTGTCTGAAATTGAATCATTAGTTTCGAGGAGTACCGTTTAATGTTGTTCCGACATTACCCTGACAGGAAGCTTATGAAACATAAGAAAGGCAAATGTGGAGCTGTTTTTAAGTTATTACCTATTGTTATTGTACTACATATATTCCCAATTGTTAAAATCAACAGAAACGATACTAGTTACCATATATAACCGCACGCTCAGCGAACGTTCTGTACCCAAAGACTGGAAGGTTGCAGAGGTTGCGCCAATATTCAGAAAAGGCTATGGGAGTGATCCGCAAAATTACAGGCCTATATCATTGACATCAGTTTGCAGCAGGATTTTAAATATATACTTTCCTCAAATATTATGAACTACCGCGAACGGAACGACCTATTGATCCATAGCCAACACTGATTCAGAAAGTATCGTTCTTGTGAAACACAGCTAGCGCTTCACTCACAAGATGTTATGAGTGGTGTATACAAGGGATGTCAAATAGATTCCATATTTATAGATTTCCGGAAGGCTTTCGACACTGTACTTCACAAGCTAAATCTAATCAAATTTCGTGCTTATGGAATATCGTCTCAGTTGTGCAATTTTATTCCAGAATTTCTGTCTGAAAAGACACAGTACGTAGTAACTGAGCGAAATGTATCGAATGAAACAGAAGTGATATATGGCGTTCCCCATGGA
Organism: Locusta migratoria; assembly: GCA_026315105.1. Classification (NCBI taxonomy): domain Eukaryota; kingdom Metazoa; phylum Arthropoda; class Insecta; order Orthoptera; family Acrididae; genus Locusta; species Locusta migratoria. Next base: position 274,989,608 of record CM048749.1, on the reverse strand, counting down.
AGTGTTATTGGGCCCCTACTGTTCCTTATTTTTATAAACGATTTAGCTGACAATCTAAGTAGCTCTCTTTGGTCGTTCGCCGATGATGCTGTCACTTATCGGTTAGTAAAGTGACCAGAAGATCAAAAGCAACTGCAAAGTGATTTAGATAAGATATCTGCTTGGTGAAAAAATTGGCAATTGACCCTTAATAATGAGAAGTGTGAAGTGATCTATATGGCCAGTAAAAGAAGCTCGTTAAACTTCATTTACACGATAAATCAGTCGAAACTACAGGCCGTAAATTCAATTAAATACCCAGGAGTAACAGTTACAAACAACTTAAATTGGAAAGAACACAAAGAAAATATTGTAGGGAAAGCGAACCAAAGACTACATTTCGTTGGATGAACACTTGGAAGATGCAACAGTTCTACTTAAGAAACTGCCTTCACCACACTTGTGCGTCCTATTTTGGAGTATTGCTGCGCATTGTGGGATCCCCACCAAGTGGGACTGACAGACGATTCAGAGAAGCCGGCCGCGGTGGCCGAGTGGACTGAAGCGCTCCTGTCACGTTCTGCACGGTCACTACGGTCACGGTCACTATGGGAAAAGTCCTATAAGCTATACAAACATTTGAATTTGGTTTGTAAAAACAGCCGAACTTAACTGATTCAGAGGTGTAATGAACAACTTCGCCGGCCGCGGTGGCCGAGGGGACTGAGGCACTCCAATCACGGTCTGAACGGCCACTACGGTCAGGGGTTCGAATCCCCCCTCGGGCATTGGTATTTGTGCCGTCCTGAGAAGTAGCTACATCATAAGTAGTTTGTAAGTTTAGGGACTGATGACCCCGTAGTTAAGTCCCATAAGCTATACAAACATTTGAACATTTTTGAACAACTTCGTCACGAACAAATGATTACGAATATGTGTTGTTTTGCAACTTATTCCACTGAAAGTATCAAGAGCATAAACATAAGACAGACATAAATTTCTATTATGGTGTATTCTTATTATGGCAAGAGTTTTTTTGACGCGTATCAATTCGGTGTGTAGTCTAATGATTCGAACATTTTTAGGCTTCACTCGTCTTTCTGATACGCGCATATTCGTTTCAGTGTCATTGCTTTAGCTTAAGAAGACAATATCCTGAAGATTCTTGCCGTTTGTGATCCAGTTGCAGCAACAATTGTGGAATTGGGTTCTTCTTTGCTGAAAACAGTTTCATTGCTTTTTCCGTTGTCTTGCCAGGTCTGTGACGTTTTTCCTTCAGCTACAGCTGTAGTGGCTGCTTTGGTACGTTAAATACTGTAGTTTTTTCGTTCTATATGCGTTTCGCACGTTCCAATCTCAACGATTTTACTGGTATTGTAGTGAAGAAACCATAATGTTCTGACTAGAAAAGCGATGCCTTCTTGCCAAAGGCAGGTCTTGCGGTGTTTCTTAGCCATTTCTTATTTTTAATAGAAAATGATATTATTCAGCAAAAGCCTGTAGGTTACAAGATAATTGTAAATAAACAGTCCTGCAATGTACCGTTTCGTTGTTCTAAGTGTCATGTGATAAACATTGCCGCCTATCTACCAAAACAGCTTTTATAATAAAGGAGTGTTAGAAGTGTGAATCTCAGTAAACCTAATAAAGGTAGAACTAATTTTAAATTACTGCCTATTTTTACGGCACTACATACGTTCCCTAGAGTGAAAAGTCTGTAAAAATCATTATAAACGATACTATTGTAACTTCTGCAGTATAGTATTCAGAAACGTATGTGGGTCTTATCAACAAAGGCATTACACTTGTTATATACACTACTGGTACATCTGTTGGTTGCTAATACGTAACAAATGATGTAAATAACAATTCTTATTGACAGATCATCAGTAGCGCTTGCCTTGAAACGGCAGCTTACAGTAATATGGAAATTTTTTAACCACATATAATATGTTTCCAGTCATTAATTCCAACAAGTGGTACCACCAATGACCGGTTTTCGAGAGATTCTCAATTTAATCAGTTACTTTTAATTGTTTTGGAATGTCATGCATTCATAACACCTAAGTTATATACATAAAATCCATGAAATACGACGGCCTATAGGACGTCTTCATCTCTCTACCGAAAAGAGCTGTCCCCTTCCTCGGATATTCACGTCGATGGCGTTCTCCCACGTTATTGGCGATCGTTCAGTCGCACGTTGAGAATATGCATGCTTGATACAGCCCGACACGTTGGGAAAGCCTCGCCAACGTGTGGTTCGCACATTGTGACGTCAGAAATTCGCCACGTTGATCCACTCGTTCAGATTACGCTACGTGTGCCGACGGATTTAGGTTAGTTTACCTTATTTTACGTAGTTTATAAGCTACGGGCTGATGACCACGCAGTTTGGTCCGATAGATTTACAAACATTTCATTTCATTTTTGATCTAAGTGTCATGTGATTAACATTGCCGTCTATGTACCAAAACAGGTTTTGTAATAAAGGAGGGTTAGAAGTGTGAATCTCGGTAAACGTAATACAAAGGTAGAGCTAATTTTAAATTACTGCCTATTTTTACGGCACTACATACGCTCCCTAGAGTGAAAAGCCTGTAAAAATCAATATAAACGATACTATTCGCACTCGTCCAAAGCCGTATTCAGAAACGTAGCTTGCCGGCCGCTGGGAGCGCTGCAGTCGTACTGCATAACAAAAAGCTGTGGGAGTGTCGTGACTGTATATGTTAGACTGAGATGTTAGATTATGGTAGTAACACAGTCTAACATGTACAATCTCGACACTCCCACAGCTTTTTGTTATACAGCACGATTGCAGCGCTCCAAGCGGCCGGCAAGCTACGTTTCTGAATACGATAGTTGATGAGTGCGAATAGTATCATTTAGATTGACTTCAGCATACATTTTACTTTAGGGAACGTATGTACTGCCTTATAAATAGGTAATAATTTAAAAAGAGCTCTCCATTTGTCTTTCTTAGGTTTCATAAGAGCACTGATAAGGTACGCAACGGTACGAGACACGCCCTTTAGCAGAGAAACGTCAGTTTCTACACAGATACGTGAAGTATTCTTCATTACAATTCCAGTAAAATCGGCGAGGGTGGAACATAGGAATCGTATATAGAATGCAATAAATACGGTATGTAACATACCAAATCAACGATCACAACAGTAGCCGAAGGAAAAAAGTCACTGATATGCCAATATAACGATAAAAGCAACCAAACTGTTTTCCAACAAAGAAGAACCCATTTTCACAATTGTTGCTACATTTGAGCCACAAACGGCAAGAATCATCAAAAAAAAATTTTTTTTTAATCTGAAGTAATTACACTTAAAAGAATGTGCACATATAAGAAAGACGAGTGACGTGTAAAAATGTGAGAATCATTAGACTCCGTACCGAATTGACACACGTCAAAAACTGGCTGTCATAGTAAGAACAGACCATAATAGAAATTTATTATACCATTATGTTTATATGCAACTTACTTTCCGCGGAATAAGCTGCAAATATACACATATTCGTAAGTATTTGTTCATGATAGAGTTGTTTTTTTATACCATTGAATCATTTAAATGAGGCTGTTTTATATTAATTTTTGTATTACGTTTGTCTCTCGATATTTTAATAATGCTTGTAAAGCAAAAATTATAGTAAGTGTTTCGCTAACCCTTTCACTGCGGCGCCGTGATTGTTGCGCCGTGCGCTGTGGACGAGCGCCAGTCGCGCCCGGCCGTGCCCGCTGTACGGCGCATTTTCCGCACTCCCCACGGCGCTACTCTGTCCTGCTTTCACACTCTCAGTGTTATCGCAATTATTGGACTTTATACTATATATTAGGGGAAATTCATTTGGAATAGAAACAGTTTTCTTCCTTCTTTCAGATAATTCGCGTAATTTTTTCGTAAATTCTAAAAGATCCAAGTTTTGGATCCAGCTCTGGTGGGGTGTGGACTTTATTATTATAAACGCATATTTCGCTTGTTAAATAATATTTATTTATAATTGCTTTACCTTACATTTCAGTAGCATTACATTACGATAATATCATTTCACAGTGTTACATTTCAAAAATTCTTTTGTGTGTGGTAAATCTTGAAGCAGGGAAAGGCGCAAAGTGTCGTATTGCATTCTTTACAACACGTTTTAGTCTGCTTCCGCTTCTTCTGCGCTCTACAGACAACGCAAGTTCTGTAGCTGCTCCACTCATCAGGTAGGTGAGGCCCTGCTGTCAGTCTCGACGGACATTCTGATCTTTTTCCTCCGCTCGATCTTCTTTCTACCACTTTATATTTTTTTCAGGATTTCCTGTATGACTCCCATTTGAAAGTTGGCATAGCTAATGTTTGTTACAAATTCCTTATACTATCAATAAAGCCGCTAGATGGTGCATAAGTCAAACTTTCACACAAGTCGATCGTAATGAAGCTGAGAAATATGACGCGAGGCGGAACTGCTACAGCAGTCCACCGGCTGGGCGGCACAGGCAGCACTCGACTGCTGCAGCAGTCCACCGGCTGTGGAGCACATTCGCTCCCGACGTCTGCAGAAGTTCACCGTATCGAAAGGGTTAATTACGTACAAAAGCGATGATAAACAAACATCACTACTTCGGCAACTTGCCCACCGCTAGGAGCGCTAGTGTCGCAGCAACTGTCGTCGGGCGGTAACAACTTTTACAGCTGTGAGTGTCGTGACTGTATATGTTAGACCACAGAATAGGGATCATACAGAAGGAAAAGCTTGGGGCGGCGCCTTTGATCTGTATGTTACCAAGCGTTGCGCTCGACGCCATATTGAAAAGCAGTAAACGTGGAACTATAGCCACTTAGTACTTTGGCCGGAAATGGACTTTTTACGAACTGCAGCTAATATCACCGACTTTTACGAAAGGAAACAGCTTTTCCTTATGCTCTCATCTATTTTGCGCCCTCTTCTTGCACCTAATTGTAATCCAACTAAAAATTTAAAAAAAAATAGGCCTAAAAGTTAATACAACTACGAAAATGTACGGGGGAATCGATGATCGTTTTATTTGCTGCTTATCTCTAGAAAAATCTCAAATAACGCGGCGTTATGTTTGGGAAATTAGTTATAAACAAGAAAGTGACTTTACAACTGCCAGATTTTATTTGACACGAATAAATTCGCACACAATATTGAGTCAGACTTAGCAGTACAACGTGATTACACAGAACCAATGACGTCTGGGCATATATAAAAGTTTTATTTGCTTCAGAAGTATCATTAATTTACTGATCGGAGAAGGGCATATAGAGGAATCTGTCAACCACAGAGCAGGAACAGCATAAAATAATTATTCCCCTTAATCTATTTGTTTGAGTATCCGAAGAGCATTCGTTGCCAACATTAGCACACTACGCCTCCAATGCCGTAAGTGAAATTTTACCTGCCTACTTATGCACTATTCTTTGTCATTCATTTTATATTATTTCCTGCAACGTTAAACTTATGAAATATAAACGTACTTAAACATTTCGATGCTGTTGAACTGCTGCAGCAACAACGAGAGTTATCGTCAAGAGAAGAAGCAAGGCTACTTTTAATAATTATGCACACATTGCTCTCATTCGAAACTGATAACATTTAACTTTAACTACAAATATAGCGACGTTCACTTACTGCTTAGCATCTTTTGGGAAGGAGAAGAAACTTATATCCTTATTTGTATTCGAATTATTGCGGCAATTAGGTGCTGATCACCATCGACCGCCTTTTCATTTATTGCTGCTCATGATAAAAACGGAACAGCTCTAACTACTGACACACAGTTCTTTCTTTTCACTGGACTGCACTGTACCAAATACTTTTTTTACTTTTATGTGATTCAGGCTGTTAAAATAAACAATTAATGGCAAGACGGCGCATTACCACGCCACAGAGTAAGGAGTGATCAGACGTTTACTGCTTTTCAAGATGGCCGATTCCGCGCACGCGCACTAACTTTTGCAGCGGGAGTTTCCTTTTTGTATACTCCTTATTCTGTGGTTAGACTGTGGTAGTACCATGTACTGCTCCCAATCCGTTCAGCAAACATGTCATGAGAGCGGGACTCCCAGACGACAGAGGAATATCGGAGACGTGCAGGCGAATGCACGCTAGGTCTCAGGTCGGCTGCGACAGGAGACGCGCCTGGTGAGATATGGGCCATTAGACAGGCGGCGAGTGCCGCGGTGTCAGCGGCTGGAGACGCGTGCTGCTGTTTACCCTGGCTCTGATGCACCACGGCGCCGCTTTGTGCTGCTCCTATCCCCCGCCCACAGTGTTTACCGACGCCCTTAATGGAGGCATGCACAGGCGCCGCGGTGGCGCCGTCGCGGGAAAACAATAGCTGTTTACCAGCGGATATGGACGCGCCTGTCTGCCTTTCCGCCCTACCCACAAGAATTCTTCTCACTTCCGCCCTGGTCCGTCTACAGGCAAACAGCGCTAGTTTCCGGCCGTTGCCCTGTAACGTTAGCATACCGCGAGTAATCGTTCCAGCTTCTTGCGCCAGTTACGAAACACTCAATTCCGGTGTTGTTGTTGGGGACTGTTTTGGATTCTGATTCGTTACGCACATTTCAGCGGCCCACACGAAGTAATGTGTTCCGGGTTAAAAAAAAAAATAATAATAATAATAAGAACGCTAATTGACGAAAGGTGCAACAGTAACTGGATCTTGGTTCTTCTTCCCTCTTACCAGGGTCGCGGAAATCGGTCAGTTACAATAAACAAAATATTCAGATTCTGGGACAATTCTCAGCCCCTGTTATGTACAAATATGTCACTCCTAGTCTCGCTTTTCTTGTTGTAAAGGGGACCTCACATGTTCAATGCTTAAAATATTGACGAGAAGATTTGATGGCCATCAAAATATTTTCAGTATTGTCAATATATGCTGAGCGTGTCAGGTTGAATACTGACAGTTTCACAATATTTGCCTTTCAGATGTTGACACAACTTCAACAAACAGCCGCAAAGCGCTAGTGTGCTTTGTTTAGCGTTCATTCTCTCGCCAATGTGCTTACAGAATATCAGCCCAATTGTGCGATTAGATTCACGATTTGTTAATCTAAGTAATGCCAAAATGCTGCTATATTTTATAGATGTTAAAAGCTGTTTATTATTATAGCAATTGGCCTATTTCGGCACTATGGCCATCATCAGGCTATATCCATATGGCATCGTGGAGGAATAACTTATTATAGAAACTGCATATAAATGCTCTTTAGATGGTATAAATATTTTATTTTATGCTTATCAGGTATTAGTTCATTACTGATATTCTGTCAGTTTGAGCATCGCTGGAGCAAAGCGATTTAGACAGAATTTCTACACGGTTCGAAAATTGGCAATTAACACTAAATAATGAAAAGTGTGAAGTAAAACACATAACCACTAAAAGAAATCGCTGAACTGCAATTACACGATAAATCAGTCAAACCTTAAGGTCGTAAATTCTTCCAAATATCTATAAGTTACAATTATGAACAACTTTGACTGGAGAGAACACACAGAAAATATTGTGGGGAAGGTGAACCAAAGGTTACGTTTCATTGGCAGACTCCTTCGAAGATGTAACAGCTCTACCAAAGAGACTGCCTACATCACACTTATGCGTTCTCTCCTAGAGTACTGTTGCCCATTGTGGGGTCCTCACCAGGTGGGACTGAAGGAAGATATTGAGAAGGTTTAGAGAAGGGCAGCTCGCTTCATCACGTTACAGGGAGGAATGTGTCACGGAAATGTTGCACGATTCGGAAATCATGAAAAAAAGACGTTATTCGTTGCGGAAAGTTCTATTTGCAAAATTTCAATCACCGACTTTTACTTCTGAATGTGATAATATTTTGCTAGTATCCACCTACATAGGGAGACATGAACATCCTAATAAAATAAGAGAAATCAAATCGAAAACGGAGCGATGTAGGTGTTCTTTCTTCCCGCGCTGTTAGACAATGGAACGGTAGAGAAAAGTTATGAAAGTGGTTAATGAACCCTCTGCCAGGCACTTAAGTGATTTAAGTGATTTACATCTATGTAGATGTAGATGTAACTAGCTAACCGCGTCCACCTTTCTTTGTTGGTGTGTCGGAAGTGAAATTAACAGGAAAGAAAATAAAAGAATTGTTACAAACTTAGACTCGCCGAGCAAATATAAGAAACAAATCAGTTGTCTGCTTTGCGTTGCTGCATCTATGTGTAATGAAAGTAAAGCAAGAAAAAGAAATATCGCAGTATTGTTTACTACGATCCACCTTAGGTCATCCTGTAAAAATATTTCCTAAGATAAACAATAAAAATAAAGACTAAGGACTCTTGCGGATATAATGGTTTGTAAGTATTGTTCTCCATGTGTTAGCCCAGTAATTAGCCATGTTTGTAATTTTTCCTTTCAGAACGGTCAGTTTCGCGACAGATTACAGTACTCAGTAGTGGAACTAATTTGCAAAAGAGGAGGAAGGGATAATGTAGATAACTATAGACCTATTTCAATGCCATCGGTCTTTTATTTGAATGGGAGTATATTCAACGTTAAGTGATCATTTAAGTTCACATAATTTTTTTTTAATTTACAACTTTCTTTCAGAAGTGGTTTAACGACTGAGGTGTTTTATTCTCGTTTCTCTGTGAGGCGCCTGATACATTAAAGGCTACGAAAATTAGGCAACCCTGGCTTTCAGTTCTTGGATCACATCCACCAATCACCGTCCAGTCCATAACATTATTGACACTGTTTGCACCAAACGCAACACCGCCCCCGGTCACGACCAGCTGACCTACAGGCACCTCCGGGCCTGCCCTCTCTATTTCCATGCCAATCTGACCTCCCTCTAGGCCGCGGTGGAGTAGTCGAGCGTTCTAAGGCGCCTAGCTCCAAAGCACGCGGTCGGAGGTTAGAGTCCTCCCTGGCGCATGTGTGTGTGTCTTCTCCTTAGATTACCTAGGTTTAAGCAGTTTGTAAGCTACGGACTGATGACCACGCAGTTTGATCCGATAGATTTACAGACATTTGGACATTTGAACCTTCCTCTATCCTTTAGGTCAACAAGCTCTTCATATTTACCAGTAAGCGTGAGGATGTTTAGTGTTCCAAGTCAGGAGTTTTCGTTTCTTTGTTGGTTTTTGTGTCTTCAGGGATCTCCGATATGCTTAAGGTTTTTGGCCGTCATACTTTTGTGAGGTCCCTGGAGAACTGTCATGTCCAGTAATTTCTTTTATACATCCTAAGCTTGTTTTAGTCTTGAAAGCACGTTTTTAATCCACCGCTGGCAAGTTACGCCTAACACGGCTTCACCAGAGCCCCGTTAGTCGCCGCTTTTCAGAAATGAGGTACACAAACAACTGAGACCAGGGTCCCTATAAGCCAACATCTTGGGGAAACGAAGACTGCAGTGGTATGAGAAGGATAGCACAAGAACAGCTACAAATACTTCAGAATGGAAGTGGGAGGAAGAAGACCAAGAGGAAGGCCAAGGTGACGATGGGTAGAGGCAGTTAAATCAGACGTAGAGAAGAGCGGTTTTAACTGGGATGATGTCCAAGACCAAATGTTATATCAAGATCGGATGAGATGGAGAGCGCTTGTTAGCACACCCGGGAAACTGGAGATGGAAAATGATGAGGATTTTGAAGGCTTAAATACACATAGTACAACGATATATTTATTAAATCTCATTCTATTTTATATATTTTTTAATTTTTTAAATAATAAAATTAAAACAAATCAAAGTCCACAACATCAACTGCAAATAGTGACCTAAGTGCCGTCGGAGGTTCCTCCCTAGCGCATGTGTGTGTGTGTGTTGCCCTTAGGTTAGTTTACCTTAGTTTAAGCAGTTTATAAGCTACGGACTGATGACCAAGCAGTTAGGTCTTATAGATTTACAAACATTTCATTTCATTTTTGATCTAAGTGGGCCGGCCGCGTTGGCCGAGGAGACTGAGGCGCTTCAGTCACGGTCTGCACGGCCACTACGGTCGGGGGTTCGAATCCCCCCTCGGGCACGGAAATTTGTGCCGTCCTTAGTCTTAGTTAGTTCATAAGTAGTTTGTAAGTTTAGGAACTGATGACCCCGTAGTTAAGTCCCATAGACTTTACAAACATTTTTTCGATCTAAGTGCCATGTGATTAACATTGCCGCCGGCCGCGGTGGCCGAGAGGAGTGAGGCGCGTCAGTCACGGTCTGCACGGCCACTACGGTCGGGGGTTTGAATGCCCCATCGGGCATGCATATTTGTGCCGTCCTTAGTATAGGGTAGTTGATAAGTAGTTTGTTAGTTTAGGGACTGATGACCCCGTAGTTAAGTCCCATAAGCTATACAAACATTTGAACATTAACATTGCCGTCTAAGTGCCAAAACAGCTTTTATAATAGAGGAGGGTTAGAAGTATGAATAGTCTTGGGCCTTTACGTTGTTTGTTAGAAATACTCTGCTTTCCCATGATGCACATTAGTTAGCGTTGATTCTGTTTCTTCTCATCGCCTAAAGATGAGGCAGTTTTTGAGGCTAACATATGACACGTTGAGCAAATAACAGTTCTAGGCCTATGAAAACAGTGTTTTGGAAGGTTTTTTTCAGTTCTGTAGAACAATCGTTTTGTTATGTGAGTATCTGGATACGTGACCTTAAATGCCTTGAGTAGCCTAGTAATGTCAAGGTCTTCTGATAGGTACTCTTTTTCACTTCTTTCGCCAATAATGGCCTACCTCTCGTGGAATCAAGATTATGTGAGCACATACTAGTTTTTCATCTTCAGCGGTATATTTACGGAGTAAATCTTGTTACTTATTTTCTCAATATACACACGATTACCTATCTCTTTTTATATCTCTTGAAAAGTTGACCGGCACAGCTGGACGATTTTGCGTGCCGCATTAGGAACTGCATAAACAACAGTAGCCTGTCGTACACTTTCATTAAGAATATTGTATTGCCCATGGTGTCTCCTGTTTACTGGCTTAACAGTAATAAGGCCTAAGAGGCAGTTTTTGTTGCTTGCAAAAGTCAGCTTTGTAAAAATCTGCAGTGGTAACTTTTTGGAATGTGAGATACCTTTGTACTTGTATTTACATTTACATTTCGCATTATGAGTTAGTGTGTCTTGGCTGGAGCTATAATATTGTTTTTAATTATAGATTCCTACCCACTGTTCCTTAGTTTCTTCCTTTCATCTGAAATTCTTCCTTCTCCCTTCTACCGACATCTGTTAACACTTTCACTCATTATGAAACAATAAACAAGTTACAGTAAAACAATATTTGACTCGCTGTTACTTCACGTAACATCATCAGGTAAAGAAAACCTCAAAGCAAAACAAGAATGAAGGTAAGAATATGACAATGATCTTTACGCTCACACGCCACTTAGATCATAATTCACAATCGTCTGCCGTGCACATACATCTCACGCAACTATTACAAACAGGTTTGGTACCTACAAGGAGACCACATGGGAATCCGATTTTAGAATTTTTTTTGATATATATGGTACATGAATTTCAGAACTCTCAATCCGCGGTGGAGTAGCCGAGCGGTCTAAAGCGCCTCGCTGCGGAGCGCGCGGTTGCTCGCCGTGGAGGTTCGAGTCCTCCCTTGGGCATGGGTGTGTGTGTTGTCCTTGTATTTGTTCACCTAGGTTTAAGTAGTTTGAACATTTTGAACATTCAGAACTCCAGCAACAATAAGCCATAGCTATTCGACACAACTCTTAAAAATTCTCGAGAAAATAGACTCTGAAGTTTTGCAAGTAACGGTAAATACCAATCACTAAATAAATTGCACTATCTGTCCACATAGCTCAGTTGGTGCGCCGGACGTCGTGGCTCAGCGCGCCCGGTCAGGGGGGGAGGGGCTAAAACATTTTCTGTAATAAAAAACTGAGCAAAAAAATTCAACGAACAATCAAGAACGAACTAAACCAACGACCGCGAGGCTACCAGAAGAACCATAAAAAATGAAAAAATGGTAGCGTTCTGGCTTTACAACCGTAGGGTCAGTGGTTCGAAACGTGTCGTGACAGATTGTTTCATTGTGTTCGAATATGTACATAACTTCAATTTCTAATGATAATTTTTACGAAAAGTGAACATTTTTTCGATTATCCCTAATTTTCTATACTTTATAGAAGGTTGTTAATAACGATGGTTTCAATAAAAATCTTAAGTCATATTTTTACAGTAATGACATGACTATTTGTTGACGACGGTAGTCTTTGATTGTTCAGTTTGTGAAGAACTACGACACTAGTTTTGGAAAGGCATCTCCGTAGCTACTAATGGCTTTCCAAGCAGCTAACTTACCCGACCATCGGTTTACTTCACATGATTTTCAGCTCGTCTACATGGACATAAAAATAATAATAATAATAAGAAATACTAAGTCAACACGTGGCATTAGAGACCGTAAAACGTTTTTATGACTGAATTCTAAAATTAAAAATATTCTGTCACAGTGGGATTCGAACCTACGACTCTCTCTTGGTGTGAGGCCAGAATGCTACCAGCTGAGCTACACCGTCAGTTCCACCTAACCTAAACTGACAGGTGCTTGGACTGTTGTACTTTTTGGTACTTCCGTGTACTTTGCAAAACTTCACAGTCGATTTTCTCGAGAATTTTTGAGAGTTGCGTCGAATGGCTTTGGCTGATAATTATTTAAGTCCTGAACTTCACGTACCAGAAATATCAAGAAAATTCTAAAATCCGAATATGGTCTCCTTGTTAGATCAGAATATACAACTGGCTTGGACCATAGACCATAATTCCAAATATATCTCTGAAATGGAAAAAAAATTTCTTCAGGTCTTCAACTATTTAAAACGATTTGGAGAAAACAGTCATACCTTTTTTCTTTTTCTTTTTGGAATTCACATCACCGGATAAACTCAGTATCTGGCTTCTAGGACAAGTCTGCAAAGTGTGTCAAAGACTTGCTGACGCCTTGAATAGCGAAGACCGTGTAGCCTGGCGTCAGGGCACGTGTCACGTTGTATGCGGGGCGGGTGGGGGCTGGGCGGTCGGTACCAGGCGGCGAGTATAAATCACGGCAGTGTTTTGTTTCTGTCAGAATTTGTTTGCAGCCGGCCGCGACAGCCGCGGACCGGATATCGGGCCTAATGGATGGCGGCGGCCATCTGAGGCCCCGCCCACGCACACGCACACACACGCATAAAGATCCGGTGCGTGGCTCGCACTTTCTGACAGCCCATTGTATCGCCGTATAAAGTTGCGCGCGGAGAAAACACGGAGGCCGACCGCGGCGCGCCTCTGGGGGCAGATACGGAAGGAATAAACTGCGCCCACGTCCAGGCAGAGACGTTCCCGAAACAATCTCCGCGAGTAACCAGAAGTTTACGGCCGAGACAAAATACTTAGAAAACAGTAAGTTACAAATACACCACGCAGGCGAACTACTTTATCGCCCTTCACAACACACTTTCCAGCCGATCGTCCTCGTTTACTTCTTTCTGGATACTGCCGTTTCTATAGTCCGCTGCTATCTACAGGGTGACCAAGGCCCCACAGTGCCGTAAGTACTCTATTGTGAATGGCGAAAAATTTGACAGTTTTCTTAGAGTTATCTCCGAAACATTACGTTTTATTAAATTACTAGCTGGAAACCCGGCGTTGCCCGGGTATTTATTTATTTATTCGAACCTTGAGTTAGTACTTTTCCTATCAACACACACACACTCTCTCTCTCTCTGTCCATCTCCTTTTTTTTTCTAAAAACATATAACATTTATCAGAGAATATAAAAGAAATTACAGGTAAAAATGCACTCGTTTCGAAGAATCCAATCACGCAATCCAACAATAATGATTGTAATAATATCACAGATGGATCACTTGATGTAATGTGCGAAACGTCAAATCGATATTTCTTAAAGAGATGTATTGAAAGAAATTTCTTTCTTACTGCTTTATTTATTCATTCTTATACTTTCTTATTCGTATGCTTATCTTTCCAGAGAAAGAGCTGAAGACATTGTAGCACGCATAGACCAAAGATATGTTGTGTGTCATCACTGTATGTAACCTCCTTGCTATAGAGTCGCAAACGTCATCGCTGACCTTCAGTCCGAATTTTTTTATAATTTGACCACTTTCAACCACCATATCTTCCACCCCCTTATAGCTGTCGGCATGGAACTGCTATAGTGTACAACGGGAGACTTCGGACAACAATTACACACACCATTCGTTTGCGTTCTGTAGTTTTCGCTGCAGAGCGAATTATTAACACACACATACACGTAGAATTTTATATACACCGATAACTTTCCATACCAATGTACTCCACCCTTTTATCATTACCAACCCTCAAGCAACAATGCAAGCAATAAAACCATTTTCAAAGAGAAAATATAATTTTCAAAGAATCATTATTGCTTCGCAAACCGCATTATATTCTTCAAATTACTAAATATCTATAATATCGCTATAAAACCGTGCCTAAAACGTTCCTAAGGTATAAATTAGTAGCTGTACAAATATTTAAGTTTCTGCGTCTTGTCATTCGGACGTGATAAGTGTACACCGAACAGACATTCACATTAATGTATATAGATAAATAGCTATCCGATCGCCATAAAACCGTTCCTAAAGCCTTCCACGGGTAGATATTAGTAAGTGTACAAATGTTTAGCTCTTTATGTGTTGTGGTTCAGACATTCACATTTATAGATATAGATGTTTCAATGTTTATTTTCTTCTTACTTTTATGGCCAACATTGGACAACTTGGCCGGGGTGGAGTAGCCGAGCGGTCTAAAGCACCTCGCTGTGGAGCGCGCTGTTGCTCGCCGTGGAGGTTCGAGTCCTCCCTGGGGCATGGGTGTGTGTGTTGTCCTTAGGTTAGTTTACCTAGGTTTAAGTAGTTTGTAAGCTACGGGCTGATGACCACGCAGTTTGGTCCGATAGATTTACAGACATTTGAAAATTTGGACAACATGAGTCAATGCAGCGCGTGCCAAAGTGAACAACGGGCTTTTAAACCTTTGTAGAATTTATTATGATGACCGTCCGATTACAAATTATACATCAAATGATCGAGGAGCTCAGTTTATCCTACTTGTGCCTGTGTTGCATACCGACGATGATTTTCTGGATAGGGTCTTCTTCAGCGCTGATTCGACATTTTACATAAGTACACACTTGTCAACACCGATAATGTGTGTATTTTTTTTTCATGATGTTGTTTTTGTGGTCTTCAGTCCGGAGACTGGTTTGATGCAGCTCTCTACAATACCCTATCCTGAGCAAGCCTCTTCAACTCCACATAAGAACGGCAACCTACTTCTGCCTGAATCTGCTTACTGTATCCATCTCTTGGTCTTCCTCTGCGGTTTTTACCCCACACACTTCCCTCCAACGCTAAATTCACAATTCCTTGATGTCTCAGAACGTGGCCTACCAATCGATCCCTTCTTTTAGTCAAGGTATGCCAGAAATTCCTTTTCTCCCCAATTCTTTTCAGTACCTCCTCATTAGTTACACGATCCACCCACCTAATCTTCAGCATTCTTCTGTAGCACCACATTTCAAAAGCCTCTATCCTCTCCCTGTCAGCACTGCTTATCGTCCATGTTTCACTCCCATACAAGGCAACACTCCACACAAATGCCTTCAGAAAGGACTTCCTTAGGCTTAAATCAATATTCGGTGATAACAATATTTTTTTCCAAGAACGCTTTTCTACCAATTGCCATTCTGCATTTTATATCCTCTGTACTGCGAACATCATTTGTTATTTTACTGCCCAAGTAACGAAACTCATGTACTTCCTTTATTGTTTCGTTACCTAATCTAATTCCTTCAGCATCAACTGATTTCTTAGATTGCTCTCCATTGCCCTAATTTTGATCTTGTTAATGTTCATCTTATATGCACCTTCCAGCACACTGGCCATTCCGTTCAAGTTCTCTTCCAGGTCCTTTGCTGTCTCTGACAGAATTACTATGTCGTCGACGAAACGTAATGTTTTTCATTCTTCACCCTGAACTTTAATTCCTTCTCCAAATTTCTCCTTGCTTTCCTTTATAGCTCGCTCAATGCACAAATGGAATAACATTGGAGAAAGGCTACAACTCTGTGTTACTCCCTTCCCAACCACTGCATCCCTTTCAAGCCCTTCAACTCTTACAACCGCTGTCTGGTTTTTGTACAAGTTGTAAATAACCTTACGCTCCCTATATTTTACTCCTGCTTGCTCACAACTTGAAAGAGTTTATTCCAATCAACACTGTCAAAAGCCTTCTCCAAATCTACAAAAGCTAGAAATGTAACTTTGCCTTTTCTTAATCTATCTTCTAGGATAAGCTGTAAAGTGAGTATCGCCTCCCGTGTTCCTACATTTCTCCTGAACTCAAACAGATCTTCCCCGAGGTCGGCTTCTACCAGCTTTTCCCTCTTTCTGTAAGTAATTCTTGTTAATATTTTACAACCATGACTTATTAAACTGATTGTTCTGTAGTTTTCACACTTGTCTGCACCTGCTTTCTTTGAAATGGCGATTATAACATTTTTCTTTAAGTCTGAGGGTACTTCGCCTGTCTCATACATCTTACACACTAGGTGAAACAGTTTTGTCATGGCTGGTTCTCCCAGAGGAAATTGTATGGGCCTTTCTTTCATGCTGAATGGTTAAAGTACATTATTCCCGACCGGTTAATTGCCTGCAAGGGATTCGATTAAAGAGCTTGTTTCTCATGGCCTCCACGTTCACCAGATCTCACGCCTTGTGATTTTTTGCCTTCGTGGGTTTGTTAAGTATCGTGTGTTTGTCAAATCAAATGTGAAATATTTGTACAAATATTGGAACAAACTGCTATAGACATCAGTCTCTAGACTTACAAACTACTGAAACCAATTTACATTAATGACAACACACAAACCATGCCAGAGGGAGGACTCTTAACTCCGGCGGGAACGGCACGACGCCTTGGACCACGCAGCCCCTTCCGCGTGGCTGGGTGGTTATGACTCGACTACCAGCTGACCTGGACGGCCTACGATATGGGATTGCATTAATTACTCCAAACATACTGAGGTTTGGGATGTAATCCTCCATTGACTAGGTGTGGGCCGCGTGACGAAGGGTGCTCTCGTTGAACATCTTAGGAGAGACGGTTTGAGTTTCTCGTTCATTTGGTGTATCATCTATAATAAATTCCACAAAGACTTAAAACCCAAATTCATTTTGTTAATCCCTGATTACTAATAGGCTATTGTTTTTTGGGGCAATACTTTTGATTTCTTTCAGATCGTGCCCTTCAATCATCATCGGAAATAACATTTCCCAGTCTCTTTTTGTTTATTTTTGTTGGTAGTATTTAAATTTTATTTTTGTTTGCCAGTGTTGGTTCCTTCAACATCATATATTTCTTCAAAACATTTCCTATTTCCGGTCATGATTGTGTTGTTTCGCTTCCTGAATGTTGTTAAGAAAAGCTAGGTCATCAAATCCTGAACGGTTCCGTTTGTTTCGTTTGTGTTCCAACCTTGGCGTACTTCGGATTCACCTTGTGGCATTCTCTCATTATGTATTCAAGGGAACAATTAAAAATAAGTTGTGACAGGAACTTTTCCTTCCTTAAACCAAGAAACATTCACTAAATTCCCCTCTGAACTTAATTTTCTACTTTGTAGTTCCGTCATTTTTAAACGTTTTGGGTAGTCCGAAGTCTCTCAAAATTTTCTACACTGTGGGTCTATGGATAGAATCTCGTATTTTCTTATAATTTTAAGTGTTAGTAGGGCTTATGGGACTTAACTACGGGGTCATCAGTCCCTAAACTTACAAACTACTTATGAACTAGCTAATACTAAGGACGGCACAAATATCCATGCCCGAGGGGAGATTCGAACCCCCGACCGTAGCGGCCGTGCAGATCGCTTGGCCACCGCGGCCGGCTTATAATTTTAATTTACTGTAATAAGTCACGATTAATTTCACAGTAATTATTTGTTCGGCACAGCTCCTCCAAGGTTTAAAGTCTCTTTGATACTCTCCCAGTACTTATTCATTTGTTATCTGATCCCATCGTGCGATGTGTGAAATCTCGGAGAAAATCTTATAAACAAATTCCAAGAGCGATATTCATCTATAACTGTCTTGATCGGCTTTGTCTGCTTTATTAATAAGTGGGTTAATTATAGTTAAGGTCCACTGTTCTGAAAATGTTTCTTTTGTCCAAATTTTTTGCAAATAAGCACAGATCACCGAGCTGTTTTACCAGTAAATTTCCACATGTTCACAAACACCTGTCACGACATAGTTGTCGTTTCTCGTTTCTTTGTGTGGAATCTCTCTTTCTTGGCCGCGGTGGAGTAGCCGAGCGGTCTAAGGCGTCTGGTTTGATCGATCTGGGGTTTACTGTTGAAAGCTTTTCTGGTTCATTACAGATCAAGAGCTTGGTAATTCTTCTACCATGATTTCTGGCCTCTCGGGAGTGGCCGCGTGGCTGGGTGGCTGTTCCCTCCGGAGGTTCGAGTTGTCCCTGTGGCATGACTCTGTGTTGTCCTTACTGTACGTTATTTTAAGTAGTTTGTTAGAATATACACTGATAACCATAACAGTTTGATCCAATAGGTTTACAAATATTGCAACATGATTTCTGCGTTTTCCTTGGTAATGCTATCTATTCGTCCATTTTCATTTATTAGAAAGAGTGTCGGACGCTTGTAACTATAATGTTCTGGAATACTCTCTGGAACTGATTTTTTAGTAGTTTACTTCGAAGGAACTCAATAGATTTTTTAATATTGTCCTTTATCGTACTGATAATTTGAGAGGTTTCATTTTATGTTTTTAAGGTTGATTGTCGTTTCTACTGCTTGTGAATTTGAAATTTTGTCCAAGCTTGATGTATTTCATCATAAATTTCATCACTAACCACAGTCCACTGTGCAATTATTTTGATTTACTGGGACAGATTCATCAGCACGTTTTTTTAAAATTGCTATTAGGTACTCCAGATTGACTGTTACCTTAGCTTTTGTGTGTATTAATGTATATAGGTCACACTTTCCTTGATCTTCAATTGCGCTGCCTATTTCTACATAATGGGATGAGCTAATTTTATTTTCATTTTAAACAAGTAATGATCTGACGCAGTGTCTTTTCCTCTCAGTATTTTAACATTTTTAATTTCTTTATGAAAGAATTTGTGCATGCAAACATGGTAGAGATCCCACGCTCATTTTTCTAATCACGATGCTCACATGTCATAAATTTGCAACGTTTTCTTTCAAAATATGTAGATTTAGCGATGAGCCCTTGTCTTCTGCAAATTTTAACGAGCGTTTGTTCGTTTCTTTTAGTTTAAGTGCAAGCATTTTCCAAATTATATCGGTGTACTTCTTATCCTTTCCCGTTTCGCAATTAAAATCCTGACGAATAGTGACTTCATTTAGAGTCTTATGGAAATGATACAAGAATTTTTCTACTTCTACAATATTTCTTGTTACACAATTTTTCTCATTGGTAGGGGATATAGCTTTAAAATCAATTACTGTCGATATCATTTTCAAACTTACTAGAAATTTTGTCGAGAGAACTGTTTTATAACTCATTATTCTGGTTTCTATTTTAAAATCAGTAACTTTCTAACTGAAATGAATCTTCCGTAATACTTTTCATTTCCTGTAGTCCTGCTTTTCTTATGTCTCTTCAATTCACTTGTGAATTTACTCAGCTTCCCGGTTTTCAGAAAAGACTTTGTGTTATGTGTTGGAATGTTGTTAACGTGTTGTGTTTTATTTTGACCCTCTGTGGTGGATGATAGTTGGGTGATTTTAAATGCTCCGATTCTTTAAGTCTTCTAATTGACTACACACCGAACCCGATTCAGCCTCCTCCTTCCATACTGGGATGGACGGTAGAATTTCTCCTTCTCCGAAAGACCTTTTGATGTTAGTCTGTCGAGACTGTGTATCTTAAGTGTAACAGCTCCTTGTGAGAAGACGTTTATAGTCGTTCCAACAGATTTAGTGACCTGTCTTTTGATACCTTGTGCAGTATAATGTTCAGCACATATTGGAGCAATGACTAGTTTATAGAAGTGCATTCAGGGGTAACTGGAAAAGTGTTTTGAAATTTCCGGTGTTGTTCCTACATAATGGGCACGATAACTGGAGCACGATACTTTATATCCTGGAATGGTGTTGAATTTTTAAAGATCTTGTCACAATTGTTTCCGTGAAAAGATTATCAACTATTTTGTGAGATAGCGTCTTCCTTCTTAATGTGACACTTTCCTGTTTCATTTTCGTGCTGTTTATTTTTAAAGTATTGCTTTGTAGCAATTATTACGACAATACATTTTATATGGTGTAATTCTGTCTAAGGATTGTTGTGTACGTTTAGCGAGTGTTCAAAAATTAAATGTTGGAAGAACTTATGGGACTTAACTACGGGGTCATCAGACCCTAAGCTTACAGACTACTTATGAACTAGCTAAGACAAAGGACGGCACAAATATCCATACCCGAGGGGGGATTCGAACGCCCGACCGTAGTGGCCGTGCCGACCGTGACTGGAGCGCCTCAGTCCCGTCGGCCACCGAGGCCGGCTTTAGCGAGTGTGCTCTGTATTCACGTATCTAAATGCAGCATGTTTGTTTGAAGTGAGATGGTATTGTGAGCTGTCTATTGTTAAATCTGTACATGTTTTCTGTGAATGCTGAGGTGGAGGTTGGTGATTTTAAAAATCAGGAAAATTTTATCTTTCTTTATCCTTTTCTGCGGGAGTTTCTACTTCCAACCGCAGAGGGAAAGAGTCCAGAGGTGCGAGATCAGGCGATCGCGACAGCTTTGGGACAGGACTTTGTCTTCCAATCAAACGAAACGGGTACGTCATACTTCCTGACAGATTAAAATTGTATGACAGAACTGGGAATCGAACCTTGGACCTTTGCTGGGGAAAGGCAATGGTCCCAGTTTCGAATGCTGGTGCCAGCACACAGTTTTAAGCTGCCAGGAAGTTTCGTATCCAGCGCACATTCATCCAGTCAAAAAGGAAAGCAGCAACTGCGATCCTATTAGATGACATTCGACAATGGCCACTATGCACTGTCACACTCTTTTCTGGTTGGCGTTGATATGCGTGGCGTGGGGAATAACCTCACTACAGAGATACAAGGCATGCACCAAGACTGCCGGTAGTCGCTTTGAATATTGTGAGCAATGGCGTTATGAAGTGTACAAAATTAGTCTCCAAAACACAACAAACAGGTATTTCCGACAGTTGAAAGTTACGTGGGAAACGCGATCAAAGTCCGTCCCAGATCGAATTTTAGCTTTTACTGCCATCTTGTGATAGAAGGGATAACTTTCAGACTAGGAAGGTATAGCTTCGGAAAAATGATCGGTGTTCACGAAATTCAGGCTCATATTTTTGGGTACTATGAAAAAACGACCAAAGTCACGTTGTTACATTGGAAGGACGATCGGAGTTCAAACATTCGGGCGTTAATTATTAAAACATGTTCAAATGTTCGTAAATTTGTGGGTTATCAGTTCCTAGGCTTAGAAACGACTTAAGCTAAACTAACCTAACCGAGGGAGGACGCGAACCACTGACGGGGAGTAACTGCGCGCTCCACAGCAAGTCGCCTTAGAGAGCTCAGCCATTCCACCGCGGCCGATAATTATCCACTATTGCTTTTCACTGTTGTTAATATTGTCTGAGAACAACATTGTTCGTGCACGTCAATTGTGCTGTAGCTGTTTGGTGTTCGAAAATTTCCACAATTTCAAGCAGTAATTATGATGAAAATTCTACAGCAGGAAGCGAGAGGTTTATAGGCGAGTTTCAGATGCTTCAAAACGCATTCGAGCTTTGAGTCACATTACCGGTAACGACTGCATGTGTTTCCGCTGGAAATTGTTTGTGAAGACATTTAAAACAGAAATTGATTTAAGAGTTTCATGAAGTGGTATCTTATAATAAACAAAAGAACATATATCTGTTGTAATCACTTCGAAACCCATATTGCGCAGGAGACCAAGACAGAATTCTGATGAAGCACGTCTCCTACAGTTGCAAAGTTAGGGTAGTAAGGAGTGGAAGATGATTGAAATACCACTTTGTCAACAGCACTTCTGTCAATTCATGGCAGTACAAATCGATGCCTCATCTATTTGAAACGTTCCATAGCCAATACAATCAAAGCACACGTCGAGACCAAAAATAAACATGGTAATAGGCCAGATTAAACAGTAGCCACAGTTCGTAAATATACAGGGTGGTCCATTGATAGTGACCGGGCCAAATATCTCACGAAATTAGCATCAAACGAAAAAACTACAAAGAACAAAACTTTTCTGGCTTGAACGGGGAAAACAGATGGCGCTAAGGTTGGCGGTGTTGAGAATTCCAAAAATGTTCAAATGTTTGTATAGTCTATGGGACTTAACTACGGGGTCATCAGTCCCTAAACTTACAAACTACTTATGAACTACTTACGAACTAGGACGGCACAAATATCCATGCCCGAGGGGGGATTCGAACCCCCGACCGTGGTGGCCGTGCAGACCGTGACTGGAGCGCATAAGTCCCCTCGGCCACCGCGGCCGGCGAGAATTCTACATCAACATAAATTTCACCCGTACCATATTTTTATGCATCAGGATTTGCATGACGAAGACTTTGAACGTCATGTACAGTTTTGCCACTGGGCACAAAATAGATTACGGGTACGATAACGATGTTTTTCACGCGTACTGTTTAGTAACGGAGCGTCATTCACAAACATAGATAACGTAAACCGGCATAATGTGCAGTATTGGGCAACGGAAAATCCACGATGGCTGCGACAAGTAGTACTTCAGCCACCTTGGCGGATTAATGTGTAGTGCGGCATTACAGGAGGAAGCATAATTGGCCCCTATTGTATCGATGGCAATCTAAATGGTGCAATGTATGCTGATTTCTTACGTAATGCTCTACCGATTTTACTACAAGATGTTTCACTGTATGACAGAATGGCGATTTTTATGTAGCGTACGTCGTGAATAATAACACAGCTTCACTGTTTACGTTCTGTATTTCAAAGACAAAAGCTACATCAAAGATTCAATTATCAATCCAGAGATATTTACAAAGACATTACAAAATAATATATTATCAATTCCTAACATCCTCCCCACCCTGGTCAACCTCCAGGGGAATGACCAGTTGGACGGGACGAACTATTTGGTGTCCTTCTGGTGTGCATAGAATTACTGTTCGTACTTTCTGATCTCTTCCTTCGACTAGTCTCTCTATTCTTGCTTTCTTCCATAGGTGGCGTGGGCGTCCATCTTCTTGTACCAGAGCAACATCACCGGGGCGGAACTTGATGACTCTTGTCGAAGTACCCCGAACTTCGTGGAAGCTTCTAAGTTGCAATAGATATTCTTTAGTCCATCGCTTCCAAAAGTCATCTGTCAACTTCTGTTGCAGTCTGAATTCTTTTGTCAAAACAGATTTAGTCGACGGTTCTGGTCCTGTTGGCACTGTCAGTAGTCCTCCACCAATAAGAAAGTGGGCTGGTGTCTCCTTGAGAAATTGGTCTCGAATTCACTGCGGCTTCGATATTAATCAGCGTGATATTGAGCTGCTCTTCCGTTAACCTTGATTGACCAAGTACTTTTCGTAGGCATCGTTTGATGGTACCAACCATCCTCTCCCAAAACCTTCCCCACCAAGCCGCACGGGGGGCGATAAATTTCCATGAAATGCCATCCCTGGCTAGGACACGCTGAGTCTTTGGGTTAGATAACGCACTCCATATTTCAGACAGTTCAGCATTAGCTGCATGGAACGTCTTTGCATTGTCTGTGTAGATTGTATGGGGTAGTCCACGTCTACCAGCGAATCTTTGAAGAGCCATGAGGAATGCGTCTGTTGTCATGTTAGAGCACAATTCCAAGTGAACTGCACGTGTCGTCGCACAAGTGAAGAGTGTTATGTATGCCTTTTCCATGGTAGTGCCAACCTTTACATAGAGAGGGCCTGCAAAATCTATGCCAGTTATAGAAAATGGCTTGGATGGTCTTACTCGATCGGCTGGTGGGGGTGCTTCAACTTGTTGGCCCCGTAGATTGTGTAGAATTTTGCAGGGAAGGCAGGAGTGCAAAACTCTCTTGATAACTTGACGGGCACGCAGGATCCAGAACTCTCTTCGAAGTTCTGCCAACACTATTCTCACGCCAAGATGATGTAGTCGAATGTGCATTTGCTGAACCAGTAAAGTTGTGAAGTGATGGCTACCGTCGAGGAGTAATGGATGACGTTGCTCGTTAGGGACAGCTGCGTAGTGTAAGCGTCCTCCAAGTCGGAGAAAACCATCTTCTAGGTAGGGATTGAAACATGCTATTTTAGAGTCTTTCGGGACAGGTTGATTGTTATTGAGTGCATGGAGCTCCTGTGAGAAACATTCCTGTTGAACAGCTCGTATCCAGTAATGACGTGCTTGAGCAAGTTCCACTGCCTTCAGCTCTCCCTCGAGTTTCGAACTTTGTCGAATATTGTGAATGAATCTTAGTATCCACCCTGTTACGCGAATTAGTTTCCAATAGGAGCTGAATTTGGAGCAGTCTATAAGGTTAGAAGAAGTGGCTACTGTCATCACATGCCGTAAGTTCTTCTTTTCTTTTGGTAGGTTATCAGTCATGAGTGAAGCGTTAGATGGCCATCTTGATTCTGCAAGTGCAAGCCATGGAGGCCCCTTCCACCAGTGGTTCACAGATTGTATTTGATTACCATAAAGTCCTCGTGTAAGATGGTCGGCAGGGTTCTCACTCCCAGGGCAATGTCTCCATTGACTGGGATTTGTATGGGCGTGAATCTCTGTAACTCTGTTGCATATAAATGTCTTCCACCTGTTTGGGTCACTGCGTATCCAACCTAAAGTCACCATAGCGTCTGACCACAATATTGCTTCATTTATTTTATGCCCTGTTGCTGTGCAGTAGTAATACAGTAATCGTGATCCTATTAACGCTGCTAGAAGTTCAAGCCGCGGAAGAGTTAACTTCTTGATGGGGGCGAGTCTGGTTTTGCTACATGCCAAATGAACAACAATATGGTCTTCCACGGTCGTGCGAATATACAAAGCCGCTCCATATGCTCTCTCAGAGGCATCGCAGAAGACGTGGATCTGAGTATTGCTCTTTGTTGAAGTTGCTAGCCATCGTGGAATTTGTATTTGAGACAGTGAAGGTAGGGTAGAAAACCAAGTGTTCCATCGAGACCCAATATCGGGTGGCAGCAACTCGTTCCAATCAATACCTCTGCACCATGTATCCTGAAATAACAGTTTTCCAATAAGAGACACTGGAGAGAACAATCCTAATGGATCATAAAATTTGGCTGTAATTTGCAACAGTGTCCTCTTAGTAGTGGGGCCTACAGGAATCCTACTAGTAATATCCATTGCGTTCATGTAGAAGCAGTCTGTTTCTGTATTCCAGTAAACACCAAGAACTTGCATTTCCGGGTTTATGTCTTGTCCTTCAGCACTCCATATGGTCCTTAGTTGATCCGAATTGGTGGCCCATTTCGCTAAATCGAAACTCAGTAGTTTCATCATTGCGCTGAGTTCATAGTACAGAGTTATAGCATCATTATCATTCTCCATGCCAGAAACGAAATCATCCGTAAAGAAGCTGCTCTCAACAAGAGGTGCTGCAAGGGGAAACTTAGTTCTATGTCGTTCAGCTAGTTCTCTCAGTGTTGCGGAGAGTAAAAATAGACTGCATGTTAGTCCAAATGGCAGTCTAGTGAAGCAATAAGTCATTACTTCGTCTGTCGTCTGGTAATTCCCATCACTGTCTTTGATTACGCAGTACCATAAGAATCTGGTTAAGTCCCTGTCACTTTCATGTAAGACTAATTGCAAAAATGCTTGTTTAATATCACTGACGATTGCTATCTGATGTAGTCTGAATCGTAACAATATGGCGAATATCTCTGGTAGAAGATTCGGTCCCGCTTCTAATGCGTCGTTGAGAGAAGGTGTATTGGCTTCATGCGATGATGCATCAAAGACTATCCTCCACTTCGTCTTACCAAATTTCTCTCTTTTCACTGCTTGATGTGGAAGATAGAATATGTCATTCCCAAGATCTTCCGTGGGGGCACATTCAATATGACCTTTTATAATGTAGTCCAACATGTGACTGCAGTACATGTCCTTAAGGTTTTCGTTATTGCAAAGTCTTTTATGTAACATGTTAAATCGACGTTCTGCGTTGAGTCTGTTACTTGCCAGCGGAACATCTTGTTTTCTTGGGAGACGTACGACTCTTCGATGGTCTCGCACACAATAGGATGAAAGAAAATCCTCAAGAACTGCGGAATCACTTTTACTCAAAGCTCGAGGAGGGTTTGCCGTTATTCCAATCGTTTCTAAGTCCCAGAACTTCCTTAATTCATCATCAGATGGTGAGTATGTTTCATGGATGAGATTTACAGCAACTGAATTAGCACAAACTCCCGAACGATTTCCACTCAGGACCCAACCAAATATGGTGGGAATTAGAACAATCGACGGAGAAATACGGACAGGTGAACTAGCCTTGACTATCCTCCAGTAATGGTCACTACCGATTAAGATCTCTATTGGTAAGTCTTCTTGAGATCCAGTTTTAGGATCAGCTAACTGAACTCTGCAAAGATTCACTTTGGTGACAATGTCTTGTGAGATCACTGGCTGAGGTGAGAAAGAGTGATCACTTTCGTAAGCAGTAATAGAGACAATCGAATTTGCCCAGGCTCCTTTAATATTAAAACGAACGAGTTTACGGTGACATGAGTAAGTCTTCTCTGCCTCAAAAGTACAAACAGTCATCTCATGTTGATCAGTGATTTGTAGCTTTAACTCTTCTATCAGAGACTTTGATATAAATGTAGCTTGGCTTCCGCTGTCCAGTATACACCGAGTCAAACGCCTTAGGCCGGTCGGCCCTATGATGCAAACCTGAGCTGTTTGCAGGAACGTGAAATTTCGGGTCGTAGCATCGATTTGACTAACAGATGCGACATTTATCTCGTCCCCTGTTGCCTTAAGGGTATCCTGATTCGTGCACAAAGACCTATGATGTGACTTTTTACAGTTAGTGCAAAGTGCCTTGCCTTTCTTCCCACAGTTAGCTGCTTTATGTCCTCTGTTCAGACATAAGAAACAACGGTTAGAATTTTTTAGTGTCTCTTTTCTTTTCGCGACGTTTGTAACTGTCTTACAATCCTGAGCCCAGTGGTCACGAGATTCATAGAAAACACAGAACGGTACCGGTTGTTTAGTTACCTTTGTTAACTGTTGCTTGGATTTAGTGCGAACATGGAGAGCTGCCGCGGTAGAGGTGTAACTTGAAGACGTAGGCGTCATGCAACGGATCTTTTCTGTGGTGAGAGCTGCCTCTACTTCTTCTCCTATAAATTCAATAAGTTTAAGAATATCACCCTCTGACTGACCTTCACGTTTAACATGTATTATCCAACGCCGACACATGTCGTCTGGAAATGCTCTAAGTATTTTCGGTGCGAGCACTCGGCCATAGGCATTTACATCTTCTCCGAGTGCACGCAGAGCTTGAATACGGCGATTACAGTCAATAAATGTGGAGTTAAGCACATCTGGAGTCACAAACTGTATTGGCTTAATACTTTCGAGATAATCCAAGTGAGCCTGTATAATTCTATCTTTGTTACCGTAACGAGCCTTAAGTATCTTCTTTGTCTCCTCATATGTTTCGGCTGTCACAGCGATACCTTCCACCAAACTTTTTGGTTCCCCTTCTAAATAACCGCGCAAAAATATGTGCTTGTGAACGGTTGACAATGAGGCGTTCTTATCAACTGATTGCTCAAACTGTTCCCAAAATCGCGCCCATGATTCTATATCTCCTGAGAATGACTCAAGCTTTATGGATGGAAGCTTAACTGTGGTTACTGGAGCAGCAGAGGCAACTGTTGCTGCAGGTTGGGCGTCGTTAACTGAAACATGCGACATGGCTCTAGACAATTTTTTCTCCATTTCTTCAGAAGTTAGTATGAGGACACGCTTGGCAGTATCTATGTACTCATCGCATTTGGATATGTCAGCGGTGTAATCATTATCGTCAAGAAGGCTGTGAATTTCGTCATCAAGTCGTATCAATTTATCTAAGGTCTCCTTTAATCGTTCCCTACAGTACTCCACGTTCTCCACGGACGAAGAATCGGCAAATTCTTGTATCTCTTTGACAAACCGCGTAATATTGGCTCTTTCTCTAGTTCGTCCTCTTTTCAGATGATGCAAACGTGCGCTTGCGTCAGCAGTTTCGACGTCAGACATCTTGGCTATGTTATACGGTACTTCGCAATGTATGGAATGCGTAACTGAAGCAGAACAGATTTACTTTACTTCGTAGTAATCAGTGAATATAGCGCCACTCAAAGAACTGCGTAAAATATTAACGCACGTTGCGTACGCTACTTTTAATAACTTCGTACTACGATACTGTTGTGAATGCCAAACAAACAATCGACAGCGCGTGTGACGTCATCAGCTGCAATACCTATCTGCTGTCGGGAATTATTACGTATGGTATTCAAGTTACAACAATATTTATTTCTGTGAGGCTTCTACTATTCTTTGCTACTTCAATAATATCTCGCCGTGAAGCAAGGCTACAAATAAGTAGTCATTGTACTTATCTCAGTCAGCTGTTGAGACGATGTCGAAGTCGTGTCGTGATTCCTCATTCACAGCTCCGTATTACTCTGATACGGCGTGCAGTATGCTTACATAATTATCACTGAATCTTGTGTCTGTGTTATTTTTCCCTTTCTTGCGTTCTCTTCCCGGGTTTCGGCACCAATTTTTTTTTTTATGTAGCGTACGTCGTGAATAATAACACAGCTTCACTGTTTACGTTCTGTATTTCAAAGACAAAAGCTACATCAAAGATTCAATTATCAATCCAGAGATATTTACAAAGACATTACAAAATAATATATTATCAATTCCTAACAGCGATGTACTTTCAACATGATGGATGTGCGGCACCTGGCTCGCGAGCAGTTGAAACGGTCTTAAATTGGATATTTAATGACCGGTGGATTGGTCGTAGAAGCAGCATACCATGACCCGCACGTTCACCGGATCTTACATCCCCGGATTTCTTTCTGTGGGGAAAATTGAAGGATATTTGTTATTGTGATTCAACGACAACGCCTGAAAACATGAATCGGTATATTGTAAATTCATGTGAGAACATTACTGAAGGCGAACTACTTGCTGTTGAGAGGAATTTTATTACACGTATTGCCAAGAAGTTGAAGGACATCATTTTGAGCATTTATTGTAGTCATAAGGTAATTACACATATATGGCCCGGTCACTATCAATGGACTATCCTGTATAAATCGACATTTACAAGTTTACTCTGCAAATCACATTAAAGTGCCTTCCAGATAGTTTATCAATCCGCTTTCATAATATTCCTCTAATGATACCCTCTAATGATACACTGCAAAATCGAACACTTTAATCTTTCACTTTTCGATCTGATTTCAATTATTTTATTTTCATCTTGTGTCCCTAAGTAGATTGATGCTAACAAAATATGTTCACATTCGGAGCAGGTTGGTGAAAGAAATCTCGCAAATTTATCTCGGCACAACGAATAACGCCTTTCTTTTAATGATTTCCACCCCAACTCGTTAATCATTTCCGTGATACTCTCCTGTATCGCGGTAACACGAAACGAGTTGCCCTACCGTAAACTCTCTCTATATCCTATGTCAGTCCCACTTGATAGGAATCGCACAATGCACAGCACTACTCCAAAATACGATAGACAAGTGTGGTTCATACAGTTTCTTTGGTAGGACTGTTGTATCTTCTTTCTGACAATGAAACGTAATATTTGTTTCGCCTTTTTTACGATTTTTGTGTGTGTAATTTGTAATTGCACGTATCCAGTACTGCTCGTTACAGCTAGCATCGGAGTAAGAAACTTTACTCATCAGAAGACGCCAGATGCATTTAAACAAATTCCGAAGGAAACCTAATACCCCATGAACAACGTTTCAATTTCGATGACAAAATATGTTACTGCAGTGTGCTAGTTTCTGTCATTCCTTGATGCCGTGCGGGAGTAGCGGAGCGGTCTGGAACACCAAGTTACGGATCGCGCAGCCTCCACATCGGAGGTTCGAATCCACCCTTGGGCATAGATGTGTGTGTTGTCCTTAGATTAGTTTAACTTAGTTTAAGAAGTTTGTAAGGCTAGACTGATGACCGACGTAGTTTGGTCCCATAGTATTACAAACATTTGAACATTTGTTTCCTTGGTGCATGCTGAAGGAACGTCTGTCTGCATCCACAACGCGTTTTCAGTGAAGCGTTATACTTATCTTTAATGTGACAAAATATGTGACCAGTACATACAATGATTGTGAGATAGCATTTCATAATATTACAAACATTTTGACTCCACATTAAGATTTTTCCCTATTTGTCACGATTATTAATTAATGTTACTATTTTGATGTATTAAATAATAACTTGTGTATCATATATAAAGGCGAATAATTTAGAATAAACAAATGTATCACTACAAAAACGGTCGGCCGCAGTGGCCGAGTGGTCTGCGGCGCGCCACAGTCTGCACGGCCGCTACGGTAGGGGGTTCGAATCCCCCCTCGGGCATGGATGTTTGTGTCGTCTTTAGTGTAAGGTAGTTCATACGTAGTTTGTAAGTTTAGGGACTGATGACCCCGCAGTTAAGTCCCTTAAGCTTAACAAACATTTGAACATTTTGAACTACAAAAAAACGCTCAACAACAGTTTCTATGCTGTTAAAATCACTTCAGATATTGTAAGGAGTTTATTTATAATTTTACCATGTAAATTCTGTATTTTGTTGTACGTTTTCGCTCTATTGCTGCATTTTTGCAAGTAGACCTACCATTAGGTCAGTGTAAAATTGATGCAGAGGTAATAACATTGACACAAATAATAATTAATAAGCCTTTAAGCTCATCTATGAATGGACGTGGATCTCATTTTCCTTAGAAATTTTGCGTATTACTGTATTGCTACTTGTTTCCATTGTTCTGCTGCACTATTTTAAGTTGGTTACTATGCCATGACATTACAAATAAAGTAGACAACATTTTCATGGAAAAGAATTTTCAAAATTTTTATAAATGGAACTTGATAACAGTCTTCAATGTTTGAAATTTAATTTTAACAAAATTTTCCAATCTGGACTACGACTTTTATTCCGTTGTGCCCTTCAAATTGGTTCCCTATCACATTATCACCCGTTTCAGTTTCACCCAAAAATTTTAAGACATCCTTTATGACCATTCTGCATACACTGAAACGTCTCTCAGAATCCCGTTTCTTTAGCAGTCCTAGTATGTTCCTACGCTGTTCGCTTCAACATTAACACTATCGGTTTTCGGTGTAGTTTTGCAACTTAAACTGAAAGGAACAGTATTAAGAACAGCTGACACAATGCGTAATTTAGAAGTAGATGCCCCTGATATATTAAACCAACTTAAATCAATTATCAGGAGTAAGTCTCCCGGTTCCTATTGTATACCAATTAGGTTCCTCTCATTGTATGCTGATGCAGTAGCCCCATACCTAGTTATCATATACAAGCGCTCGCTCAGCGAACGTTCCGTACACAAAGACTAGAAAGTTGCACAGGTCACTCCAATATTCAATAAAGGCAATAGGAGTGATGCGCAAAATTACAGGTCTATATCATTGACGTCGGTTTGCAGCAAGATTTTAGAACATATACTTTCCCCACATGAACTACCCCTAAGAGAACGACATATTGACCAATAGTCAACACGAAATCAGAAAGTATCGTTCTTTTGAAACACAGCTTACTCACTCGATGTAATGAGTGCTATCGACAAGGGATGCCAAATAGTTGCGTATTTCTAGATTTTCGGAAAGATTTATACACAGTACGTTACAAGCGTCTTCCAATCAAGTTGTGTGCTTATGGAATATCGCCACAATTGTGGGATCGCATTCGTGATATCCTGTCACAAAGTAAACAGTAGGTTTTAATTGACGGAAAGTAATCGAGTAGAACAGAAGTGATGTCTGGTGTTCCCCAAAAAAGTGTTACAGGGGCCCTACTGTTCCTTATTTTTATAAACGATTTAGGAGACAATCTGAGTAGCTCTCTAAGACTGTTCGCGGTTGATGGTGTTATTTATCGGTTATGAAAGTCACCAGATGATCAAAAGCAACTGCAAAATTATATAGATATCAGCATGGTGCAACAAATGGCAATTGACCCTTAATAGTGAGAAGTGTGAAGTCATCCATATCTTTTAAGATATCCGTTAATCTTGATACATGATAAATCAGTCAAATATACAGTCTGTAAATTCGACTGAATTCCTAGGAGTAACAATTACAAACAACTTAAATTGGAAAGAAAACATAGAAAATATTGTAGGGAAGGTGAACCAAAGACTACGTTTCATTGACCGAACACTTAGAAGATGCTTCAGCTGTACTACAGAAACTGCCTATATCACACTTGTGCGTATATTTTTGAGTATAGCTGTGCACTTTGGGATCCACACCGGGTGGGTCTGACGGACGATTTAGAGAAAATTCAGAGAAGGGCAGCTCGTTTTGTGTTATCGCGAGTATGACGGAAATGATGCGCGAGATGGGGTGGAAATCATTAAAAGAAAGGCGTTATTCGTTGCGACGAGATATGTTCAAATGTTTGTAGAGCTTATGGGACTTAACTACGGGGTCATCAGTACCTAAAGTTACAAACTACTTACGAACTAGCTAATACTAAGGACGGCACAAATATCCATGCCCGAGGGGGGATTCGAGCCCCCGACCGTAGTAGCCGTGCAGAACGTGACTGACGCGACGCAGACCGCTCGGGAACCGCGGCCGGCGCGACGAGATATATTTGCGAGATTTGTTTCACAAACTTTCTCTTCCGAATGAGAACATTTCTTTTAGCACGACCTACATAAAAAACATCATCATCAAAATAAAGTAAGAGAAATGATATTGAAAACGAAATGAGTTAGGTGTTCCTTTTTCCCGCGAGCTATTAGAGAATGGAACTAGAGAGAAACATCATAAAAGCGAATCGATGAACGCTCTGCCGTGCAATTAAATGTGACTTGTAAAGAACGTATGTAGATGTATAGGGGAGGAGACTGAGCAGCAAAATTTATTATTTCGTAATTGCAACGTCATGATGGAGGCATGTGTGCTGCATCAATTTTAAACTGATTTATTTATGTTTCTTATTTGCATATGGTTCCACAAGTATCCCATACCTTCATTTAATAATAGTAAACCTTGTATCCCTATGTTAACTCCTATGTGCCTCCCCCCCCTTCCTGGATGAAAAAGGGAGTGATTGTTTCTGTGCCGGCCGCGATGGCCGAGGAGACTGAGGCGCTCCAGTCACGGTCTGCACGGCCACTACGGTCGGGGGTTCGAATCCCCCCTCGGGAATGGATATTTGTGCCGTCCTAGTTCGTAAGTAGTTCATAAGTAGTTTTTAAGTTTAGGGACTGATGACCCCGTAGTTAAATCCCATAGACTATACAAACATTTGAACATATGAATTTGATTGTTTCTGTCTGCTATGTATTGGTAAAATGGCTACAGTTTGGCAAACTTAACGATGGCAAAGGAGTTTCTACCCTCGGCTCTTGACAGTCGCAGGTGGTTAAATTCGTGTCGGGAGGAACTTCTATGGTCACTTCCGTTAGCTATGGGTGGTTCTCTGTCTGGAGGCCATGAGACGGCACTCGGTTGCTGACCACTGGTCAGGTAACATCGTTTTGCAAGCGCCATCTGGTTCACATAGATATGGGTTGAAACTGCGTAAGGTTTCAGGCTAACAAGTTGTCTATACCAGCTCTAACGTTTAAATGTTTCGAAATGTTCAAATGTTTGTAAAGCTTATGGGACTTAACTGCGGGGTCGCCGCGGTGGAGTAGCCGAGCGGTAGCTTGGAGCAGCCAAGCGGTTGCTCGCCGTGGAGTTTCGAGTCCTCCCTGGGGCATGGGTGTGTGTGTTGTCCTTAGGTTAGTTTACCTAGGTTTAAGTAGTTTGTAAGCTACGGACTGATGACCACGCAGTTTGGTCCGATAGATTTAAAGACATTTCAACATTTGGACAATTTGAGTCAATGCAGCGCGTGCCAAAATGAACAACGGGCTTTTAAACCTTTGTAGAATTTATTATGATGACCGTACGATTACAGATTATACATCAAATGATCGAGGAGCTCAGTTTGTCCTACTAGTGCCCGTGTTGCATACCGACGATGATTTTCTGGATTGGGTCTCCTTCAGTGCTGATTGGACATTTTTTCCTCAGTACACACTTGTCAACACCGATAATGTGTGTATCTTTTTGTTTTTTCTCATGTTGTTGTTGTTGTGGTTGTGTTGTTGGTTTTACGAACATTCAAACATTCATTCAACTGCGGGTCATTAGGTCCTAAACTTACAAACTACTTATAAACTAACTTATACCTAAGAAAACACAAACATTCATGCCCGAGGGAGGATTCGAATCCCCGACGGAGAACGGAGCAAAGCGCCTTCATGAGCTCGGACACCCCGCCGCATCGTTGAAATGGTGATCGATTGTTTATTTAGTGGGGGAAATGGCGTGATATTGCTATTTTGCTGTGCTTAAGTGGGAACGGGCTTTGTTCCTTTTGTACTTGTGATGTCTGAGAGTAGCTCACCACAAGATTCTTAGCAATGGGCCGCGGTGGATTAGCCGTGCGCATTGGAGCACCGTGCTGCGGTGCGCGCTGCCGTTCGCCGTCGGGCGTTCGGGTCTTCCCTCGGGCATGGGTGTGTCTGTTGTCCATAGGTTAGTTTACCTCAGTTTAAGAAGTTTGTAAGCTACAGACTAGTAACCAAGCAGTTGAGTCCGACAAACATTTGAACGTATCTTAACTATGGTAAGAGCATTCATCTCGTAATGTAAATGTGCGTATGATTTGAGTTCGTGTGAATTTGCTTACATTCTTGTCGGTGTTCTAAATTTTGGGATATTCTTTTTTATTCTATTTGTGTGGTTTATATATTTTTCACGTGTCTTCGAGACATGAGCCATCAGATCGATTCTTTCTTATTTAATTGAGAAATATTTACCCCTTACGAGTATTTCGTTTCCAATGACTTTGCATAGTCAATTTATCTGTAAATTTCTTGGTAGTTTAGAAACTTGTTTGGTTCCCATTTCCCACATGTTCCTTTGATTTCATTTCAAATGTCAATATTTCATAATCTTTTATTTCGTCGTGTTGCTAACCCTGGTTTAAATTCATTACTAAGGATTAGTCAGCCGATAGATTTCTTTGCCTTGCCTGTATATTGTAGGAAGCTGGTCTTCTCATTCTATCCTTCAATCTTGAATATATGAATCAGTCAATTGTGTGATCCTTGACTTTCCACCAACGTTTTACGTTTTATTAAATGGTCCAGTTAACAGGCAATAGGAATTTTATGATAGATTTCTTACATGTTTGATTTTGTACATTGAAATATATAATTATAGCACAGCTCAGTGCGTCTTCGCCAGTACTTCGGCGGTACTCACCTGAAGATGGCCAGAAGACTCTGCGCCGAAATATCGTGGCAGGAAGTTACTGACATCCGGCAGTTCGCCCGAGATTTTATGGATATATAATTATAGTGTTTACAATTTATCCTTTGTATAACTCGTACTTTAACTTCACTATCACATAAATTTTAAATGTTTCACTCTTTGTCATTTCTCCTATTAATTCCGTACAAAAAATGGTGTAACACAATGCTAACTTTGCCTCGAAAGACACATCAATATCTTATCGAGGCCTGTCGCTGTATATTTTTCTTACCTGTTATAAAGAAACTGTATTGTGTAGGTTAGTGGCGCAGTCCGGATTGGTTCTGGGGGGAGGGCAGTTTTTAAAAATAAAGCCCATTGAATTTATTAATGTATGACTTATTTTTACAATTTTTGTAATTTAACCAATTATATTACGAAAACAGTGGCACAAGAAATAAAATGAGTAGGCTCGCATTAAGTTGAAAGTGGGAGAGGAGCAACGTGGTGGAAATGGTATGCATATAATCAGCTCGTAAAATAATTAAGCAACTTCTATGTTGCTAGCTAAAGGGAAAGGTCTTCACAGTTTAATTAACATGAGACTCTAAAACTTAAACTAAAAGAACACTTTAATATGACATTTTAATAAATATAATCGCCTTTACTGCTGCTTATAACTTTATTTAATTGTCCACTACAGCTGTATCGCCGTATTTGGCATTGACAAGTGGTCTGCAATAGGTAAATAAATTTTGTGAAAATATTTTTTTCGATCAAATAGGGAGCATATTATACAGTTTTAAATATATTACTTACTATTTGTTGCCAATATACACACAGCATCTGTACCTCTATATTATTATAATAGGAACTTTCTTAGAAAGTCGTTTTTTTAATAATTTTTAAATTAATGACTTTCTTGTTTGACTGCTATTTTGATGCTATATGTTTACAAAGATGTTCTATTGCATTTATCTTTAGTAAAGATCTAGCTTCTCTGATATGATTAATTTCAAATTTTGAGATATATTTGTTACAAATGTTTTATACGTTTGATTTTGTAATGTCTCCGATTATGAAATAGTGTGTCTCTTTGGTTTCTGAGGTATTGCTTGCCATTTCGAATTTTGTAATATCTTTCAATATGAAAATGCTTTTCTCTGGTGTGTGAGATATTGTATGTTAATCGAAATTTTGCGTTATCATCCTTGACTGTGGAACATTACATCTTTGAATTTATCTGTTGTCAAGCCCAATTAGATCGATAAAGTTTTGTAAATAAATTTTGTGTTTAAAATCTGTGTGTTCATTGAGAATTTCGTTAGGTGAAGCTTCCATGTGTATGTATATTTCTAATTCTTCGAGAATGTTCATTTCAGTGCCTTTTGAAATTTTGTGTAATATTTTTAAAGCTCTCTCGATGTTATTGGTGGTGTGGTTTTCAATTTTCAAATGCTGGTAGAAAGTAGGTCGGGGGTTGGAATCTCCCCTCGGGCATGGATACTTGTGACGTCCTTAGTTGTAGCTAGTTCATAAGTAGTTTGTAAGCTTAGGGACTGATGACCCCGTAGTTAAGTCCCATAAGCTCAACAAACATTTGAACATAAAAGAACACTATTGTCGTTGATAAGATTCTACTGAGTGGCGCCGCTGACCTGCTAAGCGGCGGGTCACCGCAAATGAACAATCGGCTCGTAACTTCAGCATAGCAGTAAGAACAGCGGCAGCATCAAAGCCAGTCGCGGCGGCATTAAAACGGATCGCAGTAACAGCAGCACACGTTTTCAGTTGCGGCATCAATTTGGCGGCCTATTGTCACGTTCACTTATGCTTGGCAAATTGTAGCTACGTTGTGATTTATTACATATGTAATATTTCAAATTTCCAGTGCTGGCCTATTTAAAACAACAAAAAACTATAAAATTAAAAAATCTTTAGGAGGTGCCCGATGAGGGGGGGGGGGGGGGGGAGGGGATGGCGTAGGGAAACTACCGGAGACTTGCAGCCTGTTCCTACAAACATCTTCATGTGGAAATTTTAACGTGCAGCAGTACGCTTTTTCGATCAGCACTGAAGTAGCTGTGGGCACGATTGTTCCACTTGCTACAGAAAAGCTACACCCGTCTACACTTGGTAATATATATCTCAGAACAATTCTCACAGTTCGTGTTTCCACTCTGCGTTTCGCACATTCAGTCCACATATAACCCAGAGATGTGCAGATCAGTTTGCAGTTTAAATATTTTACGCCTATCGCAGCCCAAGCACGACGTAGAAAACTCATTTGCTTCCGCGCGACCGAGTTTCCCCTTACAATTTGAGCGACAGTCTAGCGTGCGATTGTATTAGTCTGAGCAAATTACTGCCAAGCAGAACAATATATGAAGTTCCGCAGAATTATTTATGGACCTCCAGTCGGACGGGAGTTTATTGCATTTTGCTTAGCTCACGGGAATTGCAAGTGGCTTTCGCGTCTTATTGCTGTTATTCCCGCGGAGGCCATAACGTATTACAGCGCGGCACACAGGGCGAATAACAGAGCAATTTGGGGCGGCGAGACGATTCCGGGGCGAACGGTCGGCCCTCCCGCCCTCCCTCCCACTTTCGCTGCCCCCGGTAAACTGCGCGGTCCTTAATGCCCTTGCAATACCTCCTATCCGCCTCCCACTGGCCCGTGCGGCTATCGCCAGCGTCACGATGATCCCCATTCGGTTGTTTACCCAGACCGGTCGCGGACAGCCTCTCTACATGACTATTCGCACGTTGCGACCGAGTGACTCACACGATTTTGCTCTATTCAAATCAAAACATATACCGCACGAGTCTAAAAGTGAAAATGTTCAAATGTTTGTAGAGTCTATGGGACTTAACTACGGCCGGCCGCGGTGGCCGAGGGGACTGAGGCGCTTCAGTCACGCTCTGCACGGCCGCTGCGGTCGGGGGTTCGAATCCCCCCTCGGGCATGGATATTTGTGCCGTCCTAGTTCGTAAGTAGTTCATAAGTAGTTTGTAAGTTCAGGGACTGATGACCCCGTAGTTAAGTCCCATAAGCTGTACAAACTTTTGAACATTTTTAACTTAACTACGGGGTCCTCAGTCCCTAACTTATGAACTAACTAAGACTAAGGACGGCGCCAATAACCATGCCCGAGGGCGGATTCGAACCCCCGACCGTAGTTGCCGTGCAGATCGTGACTGAAGCGCCTCAGTCCCCTCGGCCACCGCGGCCGGCAGTCTAAAAGTGAACGTATCGTTCGAAAGATACACTCACCTACAGGATTACCAAAAGAAATTTCAGCATTAGTCGTGAACTACCATTTACTAGTATTGCCTGTGATCGAAAATCGACCAATTGTGTTTACAATGGTCACTGGGGGTAAAATTTTACGTATCATGTCGGCGGCCTCGCGTGATTATGTTGGCAACATCAACAACACGATACAAAATCTTTGCCCATTTGTTCGAACCACATAGAATGACTCGATTAGTGTGTCGTACAGACTGAGGCTCCTATAATCCGAGGTGAACTATCCGCCATTTTTGTCCCAATGTGAAGGACAGTTGTGAGTATATACGAGTCGCGACCGGAAAGGGAGTTTATAATCGAATTTAATGAAGAATTTTGCCGGCCGCGGTGGCCGAGGAGACTGAGGCGCTCCAGTCACGGTCTGCACGGCCACGACGGTCGGGGGTTCGAATCCCTCCTCGGGCATGGATATTTGTGCCGTCCTAGTTCGTAAGTAGTTCATAAGTAGTTTGTAAGTTTAGGGACTGATGACCCCGTAGTTAAGTCCCATAGACTATACAAACATTTGAACATTTAATGAAGAATTTGTGGAAAATATGGGTGGCTGCTCATCTGTGAACTGTACAAATTACTGCAGCAAAGGAGTGCACATTTTCAAATTTCCCAGCAATCCATTACGAAGAAAAAGGTGGACTATAAATTATCGTAGAAGCAACTGGGAACCAGGACCTGGCACTCAATTATGTATTGTAAGTATATGTAATAAATGTAGCTATAAACATGTCAGTTGTGAACAATTGCATTACTTCTCCCTGTCAATAATGCTGGAGCAGTTTGTTGCAGAATGTTTGTGACTTAATGAAGTATTTCGCAGTTTTCAAAGTGGATAGGAATATTTATTGTGGTGCATTTATATGTAGTTTTCAACATACTAATACTTTACACAATTACTTATATATAAGGTCGAAGCATCTCTTACGGTCGCATATCACACTCCAAAATACGACACTGGGTAAAATTTTAGGACGCTTCTCGCCGGGCTTCAATCCTTATGTTGGCAACAGATGAACAATGAAGTGTAGAATTGCGTTAATATTTTTCACGAGCTACAGAGTACATGTTATTGGTGATCGTTTCACGCGCAGCAAAATTAATACTGTACCTGCTCTATGGTTGACAGGTTCTTGTATATACTATTGTCCGTTCAGAAAAAAAAAATCGTTTTAATTGAAGTTGTCACAAAAAAAAAAAAAAAAAAAAAAAAAAAAAAAAAAAAAAAACATTTATTGGTCATCTGAGTTGCCGTGATTACCCTCGGAGCCAACATAACTACTGCAGCCCGGCGAGAAGTTATGTTATATTACCGGTATGTTACGATTTCTGTTATATTAAAAGAGCATTCTAAATCTTTATAGGCCCATACACATTAGTTACTTTTCGGTACACTTAGTGTGTGCAATATTAAATACATTTCATTATAAATATTGTTGAAAACTGCGTGAATAGGTCCGCCATCGCCAATATAAACATTGTCAGATTCGCCCATGTTGGGGCAAAAATGGCTGACGATTCGGACTGGGTTTTTAGAAGCTCTACTACAGACCATGATGTAAACAAATAATGATGTTCCTGCTTTTTGGTTAACAGGTTCTTGTATGTACCCTCGTCCGCTCAGTAAAAATAATTGCCCTCGTAAATCAAAGATTCCACGAGGAAACATCATCGTTGTCAAGCGATTGGCTAAAATGAAGACTCACAGGATTCTCACTATTCAGCATCTTTTGCCAACATCATCATACGAGGCCGCTGGGATATTTGCTAAAATTTAACAGGTACTGGGAGGTATGAAACGGTATCTTTTACGTGTTAAGGAAAATGCCTGACACAATAACAACAAATAAAAACGGAAGTATATACTTCTTATGCCATATTCGAATTATATAACTTTCATTAGCCTAATATTTGAAATGGAACTACAATTTCGGTGTTCGTATATTTATGCAACGCCAAGAAATCATGTTATTTCTTTACTGCGATATTCATAATTAAAGAGCTGATAACATGTCGACTTCGTAGTTCCACCCGTGCACCGCTACATGCCTCTCTCGGCGCATCATAATTTATATCGGCATTCTCGACTTCGTTGTTCCACCCGAGCACCGCTAGATGCCTCTCCCGGCGCATCATCCTTTATATCGGCATTCATTAGAAACCTTCTATTTCCTTTAACCACTCTTAAGCACTGCGAAAATGAAGCATTTGAACGGCACAAGAAAGTGAGTTGGGAGCACTCCATGTTTCGATATTCACTTATTTTAATCCTGCAGATGCGCTGCATTACGGCGTCTGTGGTCGAGACGAATAGCCAATCAGTGAGCTGATGGTTGGAGAATGTAGAACTTGATCAAAGCTGTAGATAGGAAAATTTCTACTTCCTTTTACCACTTTTAATGGCTAAATGCACACATAATATTTATATTCGTGACATCTACGACGAGCAATCTTTCGAATTATGTAACTTTCATTGGCCTTCTTGTGCGAATAAATAACTAATCTGCACCACAATTTTCGTGTTAGCGTATTCATATAATGATTTATTGCAAATTGATTTCGACTATGGAATAATCATTTTCAGTGCAACTGAAATTAAAAGCACGAGCCAAATAGAAACAGGCAAAAATACAACACTGATTCACGTAAGTACTACATCTGTTTCACATGCCATGCACAGTAGAATTGATAATATCTGGCGTTAAATGTCAAGCCCCAAGGCATAGCTACAAAATATAAGATATTCCAGAGCGTCAAATCATAACTGAGCGATCTATTAGCAGCCTATACAGCTGACTCATTACGTAGGTGGCGTAAACTGTTATACCCCATATTATCATGTAGTCGCATGTAACAAATTAAAAATGGAAAGAAGTTCATGATATAAAATAAGTAAACAAATAATCATCTTAACGTTATTTGGCATGCAAGATGAAGTCGTTGGTTCGTTATGCAGTGCCCTCTATAATTTATGTTAATAAACAAAACAACATCCAAAGTTACATTTCGTCATAACAAATTTATATGGTTCTGATACACTTAACTTGTGGATTACGTAATTGCGAAACCAGTTTCTAAACTATCTTAATCGCAGTGTCATTCCATCCACATCATAATAAATTGACAACTAAATGAAAGCCCTTTATTTCAATTTAAATAAAACCTTTTTCATAGATGTAAATAACGTAAATGGTATAGAGGGCTTAACAAACCAATGACTTCACCTCCATGCCAAATAGCGTTAAGATGATTATATATGTATTTATTTTATATCATGAACTTGTTTTGTTTCCATATTTCTTAAAAAAATTGTTACATTTAACTACATGATAATATACTGTAGGATATAACAGTTTACGTTACATCAATGATAGAGTGCGTCACCTATGTAGTAAGTCAGCTGTATAGGCTGCTAACAGATCGTTCAGTCATGGTTTGGCACTCTGGAATATCTTATATACTTTGTACCTATGCCTTGGGGCTTGACATATCAAACAACAGATATGTTTCAATTCGATTGTGCATGGTATGTAAAACAGATGTAGTACTTATGTGAATCAGTGTTGTATTTTTGACTGTTTCTATTTCGCTTGTGCTTTTAATTTCAGTTGCACTGAAGATGACTATTCCATAGCCGAAATCGATTTGCATAAATAAACGGTACTTTACGACCAATGCTGAAATTTCTTTTGATATTTGTTATTTTATTGTCGTGGTGCACATCGCTCCTAATGGCGTCTTCATTTCACCTAAAGAAGTGTTGCATCACCTTAGTTCCAAGGTCTTCTGATCACTGACGTTGAATATGTACATTTCTTCAGGACCACGGTTCCTCAGTTTCTCCGCAAATGTCACACAGTTCGCACAAAGATGTAAACAACTACGTATGACCAGTGTCAAAGTCATATAATTTAATACAGCCGCTAATTTTTAGTCATAACACCAGGAAGGAATTACACTTCTTGTGTTGATTCTAGTTTATAATGGAACTGCCCCCTGGAATTAGTGCAAGGTTCATCTTTTTATTCTGATTTAGTTTCGCAAAAAGTTTCTTAGTGTAGATTGGGGTCAAAGACCGTTGAAATTTCGTAAAAAATTATATGAAGAGCTCATGGGTAAATAAGCATGATTCTCAACTATTGTATTTTTAATATATTTGGTGCAAACAATCATGTCCGAAAATGTTTCGTTTTCTTCAAGAAGTACATGAATCTGAAGAGGGAGATGGAAAATATAAATATTAAAACAAATATTAAAACATGTAATAGAAAGTACTTTTCAGGCATACAATTCATCACATCTGAGAACTTTATAAATGAGGGTTATCATTATTTTTCTCTGAGGTCTTCATTTCACTGATAGGAATTTCTAAATAAATGGTGGAACTAGAATGGATATTTTAAAGATTTTGAAAGCTATTTTGAGTAGATGCTGGCGGCAGTTACACGATAAAAAGAGACGACTTTACCTTACCATCATTTATCAGATCAGCTCATTCCGGTGTTGTAGCTGTAATAAAATGCATATTTGTTCATGTTAATCGCCGTCATGAAATGGTTTTGGACTGGATATGCGATCTGTTTCGTGCAGATGACCGTGCGTTAAATTTTTGTTCAGTGTTCA
Source organism: Locusta migratoria (assembly GCA_026315105.1). NCBI lineage: Eukaryota > Metazoa > Arthropoda > Insecta > Orthoptera > Acrididae > Locusta > Locusta migratoria. The sequence continues at coordinate 274,946,085 of CM048749.1, read as the reverse complement.
ATCGTAAGTTACGATGAAACTCTCAAACAGAATTATCAGACTTCGGATATTTAACATGACAATAAAAAACGCGATTGCAGGTTCTGAAATGCTGTTTAATTTTGAATGGGAGTGATTTTTGTTTCAGAGTTAATACATTCAACAAGAATCATTGCACGAATATTCGTCAGCCGTAATCGCGTGGAAACTCACTGTACAACTTAATCTGGCTGATTTACTTAGCCAGTTGTTTACATCATGGGCTGAAATGAAAAAAACCTCGTCATATTAAATTTGGGGACATTTCTTACAGTTTAATTTACCAATGATTAAACTATACTCATATAGATAAAACATGGATAACAGGAGCCGACAGAGATACGTCTAAACAATTAGGAACAGACACATGAAACGGAACGCTGTTCTCTCTCTCGTGTCCAGAAAAATACTCATCAGGGTCCAGAGATACACGAGAGACAGAAAAACGCTCCGGGATAAAATGTATCTTCAGTTAATTTTTTTTTTTTTTTTTTTTTTTTTTTTTTTTTTTTTTTTTTTTTTTTTTTTTTTTTTTTTTTGTTGTTGTAAATGTACTGTTTCAAGTTCTGCCGTGCGTTTGATCGCTTCCCCACTTTTACACTACTGGCCATTAAAATTACTACACCAAGAAGATATGCAGATGTATTCATGGACCAATATATTATACTATAACTGAAATGTGATTACATTTTCACGCAAATCGGGTGCATAGATCCTGAGAAAACAGTACCCAGAACAACCACCTCTGGCCGTAATAACGGTCTTGATACGTCTGGGCATTGAGTGAAACAGAGCTTGGATGGCATGTACAGGTACAGATGTCCATGCAGCTTCAACACGATACCACAGTTCAACAAGAGTAGTGACTGGCGTATTGTTAAGAGCCAGTTGCCCGGTCACCGTTGACCAGACGTTTTCAGTTGGTGAGAGATCTGGAGATTGGCAGTAGTCGAACATTTCCCGTATCCAGGACCTGCAACATGCGGTCGTGCATTATCCTGTTGAAATGTAGGGTTTCACAGGGATCGAATGAAGGTTAGAGCCACGGGTCGTACACTTCTGAAACGTAAGTGCCACTGTTCAAAGTGGCGTCGATGCGAACAAGAGGTGACCGAGACGTGTAACCAATGTCACCCCATACCATAAGGCCGGGTGATACGCCAGTATGGCGATGACGAATGCACGCTTCCAATGTGCGTTCAACGCGATGTCGCCAAACACAAAAAATGACGTTTTGCCCTTCGTGCACCCAGATTCGTCGTTGTGTACACCATTGCAGGCGCTCCTTCTGTGAAGCAGCGTCAAGGGTAACCGCAGCCATGGTCTCCGAGCTGATAGTCCATGCCGCTGCGCAAATGGTTGTTGTCTTGCAAAAGTCCGCATTTGTTGACTCAGGGATCGAAACGTGGCTGCACGATCCGTTAAAGCCATGTGGATAAGATCCCTGTCATCTTGACTGATAGTGATATCCGGCCGTTGTGATCCAGCACGGCGTTCCGTATTGCCCCCCTGAGCCCACCGTTTCCATATTCTGCTAACGGATCGCGATACGTTGAACCGCAATCGCGATAGGCTACAATCCGACCTTTATCAAAGTCAGAAACAAGATGGTACGCATTTCTCCACCTTACACGAGGCAGCACAACAATGTTTCACCAGGCAACGCCGGTCAACTGTCGTTTGTGTATGAGAAATTGGTTGGAAACTTTCCTCATTCAGCACGTTGTATATGTGGCCACCGGCGCCAGCCTTATGCGAATGCTCTGAAAAGCTAATCATTTGCATATCAGTGGCTGTAGCACGTCATCTTTGTGGTGTAGCAATTTTAATGCCCGGGAGTGTAATTTCCACAAGGCCCGAGGCCCCCGCTGCTGTTGTAACATCCTAACACCTACCGTTAAGATGTTATGCCGATTTTATTTTATATTGTTCGGTAATTTGCACTGAGTACACTCTTGTCTAACGGCAGAAGCATGTGATGGAGCTGGATGTCTACTGCATTAGAGGGACTCAGTTGGCCGTATTTACTGGCTGGGCGCTCTCTCCTGACCATAACAAAGAGGTGCGCTGGCGCACAGGTCGGCGACTGGGCACCAGAGCTGCGGCGGCGAACTGGAGAACTGTGGACAGCGAGGGAGCCGGGAAGCCATAAAACGGGATTGGGACAATAAATTTCACCGCGCGGAACGCCAGCTCTCGGTGCGCGCAGCTGAGCAACAGGGAGTAAGAGTCGGAACCCGGCGATGAAAGTAACTGCCCCCACATTCAATTTCTGGCAATAGAGGCAGCCGACAGGCCATAAATCTTCTTCGAATTTGGCAAAATAGGAGACTGGAAAGCAAGTGGATGTTTGGGTTGTCAGTAGAAGGTATATGGATGAGTAACCTTCGTAAACTTTTCTCTTCGTAATATATCCCAGATTGCCTTATGGATACACATGGAATCTGTTTAATTTCTGTTGCGTGATAAATGATACAAATCTCAGATTGGTACTTAGAGAATTAGTTATATTTCTATTACCTGGTATCTTATACAGATCTCTAGATTAGGAATTCAACTAAATACCTAAATCACAAGAAATTTCCAGCGGCTTCATCAGGAACGATCATGCCAATAAAATTGTGCCGAAGACGAAGTGAAGATACAGAAGTACAGACATACAGAGCGATAATTCATTTTCACGCAATGTATGACATTAACTGCGAATGGCTAAACTTGAATAAAAAAATGTGTAGCCAGCCGGGACTCAAACCCGAGTCTCCTGCTAACTAGACAGTTCAAAATGTTCAAATGTGTGTAATCAAGTGGAACCAAACTACGTTGGTCATCAGTCCCTTAGTCTTAAAACTACTTAAACCGCCGCCTCTGGCCGCGGAAGCCTACGTAATTATACTTAACCCAAGTTAAACTAACCTAAGGACAAGAGACTCACACATCCTTCCCGAGGGAGGATTCGAACCTCCGACGAGGGAGGCCGTGCTATCTGTAATATTGCGCCCCAGACCGCTCGGATACCCCGCGCGGCAATTAGACAATTGGAACACAGCGATCACCACACCTGCTCGGAATTACTTAATTACACCTAAGTCTCAACTTTACCCATGCCCTCTAGAGCACAAAATCGTACTTGTTGTAATTCCCGTAAGAGTAAGGACCTCCATACTGAAGAAAGGATCATTGCCTGTCATCAACATCTATGTCAGTTACATATATGTGGCGTCTGTTCTGTCCGTAAGCACAGACGCCACACACACACACACACACACACACACACACACACACATATATATATATATATATATATATATGAAACCCACTTTCTTTTGGATGGGTTCGTCAGTAAGCAAAACTGGCACATTTGGAGGAAGGAGAATCAGACTAAACGTTTAGCTGTGTGGTTTGGAGTGTGCAGTCTTGGAGTGGTCTGTGCGATATTCTTTCATATCACGCAGTTTACCAGACGCTGCGTGAAGGTGTCTGCATTCCCATTACCCGAAGTCACTTAGATTTCGAAAAGATCATGCAAGACAGAGTTCGATCCCATCTTAGCAGGAGAGTGTTTGGGACAGCAATTTGGCTCTGGGGTACCTAGATTCCACTAAAGTGTAACTCGGTTGGCCGCCATTTTCTCCGAACTTGAACACCAGCGACTCCTTCTTTTGGGGCTATATTAAAGTCAAGGTGTACAGCCATAATTCAAAAACCATTGGTGAATAGGAAACAGCCACATAGGAGGTCATCGACAGCTCGATGTTTCGACACTTGAGTGAGTCGAGCAGAATTTCGCTGTTCGTCTGCGCCACATATCGACCAGGAGGAAGGAGGCTTGGAATTTAACGTCCCATCGACAGCGTGCCAGCTTACGCTCGGAGTGTTTGGGTAACGATGTGGAAGGAAATCGGCCGTACCCTTTCAAATAAGCTATCCCGGAATTTGCCTGGAGTGATTTAGGAAAATCGCAGAGAACATAAATCTGGATGAACGGACGTGGATTTGAACCACCATCTTTCCTAATGCGAGTCCAGTATGTTAGCACTGCACCACTCCGCTCGGTCATCGACAGACCTATTGAACAGTCATAGCCTAAATCCGAATACTTGTAGTGACGTTTACACATTGAATAAAGTTGAAACACGTCCACTGAATGTGTGGTCGTGTTCCCTATAGTGTTACTCATTACTCTAAACTTTTTCTCCACTATTAATATTGTCTATTTATATATCAATTACTTTATTCCTTTATTAATGATCAATGCCCTACGTTTCTATATGTTTCCACCCGTGTGATTGAACTTGTGTGTTTGTATGAATGTGGAAGGCTTCTTTTAATATTGACTGATTGCCGCGCAATGGCTTACAGTCGCCGCCTCGCTCTTTAGGTCTCGTTTACTTTAGTTAAGAACGCATGGCTTCGTAAGTCATTGTTGTTCCTTTGCTGTTAAAAGAAAGATTGGGTTTCAAAAAATTGCTTGAAATTGGTCTCGAATCAACTAACTTCGACAGCGTCGCAAAGGTGCCAACTACATGGCTATTCTTGCTAGATGGAATGTAGTGACGAAGGCATCTACAGTTGACGAGTCTTTAGTTTATGGTTATATTTTACAAAATATCACGTGTTTTTCATGAGTCTATCAATGCGTCAAAAAAAAATGTGAAGGGTGAATGTTGCCTTCGTGGACCATTCGTGCTTAACCGCCAAGAGCTCGAGTAGCCAGGAGCTGGCGTCTCTACCAGCTCCAACGCCTCTGTTAAAATCAGCGTTTTTCCTCGCCCTTCCCTGCCGTTGAAGCACCCATGTGCTGCCTCCAGGGGGTTCAGAAAAGAATTTGAACCTCAGCCGTGCATGCGCATTGCAACGCTGTGGCCACTGCAGCCTGTATTAAGTAGCCGCGCTACTACAAGTACACGTACTGTTTCCGCAGCGTAAAACTTTCTCATGCGATAAAAAATACTTTTAATGTGCGTATAAAATGATCTGACGAAAGAAGGGAACGAAGAAATAGGGTTTCAAAAAACTTTTTATGTATTTAGTTACTTATTTTCTCACGAAGAGTTTTCTTTACGGGGATTCACAGAACCAGTGAACACACAGGACGCGTCCGCAATGAATTTCATGTACTCCGTTTACATCGTTTCCACAACAACTCCAGTTTGATATACATTCATTACTTCGCAATTTGGTAGAATTTCCGACTTTAGCTGATCTTCTTCAGTTGGTCTATCATACTGTAACATATGACAATTTGTGCCTGACCGGGAGTCGCTTTCCGCGAGCGGTCGCCTCAACCACGCTCCCCGGCCAGAACCAAACATCCATATGTTGCACTTGCCTACTTCCCTTATTGCTCACACGCATTTATCAGTGATTCCCGTGGCGGGGAGAGACGTACTACTCCATCTTTAGCCGGTCTTGTCTGCCATATTCACAATTATACGTCTTTTCAAAATGTTATAATGTTTGCAGAGCTTATGGGACTTAACTATGGGGTCATCAGTCCCTAAGCTAGCTACGAACTAGCCAATACTAAGGACGGCACAAATATCTATGTCCCAGAGGGGGGGGATTTGAAACCCCGTGCAAAACGTGACTGGCGCGCCGCAGACCGCACGGCCACTGCGGCTGGCATAACGTCTGTTCAAATGTTTGTAACTCTATCGGACCAAACTGTGTGGTCATCAGTCCGTAGCTTACAAACTACTGAAACGTAGGTAAAGTAACCTAAGGACAACACACACACCCATGCCCCAGGGTGGACTCCAGCCTCCGACGGCGAGCAACCGCTCGCTCTGCAGTGAGACTCTTTAGACCGCTCACCTACTTCACCGCGGCATAACGTCTGTTACCAAGGAACGGACGTTGCTGATGATCCGCAGCTATAAATCTTAAATATACGTTCATTAATTCGCAATTTGCGAGAATTTCTGACTTTAGCTGCTGTTCTTCAGTTGATCTATCGTATTGTAACATATCAAAATTTTGCGCCGAGTGGTTAAGGTGATCGCCCACGAAAACGGGAGACCCGGGTTCGAGTCCCGGTCCGGCACAAATTTTCATATGTTAAAATATGATAGTTCAACTGAAGAAGAGCAGCTAAAGTCAGAAATTATCACAAATTGCGAAGTAATGAATGTATATATAACATTTAAAGCTGTGAACCATTGGATTACACAAGGAATAAAGATTTCATGTAAGACAAAAAGGAGTATGTATCTATCAGCCAAGAGTAGTTGCAATGATGATGATTTAACTAAATATAAGGAATACTGTAAAATATTTAAAAAAGTTATTCAGGTATCTAAACAAATGCACTATGAAAAGAAGATAGCAACATCAGGAAACCAAATAAATACAATATGGGATATAGTGAAAGAAGAGACTGGTAGAACCAGAAAGGAACAAGAGCAGGTACGGTTAAGAGTAGCTGAGACATTAGTAAGTGATGGGCATAGTGTGGCAAATCTATTTAACAAGTACTTTATATCCGTTACTGGTAGTATGGGATTGTCTGGGTCAGTAAATAATGCGCTTGAATATTTGAAACTAGCATTTACAAATAACTTCACACACATGAATATGTCAGTCACTTCATCACAAGAAATATCTTCCACAATAAAATCTTTAAAAACAAAGAATTCCAGTGGATACGATGAAATATCAACAAATTTAATTAAAGCGTGTTCTTGTGAACTCAGCACAATCTTAAGTTATTTGTGTAACCAGTCTGTTAGAACGGGAACATTTCCTGATTGGCTAAAATATGCAGATATTAAACCTCTCTTCAAGAAGGGGGATAAAGAGATACCATCAAACTACAGACCCATTTCACTTTTGCCAGCATTCTCAAAAATTATAGAAAAGGTAATGTACAAGCGGCTTCTCAACCACTTAACCACAAATGGCATATTGTCTACAACACAGTTTGGATTTCTGAAAGGTTCCGATATTGAGAAGGCTATTTACACTTTCAGTGAGAATGTACTTAATTCATTAGATAATAAATTGCAAGCAGCAGGTATTTTCTGTGATTTGTCAAAGGCATTTGATTGTGTGAACCATAACATCCTTTTAAGTAAATTAGAATTCTATGGGGTCACGGGAAATGCTGCAAAATGGTTCAAGTCGTACCTCACTAACAGGAAACAAAGGGTGTCAGTGCAAGTGACTAGTGAATTAGGCCAACAGTCATCATCGGGTTGGGAAGAAATTACATGTGGTGTCCCACAAGGATCCATCTTAGGGCCATTGCTTTTTCTTGTGTACATTAATGATCTCTCATCAGTTACACTACCAGAAGCAGAGTTCGTTTTGTTTGCAGATGATACAACTATTGCAATAAAGAGTAAGTCAAGTATATTGATAGAAAAGTCTGCTAATGATATTTTCATGAACATTAATAAATGGTTTAAAGCCAACTCATTGTCATTAAACTTTGAAAAGACGCACTACATGCAGTTCAGAACATGTAAGAGATTTCCTGACAGCATATGCATTAAATATGAAGAAGAGCAGATAGAAGAGGTTGACAGAATTAAATTCCTGGGATTACAGCTTGATAATAAATTTAGTTGGGAGGAGCACACCACAGAACTGTAGAAACGACTCAACAAATCTGTATTTTCAATACGAGTGTTATCAGACATAGGAGACATAAAAATAACAAAGCTTGCATACTTTGCTTACTTTCATTCCTTAATGTCATATGGTATAATATTTTGGGGTAACTCTTCAAGTCAGTCAAAAGTCTTCAGAGTCCAAAAACGTGTAATACGTATTATTTGTGGAGTAAATTCACGGACGTCTTGTAGAAGCCTCTTCAAAGAACTGGGTATATTAACTACTGCCTCTCAGTATATTTATTCCTTAATGAAATTTGTCATAAATAATATATCCCTTTTCCCAACAAACAGCTCAGTTCATACATACAATACTAGAAATAAAAATGATCTACACAAGGATTTAAAAGCACTTACTTTAGTTCAAAAAGGGGTCCACTACTCAGGAACACACATTTTCAATAATTTACCATCAAGTATAAAAAATTTAGCTACAAATAAAGATCAGTTTAAGAGGAACCTAAAAGACTTTCTAGTGGCCAACTCCTTCTACTCCATTAGTGAATTTCTAAATTGTACCAAATGATGCATGCACTCATACTATATTAGTATTATTATATTATCACAAAAAACCCCTTAAAAATTATGTATCTGTATTTATATTATAAGTGTATGTATTTATATTATTAGTATTATTTGTTATTCAACTTGTAAATTTTGTTCCACATCCACGAGGATCCCCTCAATATGGATCTACGGAACAAATAAATAAAAAAAAAAGCAACAGACGTCTAATTGTAAATTATTGTTTGAATTTGGAAGCTCCAAGTGCATACATTAATTTTTATATCTGGCAATGTATGAGCGACAGGGTGATATCGTCCCTGTGTGTACTATGAGGGATTCGCTGTGATGACCTGCCTGTGACGGCCATCCTCCTGCGTGCAGCGTGGTGGAGCAGACAGCAAGTGGCAGCAGCCAGCAGCTGTCCATCTGCTGGAGGGCGCGCCGCTGTAGGCCAGCCAGCTAGCTTAACGGCCGTAGCTCAGCGCGCGCCCCGCGTTTACATGGCACGCGCCGCGTGCGTTATGGCGCTGGCGCCGCTGCTACCGCCTGCTGGCTGCCGCTGAAACGCGCCCACGCTCTGGACTTTCTGTCCGCCAGCCGCGCCTCCCCACTTGCATGTGACGACCGCGCTAACATTATGGCCTTCCCTAAATCTCGTGGCGAATGCGTACTGTATGTAGCTGACTTCACTGCAGCAATTACTGTCTGCAATACTGGCACCGGAAAATGTGATTCGTATTCAGCTGACCTGGGGAACGTTCAGAGGATATGCTATCTTCATTGTGATCCGATTAAATCATAGTAAGTCCCAGAGTTACGAAAAATAAACGAATAGTATATTTGTTCAGGAAAGCAGACAGAATGCTTCTTGAAAGACAGCTTCCACGCGTTTCTGACGCTAAACGTAGGTGTGGACCAGATGTGTTACAAATTCAAAGAAGTGATATCGACAGCAATCAACAGTTTTATATCAAATAAATTAATAAAAGAAGTATGTGATCTCCCTTGGTACACAAAACAGATCAGAGCACTGAAGCAAAAGCAAAGGGAAAGGCACGCCAAATTTAAACGAACAAAAATCCCCAGGATTGGCGATCCTACACGGAAACTCAAAATTTAGCGAGAACTTCAATGCGTGGTGCCTACAATACTTATCAAAATGAAACTCTTTTTCGAAATTTGACTGAAAATCCTAAGGGATTATGGTCATACGTTAAATATACTAGGGGCAAAACAGAAACAATACCGTCACTACGTGATAGTAATGGCGATGCTGTCCATGATAGCGCTACTAAGGCAGAGTTACTAAACATAGCTTTTAGAAACTCATTCACGAAAGAAGACCAAAATTCCAGATTTCGAATTACGAACAGAGAAACATAGAAGTAGATATCATCGGAGTACTGAAAGAACTAAAATCACTTAACATAACGTCTTCTGGTCAGGACAGTATACCCATAAGATTTCTATCTGGTTATGCTGAAGCGATAGCTCCTTTCATACAGCCATATACAACCGCTCTCTCAAACAAGGATCTGTTCAGAAAGATTGGAAAGTTGCACAGGTTATACCTATATTCAAGAAAGGCAGTAGGAGTAACCCATTAAACTACAGGCCTATTTCATTGACGTGAATTTGTAGCAGGGTTTTGGAACAAATCCTGTATTCAAATATTATGAATTATCTCGAACAGAATGATATATTGGCCCAAGATCAAGACGGATTTAGAAAATATCGTTCATGCGAAACACAACTAGCTCTTAATTCACACGAAGTGATGGGTGCTATCAACAAGGGTTCACAAATCGATTCTGTACTTCATGATTTCCAGAAGACTTTTGACACCGTACCTCACAAACGGCTTTTAATCAAATTGCATGGCTATGGTATATCGCCCCAAATTTGCTACTGGATAGGGGATTTCCTGTCAGAGAGTACACAGTTCGTAGTAATCGATGGTAAGGCATCGACTAAAACAGAGGTGATATCGGGCGGTCCACAGGGTAGTGTTATTGGTCCTCTGCTGTTCCTTATTTACAAAAATGTTCAAATGTTTGTGTAGCTTATGGGACTTAACTAAGGGGTCATCAGTCCCTAAACTTACCAACCTATTACGAACTAACTTACACTAAGGACGGCACAAATATCCATGCCCGAGGGGGGATTCGAACCCCCGACCGTAGTAGCCGTGCAGACCGTGACTGAAGCGCCTTAGTCTCCTCGGCCACTGCGGCGGGCTCTAGTGAAGTCCGCCTAGTAAAATCATCTGAAGATCAAAACCAACTGCAGAACGATCTGAATAAGATATCACTATGGTGTAAAATTGGCAATTGACTCTAAATATTTAGAAGTGTCAAGGCACTGAATACTGAATCAATAAGCTTGTAGACATAATGTATTGTTTTCTATTACGACGGATAACTTACAAAATTCGTAACTATCTGTAGGACTTTTCAGATGGTTGTGGAGTTTTTCATGCACCTTTTCCAAAGTGCCTTTTCGAAGATAAAATCTCGTAACAAACTGTGCATCATCCCAGCATTCAAAAAGATTTGGAGGCACATAAATACGTCTACGATGCCTTATAGGAGCAATGACCTCTAGATTGTCCAAAATATTGACATCATCGTCATTGTCAAACAAATCTCTTATTCCAGCAATTTTCATTATACCGATTCTCCCTTAACTGGTTGTTACCCGTAAGTTTGTATTTCGATATCGCAACAATAATTTTACATGAAACTTAACTACTAACGTTGATGGGGGGACAAAAATGACGATATAGTTTCCCAATAAAACTGCTTTCCACACTAGTTTTTCATACATGTAGTATTAAGAGATTGCAGAAAGGTAGAAAGGTTAGGAGATGGAACCTGAACAAATTGAAGGAACCAGAGGTCGTTGAGAGTTTCAGAGGGGGCATTAGGCAAGGATTGGCTGAAACAGGTGAAAGTAATACAGTAGAAAAAGAATGGGTAGCTCTGAGAGATAGGGTAGTGAAGACTGCAGAGGACCATATAGGCAGAAGGACAAGGCCTAATAGAAATCCCTGGATAACGAAGGATATATTGAACTTAATTGATGAGACGAGAAAATATAAAAATTCAGCAAGTGAAACAGGAAAAAGCGAGTACAAAAGTCTGAAAAATGAGATTGACAGGAAGTGAAGGCTGGCTAACCAGGAGTGGCTATAGGGCAAATGCAGAACCGTAGAAGAATTCATAACAAGGGGAAAGGTGGATACACCCTACAGAAAAATAAAAGATTTGGAGACAAGAAAAGCAGCTAGCAGTATTCTAAAAATGGAAGACGAAATTGAGGAAGGTGAGATAGGTGATATGACACTGCGAGAAGAATTTGACACAACGCTGAAGGACGTGAGTCGAAACAAGGTCCCTGGAGTAGATGATATTCCGTCTGAACTGCTGATGTTTTTAGGAGAGCCAGTCATGTTTCTAGTATGCAAGATGTATGAGACAGGGGAAGACTTCAAGAAGAATATTGTAATTCCAATTTATAATATGTTTTCATATATTTTAAGTAATTACAGTTTATTCTACCGATACTCAGCTTTTCATAATTCCGTTGTATGGGGGTTCTGCTTGCTGCAACATTATTCTCCTGGGGCGTCGTGGCAGAAATAAATACTCTATATGTACAATTTTTCACTTCTTCTTTAATTTAAATCAAACTTCTCCTCCACCAAAACATAACTACTTCAAAACAAATACAAATTACAAAGCATCAGAACGGTAGTACTTCCGTTTCAAAACAAAGACTGACATAGCTTCCAGAGCACTTGACAAACGACTAAAACTCGAACTCCCCCACACAAGGCGGTGAGGCGAAATATATAACCTTGACAATAATAATAACGTTACATTAAGCATTGTTCATAACAATAGAATATATTGATTTACAATTAACAAACATAGCAGAAAAACATATCATGTATACAAAAATAATCACAATATAAAATGAAAACTATGCATACAATAATTTTAGATGGCACATGCATTTTTAAGACGAAATTTTCGATTTTTCTGTTAACAAGAAAGTGCGATGTTAAATATCAATTAATTTGTTAATGAATACATCATACATGTTCCTAACATATATTGAACCATCAAATGTCATGGCCATTCACAAAATATACTCAAAATTTCGTGTCAGTCAATATATACAAACAATAACAATATTCAAATCTAGAATATTACGTTAATTAATACAATTAGCTGGTCAACACAACTTGTTCATGAGCTTAACATATATACAATGCTATTTATTTTAATGTCTTTATGTTTTACAAAAGTTTGTACCCTTCGTCTGTCTATTTATTGAAATAATGTACGATAACAAACGTATTGTTTATAGAACTGTCTGGAAATGTCTTATACAAATCTCTTAATTAGTGAAGTCAATCACTTGGTTTGATCACAGTATCACCGAGACACTGTCCTACACTGATTTCTAGGCTATCTATATCGTTTTTAACTAACTTCACACGCAACTTTATTACTATTGAACCACTCGATTCCGGATCCGAAGCAGACGGTATCATAGGATGACATTGAGATGAGAGGACCAGGCAGACGGTATCGTACGATAACATTGAGATGAGGGGGTCAGAAGTATCGTTACAAATTCCAAAGAAAGCTAGTGCAGACAAGTGTGAAAATTACAGAACTATCAGTTTAATAAGTCAAGGGTGCAAAATACTAACACGAATTATTTACAGACGATTTGGAGAAAGCTTTTGACAATGTCGACTGGAGTACACTCTTCCAAATTCTGAAAGTAGCAGGAATAAAATATATGGAGCGGAGAGTTATATTTAACTTATAGAAAAACCAGACAGTGGTTATTAGAGTTGAAGGGCATGAAAGAGACGCAGAGATTGGGAGGGAGTAAGAAAGGGTTGTAGCCTTTCCCCGATGTTGTTCAATCTGTACATTGAGCAGGCAGTGAAGGAATGGAAGGAGAAATTTGGTGAAGGCACTAAAGTGCTGGGAGAAGGAATAAAAAAATCTTTGCGGTTTGCCGATGACATAATAATTCTGTCAGAGACCGCAAAAGTTCTGGAAGAGCAATTGAATGGGATGGACAGTGTCTTGAAAGGAAGATATAAGATGAATATTAACAAGAGTAAAACGAAGGTAATGGAATGTAATGTCAGAAAATCAGGCGATGCTGAAGGAACTAGATTAGGTAATGACACAATAAAAGTACTAGATGAATTTTGTTATTTGGGTTGCAAGATAACTTCTGATGGCCGAAGTAAAGAAGATATAAAATGCAGAATGGCTATGGGAAGAAAAGCGTTTCTAAAGAAGCGAAACTTGTTAACATCCAATATTAATTTAAATGTTAGGAAGTTGTAATGTCACAGCTGCGTCCACCTAATCCTCGATGGGCGAAATGGCCGTTACATTCTATTTTATGCTTAATCATTTATTAATTGTTCCAATGATTTGACGGTATGGGATGCGGACAATTACTAGGTTGATCCATAATAGTAAACTTTGTTAATTTCCTTTATTATGGAACGCCAAATGTTAAAAACTCTTCCCTTTAAATACACTGATTTAATAACCGCGTGCCACTACAATGAATGTCTACAAGTCCACACTGAAACATTTCAATATGCAACTGAACCCCTATGCGATACGACGGAATGGCAAAAACTTTAGCCACCACTAAACGCAGGTTACAAACTCACTACCGACATGCTACCGCCTCGCTCTGCGGTCGGCGGGAGACTACTGCACCTCGGCCAACAAACAAAGAACATTCCAACCTAAGCATTGTTTCCAGCAGCTCTCGCTGCACACCAACAATAACTATCGTTCGACCAAAACGTACCAAAGAGGTTACTAACCTAAAACCCTGTATCCTCACATATCCCCGGACTATAAAAATAAATCTCACCTGAAAATTTATGGCGACATTAAGTTTCAGTGTGAAATTGTAGATGTAATAGGGCCCATAGAGTAGAAAGGAAGATCAACAAAAATCATGAAAGCAGTATCAAAAATATTACATACAAGAGTACAGATACATACTAATATTAATCATTGGACTATATACTGTTAAATCAGATCATAGAGAAAATTAAATTTCTGAAATAAACTTTCATAGATTACAGTTGTTTTTCATCCAACAACAATGTTCATAGCAATTGCACCTAGCTACAAATAGAGTGCAATTTGTGCAAAATATATACCAATTATCCCTCATACAATTGAGACAGAATGGACATAAAATTTTAAAGATCCCTTTAAAGTGCCAATTTGTACATAGCAGAACATGCGAAATTGTCCAAATTACACAACATGAAGATATTTGCATCATGCAGGGTTTTTTTTTTTTTTTTTTTTTTTTTTTTTTTTTTTTTTTTTTTACATAGAAGGAACAATAAATCATTAGGTTTCAAGTGATCAACACAAACAGCAATTAATGGTTACTTAATTAGAAATCCACCTACAGAAAATTGCTAGTAATGTCTGTGCATACAGGTCATCAAAAACGTAAAATTGGTAGAAAGAGGATGATACATCAAACAAACACAGTAAAAATAAACTAAACTACTCATTAAACACAGAGTGGTATCCTTGTAATAAGAGGCTCAGATTGATAACTGATACTACAAAATGACCTACGAAAATAGATAACGCTCATCAATGTTAAGTAAAATTCAAAATAAATATAGAGGTAAGAAAGAGAAAAAAGAGTGGACACTTTTTTGTAGTAGTGGCATTCAGCATACAATAACATGATTACATAAATACCTTCTTTCGACCAAACATCCAAATTCTGAAAAAGGAATACTTCGCACTATCACTTCTCGTTAGACTATGAATCATAGCTCACACGAGTACTCTGCTTTTTGGTCCTACCACACAAAGGTACTTCACACGAAAATTGAAATATAAATATTAATCACATGAGTACTCTGCTTTAATATTTTCCTAACCCACACGCATGCACGAAATTATAACGCCACCGTCGCACATGGTTTTGTTTATAAACAACACGTGACGTCATCAGTGACGCGAAGGCAGCGTCGCTTAGCAACTCCAGCTTGCGCGCATCCTCGCGGTGAGTGCCAGATTTTAACCCAAACAGCTGAATTCCGCTCCGGCGACCTCTGCGCTGCAGAACTGCAGCAGCTGACAGACGACAACTGCGCCGCTTAGTGACGGACGTCAGTACTGCCGCATCTCCTTGTAACAGAATTAAACAAAGCGCACAGTACCGTGTTTCAAATAAAACACGCGCCGCTACATCATGTCACACTCGCGACCTCGTCACACGTGATCGTATGTTCAATCAGTGATTCACATCTTCATATTATTCATCTATACATATTTCACACGCAAAGAAACAGTACAAAACAAAAACTAAGTATCATTGGGAGCGAACTCAACCTGTCCTTTAACCTACATCACTGGGAAAAATACTCAACCAGTCCAAATTAATCAACAAATAATCATTCCCCTAATCTGTTTTATTATCACTGTCTTCCATCCTACGATGGTACAATTTAATATTCTTTACATGATGTAGTCCAAAATATTTTTCACCATTAAGTTTTCGTGATTCAACTGAATTTGGATGCACAATCTTACTAATCTTAAACGGTCCCAGATAGTAATGTAAAAGCTTCTTGATTTCGTCCTTGGCCGCAGATGACTTGAAATGTGAACTTAGTGATACATAAATACCAATTTTGTAGACAACAGGTTTTACTAATCGGTCGTGTCTTTCCTTTCGTGCTCTAGCCATTTTTTGTCTTTCTCCATCTGTCATTTCATCTCGCAATGGAAACTGAATAAACTCTTCAAATATATTTTCTGGTTCCTTTCCGAACAAAACAGTGCAAGGAGGTAGACCAGTATTACTATGTACCAGGCTATTCATAGCATTTTCAAAGTTGGACAATTTTGTTATCCAGCTCTTATGTTTGTGGCCACAATACGCTCTAAATAAATGACCAAGCTCTCGCATCGTACGTTCTGCAGCACCATTAGAAGCAGGCCTGTATGTGAATGTAGCAATGTGACGAATTTGTTGTTCTTCAATGAACGTATTCCAAACTTTGGAGCGAAATTGAGGTCCGTTAGCGGAGAGAATGCTTTTAGGACGAATCGTATTCTGAAAGTAATCTTCCTTTACTTTTTTCACAATTATTTTTCTATTGGCTCTTCTTAACGGAAAGAAACGAATATATTTTGAAAACAGCTCCACAACCACAAGAATTTGAGTAAAATTTCCCTGCGATCATGGAAGAGGTACGTACAGGTCAATTCCAATGACATCAACTACTTCTTTTGGCAAAATGTTATGCATAAGTCCATTATGTTGCGTTGTTGACACTTTGGTACGCTGACATAAATCACATTCCTTAATAATTTGGCGCACTCGCCTATACATATGGCAAAAATTACATGTCTCTGTAGTTGCTGTAAACATTTCTTTGGACCAAAATGTGCGAAACTCAGATGAATGTATCGTATTAAAACATCGACCATGTGTTGTGGGATACGAAGTTTCCAAGAATGTGAATTAACATCCGTACTTCGGTAGAGAACGTCATAATGAAGCAAATAGTAATCTTTAATTTTTTTCTGCGTCTCATCTGTATACATTGATTTCATCATCTTCAAAATGTCATCATTGTCTTGTTCATTCTAGATGTTACGTAGAAAACGGCGGATAGTAACTTCTCCTTCTACTGCTCGGATGAAGTTAATTTTTATTTCTTTTACACGTGGTGATTCTGTTCGCACACCTGTCAGATCTTCTGTCAATCTTGGTAAAGTGTCGGGTACGAGGTTTTCTTCACCGGGAATGTACTGTATCTCAAAACTATATTCCTGGAGGGCCAGAATCCATCTAGTTAAGAGGCTGTGAAGGAACTTACAACAGAGTAGAAAAGATAAAGCCTTATGGTCAGTTCTCAGAATAGTATGACGTCCTAAGAGGAAGTAACGAAAGCGCTCAAATCCCCACACAACCGCAAGCGCTTCGCGTTCTGTCACAGTGTATTTCCTTTCCCATGACGTCAATACACGACTGGCAAAAGCAACAGTACGATGTTGTTCCTGTCCATTTTCATGAATAATTTGGTACAAATGCGCACCAGTTCCATATTCACTTGCATCCATGCCAAGATAGAACGGTTCCTTAAGGTCTGGCGGATGTAGTAGCGGAGCTTCCAAAAGTTGTTTCTTTATTTCGAGAAACTCTTCCCTTTGCTCAGGATTTGCTAATGTTCAGGATGGGAGTGGTTTAGATGTGGCTGATGATTAAGGCTGGCAGAAAAGAGAGCGATCGATTCTGTCTATCGTCTCTCGCCAGCCCGCGCCACAAGCGTCACGTGGACACATCTCGTCTCCTGATTGGACGGTTAGCTGGTTCTCTTCTACACCCACAGTGGGAGGCGAAGCGGACTCTCGCAGCCAAGTTACAGCTCACGGGCGACAACGTGAACATAGCCTGGGCGGCGGGTGCTGACTGGTGACTGGTGGATTCCAGGGAACATCCGCCAAGACCGATGGTAAAGGTTTCGTGTTAAACGTGTTAACTTGTGGTTATAAGAAATCAAAATGCAGATATTTGTGAAGACTTTGACGGGAAAGACTATCACCTTAGAGGTAGAAGCTTCGGATACAATTGAAAATGTTAAAGCCAAAATCCAGGATAAAGAAGGAATTCCCACGGATCAGCAGAGACTGATATTTGCTGGCTAGCAGTTGGAAGATGGCCGAACATTGTCTGATTATAATATCCAGAAAGAATCTACTTCACACCTTGTGTTAAGACTCCGTGGTGGAGCTAAGAAGCGAAAGAAGAAGAGCTACTCAACACCCAAGAAAATTAAGCACAAGAAGAAGAAGGTTAAGCTTTCAGTTCTGAAATTTTATAAGGTTGATGAGAATGGGAAGATTCATCGTCTTCGCCGCGAATGCCCATCAGAACAATGTGGTGCTGGAGTATTCATGGCTGCTATGGAAGATAGATATTATTGTGGAAAATGTGGGCACACTTTAGTGTTCAGCAAACCTGATGACGCATGATCATGTTGTTATATTGTTTCTTGGAAGTGTAATATTACTGCTACATAAAAAAAAAAAAAAAAAAAAAAAAAAAAATAAAATAAAATAAAATAAAAAAAAATTAAAAAAAAAACACCACGGCTTCCTGATGGGGCGATGATTTAGATAAGAAATTTTAAAAAATATATATCTGCAACTTGTGACGTTGCCGGGTCGTAGTTCGTTGCCTCGTGAAGTTCTCATTGATTGGCGCTCACGGTAACGGCAAGCTGAAATTCGATGGGACAAAACTAGTCCACTACAAATAATGTGCGCGACACGTAGAATTGCAGTTATTCAGTAATGAATAATTAGTGCCCAATTGTCCCCATTTACGGCCAGCGCACAAGTCTCATTAATAACAGTCACTACAACCCAGTACGCATATTCCTAACATCAATAATACAAATTTACACAGGTCGTGTGTGGAATACGAAAGTCCGAGGTTTGGAAAGTAGGAGACGAGGTACTGGCAGAAGTAAAGTTGTGAGGCGGAATCGTGAGTCGTGTAGGGATAGCACAGTCGGTAGTGCGCTTGCCCGCGAAAGGCAAAGCTCCCAGGAAGTTTCATATCAGCGCACACTCCGCTGCAGAGTGAAAGTTTCATTCTCCGAGGTGTACAATTAGTTCAAAAATTTTCAAATGTTTGTAAAGCTTATGAGACTTAACTGCTTGGTCATCAGTCCCTCAAAATGTTCCAATGTTTGTATAGTCTATGGGACTTAACTACGGGGTCATCAGTCCCTAAACCTACTAACTACTTATGAACTAACTTATACTAAAGACAGCACAAACATCCATGCCCGAGGGAGGATTCGAACGTCCGACGTGGAACGGCCCCGCGCATCGCAGCATAGCGGGCCGGCCGAGGGGATTGAGGCGCACAAGTCACGGTCTACACGGCCACTACGGTCGGGGGTTCGAATCCCCCCTTGGGCATGGATATTTGTGCTGTCCTTAGTATTACTTAGTTCATAAGTAGTCTGTAAGTTTAGGCACTGATGACCCCGTAGTTAAGTCCCATAAGTTATACAAACATTTGAAAATTTGAATACACTCGGCCGCTTCGCCGCGCCGTACAAGTGTTAATATTCGTGCCACACCAATCAATTCATAATACAGCGGAGTCTCGGCACTCGGTAACCAGGCAGTCGGGGTAGCTCCGCCACCCCCTGCACACCCTCTAGAATTATTCCGAACTCGCAGAATGCAAGATAGAATTTAAATGGTAATGTGTAGCAGTTACAGGTTGTGCTATAAATGGGCCTAGAAATAATCTTTTCTTATGCCACTTACACCCTACTGTAAAATCCTTTGATTTTCATTAATACAGTAGGTATATATATCTTCATATTAAGAAATGTGTAGAATAAAATTTTGGGAGTGCAATTTTTCACAGTGTCTCTTAAAATCAGCTTAGAAGTGATGGGGAATTTAGTCGAATATGTTTTATGAAGTAGATCACTATTGTCCAGACTTTTCATTGTTCAAGGCAGTATGCCTTCTTTGTTTCCTAAATGTAAATTAAAGTACATACTTGTAAGTTCAAATATTTGTGAAGCTTACGGAAATTAACTGCGGGGTCATCAGTCCCTAAACTTAAAAACTACTTATGAACTAACTTATACTGAAGACAACACAAACAGCCATGCCAGAGGGAGGATTCGACCCTCCGACGCGTGAGGCCGTGCGATACGTAACGTGATACTCCAGGCCGCTCGAGTACTCCCGCGCGGCTACTTGTAAGTAACGAATATCCTTTCTTAGATATTTTCTTAATTTTATTTTGTGTTACTGCATCCCATGGTTTATAATGTAGCAATAGACAGTATTTTATAAGAATAAATCTTCCTATACTTTTTAACAGCAACCCGGCATTTTCACAAACTCGGCCAACCTTCGGTCCACATTAGACCGAGTTTTTGGGTCTCTACTGTACCTGCAGAAACACTTTCCACACGACTAATATTGAAGAACTTGAGTACATTTGTTTAATCTTTTGATAAAGGGAGCCGCTACAGCTGTTTACTTTTTTAAATTAGTGTTCAGATTGACGTGGATTATGCCCTGGAGCAAACGCGAAACAAGTCTCGTTTACATGACGCGAAAGCACACTATATCATACGAATAATGCCACTGAAAATTACGTATTGTTAATTGAGTTCATTAAATTAATTATAACTGAAAAGTAGACAATTACATACAGCTGGTTATAGTAAAAGCGTAAATTGATATATAAATTTCAGTTATGTTGATAGTGCTTCATTTACATATTAAATTAAATAGGTTTGTCAACAAAGATTTCGTAATAAACGGTAATTATACAGCAACTAATGAGGACACAACATTCCTAACATTAATTGTGAAACATAATAATACCTGATTATATTCATAATGGATGTGAGGTCGCGGTTGTATTACTTAATTATTTTGTCAAGTAGACTCTACCACAGAAATCGTATAAAAACACTAAAATATGACGCGTTTCAAGGGTCAAGCCCTCATCATCAGATAATCTGTACGAGAATCTTAAAACCTGAGACAATAAAAATCTAAAACGTAATAAAAGAAAACGTGGTTACTTCCCTTGTAACCGTGTCTACTCAGAAAGGACCTCAGCATACTTTGCTTCGTCAGGATTGAAATCAAACCCCAGCACTGGTTGAGCCTACTTGACAAAATAAATAATAATAACTATTTTAACACTAGAACGCCCTGATGGGGTCAAATGACCATTTTTCATTTTAATATGGAAATATCATATGTGTTTAAAATGCTATGTTCCTGTGATTTTCTGACTTTTAATGGCTTTAGACGATGTTTAACTTACCCTAATACTTTTGATTGCCAACTTCAAATTTTTAAGATTTGTACACATTTACCATTGGTTCCCGATGGAGGTCAATTGACCTCTTCTCACGACTGAGCAATTTATCCGGTATATTTGCCGCTTTTGTTTGCCAGCAATGGTCAGTTTCATACATTGCTGCCTACAGTGACTATTACGTGTTTGTTTGGTGATACGAGTCAGAAGTACTCGCCGTCAGCAACTCCAGACTACATCTATTTTGACTGCTGACAAAGAAGAAGAAACATAAAAGAACGACATGAAAAACTTGCCAAGTTCCATTGAGCAACAGAAACAAAACCAGAGACATTTGCTACATATGTAAATAATCTGTATGTGGTTCGTGTCTAAGCAAAACGTGCATGTAGTAGCATTTTGAAGCACTTCTTATTTGTTACAGAAAAAGTGTAATTTATGAATAATTAAGTAATCGTTTGATAACAACGTGTGTCACCTATTGTCATATCATGTAAAACAGAAACACTGAAAATGTAAGCAATTTTATGTATCAGTAATATGGTATAGATTAAAAATAAATATTATCAACTTAAAATAAGAATGTGTTTACATTAATATTATTTCCCATGTAAAAATAGTAAATTCATTATTAATTACAATAAATACGAAATATCTTTACATTTTCTAAAATAAAGCACTTCAAAATATGATTAAAAACTTAATGGTGCGTCGCAGGTGTAGATACAAGCTGTGAGTTCTAGTGTTAATATTACGAGAAAAGAATTTAATTAGCTTTATCAGAGATAATATATTAAATACAACGATACGTGTCTTGGATGAACTAATTAATAGTTGATAATTTAACTAACTTCTGGAGACGTCAAATAATAGAAAATTAGTCCAGCTAGTCACGTTAGAAGAAAGAATAACAAAAGTTTTTGAAAAGAAAATGAAAATAGAATAATTACATTCGTACATATTATTATGCAACGCTGGTATTGGAAGGTTCACTAATGCAAGCAGATGGGAATAAAGCGCAACATGCTTCGTTACAAACTGTATGATCTATCCCACCCTGTCGGTCCATCATGTACACTAATTAACACTTTATTTGGCAATGTTGCTCTCAAGCAACATCAAAATTGCGCTTGGTTTTCTGAAACATGTTTGAAGTTTCGCCCTAGATGGGCAAAAGTGCTTGAAACTAACAATTAAGCTCTCCAATAAAGTGATGTTTCGTTGTCTTTTGCGAAAAGTTTAGCAATAAACTGAACTTTTAGCGGACACTCCAAGTATACGTTACCGACGTACATATTGACGATATTTTTCGTGAAACATGGAAAACTGCTTATAAAAGGGAAAGAGGAAGCCTTGAAGTTCCATTATTATGGAAAATTTTTGACGAGTGCTTTGAAAATGAACATATTTATTGGGAAGAGGAGGCCTGGTAGACCACTACAAAATGGGTAGTAAGTCGAAAAGAAGAATGAAACAGCATCTCCTCTACCAGTCAATGATGTACGGTGTGACAGAAATGACAATATGCTGTCACTTGACAGCAAAGGAATTTGGAAGCTTTGTCTTCAGGGTTACTTGACTGTAAAATATAGCAATCATGGGAATGTTCTGAACTTTGCACCAAGAAGACTTGTTTTCACAGATTTCACATTAAGTAGTCCAAATGACAATACTGTCTACAGTCATAAAAGCAACACTGTAGAATTGATACTGTACCACCATGAGTAGTTTTTGGGGAATGTTACTTACAAACCAGAAAATATATGTTGAAAAAAATAATAATAAAAAAATCGTATGAATCTGTTCACATGGCCCCACACATTTAACTTCAGCAACATAATACTTTTTCTTCTCGTGATTTATTGGTTTGCAAAATAAAGGGTTAAGAACTACAGCGTCTGTTCTTAATTGTAATCCAACTTGTCAAGGGTGGATGTTTAACTGACTGCAGATGCACACGAGGCGCGGACTACTGAGGAGAATACAGGGCCTGCTGACAGCCATGGGTTACAATGCTCGAAATAGAAGGGCATACGAAAAATTTCGTTGCCTCGTTAATCCTTGTAAGTGTGCCTTTGCAGTTTCTGAGGATTAGTTGCACTAGCCAGTAGCCCCTACACAAATATTGTTATTTCCATCTCGTACGATTACAACGCCTACTGGCACGCGAGACTCAGAAACCCCTGTTAAAATCATTATTCTCACCTTAAGGAGACGGGCTTGCACAGTGCTGTTCCTTCAATAAGAAGCACGTGCATTATTCATGAACTTCGCGACTCTAAAACAACCGCTGAAATTACACAGGACAGTCATGCAAAATTCCAGCAGTTTCATAGAGTCAAATACAATGTTTATTTAAACATTGCCCTGTATCAGGAATTCAATTTATAACTTGGAATAAAATTTTAATAATGTATGATTGATTAAAAAACAGAAACATTGCTGATAAACCACTGCTGCTGAGACAGTATGTCAGCTCTTCATTGGAAAGCCCCTAAGGCTGTTGTTATCACTTATATGCAGTCCTGACAATGAAAACAACTAACGACACATCCCTCTCATATGAACTCTCTGCAAAGAGAAAAGAAAACTAAAAGTACCTGCAAGAGCGCGCATTAACCCGCGGTTGAAAATTCGCCTTTTAATTGGTGTGACTAAATTTTTCCTTGAAGTTAATAACAGATTACTAGTTGACGACTTACCAGTGACATTAACGTTTCATGGAAGGCATAATTTAACTCTCTTAGATAGTGCAGACAGTGTTTAAATATAGGGTTCGGTATCACATCCTCAAACGTCATAAAATAATTTATCACCAAATTTAAATATAAATTCAGTAATCCTGAGACGGTTTTTCGTCTCGAATATGTCCAAGACATTAAAGGTGAAGCAATGCATTAAAATTTGTGATATGTAGGTTGTGACAATTCTGATTTTATATCTTTATTAGTTTAATAATAGTATTTAGTGTTTTCGTATCTTACTTTGGACTTGTAAATGTTATAGAAGCCAAGTAGCTGGCTGGCAGTAGGCAAAGTAGCATGACGTAATCGATGTAAGGGGTGGGAAAAGCATAACAGATGGCACAGATCATGTATGGACTGTGAGAAAGCCCGGCAGTGTAGCACAGATGTGCTCTGATTGGCTGCCGCCTCCCATCCCGGCGCTACCATTCCTACATTTCATTTATTAATATTTGAGAAAGTAAACATTAGATAATAACTTAATTTAAGTATAACACTTTCCTGTTAATGAGCTTTCATTTGAACACATTTGGTACTTTGTTCATTGTAATTTATACAAACAAAATACTAGCGACCAATCTAGAAGGTTCGTTTGGCGCAAAAAAGAGGCAGCAACTAGCAGCCACGCCTGGCCAAGACAGTCCAGTTGCGACCTTCGAACAGTTAACATGTTGCACCTTGTCTCATTACGGAGTATTATAAAACTTGTTCATTTTTCATCAGGGCACTATTATTTATTGTAAAGTAACTATCGTTCAATTTACAGCTTAGTTTTGTGGATTTCGCAGAGCGTGTGTAAACGTTGTAACAATAAATTTAAAATCCACTGGCATCCAATGTTTTATGAAGAAAATCGTAGTTAGAGCCCTCAAATCATTTTCACAGCATTTTAGCTTCAGACATCAAGAATCTGCGACCTGTGTACTGTATCTGCGTGGAAGATTATCTACTTCGAGACCTAAACTCAGTAATGAACAAAAGAACTTTGTTTCACCAGTCTGAAGAATTGGTGACACCTACGCCCAATATGCGTTACCTAGTGCAAATAGGACCATAAGCGCATACGTCCCTAGTATTAGGAGTGACGGTAAAGCAGGGGAAATTTATAAGAGTGTGGAAGATTGTGCTGAGAGACTGTTAGGAACTTTGCAACTAGACAGTTTTAACATCGTTTATAAAGACTTGCTCTCTGCCAGTGACTATTCTCTCTCCTCTTGATGAACTCTTATTTCATTAGAAGAGTTAAATTTCCACCAGGTAAGTTGTACTCATCAGCCGAGAGAACGTGAAATAGATGAACATCAGGGATTAAAACATGAAACGGAGGACTTATCTTTAGACATAAAGGAATCGTAAATTCATCATTGGTGGGAAGTGTTTGTGTGTGTGTATGTGTGTGTGTGGGGGGGGGGGGGTGAGGGGGGAATCGCAGAGGAAGACAGACGAATACAGTAAGCAGATTCATATGGGTGTGTTTGCCGTTCTTATGAAGAAATTAGGAGGCTTGCGGAAGATAGGGTGGAGAGCTGCATCAAAACCACTCTCTGAACTGACGACAACAACAACAACTTTCATACCAGGAATAAAACCTAGAATTAGAGACATATACAGCGTTCTGGTCGTCCGTTAGGACCGACAGTGGAGAGAAGAATTATGATAGCTACAGTGTGTTCACATAATACGGCTTCCATTTGCCGCCGTGTTCCAAGGATGCCGGGCGCCGTAGCTCAGCTGAACGTCCTCTCCAGTAAATTAAGATAAAAAAGTTGAGCCAAGAATACGTAGGAGAACAACGCACAAACACGATCAGCGACCCATAGCACATGGGAAGAAAAGGCACCTAGCTGCGGAGTGCACTGCTCGCCGTCAGAGGTTCGAGTCCTCCCTTCGGCATGGGTGTATTTGTTGTCCTTAGTTAAGTTAGGTTATTTAGTTTGTAAACCTAGAAACTGATGACCAGAGTAGAAGTCCCATACATTTACAAACATTTGAACCTTCATTTTTCCTTTGTCACGCAGCATCAAAACTAATTAAATAAATGAAACTTAGGCATATGTATTGTTCGAATCGAGAGTGGTGGTTTCCTGTCCATATAAAAATCTCATGAATTACATTTGTCACACGCGATAGTAAATATACATTTTCGGAAGTTTAGAAACGGAAAGAACGCCTTGATAATCACGAGTTAGGATAAGGATGAATGTTCGCCCGTAAGTCGGTAGTCTTTGTGTTTGCGCGAACATCGATTACTGGTC
Source organism: Locusta migratoria (assembly GCA_026315105.1). Lineage (NCBI taxonomy): Eukaryota > Metazoa > Arthropoda > Insecta > Orthoptera > Acrididae > Locusta > Locusta migratoria. The sequence goes on along the minus strand of CM048749.1, from coordinate 274,920,027 downwards.
ACCGCGGTGCGTGATGTGCCACTAGGCATGGTAATGAGCCCCACGCAAACGCGTCCTTTTCTTTGTTGTATTTTTAGCGCTTTGAAGAGGTCGCTGTTGTTGATAGGGCTCCTCTCCGGCAGGGCAGTAAGAGGTCAGCATTGCTACGTAAATTGCAGATGCTGAACTTTTCCTGGGACGCACTTTCGTCCCGAACATTCAAACAGGGGTCAAATTCAAAGTAGCGCTATGTAGCAAGACACGCTGTTTCCTTCTGTATCAGTTATGTTTTACGTTTGTAATCCTAAGGTAACGAACTACTGACGTCATCAGTCTCAATACATGCAAAGTAATTCAACAAACTTTCACTAAGAACAACACCCACACACCCACAAACAAACACACACACACACACACACACACACTATAACTATACCATCTCGTAGAGACTTTATCAGCATTACAATCTCACACAAAACAACAAATGTAGCTAATGGACTAACCCGTTCCACGACACTGGTTTGCGCACAATCAAGGTAAACACAGTCACTTGTGAGCGAGTGTTCTAATGTAACGGTGTCACTGTTTTTTCGAAACAGGAACAACGGAGTTTGATCAAGGTTAAATGTGCCAAAAGTTGTACAGCGCGACAGTGTCATCAATGTCTTCAAGAGACTGCTCAGACGGACTTGAAGCGATATGACCGCTAAGGTGAGGCTTTTTTACGCACGTATCGGAACACTGGATGAGACACGAGTAGTGTCATTATGGGTCGCTGCGAAAGTCGAAAGTGCGTCAGAGTTCCTGTATGGTAAAAGTTATGGTGATTCTCGTGTACGACTGTAATGGTGTAATCCTAACGCATTATGTTACTCCACGACAGACCGTCATTGCACAGTATTACTGTACGTTTTTGGAGTATCATCTGCTTCATCGAACCACTTTTATACAATTTATCTCCCATTGCATTCTCAAATACCGCACGGAAAGAAAGAACACCTAAATCTCTCCGTTCGAGCTCTGATTTCTCGTATTTTATTCTGATGATCTCTTCGACTTATGTAAGTGGCAGTCAACAACATTTTTTTCCACATTCGGAGGAGAATATTGGCGATTGGAGTTTCATAAGTAGCCCACGCGATAAGAGCCGTTGTTGGAATGATTCCCATGTCAGAGCCTAAATCAAAAAAAAAATGTTCAAATGTTTGTAGAGTCTATGGGACTTAACTACGGGGACATCAGTCCCTAAACTTACAAACTACTTATGAACTACTTACAACTAAGGACGGCACAAATATCCATGCCCGAGGGGGGATTCGAACCCCCGGCCGTAGTGGCCGTGCAGACCGAGACTGAAGCGCCTCAGTCCCCTCGGCCACCGCGACCGGCAGACTAAACCATTTACGTATGGCTGTCTCCCCTGTATCGTGACAATACAAAACGAGCTGCCCTTCTTTGAACTCTTTCGATGTCCTCCGTCAAACCCACCTGATAAGGATCCCACACTGGTCAGAAATACTCAAAAAAAGGACGGAGAAGCGTAGTGCATGCTGTCTCTTTAGTACTTATGTTGTAACTTTTAATAAAACGCAGTCTCTGGTTCGCCTTTCCCACGAAACTATATACGTGTTCTTTCCAGTTTAGATCTGAAGTAATAGTAATTTCTAGGTATTTTGTGCTGTCTCTTTAGTACTTATGTTGTATCTTTTAATAAAACGCAGTCTCTGGTTCGCCTTTCCCACGAAACTATATACGTGTTCTTTCCAGTTTAGATCTGAAGTAATAGTAATTTCTAGGTATTTTGTGGAGTTTACGGCCTTCACTTTTGATTCATTGACCTTTTAGGAAACAAAGCTTAATGGATTTCTTTGCGTACTCATATGGGCGATTTCACAGTTTTCATTATTTAGAGTCAACTGCCAATTTTTACACTACAGTGATATCTAATTTAGATCGTCCTGCTGTTGGTTTTGATCTTCAGATGATTTTACTACACTGTACATGACGGCGTCATCTGCAGACAAGAGAGCTGCTTTGATTTTCTCCCAGATCGTTTATGTAAATAAGGAACAGCAGAGGACCAATAACACTACCCTATGGAACGCCCGACATCACCTTTGTTTTAGTCGATGCCTTACCATCGATTACTACAAACGGTGTCCTGTCTGACAGGAAATCCTCTATGTAGTCGCAAATTTGCGGCGATGTTTTATTAAAAACCTTTTGTGAAGTACAGTGTCAAAAGCCTTCGGAAATCAAGAAATACGGAATCAATTTGACATCCCTTGTTGATAGTATCACTATGTGAGAGTAAAGAGCTAGTTGTGTTTCGCAGGATCGATATTTTTTAAATCCGTGTTTACTTTCGATCAATCGATCATTCTGTTCGAGATAATTCATAATATTTGAATACAGGATATGTTCCAAAACCCTGCTGCATATTGACGTCAATGAAATAGGTATGTAGTTTAGTGGGTTACTCCTACTGCCTATCGTGAATATAAGTGTGACCTGTGCAACTTTCCAATCTTTTGGGACAGGGCCTACTTTGAGAGAGCTGTTAAGTATGGAGGTATCGCTTCAGCATATTCTGACAGAAATGTAATGGGTATACAGTCCGGACCAGAAGAATTCAAAAGGAGACTCTAAACAACAGCAATGCAAAAGCAACCGGCGCTCTGCAGTACAAGTTTCAACCTGAATCGTGGCCGTAAAGTTTGACAAGAGGTGTGGTCGCAGTCGATTCGTAAAAGAGCCGCACTGGAGCTGCCGTAGAGCCGCATGCGGTTCTCAAGCCGCGGTTTTCTGACCGCTGGACAACGACGTGTTTACACGTGCAACTTTCGTGGAGTAAGTTGAACTGCGGCCAAGTGGCGTATTTTTTTGTGGGACGTGCAAGCTCGGCCGCAGGCCACGAAAGTTTTGCGAGTGTAGGTGTGTGCGCCGCGGCGTCAGCTGCTGCCTGCCGCTGACCCACATGCCACGGCTGGTGGCGCCGTGTGCCCTCAGCATGCAAATGCGCCACACACGCGCACAGCGACGCCGACGCCGGGCCGGCGCCCGCAGGCCCTGCTTCCACCCTCCGTGCCGCAGCCGCCTGTCCTAGCCACACGTAGCCTGTCGGTTACATTCTGTTACCGTTGTAAGCCTACGGCCACACGCGGGTTTTGAAGCTCGACGCTCAGCGTCAAAAGACGCCACATTTATATGTAGAGGTCTGCGCGGATACGGATACCCCGGTATATATTCGTAGATATCCACAGTATTTCTTACTTTGCGGATAAAATTGTGAGCGTATAAAGAGCGTGGAATCTGCCGAGTACGTCTGTCTAAATGTTAACCGAAAACTTCAAGCCTATAGACATTCCTGGAATCAGTGCAGGGCCATGGCAGAGCGGAAGTCTGTCGTCCTCTTCCCCTGGCCACAGCCACAGAGTAACATATACAGAGAAGAAACCCCCTCTAAACCACTGTCCTACACTCCCTCTCGTAGTTCCGTAATATGCCAGCATCAGAGGGTAGCACTGAGGGGAGGCTGAGGGGAGAGCTCGTGCCGCCTGCCATGAAGCCACGGCTGTGTCGGGTGTGCCAGCGTTTGAGGGGAGGTGGTAGTGGGGACAGCCGCCACTGGCCGCCTGCTCTGACCAGTTTAAATGGCTGCTTCTCATCGCAGCACCATCATAGGACATATTACGGAACCTTCCCTCCCCCCCCACCCTTGCGCGTGTGACCGGGCCCTTACGGAGGTTTCCCATCTGTATATTTTTGTCTGTGCCACTGCGGACGTAGCTTTTGTCTGTGGCCGTACCCAAGGGACATGCACCTAGTCCCTTGATGCGACTGTGTCTTAAACCCCTTTTACACGAGCTACTTTCTACCTTCGGTTGACTACTCGAACCGAGCGTGCCAACTGCAGCGCCCCTGGTGGTTCCATGTTTCATTTGTTTTTCGTGAACGTTTGCGTTTATACGAGAGCTTCGAAATTTTTGTCTGGGGTGTCTGCTGTTCGGTCTTGGTGCTGAGGTTGTCGTCGTAATACTTCGTGTGCTGATTTGCATTTTAATCACCATTTATCCAACTCAGCAAAATGGATGAAAATCTTGTTGTATTGGATGCAGAAACGGTAGTAATCGCCGCCGCTTTGCAGGAAGGGAAAAAGAAAGAACGCAGAGGCAGACAGAGAAGCGTTTTTTTTTTTTTTTTTTTTTTTTTTTTTTTTTTTTTTTTTTTTAACTACGCGTCGTAATGTGAACGCAGACTGCCAAATTTAATTTTACAATATTCAGCTGCAACTTCAGGCAAACTGCTGATACTTTGTTTGCCACTACTTCGAGCATTTTTTCCGTACGTTCTATGAAATATATGTTTTCAATGAATATCAGCAGTCATCGTAACACACAAAGATCACAAATCATACTAGAGGCGGTTAAAATTACCTTATTGTGGTATAAATGATGTTCTGTATCTACGAGTGCTCTCTCCTCTTCATAGGTCTAAATAAGAGCCTTAAGGCTTTCTTTCGTCCACTCCATTTCTACAAAAAATAAAAAGTAATCGACGGTCAACATGCATGGAAAACGTGAAGTAAAATGCCAGTGATGACTGACTAGATTTTTATTCCGCACTGTACTACTTACAACGTGCCCTTACTTACTCGTTGTATAGAAAACAGAACCTCGCATCTCATACTGTGCAACGCAGCCGCTGCTTCTGCGCATGCACTCGAAAATTTAAAACTCCTCACACTACACAACAGAAAGATTATTGACGTCATAGTCGCACTCGTGCCGTGGGTGGCTTCTGATTTACACGACGGCAGAAAAGCCGTCCACACTTGGAGTAGTCAATTTTCGCAAGAAAGTGAATCGTGCAAAAGGAGTTTTATCTGCGGTCTGTCGAGTGCTTTCTGGGTGGCAAACCGGCCTATTGCCCACCAGAGGTGCCATGTCTCGTCAGAAAAGGAGTGCTAGTCTAGCATCGTTCACAGGAGAGTAGGAGGAAAGTAGGAGGCGAGATACTGGCGGAAGTAAAGTTGTGAGACGGCATCGTGAGTCGTGTCGGGATAGCACAGTCGGTAGTGCGCTTGCCCGCGAAAGGCAAAGGTACCAGGTTCGAGTACCGGTTCCGGCACACAATTTTAATCTACCAGGAAGTTTCATATCGGCGCACACTCCGCCGCAGAGTGAAAGTTTCATTCAATGTCCATAAAAAACTCTAATAATCAAAATAATAACTCCAAATTTCTCTTTCTTAAGTTTACTAAGATTCTTTGCAAGGTATGAAAAGATACATTACACAACTCTTTATTTACAATTATCCTGTAACGTACACGTGTTTACTTGAGAAATTAATTTTTTACTATAAATGAAAAAGGCAAGCAACACCAGAAGACGTGCCCTTTGGCAGAAAGGCGTCACTTTTGTGCGCATGAGCGTTACCGCTTCTTCAGTACAATTGTAGTAGAATCGGTGTAGGTGAATCGTAGGAAACGTGTATGGAATGTAATAACTACATTAATTCATGCATCAGATCAGCGATTACAGCTATAGCTGAAGGAAAAATGACCAAAATTTGATAGGAATCACTTTAGAACAAGAATACAAGACAAATAAGAACAACTTTTCCTCTACATCATACCTAGGTAACATTTCAGATACAATTGCAAGCGTATTTGATAAAACAAATGTACAGAACAGTTTTTACACTAATGACAATGTGGGCCACATTCTCAAACATCCCACACATGAAACTAATCCAGCACATAAGTCAGGTATTTATAAGATTGTTTGTGACACTTGCGACCAATATTACATTGGTCAAACTGAACGCACTTTTAATGAGAGGTATAAAGAAGATACTAGAACAACAGAAAGCAGCACCTCTACATTCAGCAAACACCTTAAAGTTAACAACTACGAAGTTAAAGAGATTAATCAAGCTTTGAAAACTTTACACACTCTACCAAAAAGTAAGAAAATGAATATACTTGAAGAAATTGAAATTTACGATGAAATTATGAAATCTCCTGTTAATTTATTCAATGATCAGTTAGATCTGAGAAACAAAAAGTTTTTAGATAATTTTAAAAGCATTTTGTTATAATCACTGTCCTCTGATAAGCTAGATTACAACATTCCTGAAATACACAATGAAATACTATATGGCATCCTTGATGTTATTTGACATCACTGTGCGCCCCCCCCCCTCCCCGTCCCTTCATTTTCATTCTAGGTTGGAGTTGGTATCTACCAACCCCTACCAATATGAGGTTTAATCACATTTCATCTTATTCATATAACCACTCCTAATGGATACTGTTATTTTATACTAGCCATGGACACATACACATATTGTAAATACACCACGTATAATCTCCATGTAACTTAGGTTAGATATTGTGGATTGGATGACACACCTTACAAGAAAATTCATATAAGGTAGTCCTATGGATTAGAATCATACAAATATCTGTATATCTAATATCTAAGTAACATAGTTATTGTATCTTTTATGTTTTGTATAGTACAGTTAAAATCTGTTCTGAATATACAGTTAATTACATAACCTATTCTTTATCGCTGGACTATATGCTGCTATACTAATTAATATTTATAGAATGTAAATCTCTTCCTATGGGACATCTATAGATTCATACATATGAAAATGATTATATTGTATGATACATTACTAAATTGTATATTGTTAACAATCTAGATAAATGGCAATGATGGCTAATGCAGCATTTTGTATTAATTAATTCCACTTCTAAGTTTTGAAGTTTCAATTTTTATCAGTATAAAGTTTAATGTACTTCACAGAAGTATATGTAATGAATGGGACACGGCGGAGGAAACCTCGGCGACGCTGCTGCTGCCTCACGCACCGAAGCATCATCTGCAGACGGGAAAGAAGACATTGTCCATAACATTTTTTTAAACCGTTTTAAGGGATTTTAATATTTAACCATATTTTTTATATTTTTACTCAATAACAGTTTTACTTAAAATGTTATTATATGCATCCAGAACCCAATTTTATCTTATTTCTACGTCCTTTTATAGTTTGACACCTGAGTATCTCATTTTAACTGCTATTTTATACCTTGACTATTATCTTACACCTTGATTTTATATGTAGGTCAATAATTAATTATTCAGAATGATTTTAACAAAAACGATCCCCACCTATCAGATGATTTTAAGTACATCATATAAAGCCTTAGGAAGCTACTATTATGGTGTCGCACAAGTACAAAGTGCGCGCCACCTACTTTCGCCGCGCGCCGCCATGCACGCACGGCGCGGCGTTCTCACGACGACAGCCACGAGCGCCCTCTGCTGCAACCCCGCTCGTGGCCACCACGGAAAGACACCGGGCACTTCGGACTGAGATAGCAACGAGTTAGGACCTTCGTAATCCGATAGGCACGAGTGAAGACTTTGCTATCTCACAGGCACTAGGCAGGCCTCTAACAACTATGTATCAACACTCTGCAGTACTATGTAAAAGTTAAGTATTGTTACATTCTGTGCAATATATATATCTCTTTCTAATTTACTCGAGTGTTATAGTTTCTGGCTGCTCCCCTCCGTACCTGCACCAGCGTGTCGGTCTCATTCCACTCGGCCACCGACACCTACGACGAGGCTGGGACACAAAAGCGGCGACGAAGTCGGGACACAAAAACTATGTTATAGTAACGACTGTGAACATTTTCGTTCATCACAGGACAGGTTACTCTGTAACTTCAAAAATTCGGTATGTTTTTAATATTTTTCCTTTAACTCACTTAATTATCATACTTTGTAAATAGTAGCTTACATTCAGTTGTAACACTTGTTTAACAGATCTGAATATGGGCAGCTGTCCCGAAACCGGTCATGTTTTAAAAAATAAAAGCGATATGGAGACTGATATTCAAGAATTTTTCTTCTAAATGTGTCTTCCTCACATCTCTTCAATTACGTGCCGCATAGTAATTTAATATTGATGATGCAATTAGTGATATATATGTAGATACTGCTTGCAGTTTGTTTTATGACTAGAATCAGTAGAAGAAGTAATGCTTTATTGTTTACTATTTTTTTCCTTAACATGTATGATTAAGAAATGATAAATGGAATAATTTTATGTTGATTGATAGAAAAAAATCTCTTGTAAATGTTTTCTATTTAGGTGGATACACAAATAGTTGGTATTACCGGATGTCGTTCCTTCCACACACTATAGTTTACACGTGCACTTTCACCACCTTCCGTTTTTATGAAATACTTCCAAAATAGCTGTTGGATACAATTCTACATTCTGAAATTTCGAAAAAGTCACATAGTCGCAATAATACGTATTCTCGTTCCACACAAAGGTAATAACAGATAACTTTAAAACTTAACCACAAACATTTGTATAGTTGGACCGCGGAAAGCTATAATTGGAGGTAAATTTCCTTATAAATATTTCCAACGTTGGCCTCATTGTAATTAAATCAGCAAGCAATCATACAAACAGCCTAACACACACAAAAACACAATTTGTCGTTATCTACAAAATCATGTGTACCAATGAAAAGCATTTTGTAGGCCTCTTTTTACTCAAATCTCATGTAAAACCACTGAAGATCAATATCTCGTCCCAAAATATCGATCTGTGTTAAGATCAGTAGTGACTGGATCGCGATAATCGGATCTAAAAAATCTGTTCACCAAAGCTCGATCCAAGTTCGCCTATCCTTAACAGAAAAATTGTAATAAATGAAAATTTAATTGCACATACTGTAGTCGACCGAATGAACAGCGTAAATGAAGTATGAGATAATACTAATTTGTGGAGTGCTTTAGTTACAAAAAATTCGCAGAGATCTTAAATCATGGGTAAAGTTTGTTGAAAGTCGCTGACAGTTATTTTCCAATGGATAAGCGAACAGTCGCTGACAGTTACCAATTTCCATTAATGGATAAGCGAACAGTTTCTATTCTAACACATAGTTTTTAATTTTTATACTTGTTATATAAAGCATAATAATTTTACCCGTTAATGGCTACAATATGACAGCATTTTAAATTCGTTCAAAACCGATTAAAATATTGAAAATTATTAGTATTTATTATTATTATTATTATTATTATTATTATTTTGCCCCATCAGATACACCACCAATAAGAAGTAGTTTAGTAATTGTAATAGATATTCACGTAGGTCACTATATTAAGTGCAATTCCTTGTTTGCCAGAAATGGAATATCGCAGCGTTCATAAACTAGTGGTACTCACACCTTTTTTCCCGGCTGGTGAAAAGAAACGTGTTAATGTTGCATAACACACTTTGTTTTATGTTTGTTTGTTTTTAGTGTAACACTTCTTTTAAAAAAGCCTTAAAATATAAAACAATAATACATAACCCGCTATCTGTCCACAGATTCGTAACACCAAGCAGATAATCCTGAAAATCTGTGCTTGTGAAGTTTTAGTGGCTACGACCTTGTAAGACTTACAATAAAACTGTGAGGCGTAGGCAGTACAAAACTGATGCATGCATAATTTGGTTTGTAACCATTATGTACTACACACAGCTCACGTGAATCGTTTGAAAAGTTACAAAAATTCCAATGTCTACTAAAACGCCAAAAATTGTTTCAGCCGCAACTGCCTTAGTTCGGTTATATAACTTCATAGACTCCCTGTTTTACTTTTGGTTTACTCATGTACACGTGACTCACGTGTATTGCTCGCGTCTGTTCCCCCCCTCTCTCAGTGCCCATGTCGTTTCGCGCCCTCTCTCTCTCTCTGCTCAGCCGAGTTCATCCGTTCACATTCCGCGTGGAGGACATTCCGGTAGTACCCACACAACACGACGGACATGCAGGCCAAGCGAGAATATTAATCATTCCCCTCCATCATGTCCCTCGAACCCTGCTTAACACAGTGGCAAAAATGTGAACTATTTGGCACTGCAATGCAATTCTGGGCAAAGTTACTATCTGTTGCTCATCAGAAAGTTTAAATTCTACTCAAAAATTTGTATAGAACAGGCAGACAGATAAACAACTAAAATACATGTATTAAGGATGTAGACTCCATTGGAAGTTGTGTTGACCACGACCAAATCAGTATGATTGATGCAGGAGACGCTTCATCAAGTTTTCACAACATTTTTTCAAAGGAGCTAAATCTGTGTGCCACTGTTTTTCTTTTTTTTTTTCCCCTTCGTTTTTGAATGATCTTTATGTTGACCTGTTGAAAACTTATCGTAACATAAAACTAAGTATCGTTGCGTCTCGCAATACGTACAATAGGGGGAAATATTTGACTACATCACTACGCAATCCGCGGTTACTATTCTGACATATGATGCGCAATATGTTATCTCAGTCACATGCTGATATCGCAAGAGCTGCAGTGCTTTAGTATTGCATGATAATGTATCACAGTTACAATTATAAATATGGGTCCTCGCACTGTTTACGATGAGAATTTTGAAAATATTAAACTTTTTTTTTTCCTGTAGTGGAAATGAAATGAGCGTATGGCTTTCTTGGCCGGGAGATCCCTTACGGGATTGTTCGGCCGCCTGAGTGTAAGTCTTTCTATTTGACGCCGCGTGGGCGACTTACGTGCCAATAATGATGATGAGATTATGATTAGGACAACACATAACACCCATTCCCCTGCCGGGAATCGAAACCGGCCCCCCTGCGTGGTAGTCAGCGACGCTGCCACTGAGCTACGGAGGCGGACTTTTCCTGTAGTGAACAAATGTCAAAACAGAAGCTTTTAGTGTCAAGTAAAAAATATATATTCCGCTATTCCTCTTCTCCGCTCTTCCGTATTACCAAGGCCTCTGGAGTAGACGACGTTCCGTCAGAGCTACTGAAGTCTCAGGAGAAGCCAGCAATAGCGAAACTATTCCACATGTGGTGCAAGCTGTACGAGGCTGGTAAAATACCCTCAGACTTCGAGAAGAACGTAGTAATCCCAATTCCAAAGAAAGAGGTGCTTACAGGCGTGAAAATTACAGACACACCAGCTTAATAAGCCATGGTTGAAAAATAGTTATACGAATTATTTACAGAATAATGGATGTGCTGTAGAAGCAACCTCATGGAAGATCATTTTCGATTTTGGAAAAGTACAGGAGCCAAAACTCACCTTAAGGCTTATCATAAATACAGATTGAGGAAAGAAAAACACACATTTTTATTTTTTGTTGATTTGGAGAAAGCGTTTGACAACGTCGACAGGAACAGACTTTTTTTAAACTGTCAAAGCAGAGGAAGTAAATTATTGGAAAAGGAAGGTTATTTACAGCTTGTACAGAAACAGCAGTTATTAGAGATGAAAGTATTAAAAGTGAAGCATCGTTTGGAAAGCTATTAAGACAGGGTAGAATCCTTTACCCAATGTAATCAATTTGTGCGTTGAGATAGATGTGAAGGAAAGCAAGGAGAGTTCTGATGGAGTAGTTAAAGTTCAGGAGGAAGAAATAAAGAGTATGCGTTTTGTCGTCACACTTCAATCGTGTCAGCAAAAGCCCTAGAAAAGCAATTGAATGGAATGGGTAGTATCTAGAAGGAGGAGATATGACGAACATAAACAAGAGCATAACACTGGTAATGCGATAGTCTAAGAAAATCAGGCGGTGCTGGATTACTTAGATTAGGTAATGAGACAATGAGGGTGATAAATGAAATTTGTTATTGCAGTGCTAAAAAAAAGTAGGATTGTCACAAATTATATAAAATACAGAATGTGAAGGGGAAGAATTTTGTTAATGTCACCTCTTAAAATCGCTTTACAGAACACAATTCGAGATAACATTATCAAGATTAATACGAAATTAATAAATGTTACCTTCTATGTAGGACGCTAAAAGGCTCATCTGCTTGCATAAAAATCATCATATCAGTTGTCAGTGTCCACAAAATATAATCGGAGAAATCGCGTAAATAATCATAGACAGTCGTAAGTACACCATGATCCCATGTTGTTCTAGAGTTTTGTGTTGGCTAGGTTGGAACAGCCCATACTTCATACAAAACTAGTCCAATGTCTGCAGAGGCAGGTATGCAAACATTATACTATATAAAAAGATGATTCACTCTTGAAATGTTAGGCATAACTGAAATTAGAGTGTCACTAAAGCTACTGTTACAAGTGGTCATTAGGTGGTGCTAGTAGTACATAGGTTATCATTTCTCATGTTTGTATTATAATATCGTAATTTTTTCTTTTAGACTTTTTAAGGAACGACTTATTTATGTCTAAAACATTAAAATATTAAAATTACTAAAAGATAAAGCAGTGCAATACATACAGACATTTACTCCGTTACATACAATACTTTTTCTCTAGATGTTAAGCCCATATTCAAAATATTAAAGGAGAAACAGTCGAATTATGTCATTAACAATTTTCTTTCGTTTGATATTCTATTAGATGAATGTATACAGCTGAAAAACTTTACTATCTAAAAATAGGATAGGTTGTAAGACTCGTGTACTAAATATTTTATCGCAGCCTCAAGTCTATATTCCTTTTTTTATGAATAAACAGCATCAGCTGTAGTCACGGAACTACCCAAAGAGTAACGAAATACGTTATTACAGGTTTATGTTTGTTGTTAATAAAACGAGTTAATTCAAACACTCCAACAAAGCTTTGCTTTTTAACATGTAGCTTAAAATATTTTTCTTAATGTCAGCTACATTATTATACTAGTACCATCATTATTGCAGTGTGTCTTTTTTTAAATACATGTAAATAAAGCAGGGTCTTTCCAAACTGCTCCTGTTTCTGACCTGTAGCTTAAGTTGTAAGAATTAGATATGTCATCGTATCCCATGGTGTAAGTGTGACATTCTAAACATCTTTTGTCACATACTTGTGGGTTAAGGTCTAAATTCCTACACCACGAAGATGACGTTTTACAGACGCGAAATTTAACCGACAGGAAGAAGATTCTGTGTTAAGCAAATGATTAGCTTTCAGAGCATTCACACAAGGTTGGTGTCGGTAGTGATACCTACAACGTGCTGACATGAGGAAAGTTTCCAACCGATTTCTCATACAAAAACAGCAGTTGACCGGCGTTTCCTGGTGAAACGTTGTTGTGATGCCTCGTGTAAGGTGGTGAAATGCGTACCATCACGTTTTCCACTTTGATAGAGGTTGGATTATAGTCTATCGCGATTGCGTTAATCGTATCGCGACATTGCTGCTCGCGTTAGTCGCGATTCAATGACTGTTAGCAGAATATGAAATCGGTGGATTCAGGATGGCAATACGGAACGACGTGCTGGATCCCAACGGCCTCGTATCACTAGCATCTTATCCGCATGACTGTAAGAGTCGTTTGCTAGACAACAACCATTTGCACGAACAGTTCGACAACGTTTGCAGCAGCATGGACTATCAACTGGGAGACCATGGATGCGGATACCCTTGACACTGCATCACAGACAGGAGCGCCTGCGATGGAGTACGCAACGACGAACCGGGGTGCACGAATGGCACAGCGTCATGTTTTCGGATGAATCCCGGTTCTGTTTACAGCATCATGATGGTCGCATTCGTGTTTGGCGACATCGCGGTGAACGCACATTGGAAGTGTGTATTCGTCATCCCCATACAAGCGTATCACCAGGCGTGATGGTATAGGGTGCCATTGGTCACCCGTCTTGGTCACCTCTTGTTCGCATCGACGACATTTTGAACAATGGCCGTTACATTTCAAATGTGTTAAGACCCGTGGCTCTACCCTTCATTCGATCCTGCGAAACCCACATTTCAGCAGGATAATGCCTGACCGCATGTTGCAGGTCCTGTACGGGCCTTTCTGGATACGGAAAATCTTCGGCTGCTGCCATGGCCAGCACAATCTCCAGATCTCCCAATAACTGAAAACGTCTGGTCAATGGTGGCCGAACAACTGTCTCGTCACAATACGTCACTACCCCTGATGAACTGTGATATCGTTTTGAAGCTGCATGGGCATCTGTACCTGTGCACGCCATCCAAGCTCTGACTCAATGTCCAGGCGTATGAAGGCCGTTTTTACGGTCAGAGGTGGTTGTAATGGGTACCGATTTCTCAGAGTCTATGCACCCAAACTACGTGAAAATATATATGTCCAATGAATACCCGTTTACTATCTGCGTTTCTCCTTGGTGTAGCAGTTTTAGTGGCCAGTAGTGTATAATTTCATTACTGCTAAAGTTAGTTATCTGTAGAAGCAATCATTTTATTCACAGTAATCCCCAAGCAAATTACATCTCGAGTGTACATCCCTGTGGCTCATCAGCAGAAACATCCTACGTATGTAGAAGTCGCGCCACCGGTGATGCCCAGCTGCGATCTGCCTGCAGCCAAGTGTTAATGAAGAGAGCAGTGCAGTGTGACGTTCGCAGCTTGTGAAGGTCCCCGGTGGTCCTGGAGCGTCCATTTCCGGACCCGCGTTTTCGGCCGGTCGCCTGTACAGGCTATTCCCCGCTGGCCGACTGTTTCGGCCGCCGCCGCATACGCCATCGGCACGCAAATGAGGGGAGATCCGCTGGCCGGTCCCATTTCGCTTTTTTGCGTCCCGCCGTGTTCCCCGTTGTTTTTTTTTTTTTTCTCCCGACGGTGTTCCTATGTCCGCACACCTTTGTAACGCGGCGCAATACCGCCGCTTTGCGGTCCAGCGCGGTGTAGTGTATTTGTGGTTTACGGGGGGATGCCCGCGCGGTCGTCGCCGCAGGGACATCAACTGGACTTTTCGTATTGGTCCGTCGTTTCCGGTAGAAAATCGAAAGGCAACACCGTGCAATATTTAGCTGCCACCTTCCCAAACATCCTGGCAAAGGACGACACCTAATCATGCTCTCTTTCCTCTCACCCCCCCCCCCCCCCGTATTAACCCCTCTCTCTCTCTCTCTCTCTCTCTCTCTCTCTCTCTCTTTCTCTCAACTCGTAGAGGTTATCTATCCTGATCTCGTTTGTAATTGATAGTGATTTTGCTATTGTTTCCATATATAATAATAATGGGGCACATGCCTGTTGGAACTTCATGAAATTTTTTGTTTATACTAGCTGCAAACCGAGCGTTGCCCGGGTATTTATTTATTTACTCCTGCCATTTCCTGGTACATATTCATTTTATAAGGGCTGTATGTCCGTAAAATCTCTTGGTAATACAGTTAGTAGTATAGAACTAATAGGTTAAAACTTGGAGCGTGATGGGGCGGTTTTCCATGAACATTACTGTTTATGTGCTCATTCTCATGAACTACGTGTCGTACTCTGAATCAATTTAGAAGATACGCTCAGCTACATGCATATAAATGTTCAAATGTTTGTAGAGCTTATGGGACTTAACTACGGGGTCATCAGTCCCTAAACTTACAAACTATTTATGAACTAGCTTATACTAAAGACGGCACAAACTTCCATGGCCGAGAGGGGATTCGAACCTCCAACCGCAGCGGCCGCGCAGACCGTGACTGGCACGCCGTAAACCGCTCGGCCACCGCGGCCGGCGCATGCGTATATGCTATCTGTAAAATTTCCCGCGGTTACAATTCGTAGTGTACAAATTATAAATTGTAACGTCATACCGAACGCCGTAATTTTAGTCTATGAACAGTGGAGCGTTACTGTTTATTTTCTCACATCTCATGAAGTACATGTCTTACTGTGATACAATTTAGAAGGTACATTCAACTATATCTGTGTATACAGTCTGTAAAATTACTTGTGGCTACAATTTGTAGTGTAAAAATTAGAAATTGTAACATCATACCAAATGCTGCAGTTGTACTCCATAAAGACTGGAAAAGTAGTAAGCGAGAATCTTTTTTCTTTCATCATTTTGTTATTTTCGTCAGCAAGAAAACGTTTAATAAAGGTTTGAAATTATGTTTAAAGTTTTTTGCAAGTCGCTAAGTACTCTCATTCTCATATATTGTATTTATAAAGTCTCGCCGCATCATGTGGCAGTTTGTTGTGAATCCAATTGTTTATGACGGCATACCTTCTGAACCATGTGTCTTATGTGACTCTTAACGCATCAGCAGTTGTTACCTCACCGTAAGGATTGTGTGTACCAAATTTCGTTTAAATCTGTCCAGTGGTTTAGGAGAAAATGGGCAACATTGTCGCTAAATGCATCTTCTTGTGTATCACGTAATATCTCGCGAACCATATATCGTACGTGATTCTTACACTTGCGGCGACCGTCCTTATAGATTGAAACTTACGTATCAAACATTTCATAAAGATTGGAAAAATACTGTAGATTTGTATGCAACACATGCACACAAACACACAGACACTCTGCTTTATAAATTAGAAGAAGATTACGTTACACAAAAGTGACACCATATTTGAAGCACATAAAATTCCTTATAATTTCTGTGTTTCTTTTACAATTGATATAACAATAGGTGACATTTGTCATCATAATATTTCTTACGGTATTCACTAATTATCCTTCTATCCTCATATAAGTAAGAACAATGTTACTAGACTATCCAAGTGCAACTTTATAAGCCCTCTAGGCGCCGTGGAACTAGTAGCGCACCGGCGGAGAAAAACGGCAAAAACGATGGGTCGAAACAAATACTAGTTACAATAAAATGCAGCTCGAAATGAAGAATGCTGCTTCTAATATCAGATAAAACTAGGTTCCAAAGTTTGCTTAGAGGGAAACCCTTGTACCTATTAATAAGTTTATCGCACACATGAATTTCCATCGTTTAAGAACGCCTGCCCAGTAGCGGGAGACAGAAGGAATCATTTGCGTCTCATTATATAACATCTTGTGTCCCTCATTATGACAATATGCTCTAACATCCGACTTTTCAGACTGAAGCAAACGCGTATGACGGTGATGTTCCACACACAGATACTGAATAGTTCGGATCGTTTGTTCAATGTAAGTCATACCTCAATAACATGCATTTCAGTCCCAAGTCATCCTTGACTGACTCAGACAGGTCTCCAGTCGTTGTTGGTGGCATAAAAACGCATTTTATATTAAATCTTCTTAAAATTCCTGAAATTTTCGACGATATATTCCCGGCGGAAGGTTTACCTGGTAGTTCAGACTGAAGCGCGTGACAAATTTATTGATCAGTGTACATATTCCGATTAAAGACAACCTTACGATAGTCCAGATCTTCGTTCAGATGTTCTGCATCAGAGATAAGATACACCTCATTTCATCAGAGTACGCTTGACCCCCATGCTTTGCTGTGGCAGATGACAGCTAGTATCTTGAAGATAACGATCAGTGTGCGTGGGTTTGTGATATACCCTCTCTAGAAATCCCATCAGTCTTCTTGTGAACCAAAACGTCAAGAAAAGGATGTTCCCCATCTCTCTCAGCCTGCACTGCAAATTTGCTACTAATGGATGTAAAAAGGATTTGTATCATCGGTTACATGAGGCCAAATCATAAAAGTGTAATATCTTAAGAAATGACGTCCTTAGCGGAATGCCTTCAAAGTCTTCCATAAAAAGATTGGCGAATATCCCACCAGCGAGGAATATGGCCATCCTTGGGTCAGTCAACGATAATGTGGGACTGAGGAAGCCCTGTGAATACAGAATTCCGTATCATTGTGATATGACTTACATTGGCCAAACGATCCACACTCTTCAGGATCGGTGTGTGGAACATCATCGTCAACAGCTTCAACCTGAAAAGTGTGTTGTTGAATAACATTGTCTTATTGAGCGACATTGTCATTGTGTTCTTAAAGAATCAATGGAAATCAGTATGTCCGATAATAATATTAATAGGGAGGCGAGTTTCCCTTTACGTAAAACTTGCTTGGTACCCAATTTTATCTGATATTAAACTACAACGGTCTCCATTTCGACCTGCAGTTTCTTTTAACTAGTACTTTTTCGACTTATCGTTTTTGACTATTTTCTCCGCCAGTGCGTTACTTGTTCCATTACACCAAGAGGGCGTGTACTTTGCAAGTGCTGTGGATCGTTAGCGGTTTATAAAGGGGCCGACGTTTCTGTTCTAAACCAGTTTCCGGTTAGTCAGTGCATTCTGCTTACTCATCCGAAAGTGGCAGCCTGTTAGTCTAGCGATGTTATCCGGCTGCATAGCGAAGAACAATATCATATAGGCTCCTTTATTTAGCATTAGAACATTGAAATAAGTTACAGTTCAACTAGACTTATTTGACCAATTTGAGTCAGTTATAATGTACGGTGTTATATTTTGGAACAATTCTTTTGATTCAAAAAGCTGACGGTTCGAGCAATATGTAGTGTAAGCTCGCGAACGAATACATATTTCCTTTGATGAAGGTAGTTAACAACATCAGATTTTTGCCACGCGTTAGCAGGTGTCACTCAGTTAATTGAGTTTGCATTTGGATCACACACCCTGTGACTCATGATCGGAAAGGCGTGCACTATTCTGTGCAAGCAATATTAATGTTGTTGTTGTTGTGGTTTTCAATCCACAGACTGGTTTGATGTAGCTACCCTCTCCTGTGCAATTCTCTTCATTTGGGAATAAGTTCGGCAACCTACATATTTTTGAATCTGCTTACTGTATTCGATCCTCACTCTCCCTCTGCGATTTTCGCCCCCACACATTGACGATTCCTTGATGTCTCAGAATGTGTCCCACCAACCTATCCCTTCTCTTAGGTTATGCCAGAAACTCCTTTTCTTTCCAATTCGGTATAGCACCTCCTCATTATTTACGTGATCTACCCATCTAATTTTCATCATTCGTCTGTAGCACCACATTTCGAAAAGTTCTATCATATTTTTCTCTGATCTCCTTATCGTCTACGTTTCACTCCCATACAATGCTACACTCCAGACAAATGCTTTCAGAAAGGACATCCTGACAATACAAAACAAGGAAAATGCTTAAACTAACATTGGATGTCAACAGTTTCGCTTCTTTAGAAACGCTTTTCTTACCATAGTCATTCTGCATTTTATGTCTCTTTACTTCGGCCATCAGAAGTTATTTTGCTACACAAATAACAAAACTCATCTACTACTTGTATTGTCTCAGTACCTAATCTAATTTCTTCAGCATCGCCTGAATTTCTGACGCTATTTTCCATTATCCTTGTTTTACTCGTATTGATATTCATCTTATACCATCTTTTCAAGACACTGTCCATTCTATTCAATTGTTCTTCCATATCCTTAGCAGTCTCTGACAGAATTACTATGTCATCGCAAGGTTTTATTTCTTCTCCAAAATTTTTTATTCCCTTTCCAAATTTCTCCTTGCATTCCTTTACTGCTTGCTCAATGTACAGATTGAACAACATTGGGAAGCGCTACAACTCTGTCTTACTCCCTCCCCGACTTTTGCGTCTCTTTCATGCCCTTCAACTCTAATAACCGCTGTCTGGTTTTTATATACATTAAATATAAATCTTCGCTCTCTATATTTTACCCCTGCTGCCTTCAGAAGTTGAAAGAGTGTAATTCAGCCGAAATTGTCAAAAGCTTTCTCCAAATTTACAAACGTAGGTTTCCCTTTCCTTAGCCTATCTTCTAAGATAAGTCGTAATGTGAGTATTGCCTCCCGTGTCACTACATTTCTCCTAAGTCTAGACTGATCTTTAGCAAGATCGGATTCAACTAGTTTTTCCATTTGTTTGTAAATAATTTGTGTTAGTATTTTGCAACCATGACTTATTAAATTAGTAGTTCTGAAATTTACACATTTGTCTGCACTTGCTTTCTTTGGAATTGGAATTACTATATTCTTCTTGAAGTCTGAGGGTACTTCCCCTGTCTCATACATTTTGCATACCAGGTGGAACAATTTATTCATGACTGGCTCTCCTAATGGTATCAGCAGTTCATACAGAATATCATATAGTCCAGGGCCTTGATTCGACTCAACTCTTTCAGCGCACTGTCATATTCTTCTCGTAAATCGTATATCCTACCTCATCTGTCTCCACTTAATCTTCCTAGAATACTGACTTGAAGTTTATTTCCTTTGTATAGGCCCTCTATATATTCCTTCCACATTTCAGCTTTCCCCTTTTTGCCTGAGTTTTTGATATTCATGTAGCTCCTTTTCTTCTCTGCAAATATCTATTTTATTTTCCTGTCGGCGGTATCTATATTGTCTCTGATTATAAATCTCCTGAGAATTTGCATTTGTCCTCTATCCATTCCTTCTTAGCCAGTCTGCACTTAAAGTCAAACTCATTCTTCAGACGTCTCTACTAACTTTTCACTGCGTCACTTGCTGCATTTTTATATTGTCTCCTCTCATCAATTAACTTCAGTGTATCCTGTGTTATCCAGGGATTTCTATTAGACCTTGTCCTTCTGCCTATATGAGCCTTTGTAGCATTCACTACTCTCTCAGAGATACTCATTCTTCTTCTGCTGTATTACTTTCATCCGCTTCAACAAGTCCTTGCCTAATGCTCCCTCTGAAACTCACAATAAACTTTGGTTCCTTCAATTTATCCAGGTACCATCTCCTAACTTTTCTACCTTTCTGCAGTCTCCTGTTTTAATCTACAGTTCATAACCGGTAAGTTATAGTCAGAGTCTATATCTGCCCCTGGATATGTCTTACAGTTTAGACCTTGTTTCTAAATCTATTCCTTACCATTATAAAGTCAATCTGGTACCTTTCAGTGTCTCCTGGTCTCTTCCACGTATACAGCCTTCTTTCATGATGATTAAACCAAGTGGTGGTGATCATTAAATTGTGCTGCGCACAGTAGTATACTAAGCGATCTCCTCTTTCAAACCTTTTCCCAGTCCATGTGCACCTACTACATTTCCTTCACTTCCTTTTCCCACTACCGAGTTCCAGTCACCAATCTGAGTCAAGTTTTCGTCTCCCTTATTTTTCTAAATAATTTCTTTTATTTCCTCATATATTTCTTCGATATTCTCATCATCGACAGTGCTAGCTGGCATCTAAACTTGTACTACTGTGTTCGGTGATGGTGTGATACTTCTGTGTCTGTCTTTGCTATGATAATGCGATCACTATGCTGTTCATAGTAACTTTCCCGCATTCCTATTTTCTTATTCATTATCAGACTTAATCCTGCGTACCACCACCTGATTATGTATTTATAACCCTGTACTCAGCTGATCAGAAATGCTGTTCATCCTATCACCGAACTTCACTAATCCCTACCATATATACCTGCAACCTATCCATTTTTCTTTTCAAATTATCTAACTTACCTACGCGATTATGGGTTAGAACGTTCCACACTCCGACCCGCAGAATGCCAGTGTACTCTTTCCTGATGACAACATCCTCCTGAGTAGTCCCCGCCCGGAAATCCTAATGGGGGACTATTTTACCTCCGGAGTATTTCACCCAAGAGGCATCATATAGTCATACAGTAGAGCTGCATGTCCTCGGGTAAAGTAACACTGTAGCTTCCTCTTGCTTTCAGCCTTTCACAATAACTGTATGGCAAAGCATCTGATGTTACATGGCCAGCTCAGTCAATCATCCAGACTGTTGCCCCTGCAACTACTGAAAAGGCTGCTGCCCCTCTTCAGAAGCCACGCGTTTGTTTGGCCTTTCCACAGATATCCCTCCACTGAGGTTGCACCTACATTACGGCTATCGTTGAGGCACGCAATCCACTGCACCTCGGCATTAACTGTGGTTCTGGAGGTCGGCATTGTCAATTAGCTGCCACAATTATTAGAAGATCTCAGGAGTAATCTGCGCACTTTGAAGCAGTGGCGGACTAAGGCTGTTGGAGGCCCGGGGCGGCGGCAAAACAAAACGAGGCCCCCGTCCACTTGTACATACATGTATTACTATAAAACAGTAACTTTTGCGTTTTAGAGGCCCTCCCAGGAGAGGTACGGGTCAGTCTATAAAAAATAGCTTTCGAGATTCAGAGGCCCCAGAACGAGAGGCAAAGATAGGTCCAACTAAAAAACTAATCTGAAGAGTTTCCTCGTGGCACGCC
The DNA here is from genome assembly GCA_026315105.1 of Locusta migratoria. Lineage (NCBI taxonomy): Eukaryota > Metazoa > Arthropoda > Insecta > Orthoptera > Acrididae > Locusta > Locusta migratoria. The sequence goes on along the minus strand of CM048749.1, from coordinate 274,898,108 downwards.
TTTTTCTTATTCTGTCCAGGAACTCCTAGGAAGTTAAGAAAGAAAGGCTAATTCGTGTGTCTTGTAGTTGATTCTGTATACTTAATGTTATCGTTTGTCATCTGCATAGGTATCCTCTATGTCAAATTTTAACTCGTATTACTTCTCTTCTGAAACAATTTCATGTACTGAATCTCACTATGTCCGTGGAGACTTGCTCCTCGTTTGGATCCTATGTATACAAATAAAACTTAAAAAAATTGAAAGAGAAATGTCTCACAGTTTTCAAGATCCTGGGATCATAGCTCTTAAGGTATGTGGTTTAATGTTCGTGCGTACTAGAATAATGAATATCAATTTTTCCAACTTTGTAAATTTTTTCCTTGTTTTGACGCATACCACCTTGTCCTTAATTCGGTCTCATTTCGTAATCTACCAGCTGTAGATAAAACAAGTTAAAAATTTACTTAAATTCGTTCTACGTCTTATTTGTGACGGTACTAAATTATTTTTTTTTTCTTCTTTTCAGGTAAGTGACATTCTTTTGCTCTCTGGGTTCTCAGGTAAGAGTAAGTAAGTGCACGTGCTATTTAGTTGTTTTTTGAAATATAAAATAATTGGCCTTCAGGTATGCACCCGTTAATCATTGTCAACATATTTCTTATAGTACTAGTTTCAATAATTATATCAGTTAAACTAGAGAAAAAGTACAGCTGTCACCTGCTAATTGTGATATTAATTGCAACAAAGATTTCAACCTATCTCTGGCTGTTGTCTGCGCAGTGAAATGCAACTGAATCAAAAATTTCGAAAATGCATATATATGCTCACATTTTCATTTTAGTTCCTCATCTGGAAGTACTTGAAGAAACGTGTCTTTTCTGTAAAAACTTATGTCCTACACTAAAATCTAGTTAAAAAAAGAATAAATTTTACATTTCGGCATTGCAATACAAACAGTTTGTTTCCTTTCTCATGAGAAATTTACTTTAGTGGTTATACAGCTTTTTGAAACGACAGATTCAATTCTAACAATTATCGCTGGCCTTACACCTCGCATCTTCGAAACAATTTATCCCAGTATTTGATTTCACACTGTGGTACCGGCACATATACTCTAGAAGGACCTGTTTGACTTGTGACTTGCAGTATTATCAGAATGATTATAGCCAAATTTGTAATAAACTGAATCTTCATGATGGCTGTCTTCTGTTCAAGAAGGGAGATGATTCTCATTGCAAAACTAATGACAAATGCGTGGCCTTTGATTCCCAATTAACAAGTTCATTTAGCCTTGCCTGCTAATTTACTGCCGTCTAGACCGTGCACCTCATCTATTGTAACAGCGTTTCTTAATTACGAAAGGAAATAAGACTAAGAAGCAACAGGGAATTCTACAGACCAGAATCTCGAGAAACCTAAAAGTTCATTGCAGCCTGTTACAAATTAATTAACACTTATCCACAGGCATACGATCACCCTAGCCTGTAAAATCTTACTGTAGTCCAACACATAAAGAAATGTCAATTATTCATTCACTGACTGTCGTCTGGTAAAGGAAGCTCGACAATTACTGTCGCTGATATAATGTTAATCAAAATGGAAATATTTTTAATATTCCCTTAAGATTTAAGTTCTTATGCCCCGCCCCTTTGAAAGAAGTAATACAGTGCTACTTATGAGGTGCAGTGAAGTACTCCGATATTTTCTCACATATTAATAACATGTGCCAACGGTAGTGTCGAGGAGGATCCACCGGTTCCCGTCAGATCACGGAAGTTAAGCACTGTCAGGCTTGCCTAACACTTGGATGGGTGACCGTCCGGTTCTGCCGAGCGCAATTGACAAACGGTGTGCACTCAGTTCTTGCGAGGCAAGTTGAGGAGGTGCTAGATTGAGAAGTAGCGTCCCCGATCTGAAAAACCGACTCAACGACAGCGAGATCGGGACGCTACCCAACACCACCTAGAAGATACGGTCTCACAACTGGCCGCGCATACGTCACACCATACGTGGCATACCACCTCCAAACAGGACCATGCCTAGTAAAGCACTGTGGTGCTCAAACCAATCTTCGGATTGTTGACTGCTTTACCATTTTATATATATATATATATATATATATATATATATATATATATATATATATATATATATATATATATATATCCACCCATTATGAAGAAAAGTGGGGTATTTGCGTCACGTTGTCCTTACTAGAAACAAAATATTTTCGTATAATATGTAAAGAAAAAAAAAATTTAACAACACATAACAAGAAATTCATATGTTAACCTATATCATTCAGAATTATCGAAGAAAGTAATGCATTGCCGATATACCCTCTTTATTCCACGTGCGACTCGTAAGTTGTCAGAATTTAAAGAGCATCTAGAAATATACTGCGATCGGTTGCCATTGTTTCTCAACTTTTAATTTTTAGCAAGGAAGGAAAGTCATGGTTGCAACTTCATTGGTTATTAACGCGTTTCACCCTTGTGGGGCATCCTCAGAAATTCTTAAAATAACTCATCGGCTGAGTAGCAATAAACCAATTGCTAGCCACAATCTGGCAGCGTCAAATCATTAAAAAGGATATGGTAGACAAAACCCGTCAGAATCCTAAAACAGAACATAAGCGGCGGCCCCTGTCGACTGTGGGCAGAGTTATGAAAGGAAAAAAATAGACTGAGACATTAATGACATATCTTTATTTATCTACATAATTTGCAAGTACATTGAGACGTTTCTCAAATCGCTTTATAAGCTTTCAAAAGCCGCCCAGGGAAAAATCAGGGCGTTGCAGACGGAAGAAAAGTTGAACGGCTATGGAGTGGAAACATCGATCACCTGTCCGAAAGAAGTTCAAAAGAATTTCGTCTTCAGGTAAAGTGCTACTCGCCGTTTTCCGGGACGCCCAAGGAATTTGTTGCTGGACTTGTTGAAGGATGCAACCATCAGTGCTGCGCGTTACTGTGGCACTCTGTCGAAATTGAAAGACGTGATTCGGTAATGCATCTTCTGAAGAGATTACTCAGCTGCAGTGAATTTGGAAAAGACTGACTACCTCACTTTTATACTTTTATTTAAGGCTACTTTCTAAAATAATAATAATAAAATAAAAATACACACTCCAAAAGCTCCAGTTTTTAATATATTGCGATTAAAATTTCCAGAGCAAGTTCAGCGTGGGATTCTCCGTGCCACAGGTACAGCCTAGGTCAGTGGAAGCTTCCTTTCCCTCAAAAAGGGGCGACCTTGAGAAGGTGGTGAGGATGTCGTTCCTTCAAGGGCTCATCACTAACATACCACCGGCCACAAAAAGCACAGTTTGCCTTTAAACCCGTATTGCTGTATTAAAAAAAGGGTTCCCCTAATTATGTACCAAAAATCTAAATAAAAAAAAAACGTACGAAAAATTCATACTATTACAACCTCTGTAACTCTGAAACCTTTCACTTTAGCAAGATTACGCAAGAGACCGTTTTTGTTGGCAATTTAATGTAGATTATTCTTCTACTTGACACTTTTCACGCTAAACGGCATAGTTCTCTAAATAAGAAAAACTGCTAATTTCTAACTTTTCACCCCCCTCCCCACCAAACCCGACGCTCGAAATGGTGTAACTTTTTACCAAACAATATATGAACTTTGATTTTATCCATTAGAAAATGTTTCTTTAAGTATGCGACTGTGAGATAAATTTGTTTGTTTATAAATAACAATACTGCTACCAGTCACGATTTTTTGTTTATTTATTTAGCACGACGCCTTTGAGAAATAATACCCATATTCAAGTGCGTTTTTGTGCTGTTTCATATTATTTGTGATGTTTTGAGTGTGTGAGTGACTGCTTCATTCTGCTGTCGTTTCTGTAATATATAAATACGCCCGTTTTTACTTTGTGGTTATCTCTAAATGGAATTAATGGCGGATTTTTTTTATTTATTATTATTTTTATTTTTTATTTATTTATTTATTTATTTATTTTTTTTTTTTTTTTTTTTTTTTTTTTTTTTTTTTTTTTTTTTTTTGACAGCTTTTTACTTAGTTTTCGTCTGGTCCATCTGTGGCGGCTCTCACACATGTCAAACATCGCACACAATATTTTTGCACACAAGTACATCAGTTGACACAAACATACATGTAAATAAACAGTTACAGAGATGTTCTAAGTTTACCAAAGGTACGTTTCACACAGAGTACGGTACAAAAGAATCCTCAGCTGGATTTTATCAAAAACAATACTTCCATAGAGTATGCTGCGTTTTTATACAGGATATTTTTCTTTGTTCACTGTCCTAATTTATGCATACTTACAGTGGTGCTTCTTTTACACTTATCAACTTTTTTATTTGTGTATGCTAACGACACAACGAAAAAAATTACAGATTCACTTTCCTCTTTTTCATTTAATATTTTGCCTTAATATTTTCTATAATGAGAATACACTTCCAATTCTTCATATAGGTGCATTTTATGTCCTTTGTCTAGTCGGTGGAGTACTTTGACATTCTGCTCAATGTTTTAAATGGGTGTCCTCTGTTTTTTATGTGTGTCGCTACTGCTGATGTTGTGTGTTTGTTGTTTGTGTATCGGGTGTTTATATTTCGGCCTGTTTATCCCATGTAGAATTTGGAGCATTCTTGGCATGTTATTTTATACAGGGTGTTACAAAAACGTACGGCCAAACTTTCAGGAAACGTGCGTCACACATCAAGAAAGAAGATATGTTATGTGGACATGTGTCCGGAAACGCTTAATTTCCATGTTAGAGCTCATTTTATTACTTCCCTTCAAATCAAATTAATCATGGAATGGAAACACACAGGAACAGAACATACCAGCGTGACTTCAAACACTTTGTTACAGGAAATGTTCAAAATGTCCTCCGTTAGCGAGGATACATGCATCCACCCTCCGTCGCATGGAATCCCTGATTCTCTGATGCAGCCCTGGAGAATGGCGTACTGTATCACAGCCGTCCACAATACGAGCACGAAGAGTCTCTACATTTGGTGCCGGGGTTGCGTAGACAAGAGCTTTCAAATGCCCCCATAAATGAAAGTCAAGGGGGTTGAGGTCAGGAGAGCGTGGAAGCCATGGAATTGGTCGGCCTCTACCAATCCATTGGTCACCGAATCCTGTGGTGTCGCACAAGTCCAAAGTGCGCGCCACCTACTTTCGCCGCGCGCCGCCATGCACGCACGGCGCGGCGTTCTTACGACGATAGCCACGAGCGCCCTCTGCTGCAACTCCGCTCGTGGCCACCACTGAACGACATCCTTCACTTGGGACTGAGATAGGAACCAGTTAACACTTCGGAATCAGATAGGCACCAGTGAAGACTTGGATATCGGACAGGCACTAGGCAGGCCTCTATATCAACTATGTATCGGCATTCTGCAGTACAGAACTATGTAAAAGTTAAGTATTGTATAAATTCTGTGCAATATATATCTCGTTCTAATTTACTCGTTAAAGTGTTTCTAGTTTCTGGCTGCTCCCCTCCGTACCTGCACCAGCGTGCTATCTTTATTCCTGTGTCGGTCTCATTCCACTCGGCCACCGACACCTACGACGGAAACGAGACACAAAAGCGGCGACGAGGCTGGGACACAAAAAAATCTGTTGTTGAGAAGCGTACGAACACGTCGACTGAAATGTGCAGGAGCTCCATCCTGCATGAACCGTATGTTGTGTCGTACTTGTAAAGGCACATGTTCTAGCAGCACAGGTAGAGTATCCCGTATGAAATCATGACAACGTGCTCCAGTGAGCGTAGGTGGAAGAACATGAGGCCCAATCAAGACATCACCAACAATTCCTGCCCAAACGTTCACAGAAAATCTGTGTTGATGACGTGATTGCACAATTGCGTGCGCATTCTCGTCAGCCCACACATGTTGATTGTGCAAATTTACAATTTGATCACGTTTGAATGAAGCCTCATCCGTAAATACTAAAATGAGCTCTAACATAGAAATTAAGCGTTTCTGGACGCATGTCCACATAACATATTTCCTTTCTTTGTGTGTGAGGAATGTTTCCTGAAAGTTTTGCCTTACCTTTTTGTAACACCCTGTATATTCCGGAGTCAGAGTATGTGGACTATATACAACAGTTTGGAAGAGGAGGGAAACATTTACTTTGGATGTCCGGGTTTAGGTCCAATTGCACCGTACTAAGAAGGGTCCTTGGACGGAGTGAGAGTCGCGCTGAGTGGAGCTCAACCACGGCAGGAACGGCGAGGACAGCAGCCTTCGCTGGGCCGCCAAAAGCCGTCTGAGCCGCGGTGTCTTTATGAGCCCGCACAGACAATTACGATCCGCGGTCGTCCGCCAACTTCCGGAGAGCCCGCGGGACGCGTAAAACGTGACCTAAAGGGGGGGGGGGGAGGGGGTAGAGGAAGGCCGGCACGTCCCCACCCCAGCCCCAGCAGTCGCCAGAGAAGCTCCGGCTAACAGGCTTTTCCAGCAGAGGTGGACTCGCCACCCACTATCACAACTGCTGGTCGTTCCACCGCACTCGTTTCAGTTCTCTTTTACAGTGTTCGTTTCGAAATTACAGGATTCAACACCTAAACAAACACTGTCTGAAGCTGGTTGCATGTTTTAAAAACATAAATCCAAAATATAAAAATTTATGTGTGTTTGTCTTTTTGTTCGTTCATGCCGTTAATACCGTTCATCCGATTGCGATAAATCTTTGTCAACTCATTGCCTGCACTCGCGCGAAGGATGTGTCTTCAGTCCGCAGAATGGTTTGATGCTGCTCTCCACGCTACCCTATCAATTTCTTCGTGAAAAAATGTTCAAATGTTTGTTAAGCTTATGGGACTTAACTTCGGGGTCATCAGTCCCTAAACTTACAAACTACGTATGAACTACTTACAAACTAGGACGACACAAATATCCATGCCTGAGGGGGGATTCGAACCCCTGACCGTAGTGGCCGTGCAGACCGTGACTGGAGCGCCTCAGTCCCCTCGGCCACCGCGGCCGGCTTTCTTCGTGACTTGCTATTCTAACGATATCAGCAGTTCAGACGGAATATCATCTACTCCATGGGCATTCTTTCGACTCAAATCTTTCACCGCTCTGTCAAATTCTACTCGCGTTTTAGTATCTCCTATCTCATCTTACTGTAGTTCATCTTCCATTTCTAAAATACTGCCTTCAAGTTTATTTCCTTGTACAGGACTTCTATATATTACTTCCACAGTTCACCTTTCTCGTCTTTACTTAGTACTGGTTTTCCATCTGAGTTCTTGATATTCATGCCCCTATTTTCTCCAAATGTCTCTCTTATTTTCCTTTAGGCGGTATTTATCTTTCTCCTAGTTATACATTCTTCGACGGTTTTGCATTTCTGACAAGGATATAGGCATACTGAAATTAACTTCGTATGGTACATGCTGGAGGGTGCTTTTCAATTCGTGTCTTACGTCTTCATGCTGAACTGGGTGCACGGATATGAATGAAATTTGTAACAGAGCTACTTTATACCGTGATTAATACTCCGTATGGTGCGTGGTGGAGGGTAAAAGGTAAAGCAGTCAACAATCCGAAGACTGGTTTGAACACCACCGTGCTTTACTAGACATGTTCCTGTTTGGAAGTGACATGCCGTTACCGTTACCCAGCTAGTTATAGGGGGACCTACAGTGGGTGCTACTCGATATTTTTCACATCAGCAACATTGCAAGAAGTGAAAGAAGTGGAAAGTAACAGATAAAAACCCTAGGACCTGCCGGGAATCGAACCCTTATAGGTTACAACAAACATCAGAATTGTTTGACTGATCACCAAGATAGCCAGCACATAAATGTATATTTTCGCGAAGCAAGTTTTTATAACATGCAAGCCAGTGAATTTAGCATGGCGGAGGGTACCTTGTGAGTTTGACATCGTTTGAGTAGTCACCATAAAACTTGGCGCATATATGTAAGTTTTCACATGTAGGAGGGAGAGGAGTTGGTGGAGGACGAGGACGGACAAAAGGTGAGGGAGGAGACGGACAGAGGGACGGTAGAGGAGGAGAAAGAGATAGACAGGTGAAAGGAGATGAACAGAGGGATACAGAAAGGGACACTAGGAGACGGGGGAGGAGCAGGCGAACTGTGAGAGAATAGATGAGAAGATGAACAGAAAGAGAAAGTGAGAGGGGAAGGGAGGAGACGAACAGAGAGACAAAAAGAAACTGATGGTGATAGGAGAGAGAAATGGAAAAAAGGAAAGGGTAGGTATACTAATTGAGGATTAGAATAAATATCTACGCGGCGACGCCGGGATTTCAGCGAGTGCGCAATAATACAATAATTTCCGATATTTAATATCACTATTGGCAGAAATTAAAAAAAATTAAATTCTGTGATAATAGTTATCAATAATTTATTGAAATTCAACTGATGTTTCAGTTGTAAAACGACAGTCATTATCAGAGATAGTCTGAAGAGTGAGAGCAGAGCTTTCTTTTCCGTTATTATTATTCCAACGCCTGACATGGAGTAGGCTGACACCAGTGTAACATGCTCCTCTTCAGCCATGTTTATGTTCACAGTTGGCAACACAGATTTGTAAATTCATAATTATGGAGAGAATGTCACGAACAATATAATGAAAAGGTGAATTTTTTATGGGTGGTCGTTAAAATCCAGTGAGGAAGCAGTATAATTCCATTGAAGACGATCCACGATGTAAACTCACGAATGTTCTCAGATTGACGAAATAAAAACGACGACAGAGGTATGGCGGCGATAAAACAAAATAGGCACCTCGATAGTTCTGCCGTAACCGACAGACGCAACAAGTTGAAATGTCATAACTTAGGCACTGGCGAAGCAGTGTATCACAAGACACCACCCTGTTAAGTGGCACCAACCACTGTCGCGACTTGTATCTGTAGCGATAAGAGGAGGGGAGAGCATAGATTGTACGAAAGTATGGGAGAAGAGGGAAGGTCTGGAGGTGGGGTACGTGGAGGGACGGGAAAAAGGAGGCTGATTTACGAATGAAAAGGGTGGTACGTGATCACAGTTATTGGGAGGGGTAGATTTCAGGATGGAGGGCATCAACCGAAAGGGGAACGTGACAGACTTTACCTTGGGGTACGACACGGAGGGTGTGAAGCTGCATGGCAGGAGGGATACAATGGTGCAGACAAGGCCCAGTGTTGCTTGGGATGACAGTGAAACGATACTGTCGTATCGCTCCATTTAACTTCCACTAATTGGTACGTGTTCTCTAGGAAACCACAGAGTTGTGTACGTATATATTTTGTAACTCGACTTCGGTTGGTTGGCTTGTATTTGCTTTAGTTTGTGACTTGTAAGCTGTAGATTTCAGCTTGACTTTCACAATTTGTAGCGGATGTATGGGTTCTAACTTTTATTTGTCATCCCTGTATGAAATTTAAGTTGGTAGACTTGGTACTACTTTCGTAATTAATAAAATTTGTATGTTTCTTGAATTTTTCACACTGTAAATATAGGTTCTGTGGATAGCTTGAACTTAAAGACTTTTTCTAATGTCTGAGCATGAAATTCCCTTTCTCAGGGGCTGATATTTAATAAACTGAAAAAACCTGAATCATCGAGTCCCACTAGTTCAGAAAGTTTGAAGCCAGTTACAAAAGATATTATTTGTGCCTGATTCTTTTTCTATCGAATTATTCTTTAGTAATATTTCATTAAAAGTCTCTCCTAACCAAAACTGTTAGATATTTTTCTTTCACACATCAACTAATTTCTTACGAACTTCATAGATATTATTATATGTTCACTTTTAGAATAATCTTGCGCCATTTTAGGGAACTAAATACTTGAATAACTGTTCAAAACTTTTTTTTAAAGTTTCACAGCTTCTCTATTTTGAAATTATTGGTTACAACCAAATCACTTTCACAGAAAACACTTCGTAAGTTCACAATGCGTGACTATTTTCGTAAAAGTCTCGTTTAAATTAAAGTCTCTGGATCCTGTTACATTGTCTACGAACTTTAATTCTTCCAGATAAGTTCCTTTTTAATTTTTTTAAATGTCATTTCCTTAAACTTGCAGATAAGTTCGAATTCCAATATCACGAATATTAATCAGTTTATTAACGAGAGGCAGAAGTTCCTAATTCTTCCTTCGTAGCCTATCCCGATCAAAGTCCAAAGATATTGCACGAAGTAGCGTATAATAACGATACGAGAGTTTATATTAAGAAATAAATAATTGATCAGGTTCCTTTCTATCTTGGAAAGAAACCCGTATGATATTTCGAAACTAAGCACGGAGAGAGCTAAGCACTGATTACCGAGAGATATGAACTCATAGAGCGCTAATCACATAGAGCGCTAATCACATAAAGAGCTAATCATATAGAGAGAGAGAGAGAGAGAGTAACTCAACGGCGGGTACTATTTATAATGCCAATCTGACAAATGATCTCTTATATACGAGGTGCTTTGACCTATTTATGCCCTGGAAACTTTTATTCTGAATTACACTGATATAATTTGTATTTACCAAAAAATTTTGAAAAATGAGAAATTTCTGCCTCTAAACAAATAATTAAAATTACGAAACGACGACTAATGTTGGAATATAGTGATTCTAATGCTATGGTCGCGATGTGGTGTTACACTTTCAGTTACACTTAGAGACGGGCCTATCGTGCCACTTTATCTTTCCTTTCCGGGCGAGACGGGAATGCTCAGTGTTGTATTATTATTAATTCCGGGATAATAAGTGATCTTAGCTCACATATATATATAAATATATATATATATATATATATATATATATATATATATATATATATATGGCGGGGTGGGGTGGGGGGTGCGCGTGAGTCTTCGTGTGTGTGAGGCTGTAGGTGGAAGGCAGAGATGTTTAGGAAGGTTAAGGATAGCCAACGTAAAAATTCTGTATTGGACATAAAGGTTTCCTGGCAGGTTTGGTCGGCAGATGCCTATGTCTTACAATTCGCAACTTGGTATGCGAGTCGTTTAGGTTATCAGCCAATGGGGGCGTGCCTCCTCCCACGTTGAACCGGAAAGGCCGGCCGCGGTTGCCGAGGGGACTGAGGCGTTCCAGTCACGGTCGGGGGTTCGAATCCCCCTTAGGACATGGATATTTGTGCCGTCCTAGTTCGTAAGTAGTTCATAAGTAGTTTGTAAGTTTAGGGACTGATGACCCCGTAGTTAAGTGCAATAAGCTTAACAAACATTTGAACATTTTTTTTAACCGGAAAGGCGGTTAGGTGAGTGATCGGCCATGCTCGACAGAGTGGACACTGGTCTCTCAGCGGATTGTCTCTGTGGGCAAAGTATTTGCTAAAGCGTGAAGTTTGTGAATTTTAGGGTCAGCCTAATGGGAAAATATTTCAATTATAGTGGAGCGTTAGGAGAAGTCATTTTTGCAAATTTTTCTGGGGCCTTTCATTGGTTTAGAATGTTTCAGAGCAGAACTTACTTGTAACGTTTCGCGTGGTGCAAGAACCATCAGCCGTGCGCCAGCGTGTGACAATATTCGGCCAGTTATATTGCACATGTTTCTGTGATGCTTTCTGGGATGCTTTCGTGGTAAATTCCGTGGTGATGCGACATCAATTTTGAGTTCTTTTCTTTGTGATTCAGATTCAGTCCATGATGGCGACATTGGTGTGTTTTCGGTATTCATCATATTAGTTACAAGTGGAATCTCATTTCTGGAGTGGCTATTAATTACCCTGTTGTGCGCGCGGAGGAAACTCGTTGTTTGAAATTTCGTGTGATTTTTCTAATTATTTTGTCTTCCGCACTTAGATACATGTGTTCGTTATCATGCCACACGGATGGGTATGTCTCACAAAGAGAAGTATGTTGAGAAGCTTTCTGATATGATTTGACGTAATTTCATTAACTTGCTGGTAAGTAGTTGGTGTCCGCGATGTACGATTTCTGACCGTTAATGATGTTTTTGACGAGTTTTCTTTGTGGCACTTAGAGTTATCGTGCACGACGCCACGAGGGCTGTATGAAGATAAAACGCTCTATTGAGTGAGGAAACCTTTTATCGCTGACAACCCCAGCAAAATGATGATACAAAAAAAGTTTGTCGCCTACTAATTTTTCGACGTTCATGAAGTAATATTTCGGCATTTGGCAAGACGTTACAATTTATTACTCGTAAACTATAAATTGCATTCGCGAGAAATGTTAGACAGTATACACACATACCACTGAACGTACGTACGACACACAGTTCATGAGATATGGAGTAATAAACAATTACGATTATTAAAAACCGCCACATCACGCATGACATTTTGATTTGTTACGTCTTTCCTACTACTCTATTCGCGACGTATTTTGCATACGTTTTTCATATGCACCACTGGATGTACCATGTAAATATCGTATTGCAACATATAGTTCAGGTGCTATGACGTCAAAGACAGTGAAATACATGAAACTTCGCCCTAAAAAGCATGAGGTTGTAATACGTCTTTACTACCAAATCAATTTACAACACATTTCGCGGGCAGTTTGCTAATATTTCTCTTTACTAACCTGGTAAATAACGTCTTTGTGGGACCCGTATATATAAAGGTCACTCACTCACTCACTCACTCACTGACGATACACGAAATCTCTAAAACTAGTGCACCTATGAAGTTGAAATTTTTCCGATATGTAAAGTTAGAAGATGTTAGCTAAGAAAGTATTTACGATAGGACGGAATGAAGGTGCATGGTGGAGGATACTTTTCCTACAGACTGACTAAATGTAAAGTTTCATTCCGACCTTCACGAAACTTTGCACACTTGACCTTCAAAAGGAAGGTCACCGTCTATCTAAAGATTCATACGGTGCATGGGGGAGAGTATCTTGCAAGATAAAAACGGATCTCCAAGTATGCTGGTCGCGCCGTAATTTGAGAACGGCTTGACTGATTTCACAGATCCTCCTTTTGTTTTTTGTTATTCTCAGAAGACAGGTGGTATGAAATAAAATCGAAAAATTTGAGAACAACAAAGTGTGTTTTTCATGTGACTCTGTGTTTCTATTTCATACAAATCTATAGTTTTGTTCCGATATTTATGAAATTTTGCTCACTTCACAAAAAAAAAAAAAAAAAAAAAAAAAAAAAAAGAAACAAGAAGATGAATGTCACTGTCTGTATAAAATTTAGTTAACATACGAACTTTGACAAAATGAATAGGTTTTCTCAGATCTTAATGAATTTTTGCACACACGACAATTATACCAAGATGAAGGTCACAAGATACAGACATGTTCGTATGGTACATGACAAAGGTTGACTTGCAAAAAAGATTGCAGAGAAAGGAAAGGGTGGAAACGAACAGAGACATGAGAAAGAAAGTGATGAATGCAGATAGAGAAGGGAAGGGGAGGTGGACTACGAGAGTGTAAAATAAACAGACGGTCAACGCCGGGTTTAGTGTGTGTGTTTGTATGAATAATTTATAATTCCCTGTGTGGGCACGCTGGCAGTGGCTTAATACTCTGCTCTTGAGCCGCAAGATATGTTGTTGTTGTTGTTGTGGTCTTCAGTCCAGAGACTGGTTTGATGCAGCTCTCCACCCTACTCTATCCTGAGCAAGCCTTTTCATCTCCTCATAAGAACGACAACCCACATCCATTTGAATCTGCTCAATATACGCGTCTCTTGGTCTCCCTCTGCGATTTTTACCCCACACACTTCCCTCCAACGCTAAATTCACAATTCCTTGATGTCTAAGAATGTGTCCTACCAATCTATCCCTTCTTTTAGTCAAAGTATGCCAGAAATTTCTTTTCTCCCCAATTCGGTTCAGTACCTCCTCATTAGTTACGTGATCCACCCACCTAATCTTCAGCATTCTTCTGTAGCACCACATTTCAAAAGCCTCTATCCTCTTTCTGTCCACACTGCTTATCGTCCATGTTTCACTCCCATACAAGGCAACACTCCATACAAATGCCTTCAGAAAGGACTTCCTTAGGCTTAAATCAATATTCGATGTTAACAAATTTCTCTTTTTCAAAAACGCCTTACTACCCATTGCCATTCTGCATTTTATATCATCTGTACTGCGACCATCATTTGTTATTTTACTGCCCAAGTAACAAAACTCATCTACCTCCTTTATTGTTTCGTTACCTAATCTAATTCCTTCAGCATCACCTGATTTTCTTAGGTTGCACTCCATTACCCTAGTTTTGCTCTTGTTAATATTCATCTTATATGCACCTTTCAGCACACTGTCCATTCCGTTCAATTGCTCTTGCAGGTCCTTTGCTGTATCTGACAGAATTACTATGTCGTCGGCAAAACGCAATGTTTTTAATTCTTCACCCTGAACTTTAATTCCTTCTCCAATTTTCTCCTTGCTTTCCTTTATAGCTTGCTCAATGTACAAATTGAACAACATTGGGGAAAGGCTACAACCCTGTCTTACTCCCTTTCCAACCACTGCATCCCTTTCATGCCCTTCAACTCTAACAACCGCTGTCTGATTTTTGTACAGGTTGTAAATAACCTTACGCTCCCTATATTTTACTCCTGCTTGCTTCAGAACTTTAAAGAGTTTATTCCAATCAACATTGTCAAAAGCCTTCTCCAAATCTACAAAAGCTAGAAATGTTGGTTTGCCTTTTCTTAATCTATCTTCTAGGATAAGCCGTAAAGTGAGTATTGCCTCCCGTGTTCCTACATTTCTCCTGAACCCAAACTGATCTTCCCCGAGATCGGCTTCTACCAGCTTTTCCATCCTTCTGTATATAATTCGTGTTAATATTTTGCAACCATGACTTATTAAACTGATGGTTCTGTAGTTATCACACCTGTCTGCACCTGCTTTCTTCGGAATGGGGATTATAACATTTTTCTTAAAGTCTGAGGGTACTTCACCTGTCTCATACATCTTACACACAATATGAAACAATTTTGTCATGGCTGGTTCTCCCAGAGACTTCAGTAGCTCTGACGGGATATCATCTACTCCAGGGGCCTTGTTTCGACTTAGATCTTTCAGTGCTCTGTCAAATTCATCTCTCAGTATAGTATCTCCTATTTCATCATCATCTACATCCTCTTCCCTTCCTACAATAGTGTCTCGAAGTTCATTTCCTTTGTAGAGCTGCTCTATGTACTCTTTCCACCTTTCAGCTTTCCCTTCTTTGCTGAGAACTGGATTTCCATCAGTGTCCTTGATATTCATAGAGATGTTTCTCTTATCGCCAAATGTTTCTTTTATTTTCCGGTAGGCTGTATCTATTTTTCCCCTATTTATACATTCTTCTACATCCTTGCATTTGCCTTCTAGCCATTCCTGCTTAGCCATTTTGCACTTCCTGTCAATCTCATTTCTTAGTCGTCTGTACTCCATTTTGCCTGTTTCATTTACTGCATTTTTATACTTTCTCCTTTCATCGATTAAATTTAGTATCTCCTGTGATATCCAAGGATTCTTTGTAGGTCTTGCCTTCCTACCTATTTTGTCCTCTGCTGCCTTCACTATTTCATCTCTCAATTTTACCCATTCCTCCTCAACTGTTTTATTTTCCCCTGTTTCTGTCAATTGTTGCCTGAAGCTCCCTCTGAAATTCTTAAGAGCTTCGGGGTCCTTCAATTTATCTAGGTCCCATCTCCTTACTTTCCTACCTTTCTGTAGTTTCTTCAGTTTCAGCCTACAGTTCATAACCAACAAGTTATGGTCAGAGTCTATGTCTGCCCCTGGGTATGTTCTACACTTCAAAACCTGGTTCCGAAATCTATGTCTTACCATTATAAAATCTATCTGGTATCTCCCGGTGTCTCCTGGTCTCTTCCACGTATACAACCTTCTTTTGTGATTCTTAAACCAGGTGTTTGTTATAACTAAATTATGTTCCGTGCAAAATTCTACCAGGCGGCTTCCTCTTTCATTCCTTTTGCCCAGACCATATTCACCCACTATCTTCCCTTCCCTTCCTTGTCCTACTACCGAATTCCAGTCTCCCATAACAATTAAGTTTTCCTCTCCCTTAATTGTCTGAATAATTTCCTTTAGCTCCTCATATATTTCTTCGATCTCCTCATCATCGGCAGAGCTAGTTGGCATATAAACCTGTACTACTGTTGTCGGTGTTGGCTTCGTATCTATCTTGACAATGATAATGCGATCGTTGTGCTGCTCATAGTAGTTTACCCGCATTCCTATTTTCTTATTCATTATCAATCCTACTCCTGTGATACCCCCAACTGATTTTGTATTTATAATCCTGTACTCACCTGACCAGAAATCCTGTTCATCCTGTCACCGAACTTCACTAATCCCCACTATATCTAACTTCAACCTATCCATTTCCCTTTTTAAATTTTCTAATTTTCCTACTCGATTAAGGGATCTAACATTCCACGCTCCGACCCGTAGAATGCCAGTATTGTCTTTCCTGATGATCACATCCTCCTGAGTAGTCCCCGCCCGGAGATCCGAATGGGGGACTATTTTACCTCCGGAATATTTTACCCGAGAGGATGCCATCATCATATGTTCATACAGTAAGAGCTGCATGTCCTCGGGAAAAATAACGGCTGTAGTTTCCCCTTGCTTTCAGCCGTTCGCAGTAGCTGTGTGGCAAAGCCACATTAGCTGATGTTACAAGGCCAGCTCAGTCAATCATCCAGACTGTTGCCCCTGTAACTACTGAAAAGGCTGCTGCCCCTCTTCAGGAACCACACGTTTGTCTGGCCTCTCCACAGATACCCCTCCGCTGTGGTTGCACCTACGGTACGGCTATCTGTATCGTTGAAGCACGCAAGCCACCCCACCTCGGCAATGTCTGTGGTTCATGGGAGTGGCCGCAAGATATATGGAAAGTGGAAAGTAATAACAGATTTAGATAAAATGTACATGGTTTCAAAATGTAGATAGTAGAATTAAACAAGGAGAACATTAAGCACGGAAGTGCTTTACACCAACAGTGAAGAGAATAAAAGCGGGTTCGGTGTAAAATTAAACAGTTCACTGACGAAGCACATAGCATAGACATCACATTAGACAGCAGAGAGCTTCCGTCCACCTTAAACAATGTAGTGCAAGCCAGTTCTTAGGCCTTCTGGGAAGCCATCGTCGCAGATGTGCCGCACCGACAGCAGAGATGTATGACCCTGTAGTGCCCTCAAAGGAGAGTATACATAACCACACACTGTGCTTAACAGCGACCGCAGACATGTATGAAGCCCTAATGTTTTCTGTGGAGAGAAAAAATGTACAGGATGGTCAGAAATTTCCGTTTCAAACTTCCAGAACTTGTAGAGGGTAGTAAGTACATAACAATTTGAATCGGAACCCATGTCAGGAAATGTATCGTTTCCGTTCATGACGGTATCACTCCTACTTGAGGAATATAATTAGGCGTGACCCAGTACACTTGTTGCAATCAATTAGAAAAAAATACAACAGAAATCAGCACCTACGGTACCAGCCGCAACGAACTGATATATTACAACTGCGGCTCGATGTGGCGACCACCAACGTAGTTACGCACGTTGTACCTCCGAAGGATGTTCTGGTACACTCGCTTCATCCCACCTGGTATCTCTTCGCCGTGGGAGAGTAGCCGAGCGGTCTGGTAGCGCCACGTTACGGATCACACTGCCTCTCGCGTCGGAGGTTCGAATCCTCCCTCGGACATGGATGTGTGTGTTGTCCTTAGGTTAGTTTAACTTAGTTTAAGGACTGATGACTGATGACCAACGTAGTTTGGCCCCATAGAATTACAAACATATGACCATTTTCGGTGTCTCTTCAGTGTCTTGTGCAGCGATCAGAAGTCGTGCCGGCGTTGACGAGTTACTCATCTGATTTGAAACTGTCGTAGAACGGAAACTATACGTTTCTGGACATGAGCTCCTATTGTAAATGTTACATACTCACTACCCTCTACAAGTCCTAGAAGTTGGTAATGGGAACTTCCGTCCACCCTGTATAATCACCCTCAGTGGTTCACAGGATGACAGTGCCATTGTCTTCGAATGTTTACTACTGTGAATGCCTGAGTCTAACCATCAACCCGATTAACTAAATTACTCTCCAGACAAATTTTAATGGCTTCTGTAAAAACCGAATCTCGTAAGCATGATACAGTCAATAAAATCTGATCATTCACGAAATCCATGTTGTGGCCCGTCTGAATATATTGTTCCGTCATAGATGATACATCGGATTGTTGCAGGCGGGCGTAATGTCGACGTTCCGCACATCATTCAACAACTGTGTACAAAGTGCGTCTGATATACGAACGTATACACAGAGAAGGAATTTCACACACACCTTCTGCAAAACCAAATCATCCTTCACGGAGCAGACAGCACGAATGCGGTCAAGTTTTGATAATATGCTAAGATCATCCTCGGAATGATTTGTTTCGCGATGATGCTGAGACGATGAGAGTGTGGCTTTCGCCTGCTCGGTTGGAAGTGAGTCATATTTAGCCACTCCCTGACATCTTCTAATATATAAAGCAGAGTGTCCGTGTGTTTGTGTCTACGTGTTGCATACAAATCTACAGTTTTGTTCCAATCTTTATGAAATTTTGTACATGTCAAATTCAAATCATGAGGACGGTCGCCGCAAGTGTAAGAATCACGTACGATATATAGTTCGCGAGATATGACGCCATAAACAATGAGATGCGCGATAAACTGTTGCATTAAGCAACAATGCTGCTCGTTTTCTCCTAAACCACTGGACCGATTTCACTGAAATTGGTACATATGTTTCTTACGTGGGATGCTGTAGCAGTACAAACCACATAAGCCACATGGTTCACGAGATATAACATCATCAACGATAGGAGTTGCAAGTAACTACCACATAATGCAACGAGACTTTATAAGTACAGTATATGAGAATAACATTACTTAGCGACTTGCAACAACCTTTGAACATAATTTCAAACCTCTATTAAACTTTTCTCGCTGACAACCACATCAAAAATTGGAAAGAAAAATAGTTTCTGGCTTACTACTTTTCCGCTGCTCATGGACTAAAGCTACGGCATTCACTATAACGTTACAATTTATAATTTATACACAACAAATTGTAGCAGAAGAAAAATTTAGAGACAGTATACACACATATAGTTAAATCTACCTTCTAAATTGCATCACAGTACGACATGTACTTCATGAGATACGAGCATGTAAACAGTAACGTTCCGCTCTTCAAGGACTAAAACTACGCAATTCGGTATGACGTTACTATCTATAATTTCTACACTGCAAATCGTAGCCGTAGGAAATTTTACAGACAGTATACACACATATAGTTGAGTGTACCTTATAAATTGTACCACAGTACGAGACATAGTCCTTGAGATATGACCACATAAACAATAACGTTCATGGATAACAGCCCCCTCACGCACCAAGTTTTAATCTATTACTTCTTCAGTACTGATTGTATTCCCAACAGATATTACAGACATACAGCCCTTATACCAATGAATACAAATGAATATATACCTGAAAAGTTACAGGAATAAATAGATAAATAAGCGGGCAACGCCAGGATTTCAGCTAGTGAAATATATAAAGCAGAGTGTCTGGAAGTTTGTTTGTACGTGTTGCATACAAATCTACAGTTTTGTTTCAGTCTTTATGAAATTTTGTACAAGTAAGCTTCAATACATGAGGACGGTTGCCGTAAGTGTAAGAATCACGTACGATACGTAGTTCACGAGATATGACGTCATAAACAATGAGCTGCGTGAAAAACTGCTGTATTTAGCGACAATGCTGCTCATTTTTTCCTAAACCGTTTGACCGATTTGAACCAAGTTTGATACACACATTACTTATCGTGAGGTACCAATTGCTGCAGGGTTAATAATCACATACGACATATGGTTCAGAAGATATGACGTGATAAACAAAATGAATCACTAAAAACTGCCAAATAATACGGCGAGACTTTTGTAGGAAACTTTAATAAAGGTATGAAATTATGTTTAAACTTTTCTTCGCTGACAACCATAACAAAATGAGGAAAAGAAATGGTTTTTCCCCTACTACTTTTCCGCTGTTTATGGAGTAAAACTACGGCATTCGGTATGACATTACAATTAATAATTTGTACACTACAAACTGCAGGAGATTTTACAGGCAGTATACACTTTCCTTCTAAATTGTAACACAGTACAACACGTAGTTCATGAGGACCTGCAACCTACATCCATTTAAATCTGCTTACTGTTACCATCTCTTGATCTCCTGCGATTTTTACCCCCCCCCCCCCCCACACACACACACACACATTTCCCACCATTTCTAAATTAGATATGGGCATATAAACAGTAATGATCATGGAAAACCGTCCCATCATACACTAAGTTTTAATCTACTTCTTTACTACTAATTGTATTACCAAGAGATTTTACAGACATACATCTCTTATAGAAATGAATATATACGTGAAAAATGGCAGGAATAAATAAATAAACACCCGGGCAACGCCGATTTTTCAGCCAGTTATGAATAAATTAATGCATCCCTTTCTCCATTTCGTGACATCTAAATGAGTTCCCATAGAAACCCCTTGCAGACGTCTGCTTAATCAGCCAACCTGACACCCTGTTCTGATTTCCCTTGTCCGCCCAGTAGTAGTTCGACCTGTTCCCTGGCTTGATGTAGAGAACGTCCTTTGAGAGGTCCTGTAGGCACCCACGGATTACAGAAAAATCGTTGTTAAAGCCATGATGTCCCCGCGATGCCTGTAAGGATTCAGTACAGTGATATACGTTTGCAGCAAAGTAGGGAAAAGGGAACTGGCAGCGCGTTCGGAACAGCACGCAAGCCCATTCGGTGGCGAACACGACTGGCAGCCATCGGTTGAGCGAGATTAGAGGCCTCATTAGGCTTCAATTAGCGGGCCTCGCGGCGCGGCGGCCAGGATATTGCCGCTGGCTGCGACAGGTCGCCGACCTCGCCTGCTGGGGTCCGGACCTCGCGCAACGGCGCGACCGCCGTCAACACGCTAAAGGTCATCTCTCACCGGAGCGGCTTAGCGTATCTCGAGACACGTCTTCCGAAGACGTCGCAAACGTAGCGCGTATCCTGACTAGACATACATACCCTTCAAAACGAAAGCTACGTATTAAGAACTACGTTTTCCATCCCATTTTCGAGTTTGCTGAGTTGGTGAGATGGTGTCCTAACTTCAATACTGTTCGTGGATAGTACCAGAAATGGCGTCCAGTGGGCCGCGGTGTGACCCCTGATATCAGTTTCAGTGTGACGTGGATGGTCTGTAGTTCAAGACTGTAGTTGCTCTTGTATTCAGTGTCAAGTAAATCGAGCTTGGTTTATCCGATAAATGTTAGAAGAACAGCGTATGGCGAATACCACCACCTAATGCAAGATTTACAGCTTGACGATGAAAAGTTTGATACTTATTTCAGGTTTAATACAGAACAGATTAATGACGTTTTATCCCTCATCAGCAGCGACATTGGGTTGGGTTGTTTGGTTGGGATAGGAAAACTAAACTACTGAGGATATCATCAGTCCCCCGGTGGGGAGGAGAAGGAGTGAGGACAGGAAAGAAGGGGAGGGGGAAAGGAAATGCAGTCCGGGAAGTAAAGAAGGAAGGAAGTGTTCATTAGCTCGGGGCCTCGTGCTCGCCACGCACGTACTCACGAAAGAACCGTCAGCCCCCTGGGGGGTGGGGGGGGGGGTGCAGCAACATTAAAAAACAGGATATAAATTACGGAAAATCAGTACCTCCTGAAGAACGAGTAGCTATTTGTCGAAGGAAAGAATTCCTTGCCTGAAATTCCAAAATAGAAACTTAGCCTATTAGTGTAAATTTGGAGTAACTAAAATTCAGGAGAATACGAAGAAAATAACCGTAACAAGGGAAATAAAGTTGTACAACCTTAAGAAGGACTTCATATTGCAGTCTTTCTTACACCTATAATACTGGACGAAAATAAATTTTGATGCTAATATGGTTTCTTCAAAACTTGGGAAATTTCATCTCTGTGTTCCGTTTTAGAATAGTCCCACAGCACTGGATACTTGCGCCCTTGGTCAACCCTCGAGCGGTCGCGCTGGCGCACTGAGTGCGCCATAGTTAAATAAACATGATTTTCGTTATGTTGGTAACAATGGAGACGTTTGAAACTCTAGCTATTCCTCCACTGTTATCCTCACTATTGTTGTGTGCAGTCTGGTAATTGTCGGTGCTCAAGAAAATTCTTAACAGGAGAATTTGTGAAGCGTTGTCATAACTGGCGCACTCAGTGCGCCGTGCGACTGGTCATGTAAGTTTTTTTTACTTTCTCAAACGTAGTGTTGTATTTCAGTTACGATATTCCTGTGGTCTGTGTTCATGAGAATATTTTATTTTAGGGAAAGGAAGCGTTTAACCAGCGAGGAACTCGAGTAGTTCTTGAATGAAGATCCAGATTTTTTGAAAGATGTAGAAGAGGTAATTGCTCAAAGAGACCGTAACACTGAAAGTGAACAAGAGTACGAGTTTGATGAAAATGAAGACTGTAACTGTCGGTCAGGTTGTACTGGTGATTGGTTCCTCGGGAAACATTTCCAGGGCCAAAGGCTATTGCTAGGGATGTAACAACAGAGATTTCTGGATTCAGTAAGATAATTATCATGGAAATGATTGATATAATTGTACATTCAGCTCATACCTGATTATCAAAGAGAAAGAGATAAAAGAGAAACCACGAGAACTGAAATACTGGCACTACTTGGTTTACTTTATCTTTTCGGTATGAAGAAAGCTAATCATACGAATGTAATGGAGATATGGAATACCGATGGATCAGGAATCGAAATTGCAAGAGCTGTGATGAGCCACAGGCGATTCCTGTTCTTGCTACGTTGTATTCGTTTTGATGATAAAACAACTAGAGCAGAGAGAAGAAAATTTGATAAGTTGGCTGCAGTACGCTTCATTTTGGAAGAGTTTGTCACCAATTGTAAAAGTACTTACAATCTTAGTGAGTTTGTAAT
The DNA here is from genome assembly GCA_026315105.1 of Locusta migratoria. Taxonomy (NCBI): domain Eukaryota; kingdom Metazoa; phylum Arthropoda; class Insecta; order Orthoptera; family Acrididae; genus Locusta; species Locusta migratoria. The sequence goes on along the minus strand of CM048749.1, from coordinate 274,875,136 downwards.
CATTGATGAAAAACTTCAAGCTTTTCGGGGACGTTGCCAAATATGGCATCAAGATATTCGCACTTTTGTGTCGCGAAAACATTTTTTACAAGCAACCTCGAGGTATATTGTGGAAAGCAACCTGAAGGACCTTACGCAGTCTCCAATTCAGCTTCAGGAATAGTTCACAGGCTAGTGAGTCATATAGAAGGATCCAACAGAAATATAACAATGGACAATTGGTACACAAGTTGTACCTTGGCCATATCACTATTACAGAAAAAGCTTACATGTATTGGGACACTGAGAAACAATAAACGAGAAATTCCCTTGGAATTTTTGCCTAGGAAAGATCGAGCACCAGGTTCGTCCCTTTTCGGGTATAATAAAGATATGACATTGGTTTCGTATGTGCCAAAGAAGAAGAAGGCGGTTCTGTTGCTGTCAACTATGCATGATTCAGGTACTATTGATGAAGATTCGTGTAAGCCTGATATTGTGTTAGATTATAATGCCACGAAGGGTGGCGTTGATACAGTCGACCAGATGTGCGGCACATATTCTGTGGCTCGTATTACGAGAAGATGGCCCTTGGTAATCTTTTTCGCTCTAATGGACACTGCGGGAATCAACTTCCAGATCCTATTTCATTCAAATAGACAAAAATCATAAGGTGTCAAGAAGGATTTTTCTAAAGACCTTGGCTTATGATCTCATGAAAGCAAATCTAGTAGAAAGGGCCAAAATTCCAAGCCTTCCTAAGGATATTTCGCTGTTCCTTCAAAGGTACCAGATAACATCTGAGCAACTTGTGCAGCCTTCTTCTAACAAACGAGGACGGTGTATTATTTGTGGAAGATCCAAGAATGTTAACACAACAATAAAGTGTGATTCATGTAAGAGTTTTGTTTGCAGGAAGCATGTGATTATTAGTTACTCGTGTGAAAAGTGTCATGTTGCAACTACAGACTTAGAAGACTAGAGATATGATCCTTGACCTTTCTGAAATTACTGAGTTGGGCTGTCTGTAAGCTGTTACAACATTTCAGTAGACATTCAGTACGAACATAATCTTTTGTCAGTTAAATTGTGTGATTTATACTCTTAGATTTTCATCTACGTTAATAATAAGAAGTGCCATTAAATGTCACATTAAATAATTAACTTTTTTTGCAATGAAAGTGTTAAATATTATATACATATTTCTTGATTAGTCATGTAGTATTTGGAATAGTGGTGTCGAAATAAATTCATATTAATTAGCCAAAAATGTGTAATACTTCGATATTATTAATACCTGAGTGACTGATAGTACATCTACCTTTTAGAAAATTAACTATAAACATTAGTACTGGCATGAATTCATGTGAAAAGTGTAATAGAACTGAGTCAACGTACGTGGCGCACTCAGTGTGCCGCGCGACTGCTCCTGCACCATGGAAATGCGCGACTGCTCGAGGGTTAATGCAGACATTGTCAACAATAAACACACAAACACGCAATAATAGAGTTGTTCATCACAGAGCACGTGGTGTGTGGAGCAGTATAGTGCGCATGCGCGAGCCGAGATACGCAGCGACGCTACGTGAGCAGGCCTAGCTGGAGATACGCGTATTAAGGCGGCCACACAGCATGCTTGACAAGCACGCTTGCGCAAGTGTGCTTGCACAAGCATGCTTGAACGTGTGTAGGATAAATTTCAGCAATCATCAGGCTTGTACAAGCAGCTTCATTCTGAATCGAATTTCTATCATGCATGCTTGTGCAAGCGTTCAAGCGCATGTGTGCTTGAGCGTGTGTGGACAATAGAGATGCTTGTGCAAGCATTTGACAGTCTGAGTGAGGCTGCATCCTTTGCTTTCGATAAGTTTCAATTAGTGCTGTAATAGCAATGTCTGAATTAAGAAACATAAACCACGACGAATTTATTAGACTATGTGAAACGCATCCCTGCTTGTGTAATATTAAATGTAAGGACTACCATGATAAAAAGAGACGTTGCATATGACATGCTACTCAGGAAATATCTCACCAAGTGCCTTTGCGATATAATAGTAGTATATTTGAGGTCATCATAACTTCTTCCTGCCACGAGAAGTCGCAATTCTTCTGTTAGTCTTTCATGTGGTGTTATAGCCTCCCTCTTTATTGTATTCTGCTTCTTGATCAAAGGCATAATGAGAGACAAAAGATTCAAATACGTATCTTCATTCATCCTGAGACAGTTATGCCAATCATGAGGATATCTCTTCAGTTCACTGAGTAATTTTGTATGTGAATACGATTTTCGTTTTTATCCACTCTTTGCGCAAGCGTGCTTGTCAAGCATGCTGTTACGTATGTGGCCGCCTTTATGTATCCCGGTTGGAGGTGACACCAGCTACGTTGGTCTGAAATACCTCATTTGATTACATTACGAGAGGGGATTCGAACCCCAGACCGTAGTGGCCGTGCAGACCGTGACTGGAGCACCTCAGTCCCCTCGGCCAACTCGGCCGGTAAAAGAATTGGGAAAAAAAATTTGGCATGTCCTAAGAGGACGGATAGGTTGGTGGGACACATTATGAGACATCAAGTGCCGGCCGCGGTGGCCGAGGATACTGAGGCGCCCCAGTCACGGTCAGCACGGCCACTACGGTCGGGGGTTCGAATCCCCCGTCGGGCATGGATATTTGTGCCGTCATTAGTTGTAGGTAGTTCATAAGTAGTTTGTAAGTTTAGGGACTGATGACCCCGTAGTTAAGTCCCATAAGCTTAACAAACATTTCAACATTTTGAGACATCAAGTAATCGTCAATTTAGCATTAGAAGGAAACGTGTAGGGTAAAATCGTAGAGGGAAAGTGAGAGACCAATACAGTAAGCAGATTCGAAAGGATATAGGTTGCCGTACGTACTCTTAGATGAAGAAACTTGCACAGGACAGGTTAGCGTGGAGAGCTACATCAAACCAGTCTGTAGACTGAAGACCACAACAACAACAGCTGCTCGCAGCAGTGGTCGCAACTTCTTGTAGTCGAGAGTGTAGCTCTATCCACGAATGGTAACGTGTTGCGTGTGTCGAGACAAGGGTGGGAAAAGTACCATTGCCGGTTTTAAGCGACAGCTGAAGTACGCGTTTATACGTGCTACGCCCTTGAGAAACCTTACAGCATGCAAATAATATCGCGATTACTGTTTATCGTATCGCGACATTGCTGTATGGGCCTTTCTGGATACAAAAAAATGTTCGACTGCTGCCCTGGCCAGTACATTCTCCACATTTCTCACCAATTGAACACGTCTGGTCAATGGTGGCCGAGCAACTGGCTCGTCACAGTATGCCAGTCAATACTATTGATGAACTGTGGTATTGTGTTGAAGCTGCATGGGCATCTGTACCTGTACACGTCTTCCAATCTCTGTTTGACTCAATGCCCAAGAGAGCCAGCCATAACAAGACTTTTTGAACTGGTGTGTAGGATGTATGAGACAGGCGAAATACCCTCAGACTTTAAGAAAAATGTAATAATCGCCATTCCAAAGAAATCAGGTGCAGACAGGTGTGAAAATTACAGAACCATCAGTTTTGTAAGTCATGGTTGCAAAATTTTAACACTAATTATCTACAGCAGAATGGAAAAGCTGGTAGAAGCTGACCTCGGGGAAGATCAGTTTGGGTTCAGGAGGAACGTAGGAACCCGGGAGGCAATACTCACTTTACGTTTTATCTTAGAAGACAGATTAAGGAAAGGCAAACCTACATCTTTAGCTTTTGTAGATTTGGAGAAAGCGTTTGTCAATGTTGACTGGAATACACTCTTTCAATACAGGGGAAGGAGATTTATTTATAACTTGTACAAAAGCCAGACCGCAGTTATTAGACTCGAAGGGCATGAAAGGGAAGCATCAGTTGGGAAGGGAGTAAGACAGGGTTGTAGCCTTTCTCCGATGTTATTCAATTTGTACATCGAGCAGGCGGTGAAGGAAAGCAAGGAAAAATTTGGAATAGGGATTAAAGTTCAGGGGGAAGAAATAAAAACATTGCGTTTTGCTGATGACATTGTAATTCTGTCAGAGACAGCAAAGGACCTGGATGAGCAGTTGAATGGAATGGACAGTGTGTTGAAGAGAGCGTATAAAATGAACATTAACAAGAGCAAAACAAAAATAATCAGGCGATGCTGAAGGAATTAGATTAGGTAAGGAAACAATGAAGGTGGTAGATAAGTTTTGTTACTTGGGTAGTAAAATAACATGCGATGGTCGCAGTACAGAGGATATAAAATGCAGAATGGCAACGGGAAGGAAAGCTTTTTTGTTGCTAATATCGAATATTAACTTAAGTGTAAGGATGTCTTTGCTGAAGGCATTTGTGTGTTGCCTTGTACGGGAGTAAAACATGGACGATAAGCAGTGCGGACAGGAAGAGAATAGAGGCTTTTGAAATGTGATGCTACAAAAGAATGCTGAAGATTAGGTTGGTTAGATCGCATAACTAATGAAGAGGTACTGAACAGAATTGGTGAGAAAAGGAATTTTTGGCATACCCTGACCAAAAGATGGTATCGCTTGGTAGGACACATTCTTAGACATCGAGGAATCTAAATTTAGCATTGGAGGGAAGTGTGTGGGGTAAAAATCGCAGAGGGAGTCCAAGAGACGCGTATAGTAAGCAGATTCAAGTGGATGTTGGTTGCCGTTCTTATGAGGAGATGAAATGCTTGCTCAGGATAGAGTAGGGCGGAGAGCTGCATCAAACCAGTCTCCGGACTGAAGACCATAACAACATGTACCCAAATTGCGTGAAAATTTAATCACATGTCAGTTCTAGTATAATATGTATTTGTCCAATGGATACCAGTTTATCATCTGCATTTCTTCTTGGTGTAACAGTTTTAATGGCCAGTAGTGTAAAAGCGGGAATGCGATCGAACGGTTTAAGTTGAAATGGTACAATTTAAAAAATTTAACCTAAGAAACTCGTGTATCTGTGAACCCTGATCAGTACTGCCTTGTTTTTTCTGGACACGAGAAGGAGAACAGCGTTCCACTTCATCTGTCTGTTCCGAACTGTTTAGACGTATCTGTGTCGGCTCCTGTTATCCATGTTTTATGTATGTGAGTATAGTGTAATCATTTGTAAAATAAACTGTAAGAAATTTTGCGAAAATTATGACGAGGATATTTCATTTCAGTCCGCGATATAGACAATTATCTAAGTAATTCAGCCAGGTTAAGCTGTGCCATTACGGCTGACGAAAATTCGTGCAGCGATTATTGCTGAATTTATTAACTTTCTAAGAAAAATCATTCCCATTCAAAAAATTCATTTTTCTTAGGTAGGGTTATTACCACTTCAACGTCCTAAAGGGCACGTAAGACAATTGCCTCAAATTTGACATAGACTACGACAAACACAAAGTGTATGGGAATAAGATCTAGTTGCGTGGTTGTTCGCTGCAATCATACTTGGGGCAGACATCTGTTGACATTTTGTATCTTTACAGCGTGAACTCGACACACAACGGAGAATTATTGGTTTATTGATTTCATTTTGGACTCGAGTGTACATAGTTTGCCAGTGCGGCCCGTGCTGCAGACTATGAGCGAGCTTGCTTCAGCGCTGAGCATTGTCTGCTCGTATCGGCAGCCTCTGGCACGGCACGACGCCGCAGCGTTCTGGGGCTCACCTGTCGCACACACACACACACACACACACACACACAAGTGGCACACCTGCAATGCATACTGAGCAAGCCGCCGCCACAAGGGAGCGCCATATACCGCAGCGACCTGCGACCCAGGCCTAAGGCGCGAATAACCTGCAGGCTCTGCTACCGCTCCACACACACGTACACACACACACACACACACACACACTACAACGAAACGCTCTACACGTACATCCATACTCCGCAAGCAACCTCACCGTGTGTGGCGAAAGGTACTTTACATACCATTCTAATAAACATATACAGTGTTGTCCATTGATAGTGACCGGGACAAATATGTCACGAAATAAGCATCAGACGAAGAAAACTACAAAGAACAAAACTTTTCTAGCTTGAAGGGAGAAAACAGATGGCGGTATGGTAGGCCCGCTAGATAGCGCTGCCATAGGTAAAACGGATAAAATGTTGAAATGTTTGTAGATCTATCGGACCAAACTGCGTGGTTACAAACTTACAAACTACTTAAACCTAGGTAAACTAACCTAAGGACAAACACACACACCCATGCCCCAGGGAGGACTCGAACCTCCTCGGCGAGCAACCGCGCGCTCCGCAGCGTGACGCTTTAGACCGCTCGGCTACTCCACCATAGCTCAAACGGATATCAACTGCATATTTTAAAAATATGTACCCCCATTTTTATTACATACTCATCTTGTACGAAAATAAATATAAATGTTTTATTTGGAACAGTTTTTTCGCTTTGTGATAGATGGCGATGTAATAATCACGAACGTATAAGTACATGGTATAGTGTAACATTTCGCAAGTGCGGACGGTATTTACTCGTGTTAAAATGGACCGTTTACCAATTGCAGAAAAGGTCGATATGGTACTTATATATGTCTGGTATGTGCTATGTATGTGGATCGTTATCCTGGAAGACATCATTCAAGTGCCCGGAACTTTCGTCGGATAGTTACGTTATTTAAAGAGACGGGAAGGGTTCAGCCACAAGTGAAACGACAACCACGACCTGCAACAAATGATGATGCCCAAGTAAGTGTTTAACTGCAGTGGCGGCTAACACACACATCAGCAGCGGACAAATTGAGCGAGAATCGGGAATCTCAAAAATGTCGGTGTTGAGAATTCTACATCAACATAAATTCCACCTGTATCATATTTCTAAGCACCAGGAGTTGCATGGAGAAGACTTAAGCCTTGTCGTTCATCAGGTGGACATTGTTCTACCCTGTTCGACTGTTCCACACGCATATTTACATCTACATATGTAGACGGAGGATATACTCCCAAATAGTACGAGAGAAAAAAGAATGACTATATATGCCTTTGTACGAGGCCTAATTTATCTTATCTTGCCTTTTTTATCTTTACACGAAATGTAAGTAGGCGACAGAAAAATCTTCCTGTACTCAGCTTCCAATTCCTGCCCTCTAAATTTCCTCATCAGAATTTCTCGAATGGAATGTCGGTTTTCCTCCAGCGATTCCCGTTACAAAGAAAAGATTACTGATCGCGTAATAAACCGTACGTACGATGAAAATTGCTAGTTCTACATCTTTTGTTTCATTTTAAATGTGTTTATTTCCGTCAACAGTTGCTATAAAATTGTTTCATAACATGTTTCGATCACTTGGATCATCTTCAGATCTTATAGTTGCGTCCGCAACTCGTCTGGCTGAGTACTAATTGGTACTCAGTACATTTTTGTTTCAGTACATCCTTCACAAAGTAGTTTGATTCATTTAGCAAGTGCTTCAGGGAAGCCGTCGTTGCGAAGGGGGGTCGCACGTTAGGTGAAGCAGGGCTTTGCGATGGTAATTTGACTTTCTGCCGATGTGATCTCCATAATCTCGGAGGTCATAAAAATACTGGAGGCTCCTCAGGAATCTCGGCGCTCTTTGCGTTTCCCGTTCTTCTGGGAGCTTCTATTAAGATGATGATGAGGGCTAGAGGCACCTTTATGCACTTGATGACCACACACTTTCCGTGGATGTAGCATCGATTTGCTATTTGCCTATCCTTTTCCTGAAAGAGAACAATGTCGAGTTCCTCGCATCCATCTTTGCCAGCCTCCATTCTTTGCAGTAGCTTTGTCAGTGTGAAGTTTCCCGTTAATACAACCCAACCAAATTTGTAATATGATGCAATTTAACGTAGTATATGATGCGTGAAGTGATAACGTGTTTTGTCAGTTTTTGCGTGTTTCATTTTCTCCGAATTCTGTGGTTATCAGCAGATTTGTATTGATCCCCATTATGTCTACACAATAGAATACATTTTTGTGCTGGTCAGGGGGCAAAAAGATGGCGCAATGTAGCTTCTAAACCGGAAGATATTCCATTCTTTTAACTCAATGAAAACGAGTCGCTGTCAGTCTGTGTTGTACACACAGATATTTTTCTATGTCTTATATTTTGACGACACATTTGAATAATTTTATATGACGAGAGCACTGTAGCTCAAAGTAACATTATTCTTTCATATGTTTCTCTCTCATGTGTATTTTAAAGTTTTTCTGAAGAAGACGCCCTCATTAGGTGTCGAAAGCAGTTCAAATATTGCAACCAGTGGGTTTTTAATCCATCGACTAAACATCTCTGTGCAGTTACTTCCTTCACAACAATGTATAAACTCAATACGACCATTTTCTCCAGTAGTGTAGCGAGTCCCTGTCAATGCATCAACGGCATCGCTAGGAGCAAATATTCAAATGTTTGTAGAGTCTATGGGACTTAACTACGGGGTCATAAGTCCATAAACTTACAAACTACTTATGATCTAGCTTATTCTAAAGACGACACAAACTACTTCTTTGAATTTGAGCCACATCTGGTCTATACCTACGTTTAGTGTTAGAAACGAGTGGAAGCTGTCTTTCAAGAAGCAATGTATTTAATTTCTATCTGCTTTCGAGAAAAAGTATACTTTGCGTTTATTTTTGGTAACTTTGGGACTTTTGATATTCAATTTCGCTACGACAGCTCTGTGATCACTAATACAGGTATTAGAGGTATTAGTGAACACAGAGCTGTCGTAGCGAAATTGAATATCGAAAGTCCCAAAGATACCAAAAATAAACGCAATGTATACTTGTTCAGGAAAGCAGATGGAAACAAAATACATTGCTTCTTGAAAGACAGCTTACACTCGTTTCTAACACTAAACGTAGGTATAGACCAGATATGGCTCAAATTCAAAGAAGTGGTATCGACAGCAATTGATGTTTTATACCAAATAAATTAATAAAAGAAGGAGGCGATCCCCCTTGGTACACAAAACAGGTCAGGACACTGTTGCAAAAGCAAAGGAAAAGGCCAACTAAATTTAAACGAACACAAAATCCCCAGGATTGGCAATCGTACTCAGAAGCTCGAAATTTAGCGAGGATTTCAATGCGAGATGCCTACAATATTTATCACAACGAAACTCTTTCTCGAAATTTGACTGAAAACCCAAAGGGATTTTAGTCATATGTTAAATATACTCGGGGTAAATCACAAACAATACCTCTACTACGTGATAATAATGGCGATCCTGTCGATGACAGCGCTACTAAAGCAGAGTTACTAAACATAGCTATTAGAAACTCATTCACCAAAGAAGACGAAACCAATATTCCAGATTTCGAATTACGAACAGATGCCGTAATGAGGAACGTAGAAGTAGATATCATCGGAGTAGTGCAGCAACTAAAATAACTAAACAAAAACAAGTCTTCTGGTCCGGATTTTATACCCATCAGATTTCTATCTGATTATGCTGAAGCGATAGCTCCTTACTTAACAGTAATATACAACCGCTCTCTCATAGAAGGATCTGTACCAAAAGATTAGAAAGTTGCCCAGGTCATACCTATATTCAAAAAAGGCAGTAGGAGTAACCTACTAAACTACAGGCCTATTTCACTGACGTCAATTTGCAGCAGGGTTTTGGAACATATCCTGTATTCAGATATTATGAATTATCTCGAACAGAACGATCTATTGCCCCAAGGTCAACACGGATTTAGAAAATATCGTTCATGCGAAATACAACTCGCTCTTTATTCACACGAAGTCATGGGTGCTATCGACAAAGGTTCGCAAATCGATTCCGTATTTCTAGATTTCCAGAAAGCTTTTGACACCGTACCCCACAAACGGCTTTTAATCAAATTGCCTGGTTATGGTATATCGCCTCAAATTTGCGATTGGAGAGAGGACACAGTTCGTAGTAATCGATGGTAAGGCATCGACCAAAACAGAGGTGATATCGGGCGTTCCACAGGGTAGTGATATTGGTCCTCTGCTGTTCCTTATTTACATAAACGATTTAGGGGAAAATCTAAGTAGCTCTCTTAGGTTTTTTGCAGATGACGCCGTCCTTTACCGTCTAGTAAAATCATCTGAAGATCAAAACCAACTGCAGAACGATCTGAATAAGATATCAGTATGGTGTAAAAATTGGCAATTGACTCTAAATAATGAGAAGTGTGAAGTCATCCACATGAGTACGAAAAGAAATCCGTTAAACTTTGTTTACAAGATAAATCAATCAAATGTGAAGGCCGTAAACTCCACAAAATACCTAGGAATTACTATTACTTCAGACTTAAATTGGAAAGAACACGTAGATGATATCGTGGGAAAGGCGAACCAGAGACTTTGTTTTATTGGCTGAACCCTTAAAACATGCAACAGAACTACAAAAGAAACTGCATACACTACGCTTGTCCGTCCATTTTTGGAGTATTGCAGCCCAGTGTGGGATCCTTATCAGGTGGATTTGACGGAGGACATCCAAACAGTCCAAAGAAGGGCAGCTTGTTGACTCCCACTTACATAGGTAGAAATGATCATCAGAATAAAATACGAGAAATTAGAGCTCGAACAGAGAGATTCAGGTGTTCATTCTTCCCACGCGCTATTCGAGATTGGATTGGGAGAT